>BSUD01000001.1:9074420-9109303 GCA_033239045.1 Fagopyrum esculentum
GATTCAACACATAAGGCCATTCATAGCCAATCACAAGACAAGTTTTCATCATTAGGATCATATCCAAGCCTAGAAAGCACAAAAAATTTTTAAATTTTCTGATTTTTATGGAATTTTCGAAATGAATATATACAATGCAAGAGATGTGCAAATATTAACCTATCCTAGATGCTCTTCATGCAAAGGATCATGCAAACCCCACCCCATACTTAGAAACACATTGTCCTCAATGTGGTATACAAGTAAAGAGAGTGAAAGAAGGTTCTCACAATGTAAAATGGTTTTGGTATTTGGGAGTTCTCAAGAGGATTGATGTTGGATGATCCTTTCAACCATGGTAGGGAGCTCTAAGCATCCTTCAAGCTTTGAAACCCGCGCTAGGCACTGCTAGCCGTCCAAGTTCCGCGTCCGCTCCACCCATAGTTGGTGAGGGTTTCATCATCGTCAATTCCAAGAAAGGCTTCCAATGCCACTAATGTTCTAGCACACAAAATAGAGAAAACACACAAAGCACATAAAAACAGAAAAATCTATGCTAAAAATGAAGGAAAAATGTTACCGATGGGTTGCCTCCCACCAAGCGCTTCTTTAAGGTCATTAGCTTGACCAAACTCGGGAGTGTTTATGCAAGGTGAAGCGGGGCAATCATGTCTATCGGTGCTCCCGGAATGTATTTCTTCAAGCGATGCCCATTCACTTTGAAATCTCCACAATGCTCCCCTCCTATTTCAATTGCTCCATGGGGGAAAATCTTCTTCACCACATATGGCCCGGTCCATCTTGATTTGAGTTTCCCGGGAAAGAGTCTTAGCCTTGAGTTGAAGAGGAGGACAAGATCTCCTTCACTCAATTCCTTTGGAATGATCCTCTTATCATGCCACCTTTTGGTTCTCTCCTTGTAGATCCGGGCATTCTCATAAGCTTCCAACCGGAGTTCCTCAAGTGCATTGATATCAAGCAATCTCTTTTCTCCCGCCTCCTTGAGGTCAAAATTTAGCCACTTAATGGCCCAATAAGCTCTATGCTCCATTTCCACCGGAAGATGGCAAGACTTGCCATAGACCAACTTGTAGGGGGTGGTGCCAATAGGTGTCTTGAAGGCGGTTCTATATGCCCATAGTGCGTCATTGAGCTTCATGGCCCAATCCTTCCTAGTCCTAGACACCGTCTTCTCGAGAATGGCCTTGATCTCCCGGTTGGAGATCTCCACTTGGCCACTTGTTTGGGGATGGTAAGGTGTTGCCACTTTATGAGTCACCCCATACTTAGCCAAAAGTGCTCCAAAGTTCCTATTTGTGAAGTGCTTCCCTCCATCACTAATGATCACCCTTGGTGTTCCAAACCTAGGGAAGATCACTCGGTTGAAAAACCGCACCACCACCTTGGCATCATTCGTAGGAGAGGCGATTGCCTCTACCCATCTTGACACATAGTCCACCGCCAATAGGATGAATAGATTGCCACATGAAGAAGGGAATGGCCCCATGAAGTCTACACCCCACACATCAAAAATCTCAACTTCTTGGATGTTGTTCAAGGGCATTTCATTCCTCCTTGAGATGTTTCCCGTTCTTTGGCAAGCATCACATGCCGCTACAAAACCTTGCACATCTCTAAACAAGTTAGGCCAATAAAAACCGGATTGCAATACCTTGGCACACGTTTTGTGTGAGCTAGCATGGCCTCCACATGGTAAGGAGTGACAATGCCGGATCACACTCTCCATTTCATCTTCCGGTATGCATCTCCTAAGCACCCCATCCGGGCCTCTCTTGAATAGAAGTGGCTCGCTCCAATAGTAATGCCTTACATCGTTGAAGAACTTCTTCCTTTGTGCATACGTTAGTCCGGGAGGTACCTCCTCACACACCAAGTAATTCACAATGTCGGCATACCACGGTTCATTTCCTCTAGTCACTTGGAATAAGCATTCTTCCACCAATTGCAATTGCTCGTCCCGAAATGAATCATCTATCGGGATGTTGTCTTCCCCAAGCTTCAATGGTGGGAGTCTACTAAGGTGATCCGCTACCGAGTTCTCGGATCCCTTCTTGTCTCTTATCTCTAAATCAAACTCTTGAAGAAGGAGGATCCACCGAATCAACCTTGGCTTGGCATCCTTCTTTGTAAGTAGATAACGGATCGCCGCATGATCCGTGTAAACTATGACCTTCGCTCCAACAAGGTATGAACGGAACTTCTCAAATGCATACACTACCGCTAACAATTCCTTCTCGGTAGTAGCATAATTGAGCTGGGCATCATCTAGCGTCTTGCTAGCATAGTAAATGGCATGAGTGCGCCCTTCCTTCCTTTGCCCCAAAACAGCCCCTACGGCCACATCACTTGCATCGCACATGATCTCAAATGGTAGACTCCAATCCGGAGGTTGCATGATAGGTGCGGAGATCAAGGCGTTCTTCAACCTACAAAATGCTTCAAGACAATCCTTGGAAAACACAAAATCAACATCTTTCATTAGTAGGTTAGTAAGAGGCTTAGAAATTTTAGAGAAATCTTGGATGAACCTCCGGTAAAAACCGGCATGCCCTAAGAAACTCCTTACCCCCTTCACCGAGGTAGGTGGTGGCAACTTCTCTATTGTTTCAATCTTAGCCCTATCAACCTCAATGCCACGGTTAGACACCAAGTGTCCTAACACAATACCTTCACTTACCATGAAGTGGCATTTTTCCCAATTTAAGACAAGATTTGTCTCCTCACATCTTTGCAATACTAATGACAAGTTAGCTAAGCAATCATCAAAAGAAGAACCATAAACAGAGAAATCATCCATGAACACCTCCATGATATTTTCTATGTATTCCGAAAAGATAGCCATCATGCACCTTTGGAAGGTGGCGGGTGCATTACACAACCCAAATGGCATTCTCCTATATGCAAATGTTCCCCATGGACATGTAAAAGTTGTTTTCTCTTGGTCATCGGGGTGGATAGGGATTTGGAAAAATCCGCTATACCCATCTAGATAGCAAAAGTGAGAGTGTTGAGCTAATCTTTCTAACATTTGGTCAATGAAGGGGAGGGGAAAGTGATCTTTCCTAGAGGCCATGTTCAATTTCCTATAATCTATACACATTCTCCATCCCGTGACCGTTCTAGTTGGTATTAGTTCATTGTTCTCATTAGTTACTACCGTCATTCCACCCTTCTTAGGTACTACATGAACGGGGCTAACCCACTTACTATCCGAGATAGGGTAGATAATTCCCGCATCTAGCAATTTAATGATTTCCTTTTTGACCACCTCTTTCATTATAGGGTTCAATCTCCTTTGATGCTCTATAGAGGGTTTGTGGTTATCTTCCATCATTATCTTATGCATGCATAAAGATGGCTTAATGCCAACCAAATCATCAATAGTATAACCAATGGCTTTCCTATGCAATCTCAATTCATGTAGCAATTTAGCAAGTTCATCATCACTCAAGCACGCATTAACAATCACCGGATATGTAGAATTATCACCAAGGAATGCATACTTTAAATGAGAGGGGAGGGGTTTGAGTTCAAGTGAGGGAGGACCTTTTTCGGTTGAAGACGATCCAAATAAGATTGGGTGAGATGAATCCAAAGCAAAGGAAGACTCCTTGAAGTCCCTTGATGATTGCTCAAACTCAAGTGGTTGATGCTGAAAAGACTCAGGAAAATCGGTCCAGGAAGAAAAATCGGACGATTTTTCAAGCAGTGGGTCGATCTGAGTTTCTGTTTTGGCAAAACTGGCTGAAATTTCAGCATAAGTAAAAAAATCGGCCGATTTTCCTGGGTGTAGGTCGATTTTCTTCAACAGAAACATGCTATGATCGTCTAGCCATGAGTTGATCCATTGCTTGCACCAATAGTGGTCTTTGTGTCCTTTGTTGCTCCAATTATGCTCCTCCAAGGCTTTGGATGTGTACCATCATGAGGCTTGGCCCTCAAATGTATCAATTAACGTCTAATAGATCCCCGAATTACCTACAAAACCGATAAAAGGTAGTGTAGACGTCTTTTCTAGAAATGTGCATGAATTGAGCGAAGACGTCATGAACCAATGCCAAAACGTGCATGAATGAGTGAAAATTCTATCTAAATGATTACCTAATCCTAAGTCATAAATCGTGTTATCAAAAATACCCCATACTTAAGGTTTGCTCGTCCCCGAGCAAATTCCCAACTATAGACTAAGAGATGACATGATTTATGTATGCAGAAAAATGGCAAAATCTTTTTGGGTTTGTGCTTCTACTATTGGATCACCTTCATAGTCATGTTTCATGGCAATTGGACAAGCAATTATGTATCAAACAAATGAAGGCATGGAAAGACAATCGTACTTGACTCAAAAGCATGCATGAGATGTAAGGATGAAGAGGTCAAGAAGATCAAGAGTATATCCAATCTAGATTACTAAGTCTTACAAACATGCAAGTAGGTCATAAGGTCTTGTGACATAAAAGGCCAAGAAACGTTGTGATTAGGTGGGAAATTTTTCTAGGTTATGTGATGCTAATCCGGGAATGGAACTAACTTCACTCCTTGTCCTCGATCAACTTCCCCCAAGTGTATATTTTTCCCTATCTTGCTTTCTTTTCTTTTTCTTTGACTTATTTTTGAGACAATGGCATTGGTGTACAATAGCCGAAACCTCGGTGATTAGCCATCCTCGGGCTTTTTCTCTTTTTCGAGGTGCATCCACACCAGGCACACATACCAAAGCTCGTTAGGGCTATTGGCTCATTTGACTTTGGCAAGGCACCAACACCCGATTATGTGAAGTGTACCGAGTTACTTGTCATTTAAACCAACGCCCCCAAACCTATTTTGGCTACACTTCCACAATAATTTCAGCATTCTATTCACGACATTCTTTTCATTACATCTTCACCCCGCACTTGCTTTTCACACATTCAAACACACTAGCATGCTCCTATTCCCGGATGGGTTTAAAAGGAGGTCAAATTTATATCAATTGAGGTGCTCAAGCAATCATGATCAAGATGAGAAGTAGAGAAAGATGAAATGCCTTATTCATTCCTAGATGGTATGCAAGAACTATCATGTAATTTCGATTTTCAATACTCAATCCATTCTAGGCAATCATCATGCTCTCAAGTCATTCATGGAATTCAAGAGAAGTAGTTCAAGTCCATATATGCATTTATCGATTCAACACATAAGGCCATTCATAGCCAATCACAAGACAAGTTTTCATCATTAGGATCATATCCAAGCCTAGAAAGCACAAAAAATTTTTAAATTTTCTGATTTTTATGGAATTTTCGAAATGAATATATACAATGCAAGAGATGTGCAAATATTAACCTATCCTAGATGCTCTTCATGCAAAGGATCATGCAAACCCCACCCCATACTTAGAAACACATTGTCCTCAATGTGGTATACAAGTAAAGAGAGTGAAAGAAGGTTCTCACAATGTAAAATGGTTTTGGTATTTGGGAGTTCTCAAGAGGATTGATGTTGGATGATCCTTTCAACCATGGTAGGGAGCTCTAAGCATCCTTCAAGCTTTGAAACCCGCGCTAGGCACTGCTAGCCGTCCAAGTTCCGCGTCCGCTCCACCCATAGTTGGTGAGGGTTTCATCATCGTCAATTCCAAGAAAGGCTTCCAATGCCACTAATGTTCTAGCACACAAAATAGAGAAAACACACAAAGCACATAAAAACAGAAAAATCTATGCTAAAAATGAAGGAAAAATGTTACCGATGGGTTGCCTCCCACCAAGCGCTTCTTTAAGGTCATTAGCTTGACCAAACTCGGGAGTGTTTATGCAAGGTGAAGCGGGGCAATCATGTCTATCGGTGCTCCCGGAATGTATTTCTTCAAGCGATGCCCATTCACTTTGAAATCTCCACAATGCTCCCCTCCTATTTCAATTGCTCCATGGGGGAAAATCTTCTTCACCACATATGGCCCGGTCCATCTTGATTTGAGTTTCCCGGGAAAGAGTCTTAGCCTTGAGTTGAAGAGGAGGACAAGATCTCCTTCACTCAATTCCTTTGGGATGATCCTCTTGTCATGCCACCTTTTGGTTCTCTCCTTGTAAATCCGGGCATTCTCATAAGCTTCCAACCGGAGTTCCTCAAGTGCATTGATATCAAGCAATCTCTTTTCTCCCGCCTCCTTGAGGTCAAAATTTAGCCACTTAATGGCCCAATAAGCTCTATGCTCCATTTCCACCGGAAGATGGCAAGACTTGCCATAGACCAACTTGTAGGGGGTGGTGCCAATAGGTGTCTTGAAGGCGGTTCTATATGCCCATAGTGCGTCATTGAGCTTCATGGCCCAATCCTTCCTAGTCCTAGACACCGTCTTCTCGAGAATGGCCTTGATCTCCCGGTTGGAGATCTCCACTTGGCCACTTGTTTGGGGATGGTAAGGTGTTGCCACTTTATGAGTCACCCCATACTTAGCCAAAAGTGCTCCAAAGTTCCTATTTGTGAAGTGCTTCCCTCCATCACTAATGATCACCCTTGGTGTTCCAAACCTAGGGAAGATCACTCGGTTGAAAAACCGCACCACCACCTTGGCATCATTCGTAGGAGAGGCGATTGCCTCTACCCATCTTGACACATAGTCCACCGCCAATAGGATGAATAGATTGCCACATGAAGAAGGGAATGGCCCCATGAAGTCTACACCCCACACATCAAAAATCTCAACTTCTTGGATGTTGTTCAAGGGCATTTCATTCCTCCTTGAGATGTTTCCCGTTCTTTGGCAAGCATCACATGCCGCTACAAAACCTTGCACATCTCTAAACAAGTTAGGCCAATAAAAACCGGATTGCAATACCTTGGCACACGTTTTGTGTGAGCTAGCATGGCCTCCACATGGTAAGGAGTGACAATGCCGGATCACACTCTCCATTTCATCTTCCGGTATGCATCTCCTAAGCACCCCATCCGGGCCTCTCTTGAATAGAAGTGGCTCGCTCCAATAGTAATGCCTTACATCGTTGAAGAACTTCTTCCTTTGTGCATACGTTAGTCCGGGAGGTACCTCCTCACACACCAAGTAATTCACAATGTCGGCATACCACGGTTCATTTCCTCTAGTCACTTGGAATAAGCATTCTTCCACCAATTGCAATTGCTCGTCCCGAAATGAATCATCTATCGGGATGTTGTCTTCCCCAAGCTTCAATGGTGGGAGTCTACTAAGGTGATCCGCTACCGAGTTCTCGGATCCCTTCTTGTCTCTTATCTCTAAATCAAACTCTTGAAGAAGGAGGATCCACCGAATCAACCTTGGCTTGGCATCCTTCTTTGTAAGTAGATAACGGATCGCCGCATGATCCGTGTAAACTATGACCTTCGCTCCAACAAGGTATGAACGGAACTTCTCAAATGCATACACTACCGCTAACAATTCCTTCTCGGTAGTAGCATAATTGAGCTGGGCATCATCTAGCGTCTTGCTAGCATAGTAAATGGCATGAGTGCGCCCTTCCTTCCTTTGCCCCAAAACAGCCCCTACGGCCACATCACTTGCATCGCACATGATCTCAAATGGTAGACTCCAATCCGGAGGTTGCATGATAGGTGCGGAGATCAAGGCGTTCTTCAACCTACAAAATGCTTCAAGACAATCCTTGGAAAACACAAAATCAACATCTTTCATTAGTAGGTTAGTAAGAGGCTTAGAAATTTTAGAGAAATCTTGGATGAACCTCCGGTAAAAACCGGCATGCCCTAAGAAACTCCTTACCCCCTTCACCGAGGTAGGTGGTGGCAACTTCTCTATTGTTTCAATCTTAGCCCTATCAACCTCAATGCCACGGTTAGACACCAAGTGTCCTAACACAATACCTTCACTTACCATGAAGTGGCATTTTTCCCAATTTAAGACAAGATTTGTCTCCTCACATCTTTGCAATACTAATGACAAGTTAGCTAAGCAATCATCAAAAGAAGAACCATAAACAGAGAAATCATCCATGAACACCTCCATGATATTTTCTATGTATTCCGAAAAGATAGCCATCATGCACCTTTGGAAGGTGGCGGGTGCATTACACAACCCAAATGGCATTCTCCTATATGCAAATGTTCCCCATGGACATGTAAAAGTTGTTTTCTCTTGGTCATCGGGGTGGATAGGGATTTGGAAAAATCCGCTATACCCATCTAGATAGCAAAAGTGAGAGTGTTGAGCTAATCTTTCTAACATTTGGTCAATGAAGGGGAGGGGAAAGTGATCTTTCCTAGAGGCCATGTTCAATTTCCTATAATCTATACACATTCTCCATCCCGTGACCGTTCTAGTTGGTATTAGTTCATTGTTCTCATTAGTTACTACCGTCATTCCACCCTTCTTAGGTACTACATGAACGGGGCTAACCCACTTACTATCCGAGATAGGGTAGATAATTCCCGCATCTAGCAATTTAATGATTTCCTTTTTGACCACCTCTTTCATTATAGGGTTCAATCTCCTTTGATGCTCTATAGAGGGTTTGTGGTTATCTTCCATCATTATCTTATGCATGCATAAAGATGGCTTAATGCCAACCAAATCATCAATAGTATAACCAATGGCTTTCCTATGCAATCTCAATTCATGTAGCAATTTAGCAAGTTCATCATCACTCAAGCACGCATTAACAATCACCGGATATGTAGAATTATCACCAAGGAATGCATACTTTAAATGAGAGGGGAGGGGTTTGAGTTCAAGTGAGGGAGGACCTTTTTCGGTTGAAGACGATCCAAATAAGATTGGGTGAGATGAATCCAAAGCAAAGGAAGACTCCCCTTGGCTCCTAGAAGCTTGATCGTCATTAAGAGCTGATGCAGGGGAAACCACGGTTGGAATCACGGTTGGCTCAACTTCCACGACCGTGGTTCCTTCCAGGCTTGTTTTTCGGAGTTGTCCAGAGAGTTTGACGGCCGTGGTTCCTGGATCTCGACCGTGGAACTTACAGCTGTTCACAATTTCTTCATGGCTCCCAAATCCAACTCTTGGCTCTTCTTCTAATGCCTCCAAGGCTTTGATCTCTTCATTGCAATCCTCCTCAATGTCTTCCTCCATCATACTCAAGGTGAGAACCTTTTCCAAGGGATCCTTGATCAAAATCGAGCTCACTATTTCTCTAGATTCTTCTTGCTCGACTATGTTGAAGATGTCTTCATCAAGGGTTGGCCCTTTCATCATAGTGGACAGCTTGAACTTGATGTTCTCCTCTCCAATGTTGAACGAGAGAGTCCCGTTCTTGCAATCCACTAAACATCCGGATGTGGCTAGGAAAGGTCTTCCTAGGATGATGGGAACCGGGTAATCCGCCGGAATGTCCAACACTACAAAGTCGATAGGTACATAGAATCCTCCCAATTGCACCGGAATGTCTTCAAGAATCCCAACCGGGTGAGTGATGGATCGGTCCGCCATATAGAGGGTCATCTTGACCGGTTTTGGCTCTCCTAGCCCGACCTTGTTACTAAGTGCAAGCGGTATGATGCTTACACTCGCCCCAAGATCACAAAGGGCTTCGTACTTCACATCTCCTACTCCAATTGGAACACAAAAAGAGCCCGGATCCCTTAGCTTAGGAGGCATCTCCTCCTTCATCGTTTGGATCAACTCCGAGGATCTCTTGGTCATCCTAATCTCCCCATACTCTTCCAACTTCCTTTTGTTGGAGAGTATTTCCTTCAAGAACTTTCCGTATGCCGGCATTCCTAAGATGGCATCCATGAACGGAATGTTAATATGTAACTTGGACATTAGTTCAAGGAACTTACCAAAGTGATTGTCCAAACGAGCTCTTGCTCTTGATTGCGGGAACGGTAGTGGTGGCTTGTATGGAGGCGGTGCCACATAGGTTGGTTCTACATCCTTGCTCTTGCCTCCATCATCTTGCTTTCTTCCCTCTTCCACCACTACTTGACTCCCCTTAGCTTGGTCCTTGGGCAAAGGATCCTTCATACTCAACCCACTCCTTGTTGTGATAGCCAAAACTTGACCTCTTGGGTTGTCTTCGGTTCTCCCGGGAAGCTTTCCCGGATCTCTATGTGCTTCACCCGCCCTTTGGAAGACTTGTGCTTCCAAGACTTTTTGAGCCTTAGAAATTGAAGTGACGGTGCTCTCAAGCCCACTCAATCTTCCGAGCAATTGTTCAAACATGACTTCGGTTCTATCTTTTGAAGGTTGAGTAAAACCGGGTGGGGGTTCTTGTGAAGCTCTTTGTGGTGGAGTTGTGCTTGTGGAAGCGGGAGGGTTCAAGGCTCCATCCGGATTTGAGTAAGAAAAGCCGGGATGGTTATGGTTTGGCCGGTAATTGTTGAATTGCCGGTTGTTGTTGAAGTTCCTTGGGCCTTGGTAATTGTTGAAGTTGCCCCTTCCCATGTAGTTGACATCCACCTCCTTGGAAGACAAGTTTGCTTGTGGAGGTGCTTGAGGAGTTGTTTGGCTCTTCAAGGTTGTAGTGCATAACTCTCTTAAGGATTTCAACTCGTTGTTGATGGCGTCAAGCTTGAAATTGCTCATGGTGACTTCACTCACCTCATATGCTCCCGCCTTTCTCCCTTCACTCTTCCTATGCGAGTACTTCTCAATCACTAGAGCTTGCTTCTCCACAAACTCCCAAGCATCATCCACATGTTTCTCCATAAATGTCCCACCGGAGAGTGATTGAAGCTTGAATTGGCTATCTTCATCAAGCCCCTTGAAGTAGATTTCCAATAGCTCAATCTTTGGTATGCCATGGTGTGGACAATCTAGAAGAAGGTCTTTGAATCTCTCCCAAGACTTGAACAAGCTTTCTCTATCCCTCATCACAAAGGCATTGATCTTCCCTCTTAACTCGGTGGTTTTGGAAGGTGGGAAGAACTTGGTCAAGAACTCGGTTGTCATCTCTTCCCATGTTCCAACTCTTCCTTGTGGAATAGATTGATACCAAGCTAAGGCTTTGTCCTTAAGAGAGAAGGAAAAGGCCCTTAGCTTATGGTTGTTGCTCTCCAATCTTGGTGGTCTAAGAGTCTCCATCAAGATCTCATAATTCATCAAGTGTTGATGAGGGGACTCTCCTTCCATCCCTCCAAATTGATTGTGCCGGATCATTTGTAGAACTTGAGGGCGGAGCTCATAGTTGTGGGTTGCGGGATCTCCTAGATTCACACCCGGTCGGTGTGCTCTTTGTGCCGGATCCATACGTCTCCCTAGGGTTTGTGGCTCCTCAATAGCAATGGGAACACCCCTAACATTAGCCGCCGGTTGCGGTTGTGGTGGAGGAGGTTGTCGGCGATTAAGCTCTCCTTGCACAAGGGCTTGCCTAATCTCTTCAATCTCCCTTCTTGTTTCCTCTTGCCTCTCATTGGCAAGTCTCCTCTCTTCCTCTAAGAGCTCATCTCTTAGCCTTATTTGCTCTAAAGCTTCATCCAATTCAGCTTGAAGATTTCTACCGGCCATCTCTCTCTCTTTTCGAATGTTCTTAGATCTAGATCGAAGGGTTTTCTCCGGTTCGGGATCGAATGGAGCTAGATCCTTGCCACGAGATCTTCGCATACACCTAAAGAGAAGTAGATGTCCTGAAAAGCAAAGACACTAACCAAAAAGAAATCAAAAGAAACAAGAAAGATCTACACTAGAATCAATCACAAAATAGACTCAATCTAGACCTAGTCCCCGGCAACGGCGCCAAAAACTTGTTACGCTAGAAAGTGTACGCAATAAGCCTTAAATTTTACTTGTTATATTTATCCTAATTCTAAGCGCACCCGCAGTGTACGGGACGTATGTAGAAAGATAAGTACTCCAAGGTCGAACACAAAGACTACGGTGAAATCGAACTAAGTTGTGATTGAATTTAGCAAGGTCTAATCTAAGCAAGGAAAGGGGAAATCGAAAATTGTGTTTGTTGGCTTTAGATGATCAAAATCGAAAATCACAGCTTATGCAAACAACCAAATCAAACTCAATCGAAAAGATCGGCACAAATAAACAAATAGAACAAGATGTGATCAAGAGAGAAGGAAAATGGATTCTAGGGGTTGGAAATTCCGGTTATGGCATAATCTCAAGTTATCTATTCATACTTTGGATTGATGATGATATACTTGGGATTTAATGTTTCTAAAATGGGATCAATTACCGGGTAGGTCTCATGATCCAACTAGTCCACACCTAAGGTCTCATTACCGGTTAAGTCTCTAAGAACCTAAGGATAGGATTTTAACACAAACCGGATTGTTACCTAGAGGTCTAGCCTATCCTTACCGGGTAAGTCTCGGAAAGGGAAGTTCTAAGCAACTATCCTAGCACACTTAATCCAATGGCGGCTTATTAGGCTCACCATTACCTAAGGCTTTGCTATTTTGGGGTCTAAGGGCAAGGATTACCGGGTAAGTCTCTCCTAACTCTTAGTCTCTACACTAGGACACCCTAGGGTAGGTTAAACTCAGCCAAAAACTTAGGGTTTCAACAATTTTATGAACCTAAGGTAAGATCCTTCGAATCAGGAAAATCACGGTTCGTTCTACAGAAACCACGGCCGTGGTTCTTCAAGAACTACCCGTGATTCCTAACAGTAGCTACGTCCATAAACAAACATCATCCAAAGGTACATCTAAGTTCATCCTATCATAGATCTAGCCATAACCTTCCTCACCTAACCCTAGAATCACATCAATCTAGCCTACAACATTCATATGGGAAATCAAAACAAACAAGCATAGATTTATGGTCTCCATAGCAAGAATAACAAGAGAAGGAAGATGAACAAATAACTCCAAATAGAATCCAAATCTGAAGATCGAATTTAGGATGACTTACAACCCTTCCAAAGGAAGGTTTAAGGGTTCAAAAACTTCAAGAAATAAATCCGAAATACAAGATTAGGGTGTGCCTTCTCCTCTTTTCTTCAATGGCAATAGCTCCTTTCTTCTTCTTCTTGTACTTTCCTTCCTAGAAAAATCCCTCTTCTTCTTGGAATATATTTTGTGAAGGCAATGGAGAATGTGTGAGCTGCTACTCCCCAAACTACCCCCAAATCCCAGCTGCCTCTAACAACATTCAAGGACCACTTTTATAACCAATTTCTTCATGAGCTGGCCATGAGAGTCGTGGCACAGCTGTCACGAGAATCTGGCAAAAACCACGGCCATTTCCACGGCCGTGATTCTCCAGGAAACCGTGATTTCTAACAGAAACTTTGTTTACGCTCAATAGGCTGTGGTTTGGTGTATGGCCTGTGTTGGCAAGGTTCCTTGAGTCCTCTTTGGCTCTTGGCTTGCGTTCCAATGAGTTTGGAAACATGTCTCTTAATGAGCGACCCTCAAACGCCTCGTTTAAGCTCGAAACTTCCCGAAATACCTACAAAACGCACACGAGTCCGTGTAGACGTCTATCTCGGCAAATTACATGTTTTGAGTGCAAAACGCATTGGACTAGTGCTAGATAATGCATGATTGAGCGGGAATTCTACCTAAATGTGCACTTAAAACTATACTATAAATCGTGTTATCAATGAGTGTTTATTATTTTATGTGTGTGTGTGCTATTATTATTCTCCTAATGTTTGGATAACTAGCTAATGGTTGTTTTGTTGTGTTTTTAGATTTACCGCATGTTAGAACAGCAACTGAGTGATCCGGAAGTAGTGGTCAGCCGGGTCTCCGTACTCCTTAGAGGGGGGGTTTGGGTTGTTGCTTTGTTGTTCTTTCCTCTTGTTAAGACAATTAGTCTTTTCCGTCGTTTAAGTACTATAGGCTGTTAGACTTTGTTGCATTCATCTTGTTAAAAATATTTTTTTTACGAATTTCGGTTTTTCTTATTTGTGTCTTGTTGTAAGATCCTATTAATATTGTTGTCAAACTGAGGTCGGGACCCATTGTGAGGTCCTAACCAGTAATGTCCCGAGTTTTGAGAATTCGGGGTGTTACATTGTCTAAGGACATAAATTAGAAGGTTGTAAATTAGGGTTTAGGTATATTTCTATCATTTTATGTGGGGAAGAGACTCACATAAAATGATAAAATTTGTGATGAAGCTTGGTATCATGAAAAGGTCAACGGGTCGGGATCCGATTTGACTCGGAAATAACCAAAACAAATTTCCGGATATTACAATGTACATGCGAACTAATAATTTTATTTGATGAATTTATAAATTAAAATATTTGATATAGATATTTCACGTTAAATTATTTATTTTCACAAATATTATATTTATTTCATCTTCTAGTTAAATTGGTAATTTATTTTCTTAATTAGAATATCAATTAAAATGTACACTTTAATATTTTTTTTAGGGAAATTCCGGTTGGTACCCTTGTGGTAAGTGGTATTCCGAAATTTATCCACAAGTTTTTCAGAGTTCGGATTTTGCCCTTCAATTTTGCAATTTTCCGACATTTGCCCCAAATCCTATAACTGTGTTTAATTGAAGCGTTAGTTTGCAATAAACAAAAAAAAAGGGATGTCATCTCTCTTTTCGATTCTCATTCCTCATCTTCCTCGATCAATATTTCCTCGTTTCATCTTCTTCCCCCACTATCTCTTCTGCATCTCTTTTGTGAGTCGAATGTCGTCGGAATTGTAGTTGATACATTGACGATTCCGATCCCAGGAAGAAGAGTTGTTGTAAGTAAAACATAGTTAATTTTGGGTGGTTTGCATATTCTAGGGTTTGAGGAGGTAGAGAGCTCTGATTTTGGGCAGTGGAAGCGATATGGTTAAGACTTTCTCCATCTCATCCGGAGAAACTCGAAGAGTCGACTCCCTGAAGGGCCATACAGTGATCTGCTTCCGCCGCCACTGTCCCTAAATTCCTCCCAGGGGCCACCACTTGTGCGTCTCTGACTCCAACTTTGACTCATTGGTCCAATCTCAAAAGGTAATCAAGTTTGGCAATTGTGAGTTATCATTTTGTTGGCTTAATTACTCTAGTATATAAGCAAATGCAGGAAAGAGGTATTGAGACAATTGAAAAGTGTCTACCTGATAGAAAAACAAAGCAAGTGTTCTTCTTTGACCTAGATGGTAATTCAAACTTCCTCTTTTTGATGTATTCTGATACAACAGCTTGATAGTGTTGATGAAATTTGATGATCTGCAAACTGCATTTAATGGGTTGGAGGTCCCAAGTCAGTAAGCGTCTGCTTGTCTGCACAATGAATGAGGGATTGGTAATACTATCTACTTTCTATACTAGGAAGCTGCAATCGTGTGCTAGAACTACAATGATCACATTACTCGTTTGTAGGGTGTGTTTCGATAATAGCTTTGCATTATGTGTTATTTGGAGCACTAAAATAACCAATTAACTCAAATGAACTATACTGTTCTACTCTGTTTTCCAACCCCGACATTTTCATCTTACTCTGATTTACTTACAAAACTCTTCGACGGTTGTTCCGACGACATTCGATTCACAAAAGAGAGATAGAAGATATAGTGGATGGGGAAGAAGAAATGAGCAGATATCGATCGAGGAAAATGAGAAATAAAAATCGAAAAGAGGGAGAGGATATCCTTTTTTTTTACTGTAAATATTGGTTCATTAACCTGGGTTAGAGAATTTGACGGTATTGGGCAAATTTCGAAAATTTGCAAACCTGAGGGGTAAAATCCAAACTCTGAAAAACTTGTTGTAACACCCCAAATTCTCGGAACTCGGGGAGCTACTGGTTAGGACCTCACAATGGGTCCCGACCTTGGTTTAACAACAGCATTACTTGGATCTTACAACAAGGCACAAATGTATTTAAAACAATTTCTAAAACATAATATTTTTAATGGTATAAACGTACACATGTGACAGCCTTACAAACATATATAAAGATACATAACATGTATATGGAAGACTCCCCCGTCCCCATCTAATGAGTACGTGGACCCGGCTGACCATCCGTTCCGGATCTCTCTGCAACTGTCTATCTCTACAGATCTACAACACGGATAAACCGTTAGCTAACTATCCAAATATAAGAAAAATGATAACAGCACAAACACAAGCAGAAACAAAATAAACAAACATCATGCTGGCACTCAACCGTTTATTATCTATTATTTAAGTGATTCACATTATTCAAAATCTTCATATATTGAAGATATAATGATTATAATCACAAAATATTATGCCCAGAGAGTTGACAAAATCTTCATATATTGAAGATATAATGATTATAATCACGCCAACTTAAACTTCATATCAATTAAAAAATTTGATCAAAGAATTAACAAAATTTTTATAAAAAGAAGAAGATTACGTAACGAAAATATCCGATTTTAAAAGATTGCGTAAAAAATAATAAAAGGTTCCTAAATCTTAATTTAAAAAACAAATTTAATAATTATTAAAAGATATTCGAAATCATTCCAATATGCAACAACATGAAAAATAGAATCAATTAAAAAACTAATATTATGAAATGTCATATCAAGCCCGATATTTTGTGCAAATTAGCCACAATCAATAGCTTAAATTTTTATATGAATTCCTCTGGAGATCGAGGTGCATTATGCGTCAATGCTAGAAAGTCACAATAGAAAAAAATCAGTAATCTAAAGGAGTTAAACTATATAGGGTTAAGTGTATATAGCAATGAGATAGGAAATCAGACGAAACTTACTGAATAAGCTTAATGAATAATTAATTATAATTTGGGATAAGGTTATCAAACGTAATCTGAATAGTTTATATTTGAAATATGTAAATCAATGATAAAAATATTTTTTTATATTGTTAGTTGCAACCGAGTAGATATATTTTGTTTTAAATAATTAAACCGATTAGATATATGTTTTAAAACTAATTTGATTTGTTAGTTGCAACTAATCCGTGTTGTTACGATTTACAAAAAAAATATTTAAAAAAACTTGATCCAAATCGTTGGTTAGTCTAAAATATTTTTTAGATATTGCTTTAGTAAACAAAGATTTATTGGCTTAATTCGTGATTTAGTAAAAGATTTAATCCGAGAAAAAGTTGGGGGCGTCACGCCAATTGTAACTTGCTTTAATAAAGTATATAGACATAAAAGATTAGATATTGTTTGGATTCGTTTAGTAATTTTTTTTTAAACTAACTAATTAAATATTGTTTCGATTCCACTTGAAACCGATGGTAACAACCTCGTAATCTATTGATGGTTATCAAAAGGTAGTTAGAGATTTTAAAACTAACTAATTCAATATCATTTTTAAATAACTAATAGATATTGTTTTATTGTTAGGATTTGCTTTTAAACTAAATAATTAAATATTGTTTTAAGCTAACTAATTAAATATTTTTTATTAGATTTAGTTAAAAAAAATATTTTTTTTAGATTTTGTTTTATTAAGAGTTATTGAATTAAGTGGCTTAGTAAAATATTTAATCCAAGAAAAAACATGGGGCGCCACATGTAACGCCCAAATTTTAGGCGCGTTTGCGTTTTTATTCTTGCGGCTTTTGTCGATTTTTAATGACTTATATATATATATATATATATATATATGTATATTTTAAAAGTATTTTACGACGCGAAATGTCTTTCCGGAGTATATTATTATTTTGGATACGTTCGCGTATATCTGCGTTATTATTTTCGAAAACGTCGGAAAAGTTTTCCGATTTGAAAATCCCGATCCGAGTATTTCCGATCGAGTTATTTTATTTTAGTTTATTGTAATTATCTTTGCTTTTATTTTAAGTGATTGACCCAGCTACCCTGTACACCTTCCTAGCCTCTGCAGCAACAACAGGCTACCCGACCCCTCAGCCCTTATCTGATATTCTTCCCTCACACTCAATCTTACTGATACCCTCATTGAATGTCAAACAGAACAGCCAGAAGAAACCCTCTTCCTCAGCTCTATCGCCACCGACCGGAGACAAGGGACACCTCAGACATCGCCTCCAACCTCGTCCGCTTGCGGCCGCCACCGGTCCAAACTGAGAAGCAAGAGAGCCCTCCTCTCTGTTGCCCTTCTCGATTCGAAGCCTTCAGGCGTCCCTGCTCCACCGTCGAAGCTCACCGAAGCCGCATCGGACAGCCTCGCCCTTCCTACTCCTTTGTCGAACCTTGTTGGCCCTCCTCCACTCCGCCCTGCCCTCGCCGGAGCAAGAGGTCGGCCGCAACCCCTCTGCAACCACCAGGGAAGCAAGTGCAGCCCTCCTCTACCCCTTCTCTGTTTCCCTTTCCGCTTTCTGTCGAACCACCAACCGCCGAGATCTACAGCCTCCGCGCCGCCTGCCGAAGCACGCCGGGACCACCGTCACCACCCGTTGCCTGGGAGAGTCAGCACCTAGAGAAACCCTCGCATTTGCCTGCCTAATGCGTGCTGGGGTCGACAGGAGACAGTGGAACCGCCGAGGCCACGACCGCCAGTGAGCAGGGCCGCCTCTGTCGCCGCCGAATCCGCCGGGAACTCCCTCCTACGCGCAGGCCGCCGCCTGAGTTGTTGCCCTGTCCTTTCCGCCGCCTGATGTCCCCTTCCTCAGCAAGCGCTGAATTGAGTTTAAAAACCCTTTAGGGTTAATTAATTCGGGGCCCCTCTAAATTGATATATTTGCAAAATGTGCCCTGCCTTTATAATTACAGATTTGTCCCATCCTTTATTATTGTAGATTTGTACCCAGTTTTTTTTTAAATGTAGCAATTATACCCTCTGCAGATTTTATTTACATCATATGGCCCAAATATTTGTTTACGGTTTATAACCCACATTTACAAGATTGTATATTTTGCCCGGAAAATGGTTGAACGGTTTTGTTTATCCTTGGCTTTGAGAACGAGTTTTACCATTGGGTTTATGATGTTGTTTAGTTGCCCGAAAAATATAATTACGGATTTTATATTCAGTTTATGGTTCAAGTGGTAATTTCGGGTTTACGGTCAAGTGGTTTAATTTCATATTTTTGCCCGGAAGGTTTTAACGAGTTTTAACGCTGGCTTTTGAAAACGGGTTTTCCTTAGATTTATTTATTTTATATATTCCGTTCAAGTTTAGCGTATAAGCTAAACTTGTTTAGTTTTGGTGTTAGGTTCGGAGACGACCCCAATAATGGCCTAACGAATTCGCATCCGACATCCTTAGATCGCCTTCCGTCTTTTGACGTCATGTGAGTACCCTCTTCCCCGAGTTTATGATCTTACTCGATTTAGTTAGGTTAAGTTTTAGTATCATGTTAGGTTGAATCTAGCATAACTTAGAGTGAATGCCAAGTAGTGGCTTTGAACCTTAGGTGAGTTTTGAGGATTTAATATTGTTTGATGGATTGATGTTGATTCTAAGCTTGAGGTAGTATTGTTATCTTATGAGGTAGTTTATGGCTTTAAGTTGTATGTTGAGCTTGTGATAACTTAGGGGTTGAGGTTATAGGATTGATGAGATTGTTGAGACTAGTACGAGAGTATCCTAGTATGTGTTTTGATGGTTATGACCTTGTGAGATCGTGAGGATTAGGAGTCGTTGTCCTATCATGGTTATGGCTTATGATCTTGCGAGATCATTGGGACTAGAAGTCTAAGGACTTCTAGCATATGAGAGAGTTGTTGATCGTGTGCCTTTTGACAGGCGTTGAGTGTCTTCCTGTTGGAAGCTGAGAGCGGGATATAGCGGGATTATCTTTGGGACGAGGTAAGTCTCCGGACTTACTTAGCTCGTATTCTTTGTATTAGCATTATTGTGTGTTGGGTGGTGTGTGTTTATTATGTTACTATTTATAACAACTAAACCGAAAATAGGATTACCGACATTTATATTATTTGGCCCAAGTGTATGATAACGGGCGGTGACATCACTGCCTGGCTCCCCGTGAGAGCTAGGGGGATCTCGGCGACTGGCCCGTGCTGGTTAGACGGTCGGAGGCATCCGACCGTTCCATTGCCGGAAGAAGGGACCGAGGCGAGTTTCGGAGGATTCTCGTGTCACAAAAGAAGTTGAATTAGAACGGGATACGACTTAATAATAAAAAAATAATAAACCGGACTTGTGTGATTTGGTGTACGTTGTGTGTTATGTTTATTTACTTGTGTTTGTGCCTTTCACCTTTAATTCTAATGCTTCGAATATTAGCTAACGGTTCTATACCGATTGTTGTAGATTGCCTTGCAGGTTAGGAAAGCGGCCGAGAGATCCGGAAGAGTGTGCAGCCGGGGTTCCGTACATTTTAGGATTGGGTTTTGGTTGGAGTCGGGTTATGTTTTATTCTTCGTTTATTATGTTGGTATGCCGTGTGTATGGCGTTTTGATCTTTGGTGTTGATTATCGGCTGAAGTCTCTTGTTGTCTTCCTTCGGGTTTCTTATCATTTGCATCAAAAGGAATTTTGGTTTTGCCTTTATTTGTGCCATGTTGAAAGATCCGGTGAAATTGTTGTCAGGCTAAGGGTCGGGACCCATTGTGAGGTCCCAACCCGTAGCGCCCCGAGTCCCGCGGATTCGGGGTGTTACAAAAGTGGTATAAGAGCCCTAGGTTGACAACAATGGCACTCGCAATCTTCTAAAGGACGAATAAGGAATAAACAGAACTCCGCGGGTTCTGAGTTTTCGTTTTCAAAATCACATGCATGAGTCGGGGTAGAATGTACGGACCACCACTCCTTCCGCTGATCTCGGCAGCATAGTTTATTGGACTTGATATGTATATGTATATATGTATATTATATGAGGTTTGTTGTTATGCATGATAGAATTGATGTGTATCTTTGTGATTGTATGTTGCATGATGAACTGGATATATGTTTATCGTTATATATGTGGACGGCTATATGTTTTGGGACCTTATATTGTGGATAAATTGTTGGTTGTATTATGTTGGTAGTGATATGGACGTAGGATTTATATAGTTATCTATACGTATTCTTATTATATATAGTAGTAGCATATGGAGTTACGGGACCTAATAGAAAAGATGATAAGTATAGTATCATCACCTTTAAAGACAATGTGGTTGGCTTGAGATAGCGTTCATATGTTGAGGAGTACACTCAATTATCGAGTTGAGCATTTCGTGTTAACAAACACCATGACGTTCTCGGATTCCTTTAAAAGGATGTCGAAGAGGAGGATTAGAGATGACATAAACAAAGGACAAACGAGTAGAAAGAAGAACTCGAGACGACTTAAGAGAATCAAGATGGAAGCAATACAAGAAAAGGAAGCAACATTAAAGTGTAGAAGTGGTTATAAAGAAACCGGGATTGAACGACAACGTGACCAATAGATATAACGAGTATAAATTCTTCGAGAAGACACGTGGACAACTAAAGATGCGAATCGAGGAGAAGATGGGTATATTCTAACAAGGTTAAAGGTGACATTCCATTAAGATGCAAAGCTTTCCTTAGACGTTTCTAAGCATTGGAGTTAAGATGAGAGAAGTGAACGAAACATGTGAGAAGGATTTAAAATTTCCGTAAGTTAAGTTTACGAGGTACCAAAAAGTAAAGTTACAACATTACTAGAGCTATAAGAAGAAGGGCATGGTGGGGAGTCACGTGGAGTTGATCGATTTTCATTATGATGATAAGACTAAGAAGCACCAAGAAGGAGGAAGTGTGTATAAATGATGATCGTAAGAAGATGAAAGCCGAAACAAGGAACTTTGATCGAAAGACTTAAGATACCAATCAAGAGGAACATGAACGGACGATATATGAGGCTAGAATTTTGGTGAAGGTGTACTTGAAGGACAACATGGAATAATGGTTAAGCCTATGAAAGGGAGAGATACGTAACAACAAGGCCAAGAAGATATGGTTACCTTATAAGGAAAGGAAGCGTAGAATGTAGAGGGGACTAACGGAGTTCAAGGTAAACTACCTCAAGAAGGGTTGCCGTCATGAGAATGGTAACATGGGAAGTGTAGTAAAATGGTAAGTCATTGACCTTGGAGAAGGTCAAATGTAAGTTGACCGGTGACAACTGAGAACGCAAAGGTGCGGGTTGTCTATTGATGAGTGTAGAGGGGATGAGTAAACAAGACTATGGAAATTAGAGGATCGACAACATGATCTTAGACAATGGTAAGGAAGTACATCAACGGAAGCGTAATTGTCTTAAACAAATAATGTCGAAGGAGTTTGAGCCAGTAGATGTTACAGACCTCCTAGGGGAAGGATGGAGATGACCCTTTGCGACCTTCTTAGGTCATGAGAACGGCATATGGGAGAACGACACGAATTAGAGGTTTTAAAGTTTGATCACGGTAAAGGGGAAGTAGTGAATCAAGAAGAAGGTAAGGTGTCATGGTGGTGGTACGTAAACGGGAGTATATAGAGGATGCAGGGTATGAAATGGATGATATGTTACCACAGGCAAGAGATAAGTCAAGTTTATAGACTCACACGAAAAAGACATGGTGGCTATGGCGTGAAGGGAGGACCTAGATTAGGGGAACGCTGTAAGCTTAGAGTTAAGATGCTAGTACTTGGAGATATAATGAGTTTGATATTTTAGTGGTTTTGGATGGGGAGTTTCTTCTAGCATTTTCCACGGGGCATACTGGTACAGTTGTGAAGCTATTCATGGATACCAAGAGGTATATAAGGTGGCCAACGAGAGTAAGAGAAGACTGAGGTTTTGAAGTTTGATATCGATATGAGATGTATAAGGAGTACATGAAAGGTTGAGGTTAGAGTCCCTTCGGTCGGTTTGACGTTACATAAGAAAATGAAGTATAAATTTCTACGCCTACTTGAAGAAAGAATGTCTATGGTGAAAGCTTATGTAGAAGACGAAGAGCTCATTCCATATGTTGGGATGTCATGGAAAGCAAAGAAGATAAGAGCAATTGTTTTGAAGCACGGTTAAGTCATGCAGTTTGGACCCTTATGACTGCACATAAGTGAGAAACCTTTAAAAAAAATAAATAAATAAATAAATAAATAAAAATAAAAATAAAAATTTTTACAATCATGTCATCAAAGAGGGAGAATGAGGTTAAGATAAAAGAATACTTAAATTATGCTACAAGAGTCAGAAGACTCGAGCAAGTCTCTCGAGTTCTGTAGATGAAGGATCTTCGAAAGAGGACGGTGAACATAGTAGCTACAGAAGGTGCAATACACGAGTTAAAGGACGTCACCCCAACAGATCGGGGGAGATCATTAATATTATGAATACCTGTCAAGTGTTAAGATAAGGTTGTGTTGGTCTTATTTTATGTGGCGGGAGAAGAAAAGATGGAACCGACATACCACGGATTCCAATACGTTAGAATGTGGATTTTTCCACTAAGGTCAAGTTGGACTCCATTCCGATATCTGAGGCGCCGTATGGAATGACACTTGTGAAGAGACATGAGTGGTGGAGGCAAGTGAAGGAGCATTTGCAAGAACTCATTGAAAAGAGTTCATTAAATTTAGTGAAATGCTATGGAGAACTCCGAATGCTATCTTGAACTCTTGATTGAAGTGGTTATGGAGAACACCAGTTTACGAATAGAGAGACGATTATCTCCGCTTTTACATCAATTACCGTTAGCCGAGCAAGATAATAATGAAGAACCAAGTATCCCTCACCACGGATAGCGGATCTACTCGACCGGTTGCAAGGGTCGGTAGTCTCTTCTAAGATTAAGTAAGATTTGATTGTCACCGTTTGAGAATTCGAGACTGGATGTTGCCAACACGGCACTTTAGGACCAATCAGGGTCACTACGAGTGGTAGTTACTCCACATGGATTTACTGATGCCCGGATAAGATACTTTGGGTCTACTCTTGGGAAAGAGAGGAAGCGTTTGACAAGTTGTCTCAGGATAGCAAACCCCGAGAGATGTGAAAGAAGTTACAAGTTTCTAAGATGTGCTGAGCATTACCAGATATGTGAAGAGAAAGTTGTATAACATCAATTATGGTATCCCCCGGATGACAACGAAGTATTGAATTGGACGAAGAATTGACAATAGAGTTGTTGAAAGTTAAGAGGAGATTCATCGGTGCAACTGTTTTTACATTGCCTCGAGGTATGATGGGTTTGACTTGTACGAGTTATTCTTCAAGACAAGGTCTTGATCGAGCATCGAGAAACGATGTAAAAGTAATAGCATACGTGTCTCGTTAGTGAATCAGTGGGAAGTGAAGTACTTCCTCCGTTAGTGGGGACTTACTTCAATAATTGAAGAAAGCATAAATTGTAGTTTGGTTTGACAAGAATCAAAGCAAACAATGTAAATTGGAAGTTCGATCTTCAATGTTAGAGACAAGCAAAGAAGAAACTTAATGGAAATGCTGCATTGAGAAAGACCCGAAAAGAAGTTGAGTTTCCGATATATCGGACCTTTTTGAGATCTTAGTGCGAGTTGGAAAAATGGTTTACCGGTTGGCGTAGCCGCCAAGAGTAGAGAGTGTCACCCGGTGTTCATGGGTATTAGTCGAGAGAGTACATACACGACTCGGGACAGATTGTCAGTTATAGTGATTTAGTCACAAACGAAGAACCAAAGAGGCTAATAGGAAGACGGAGGATAATATCTTTAGTTCAAGTAACGCTGAGTTAGTAGCATCGATAGAATCGACGGGTTAGACTCTGTTCTTCCCTTGGTTAAGTTATGTTCATGTGTGATGTTATGTGTAGTTGTGCCCCGTGCGGGAATGCACTATATGACGTGTTATATCTTGCGGTGGTAGTTAGAGTAGATTGTGTGTATAGATTAGTAGGTTAAGCCTTCTTAGTGTGAGAGTTCATACCTTGGCCTTAAGGGACCGAGAAGTTCGGCGTGTGGCAAGTTTTGGGACGAAACTTGTTTTTAGGGGGATCTAATGTAACGCCCAAATTTTAGGCGCGTTTGCGTTTTTATTCTTGCGGCTTTTGTCGATTTTTAATGACTTATATATATATATATATATATATATATATATGTATATTTTAAAAGTATTTTACGACGCGAAATGTCTTTCCGGAGTATATTATTATTTTGGATACGTTAGCGTATATCTGCGTTATTATTTTCGAAAACGTCGGAAAAGTTTTCCGATTTGAAAATCCCGATCCGAGTATTTCCGATCGAGTTATTTTATTTTAGTTTATTGTAATTATCTTTGCTTTTATTTTAAGTGATTGACCCAGCTACCCTGTACACCTTCCTAGCCTCTGCAGCAACAACAGGCTACCCGACCCCTCAACCCTTATCTGATATTCTTCCCTCACACTCAATCTTACTGATACCCTCATTGAATGTCAAACAGAACAGCCAGAAGAAACCCTCTTCCTCAGCTCTATCGCCACCGACCGGAGACAAGGGACACCTCAGACATCGCCTCCAACCTCGTCCGCTTGCGGCCGCCACCGGTCCGAACTGAGAAGCAAGAGAGCCCTCCTCTCCGTTGCCCTTCTCGATTCGAAGCCTTCAGGCGTCCCTGCTCCACCGTCGAAGCTCACCGAAGCCGCATCGGACAGCCTCGCCCTTCCTACTCCTCTGTCGAACCCTGTTGGCCCTCCTCCACTCCGCCCTGCCCTTGCCGAAGCAAGAGGTCGGCCGCAACCCCTCTGCAACCACCAGGGAAGCAAGTGCAGCCCTCCTCTACCCCTTCTCTGTTTCCCTTTCCGCTTTCTGTCGAACCACCAACCGCCGAGATCTACAGCCTCCGCGCCGCCTGCCGAAGCACGCCGGAACCACCGTCACCACCCGTTGCCTGGGAGAGTCAGCACCTAGAGAAACCCTCGCATTTGCCTGCCTAATGCGTGCTGGGGTCGACAGGAGACAGTGGAACCGCCGAGGCCACGACCGCCAGTGAGCAGGGCCGCCTCTGTCGCCGCCGAATCCGCCGGGAACTCCCTCCTACGCGCAGGCCGCCGCCTGAGTTGTTGCCCTGTCCTTTCCGCCGCCTGATGTCCCCTTCCTCGGCAAGCGCTGAATTGAGTTTAAAAACCCTTTAGGGTTAATTAATTCGGGGCCCCTCTAAATTGATATATTTGCAAAATGTGCCCTGCCTTTATAATTACGGATTTGGCCCATCCTTTATTATTGTAGATTTGTACCCAGTTTTTTTTTAAATGTAGCAATTATACCCTCTGCAGATTTTATTTACATCATATGGCCCAAATATTTGTTTACGGTTTATAACCCACATTTACAAGATTGTATATTTTGCCCGGAAAATGGTTGAACGGTTTTGTTTATCATTGGCTTTGTGAACGAGTTTTACCATTGGGTTTATGATGTTGTTTAGTTGCCCGAAAAATATAATTACGGATTTTATATTCAGTTTATGGTTCAAGTGGTAATTTCGGGTTTACGGTCAAGTGGTTTAATTTCATATTTTTGCCCGGAAGGTTTTAACGAGTTTTAACGCTGGCTTTTGAAAACAGGTTTTCCTTAGATTTATTTATTTTATATATTCCGTTCAAGTTTAGCGTATAAGCTAAACTTGTTTAGTTTTGGTGTTAGGTTCGTAGACGACCCCAATAATGGCCTAACGAATTCGCATCCGACATCCTTAGATCGCCTTCCGTCTTTTGACGTCATGTGAGTACCCTCTTCCCCGAGTTTATGATCTTACTCGATTTAGTTAGGTTAAGTTTTAGTATCATGCTAGGTTGAATCTAGCATAACTTAGAGTGAATGCCAAGTAGTGGCTTTGAACCTTAGGTGAGTTTTGAGGATTTAATATTGTTTGATGGATTGATGTTGATTCTAAGCTTGAGGTAGTATTGTTATCTTATGAGGTAGTTTATGGCTTTAAGTTGTATGTTGAGCTTGTGATAACTTAGGGGTTGAGGTTATAGGATTGATGAGATTGTTGAGACTAGTACGAGAGTATCCTAGTATGTGTTTTGATGGTTATGACCTTGTGAGATCGTGAGGATTAGGAGTCGTTGTCCTATCATGGTTATGGCTTATGATCTTGCGAGATCATTGGGACTAGAAGTCTAAGGACTTCTGTAACACCCCGAATTCTCAGAACTCGGGACATTACTGGTTAGGACCTCACAATGGGTCCCGACCTCATTTTGACAACAATATTACTAGGATCTTGCAACAAGACACAAATTAGAAAAACCGAAAATCATAAAATGTATTTGTAAAGGATGAATGCAACAAAGTCTAACAGCCTATCGTACTTGAACAACGGAAAAGACTAACTGTCTTAAAAAAAAGGGAAAGACAACAAAGCCACAACCCAAACCCCCACTCTAAAGAGTACGGAGACCCGGATGACCACTACTTCCGGATCACTCAGCTGCTGTTCGAACCTGCAGTAAATCTAAAAACACAACAAAATAACCATTAGCTAGTTATCTAAATATTAGGAGAATAATAATAGCACACACACACATAAAATAATAAACACTCATCATGCTTTCAAACAATCCATTTATTATCTTCATTTAAGTCGTTCACTCTAATGATACTTATTTTGTGACACGAGGGATTCCCAAACCTCGCCTCCGCCCCCGTGTACCCATCAGGAGTGGATCCGATGCATCTCACCGTGTACCTGTATGGTCTGGGTATAGAGAACCTCCCAGTCTCCTGGTAGAGCTGGGCAGTGATGTCACGGCCCGTTATACATACACTTGGGCCTTAACTCATAATAACCACGGTCGTCCTAACAAGTTGTTATTTTTATGATAACACACAATGCACACACACCACCGTTATCACCCAACTAATATCCAGAAACCAGCTAAGTAAGTCGCAAGGACTTACCTGAATCAAACCACAACTCTCACAATCTCAACTCGGTCTGCAACCGTAGAAACTCAAACGCCTGTCATACAAGGCACGTGGGTCAAAATACATCCCATAATCTTAGAAGTCTATAACTTCTAAGATGCACAAACTCATCAAGAGAAAATTACTAAAAAGTTCTCTTAAGGTAAAATGACTATTTTACCCCCGGTTCCGAAACTCCCAAATTTGTCTATATCTTAATTTCAAACTCTCCTTTGGAACCCATTTCCCCAATCTAGTTGTTGCGGAAAAGTTTGGTAAGGATTTATAATAGTTACACAAAATTTTAGATTTTCACAAAAAGTCGTTAAGGTCCGACTTTGGGTTAAGATACTAGGCTCGAACAAAAATATAAAAATTCTGAAACAAATCTCCAGGTCATCTATGATATACATACTATTCATAAGAGCAAAGATCTCTCAAAACTATCCAGCCACAACTCTTACATAAATTCTTAAACTTGGTTAAAATATCCAAGAATTCTATACTTAGCCAAATTCTGAGTTCTTTCAAAAACAGCACGGTCAATCCACTTTGGGCTCCTATAAATCCAGATCCGACCGTTGGATCGTTCCGATATTTTAATACATCATACTATGCATATCCCTCTATATCATACTAAAAATTGAACGGTGAATTATGTTTTTAAGGTATAGAAATAGAGGCTCAAAGTCAGCAGTTTCACACCATGAATTTTGCAAGAATTAGATTTATTCTAAGTCTCCACTTCGATTCTTCTGGACAACCTTCTTTCCTCACTATAATCTACCTATTGGTCCAAGGATTTTAGGCTCACCAGAAGTAACAACACTCACTCTAATCTACTCTCACACTAAGAATCAACCTTACATATCGATGATACAAGGGACAAGGTAAGACCTTGCTTACCTAGGATGTAGAACAAGGGTAGCATTGCAGTCCGGCGCCCAGGTTCGTTCTTCTCCCGACGAGTAAGCTGTCCAAGAACTCGTTCTCAACCACTGTCACGTAAGTACCGGAAGGGTGACTCGTGGATCTACTTACAAAGACAATATATACTAGAGAGGGAGAGACGAGATTGAGTTACCTCAATTAAGGGTCCTTGGTTGCAACTTAAGTGTGGATCTTGAGACGGTGGTTAGATCACTCGATCTTTAGAACTCGCTGCACTGGGTAAGGGACAAAAGGGTATGCTGTAGTCGACATAGTAGGGTGAGATGATGCCCACGGTGAGGTGTCG
Organism: Fagopyrum esculentum; assembly: GCA_033239045.1. Lineage (NCBI taxonomy): Eukaryota > Viridiplantae > Streptophyta > Magnoliopsida > Caryophyllales > Polygonaceae > Fagopyrum > Fagopyrum esculentum. The sequence goes on from BSUD01000001.1 coordinate 9,103,264, forward strand.
ACAGAGAACGACTCCTGTGTAGCTGTATGGCTGGTTAGGGAGAGAGTGAATCAAGGAAGGGGAGGGAGTAAGAGAAGAAGCGGAAAAGGACTACACCGGGCTTACCTACTGCAAGGAAGGCAGCAGCACTAGTCCCTCTCTCTGCGGTGGTCCGACCGACGCTACAGTCTGGCCTCGCGAAGACATCGTCTGTAGTAGGCTGAGCAATCGTCCCTCTCCGGCTGGTGCAGCATTCTGGCGCGCCGAAGCGAAGGTCCCTTGTCGCGAGTAGAAGGGGAGATGCGATCCGGTTGCTTATCGACTGCAGAACGCTGGGTGCGTGATCCCCTGGTTCTTGTGAGGACGAAGCGGCGTCGGTGTGCAGCAACCTAGGCGGACGGCGTCCCCAGCAGCGTGTCTTCTCCGGTGGTTGATGACGGCTGAGCAGAACAGGGAGGGCTGGTATCGGTTTCCAAGCGTGCGGTAGAGGAGAGGGCGGCGTATCAGTTAGGTTTAGGATATTAATTAGGTTAGGTTAATTTTACTTAGGGAGATGTTTAGTAGGTGGGCCGGCTGAAGGCTTTTTGGGCCAGATTGGGCTTGTTCCTCAAATGAAACAAATGGGTTGAAAGAATACCCGTAATTCGCCCGGAACCGTTAACGTACGGAAATAAATTGCGGAATTATTTATGAAGTTATTTACGGTTTACAAAGCTATCATTTTATGTGAATCAAGGTCACATACAATGATAGAATTTAATATCGTATTCTTTTATTTAAAAGAATTTAGGTTGGCGGATCGGAATCCGGTTTAATCTAGTAATAAACGGAGTTTTAAATTTTCGGTTATTACAACTTCTAGCATATGAGAGAGTTGTTGATCGTGTGCCTTTTGACAGGCGTTGAGTGTCTTCTTGTTGGAAGCTGAGAGCGGGATATAGCGGGATTATTTTTGGGACGAGGTAAGTCTCCGGACTTACTTAGCTCGTATTCTTTGTATTAGCATTATTGTGTGTTGGGTGGTGTGTGTTTATTATGTTACTATTTATAACAACTAAACCGAAAATAGGATTACCGACATTTATATTATTTGGCCCAAGTGTATGATAACGGGCGGTGACATCACTGCCTGGCTCCCCGTGAGAGCTAGGGGGATCTCGGCGACTGGCCCGTGCTGGTTAGACGGTCGGAGGCATCCGACCGTTCCATTGCCGGAAGAAGGGACCGAGGCGAGTTTCGGAGGATTCTCGTGTCACAAAAGAAGTTGAATTAGAACGGGATACGACTTAATAATAAAAAGATAATAAACCGGACTTGTGTGATTTGGTGTACGTTGTGTGTTATGTTTATTTACTTGTGTTTGTGCCTTTCACCTTTAATTCTAATGCTTCGAATATTAGCTAACGGTTCTATACCGATTGTTGTAGATTGCCTTGCAGGTTAGGAAAGCGGCCGAGAGATCCGGAAGAGTGGGCAGCCGGGGTTCCGTACATTTTAGGACTGGGTTTTGGTTGGAGTCGGGTTATGTTTTATTCTTCGTTTATTATGTTGGTATGCCGTGTGTATGGCGTTTTGATCTTTGGTGTTGATTATCGGCTGAAGTCTCTTGTTGTCTTCCTTCGGGTTTCTTATCATTTGCATCAAAAGGAATTTTGGTTTTGCCTTTATTTGTGCCATGTTGAAAGATCCGGTGAAATTGTTGTCAGGCTAAGGGTCGGGACCCATTGTGAGGTCCCAACCCGTAGCGCCCCGAGTCCCGCGGATTCGGGGTGTTACAAAAGTGGTATCAGAGCCCTAGGTTGACAACAATGGCACTCGCAATCTTCTAAAGGACGAATAAGGAATAAACAGAACTCCGCGGGTTCTGAGTTTTCGTTTTCAAAATCACATGCATGAGTCGGGGTAGAATGTACGGACCACCACTCCTTCCGCTGATCTCGGCAGCATAGTTTATTGGACTTGATATGTATATGTATATATGTATATTATATGAGGTTTGTTGTTATGCATGATAGAATTGATGTGTATCTTTGTGATTGTATGTTGCATGATGAACTGGATATATGTTTATCGTTATATATGTGGACGGCTATATGTTTTGGGACCTTATATTGTGGATAAATTGTTGGTTGTATTATGTTGGTAGTGATATGGACGTAGGATTTATATAGTTATCTATACGTATTCTTATTATATATAGTAGTAGCATATGGAGTTACGGGACCTAATAGAAAAGATGATAAGTATAGTATCATCACCTTTAAAGACAATGTGGTTGGCTTGAGATAGCGTTCATATGTTGAGGAGTACACTCAATTATCGAGTTGAGCATTTCGTGTTAACAAACACCATGACGTTCTCGGATTCCTTTAAAAGGATGTCGAAGAGGAGGATTAGAGATGACATAAACAAAGGACAAACGAGTAGAAAGAAGAACTCGAGACGACTTAAGAGAATCAAGATGGAAGCAATACAAGAAAAGGAAGCAACATTAAAGTGTAGAAGTGGTTATAAAGAAACCGGGATTGAACGACAACGTGACCAATAGATATAACGAGTATAAATTCTTCGAGAAGACACGTGGACAACTAAAGATGCGAATCGAGGAGAAGATGGGTATATTCTAACAAGGTTAAAGGTGACATTCCATTAAGATGCAAAGCTTTCCTTAGACGTTTCTAAGCATTGGAGTTAAGATGAGAGAAGTGAACGAAACATGTGAGAAGGATTTAAAATTTCCGTAAGTTAAGTTTACGAGGTACCAAAAAGTAAAGTTACAACATTACTAGAGCTATAAGAAGAAGGGCATGGTGGGGAGTCACGTGGAGTTGACCGATTTTCATTATGATGATAAGACTAAGAAGCACCAAGAAGGAGGAAGTGTGTATAAATGATGATCGTAAGAAGATGAAAGCCGAAACAAGGAACTTTGATCGAAAGACTTAAGATACCAATCAAGAGGAACATGAACGGACGATATATGAGGCTAGAATTTTGGTGAAGGTGTACTTGAAGGACAACATGGAATAATGGTTAAGCCTATGAAAGGGAGAGATACGTAACAACAAGGCCAAGAAGATATGGTTACCTTATAAGGAAAGGAAGCGTAGAATGTAGAGGGGACTAACGGAGTTCAAGGTAAACTACCTCAAGAAGGGTTGCCGTCATGAGAATGGTAACATGGAAAGTGTAGTAAAATGGTAAGTCATTGACCTTGGAGAAGGTCAAATGTAAGTTGACCGGTGACAACTGAGAACGCAAAGGTGCGGGTTGTCTATTGATGAGTGTAGAGGGGATGAGTAAACAAGACTATGGAAATTAGAGGATCGACAACATGATCTTAGACAATGGTAAGGAAGTACATCAACGGAAGCGTAATTGTCTTAAACAAATAATGTCGAAGGAGTTTGAGCCAGTAGATGTTACAGACCTCCTAGGGGAAGGATGGAGATGACCCTTTGCGACCTTCTTAGGTCATGAGAACGGCATATGGGAGAACGACACGAATTAGAGGTTTTAAAGTTTGATCACGGTAAAGGGGAAGTAGTGAATCAAGAAGAAGGTAAGGTGTCATGGTGGTGGTACGTAAACGGGAGTATATAGAGGATGCAGGGTATGAAATGGATGATATGTTACCACAGGCAAGAGATAAGTCAAGTTTATAGACTCACACGAAAAAGACATGGTGACTATGGCGTGAAGGGAGGACCTAGATTAGGGGAACGCTGTAAGCTTAGAGTTAAGATGCTAGTACTTGGAGATATAATGAGTTTGATATTTTAGTGGTTTTGGATGGGGAGTTTCTTCTAGCATTTTCCACGGGGCATACCGGTACAGTTGTGAAGCTATTCATGGATACCAAGAGGTATATAAGGTGGCCAACGAGAGTAAGAGAAGACTGGGGTTTTGAAGTTTGATATCGATATGAGATGTATAAGGAGTACATGAAAGGTTGAGGTTAGAGTCCCTTCGGTCGGTTTGACGTTACATAAGAAAATGAAGTATAAATTTCTACGCCTACTTGAAGAAAGAATGTCTATGGTGAAAGCTTATGTAGAAGACGAAGAGCTCATTCCATATGTTGGGATGTCATGGAAAGCAAAGAAGATAAGAGCAATTGTTTTGAAGCACGGTTAAGTCATGCAGTTTGGACCCTTATGACTGCACATAAGTGAGAAACCTTTAAAAAAAATAAATAAATAAATAAATAAATAAATAAAAATAAAAATAAAAATTTTTACAATCATGTCATCAAAGAGGGAGAATGAGGTTAAGATAAAAGAATACTTAAATTATGCTACAAGAGTCAGAAGACTCGAGCAAGTCTCTCGAGTTCTGTAGATGAAGGATCTTCGAAAGAGGACGGTGAACATAGTAGCTACAGAAGGTGCAATACACGAGTTAAAGGACGTCACCCCAACAGATCGGGGGAGATCATTAATATTATGACTACCTGTCAAGTGTTAAGATAAGGTTGTGTTGGTCTTATTTTATGTGGCGGGAGAAGAAAAGATGGAACCGACATACCACGGATTCCAATACGTTAGAATGTGGATTTTTCCACTAAGGTCAAGTTGGACTCCATTCCGATATCTGAGGCGCCGTATGGAATGACACTTGTGAAGAGACATGAGTGGTGGAGGCAAGTGAAGGAGCATTTGCAAGAACTCATTGAAAAGAGTTCATTAAATTTAGTGAAATGCTATGGAGAACTCCGAATGCTATCTTGAACTCTTGATTGAAGTGGTTATGGAGAACACCAGTTTACGAATAGAGAGACGATTATCTCCGCTTTTACATCAATTACCGTTAGCCGAGCAAGATAATAATGAAGAACCAAGTATCCCTCACCACGGATAGCGGATCTACTCGACCGGTTGCAAGGGTCGGTAGTCTCTTCTAAGATTAAGTAAGATTTGATTGTCACCGTTTGAGAATTCGAGACTGGATGTTGCCAACACGGCACTTTAGGACCAATCAGGGTCACTACGAGTGGTAGTTACTCCACATGGATTTACTGATGCCCGGATAAGATACTTTGGGTCTACTCTTGGGAAAGAGAGGAAGCGTTTGACAAGTTGTCTCAGGATAGCAAACCCCGAGAGATGTGAAAGAAGTTACAAGTTTCTAAGATGTGCTGAGCATTACCAGATATGTGAAGAGAAAGTTGTATAACATCAATTATGGTATCCCCCGGATGACAACGAAGTATTGAATTGGACGAAGAATTGACAATAGAGTTGTTGAAAGTTAAGAGGAGATTCATCGGTGCAACTGTTTTTACATTGCCTCGAGGTATGATGGGTTTGACTTGTACGAGTTATTCTTCAAGACAAGGTCTTGATCGAGCATCGAGAAACGATGTAAAAGTAATAGCATACGTGTCTCGTTAGTGAATCAGTGGGAAGTGAAGTACTTCCTCCGTTAGTGGGGACTTACTTCAATAATTGAAGAAAGCATAAATTGTAGTTTGGTTTGACAAGAATCAAAGCAAACAATGTAAATTGGAAGTTCGATCTTCAATGTTAGAGACAAGCAAAGAAGAAACTTAATGGAAATGCTGCATTGAGAAAGACCCGAAAAGAAGTTGAGTTTCCGATATATCGGACCTTTTTGAGATCTTAGTGCGAGTTGGAAAAATGGTTTACCGGTTGGCGTAGCCGCCAAGAGTAGAGAGTGTCACCCGGTGTTCATGGGTATTAGTCGAGAGAGTACATACACGACTCGGGACAGATTGTCAGTTATAGTGATTTAGTCACAAACGAAGAACCAAAGAGGCTAATAGGAAGACGGAGGATAATATCTTTAGTTCAAGTAACGCTGAGTTAGTAGCATCGATAGAATCGACGGGTTAGACTCTGTTCTTCCCTTGGTTAAGTTATGTTCATGTGTGATGTTATGTGTAGTTGTGCCCCGTGCGGGAATGCACTATATGACGTGTTATATCTTGCGGTGGTAGTTAGAGTAGATTGTGTGTATAGATTAGTAGGTTAAGCCTTCTTAGTGTGAGAGTTCATACCTTGGCCTTAAGGGACCGAGAAGTTCGGCGTGTGGCAAGTTT
>BSUD01000001.1:9109765-9138377 GCA_033239045.1 Fagopyrum esculentum
TATATATATATATATATATATATATATATATATATATATATATATATATATATATATATATATATATATATATATATATATATATATATATATATATATGTATGTATATTTTAAAAGTATTTTACGACGCGAAATGTCTTTCCGGAGTATATTATTATTTTGGATACGTTAGCGTATATCTGCGTTATTATTTTCGAAAACGTCGGAAAAGTTTTCCGATTTGAAAATCCCGATCCGAGTATTTCCGATCGAGATATTTTATTTTAGTTTATTGTAATTATCTTTGCTTTTATTTTAAGTGATTGACCCAGCTACCCTGTACACCTTCCTAGCCTCTGCAGCAACAACAGGCTACCCGACCCCTCAGCCCTTATTTGATATTCTTCCCTCACACTCAATCTTACTGATACCCTCATTGAATGTCAAACAGAACAGCCAGAAGAAACCCTCTTCCTCAGCTCTATCGCCACCGACCGGAGACAAGGGACACCTCAGACATCGCCTCCAACCTCGTCCGCTTGCGGCCGCCACCGGTCCGAACTGAGAAGCAAGAGAGCCCTCCTCTCCGTTGCCCTTCTCGATTCGAAGCCTTCAGGCGTCCCTGCTCCACCGTCGAAGCTCACCGAAGCCGCATCGGACAGCCTCGCCCTTCCTACTCCTCTGTCGAACCCTGTTGGCCCTCCTCCACTCCGCCCTGCCCTCGCCGGAGCAAGAGGTCGGCCGCAACCCCTCTGCAACCACCAGGGAAGCAAGTGCAGCCCTCCTCTACCCCTTCTCTGTTTCCCTTTCCGCTTTCTGTCGAACCACCAACCGCCGAGATCTACAGCCTCCGCGCCGCCTGCCGAAGCACGCCGGAACCACCGTCACCACCCGTTGCCTGGGAGAGTCAGCACCTAGAGAAACCCTCGCATTTGCCTGCCTAATGCGTGCTGGGGTCGACAGGAGACAGTGGAACCGCCGAGGCCACGACCGCCAGTGAGCAGGGCAGCCTCTGTCGCCGCCGAATCCGCCGGGAACTCCCTCCTACGCGCAGGCCGCCGCCTGAGTTGTTGCCCTGTCCTTTCCGCCGCCTGATGTCCCCTTCCTCGGCAAGCGCTGAATTGAGTTTAAAAACCCTTTAGGGTTAATTAATTCGGGGCCCCTCTAAATTGATATATTTGCAAAATGTGCCCTGCCTTTATAATTACAGATTTGGCCCATCCTTTATTATTGTAGATTTGTACCCAGTTTTTTTTTAAATGTAGCAATTATACCCTCTGCAGATTTTATTTACATCATATGGCCCAAATATTTGTTTACGGTTTATAACCCACATTTACAAGATTGTATATTTTGCCCGGAAAATGGTTGAACGGTTTTGTTTATCATTGGCTTTGAGAACGAGTTTTACCATTGGGTTTATGATGTTGTTTAGTTGCCCGAAAAATATAATTACGGATTTTATATTCAGTTTATGGTTCAAGTGGTAATTTCGGGTTTACGGTCAAGTGGTTTAATTTCATATTTTTGCCCGGAAGGTTTTAACGAGTTTTAACGCTGGCTTTTGAAAACGGGTTTTCCTTAGATTTATTTATTTTATATATTCCGTTCAAGTTTAGCGTATAAGCTAAACTTGTTTAGTTTTGGTGTTAGGTTCGGAGACGACCCCAATAATGGCCTAACGAATTCGCATCCGACATCCTTAGATCGCCTTCCATCTTTTGACGTCATGTGAGTACCCTCTTCCCCGAGTTTATGATCTTACTCGATTTAGTTAGGTTAAGTTTTAGTATCATGCTAGGTTGAATCTAGCATAACTTAGAGTGAATGCCAAGTAGTGGCTTTGAACCTTAGGTGAGTTTTGAGGATTTAATATTGTTTGATGGATTGATGTTGATTCTAAGCTTGAGGTAGTATTGTTATCTTATGAGGTAGTTTATGGCTTTAAGTTGTATGTTGAGCTTGTGATAACTTAGGGGTTGAGGTTATAGGATTGATGAGATTGTTGAGACTAGTACGAGAGTATCCTAGTATGTGTTTTGATGGTTATGACCTTGTGAGATCGTGAGGATTAGGAGTCGTTGTCCTATCATGGTTATGGCTTATGATCTTGCGAGATCATTGGGACTAGAAGTCTAAGGACTTCTAGCATATGAGAGAGTTGTTGATCGTGTGCCTTTTGACAGGCGTTGAGTGTCTTCCTGTTGGAAGCTGAGAGCGGGATATAGCGGGATTATCTTTGGGACGAGGTAAGTCTCCGGACTTACTTAGCTCGTATTCTTTGTATTAGCATTATTGTGTGTTGGGTGGTGTGTGTTTATTATGTTACTATTTATAACAACTAAACCGAAAATAGGATTACCGACATTTATATTATTTGGCCCAAGTGTATGATAACGGGCGGTGACATCACTGCCTGGCTCCCCGTGAGAGCTTGGGGGATCTCGGCGACTGGCCCGTGCTGGTTAGACGGTCGGAGGCATCCGACCGTTCCATTCCCGGAAGAAGGGACCGAGGCGAGTTTCGGAGGATTCTCGTGTCACAAAAGAAGTTGAATTAGAACGGGATACGACTTAATAATAAAAAGATAATAAACCGGACTTGTGTGATTTGGTGTACGTTGTGTGTTATGTTTATTTACTTGTGTTTGTGCCTTTCACCTTTAATTCTAATGCTTCGAATATTAGCTAACGGTTCTATACCGATTGTTGTAGATTGCCTTGCAGGTTAGGAAAGCGGCCGAGAGATCCGGAAGAGTGTGCAGCCGGGGTTCCGTACATTTTAGGACTGGGTTTTGGTTGGAGTCGGGTTATGTTTTATTCTTCGTTTATTATGTTGGTATGCCGTGTGTATGGCGTTTTGATCTTTGGTGTTGATTATCGGCTGAAGTCTCTTGTTGTCTTCCTTCGGGTTTCTTATCATTTGCATCAAAAGGAATTTTGGTTTTGCCTTTATTTGTGCCATGTTGAAAGATCCGGTGAAATTGTTGTCAGGCTAAGGGTCGGGACCCATTGTGAGGTCCCAACCCGTAGCGCCCCGAGTCCCGCGGATTCGGGGTGTTACACCACATAAGCATTGATGTAGTGTACTTTAGTAAAGTACTAGTTAAGGACCCGTGTCGTGCATGATTATTTTTAATACATATAAATAGGAGTGAAAATAAATCTCGATCTTGTTTTTGTTTTGACAATTTTCCAATTCCGACGAAATTTCATAAAAAATAGCAATTATGTCCCGCATATATATATTTGGGACGGGATGAACCTTAATTTCTTCATTCCGCTAGGTTCGTCCAGTTCATGATAGCAATACCCGTGTCATGCACGGATATTTTTAATACATATAAGTAAAACAAATTTGCATTACTAATTAATTTACATAAATATTTGAAGAAGGAAAAAATTAATTTTAAAAAATAATCACCATATCATACCAATATAATTATTGTTGCTAAGGAAATAAACAGAAAATGCACCTAAAATAATCTGACAAACATATCGCCTTAAAAATAAATAATTTTATACGAGCCTTAAAAATAGATAATTTTAAAAGCAAAAATTGTAATTATAAATTAAAAAATCTAATGGTTTTTGGTGATTTGTTAGATACTGTTATTAAAAATAAATAGTATTAAAATTAAATAATTTTAAAGAAGTGACAATTTATTAATATATGATTATTTGACTTAAATATTGAATTTTTAACGTGTCACGTTAACATTCCGTAGTCCACTTTGATATATATTGTAATATCCGGAATTTTTATTCCATTTAATTCCGTAGCAAACTGGATTTTGAGACGTTGATCCTTATATGTCTACCTAGACGGACACAACATCTCAAATTTTATCATTTTATGTAACCTCACTTCACATAAAATGATAATAATTTTTATATCAAATCCTAATCCACCAAACCTTTTTCTTTATTATGATATATCCTTGACAAAGCCGTGACGTACTTTGGCGAGACCATGACAAAGCGGAGACGACACCATGACAAATCCGATAGCCTTGTGACAAGTGCACTTAACAAATTTCAGCAAACTGCTTTGTTGTCACAGCCCATTTTCGCTCCAGCCCAGAACGGCCCAGTTGGATCCAGCCCACAACGTGTAGCAAAGAGTTGGTGTGTGGCTGTTTGCAGAGTCCGGAATGTCAGCTCACATATAAGCCTGTTGGGCCGGTCCAACACCTTAGAACAGATCAGCCATCCGTTTGTTTGTGTGTAACCTCCCTAAACCTAATTAACTTCAGCCTAATCAACCTAATTAACCTAAACTACCACCTTCCCACGAAAATGCTTCTGCACTTCCGCCTCTCTCACGCCAGGACAGAAGAACTCAACGACAGACTCTCCTGTACGTCCGGTTATCTCACGCCAGGGCCGAGAAGCATAGCAGCAGCGCCGTCGTCGCCGAACGAAGGACCTTTCGCAGCCGAGCCTTCCTTCAGTGTACCGGGTTGTAACGTCCCAATTTATTTTCCCGCGTTTTCGTTTTTATTTTCCGACTTTTATCGATAATTTATTAGCTTAAATATTTTATTAAAAGTATTTCACGGCGTAAAATATCTTTTGGGTACGTTCGCTTATCCCATATTATTATTTTTGGAAATTCGGGAAGTTTTCTGGTTCAAAAATCTTGTTCCGAACCCTTATGGATCGAATTCACTCTATACATTTTTCTTTTTCTTTTTCTTTCGGCCTTGATGTGCTGCCCCGACCCTTCATGAATTGCAACGCAGCAGTGATGTGCTGCCTCACCCTTCAACCTCTCCTGACCCTCAATTGCCTCTCTCCTCTCACGCAATCTGTTTTGTGTACTCTTCTCTCAACCCTCCTTTGCTTTCGAGCCTTCAGCCCCTTCCTCTACCTGAGACCGTCACCTTCCATGCCTCCATTCTTGCTCCTTCGACCCTCACCTTAAACCCCGCTTGAGTACTCAGTCTCACCACCTCAGGAGCAAAGAACGGTCACCAGCCTCGCCAACCTCATCTTCTGTTGAGCCGGCAACCACCAGCGCTCACTCTCTCTCTGTTTTCTCTCCTCCACAGCAACCACCCTCTCTTCTCCTCTGTTCCTTTCGCCACCGGAGCTCGTCCACACCGCCGGATTTGAGAGAGGGCCAGAGTAGCCTACTGCACCTCTCTTCTCCCCTTCCCGCTCAAAAACTCGTAGAGAGGCTGCCGGAAACAGAAGCACCTCGCCCTCGCTTCAGTCCCCCTCGCTCCAGTGAACTAGCCGGAATGGGAGCGTCACCTGCCTTCGCGTTGTGCCGCCGGAAATAGCAGCGCCTCGCCCTTTCCGCCTCGCCCTTTCCGCCTCGCCCTCGCCCTCGCCAGAGACAGGAGGCTGACAGCCGCCGTCTTGTGTCCCCTCCTCTGCTGCGTTTGGCGTAAGGTTGAAGAAGACCTCTTTTCCCCAATTTGTAAATCGGGCCCCACCAATTGTACCTTATTGCAATTTGTACCCTCATCTATTTATATCTCAGTTTTGACCCATCTTTTATGGAAAACTTGCATCTATACCCCTGCACATATTTAATTACAGAATGTGCCCAATGTTTTGATATTGCTGTTTGAACCCAGATTTTTGGAATGTGACAATCATGCCCTTGTTGGATTTATTTTGGATTAATGGCCCGAAGATTTAATTACGGAAAGGATCCAAGTTTATGAAATTGCTCATTTTTGCCCTAAAAATGTATTTGTCGATTTTAAACTCGGTTTTCAATTACGGGATATTCTTATATTTTTATACACGGTACATTACGTCTTTGTTGGATTGAAATGGTTATGGATCAAAGATTTAATCCCGGGTTTTTTTTAACTGACTTTGAAAGCTTGAAAGCGTGTTTTCCTCAGATTATATATTTATTCCATTCAAATTTATCTTATAAGCAAAATTTGTTTAGTTTGGTGTTAGGTTCGGAAGCGCCCCCAATAAAGGCCTAACGAGTCCAAGTTGACTTCCTCTTTTGACGTCGTGTGAGTATTCTTTCCCCTCGATCTAGTTATGTTAAGTTTTAGTATCATGCTAGGATGGATCTAGCATAACTTAGAGTTAATGCCAAGTAGTGGCTTTGAACTTTAGGTGAGTTTCGATGATTTGATATTGTTTGATGGATTGATGTGAATTCTAAGCTTGAGGTGGTATTGCGGTCTAGTGAGGTTGTTATAAGGATTCGAGTATATGGTTTGATCTTGTGAGAATCATTAGGCTTGAGGTGTTGATATTATCTTGTGAGGTTATTTATGGCTTTAAGTTGTATGTTGAGCTTGTGAGAATTTAGGGGTTGAGGTTGTATGAGTTTTGAGGTTGTGGACTAGAAAGAGAGTATCCTAGTGGTGTTGTGAGTTATGATCTTGCGAGATCCGAAGGTTTAGAAGTCTTAAGACTTCTAGCTTCTGTTGAGTGTGATATGAGAACGAGGGTTTCTAGGATGCGGTCCTAGAATAGAGAGTCAAATGGTCTTGCGTAGATCATTTGTATAGAAGTCTAAGACTTCTATTGTGAGTGGGTCGTTGTTGATATAGTTATCTTCTTGTGAGCAGGTTATGGGCTTCCTCCCCTAAGGAAGCGAGAGTGTTGTGAGTTGAGTGTGGTGACGAGGTAAGTCTCCGGACTTACTTAGCTCGTATTCCTTGTATTAGCATTGATGTGTGTTTGGTGATGTGTGTTTATTTTTTTATAACAACTAAACCGGAATTAGGATTACTGACCTTTATATTATTTTGGCCCAAGTGTATGATAACGGGCGGTGACAACTTGCCTGGCTCCCGCGAGAGCTAGGAGGTTCTCGGCGACAATCCCGTGCTGGTAGACGGTCAGATGCATCAGCACCATTCCATGCCGGTAAGTAGGGACCGAGGCGAGTTTCGGTGACTCTCGTGTCACAACCTAAGTTGAATTAGAACGGGATATGACTTAATAATAATAAGATAATAAACCGGACTTGTGTGATTTGGAGTGTATTGGGTGTTTATGATGATTGACTTGTGTTTGTGTCTTTCACCTTGATTCTAATGCTTCGAATATTAGCTAATGGTTTTATACCGATTGTTGTAGATTGTCTTGCAGGTTAGGAATGCGGCCGAGAGATCCGGAAGAGTGGGCAGCCGGGGTTCTGTACATTTTAGGATTGGGTTTTGGTTGGAGTCGTGTTTGAGTTTTGTTTTCATTATATATTGTATGCCGCGTGTATGGCATTTGGTCTTTCGGTTGTATCTCGGCTGAAGTCTTTGGTTTGTATAGTTTTGGGTGTAACACCCCAAATTCTCGGAACTCGGGGAGTTACTGGTTAGGACCTCACAATGGGTCCCGACCTTGGTTTAACAACAACATTACTTGGATCTTACAACAAGGCACAAACGTATTGAAAACAATTTCTAAAACATAATATTTTTAATGTATAAACGTACACACATGTGACAGCCTTACAAACATATATAAAGATACATAACATGCATGACGTATGGAAGACTCCCCCGTCCCCATCTAATGAGTACGTGGACCCGGCTGACCATCCGTTCCGGATCTCTCTGCAACTGTCTATCTCTACAGATCTACAACACGGATAAACCGTTAGCTAACTAACCAAATATAAGCAAAAAGATAACAGCACAAACACAAGCAGAACAGAAATAAACAAACATCATGCTGGCACTCAACCAATTATTATCTGTTATTTAAGTGATTCACATTATTCAATTTAAGTTGTGGCACGAGAACTATTATTAGTTCTCGCCTCCATTCCTTATCCAACTGGTGTAGGTATAGCTGACTTCCTTTGGTAGCGTCACTACAAACCACGTGTGGACTAGTCCCGAAAGAAACCCCCAGCGCCCTGCGAGCTACTGAGCGGAATGCCACCGCCCGTTACTCTTAGGCCAAAATACAGGTCGGTATTTATATATCACAACCTATCTCTCTAACATGTCAATCACACACCACCATCATCATTTATACTCATATTTAGCAGTCAGCTAAGTAAGCCCAAAGGACTTACCTGTTATAAAGCTCGACTCTTTAGTAACCACTTGCTCTGTAACTGTACCCACTCAGTTGCCTATTAAAGGCGATAAGTGTATTAGCACACTTTCACGTAGATAGAAGTCTAAAACTTCTGAGATTAAATAAGTATTAAGACGTACTAGTTACATTATTAGTTTTAGGGTAAAATGACCATTTTACCCTTGGTTCCGATTTTCTCGAAGACCCTAAAATTCATGTCCAAACTCCTATTTGAAGTTCTAAAATATATCCTAACTCTTAGAATTTTATTAGGTGCGAAACTGACATTTTTCTTATGTTTCTATTTTTCCGGAAGAACCGAAAAAGGTTTAACTTCGGCTCTAAATATAAAATTCTTAACGGCTTATAAAATTTCCGAATTTAATATCTAGATCATCTATGAGGTTCTATCTAGCCTTAGAAGAAGGAATTTCTCCAAACTGTTCAGCCGATATTTTTATAATAATTCCCAAAGTCGGTTCCTCACTCTACTTTCTTATACTTAGTCAAATTTATAAGTTTAATAAAACTGCTCAACTACCTAACTTCGGGAACTCGTAACTTTCAATCCGACCGTTCATTTCTCCCCAAATTTTAATATGATAAACTACATATATCCGTCTACAACATATCCAAAATTCAACGGTGGATCTTTATTCAAACGTTTTATAATTGATCGACAAAATGGCTGTTCGTAACCTAAAAACTGAAGGGATTAAAATAAAATTACAGCAGCCCCTTATGTCTATCATATGCAGAAACACACACACAACCAGCAGCCTTTCTACACACTCCTCTCTCACCCATCTTACCATCTCCACTGTCCCTAATGTAACAGATTCAAACCGGAAAAATAAGAAGAGACGGGAGGCTAAACTGAGGACTCACAGGGAAGGCGACTCGCGGCTGGGCAGGTTCCGTGTGCAGTGTGACTCGGTATGGCTGGTTCGTAGCACGGACTGAGGCGGACTGCAGGAGGCTCGGCGGCGTGGACGGTGGCTACGCAGGAGGCGGCGAAGGCTGGCTGCGCAGGAGGCGGCGATGGGCTGCGTCCTAGCGGCGATGGCTGTTGCGCAAGAATGCGATAGGCTGCTGTGCAAGGAGGCGACGGCTGCTGCGCAAGGAGGCGATGGTTGCGGCACTACTGGAGGCAGCGGCGGCGATCCAGTGGCAGGCGGAGGAGGTGCGGCGGCGTCTCCTTCGTACCTACGGAGTTCCTGCGGTGGTTGAGATCCGGCACAGCGAAAGGCGGAAGGGGAGAGGAGAGGCAGAAGACTTACCGGAACCCCTGCGGTGGTCGGCGGACGGCGCAAGGCGCGGTGACGGTGGTGGCAGAAGGGTGGCTGCGCCGGAGGTCTTGCGAGAGAGAGGGATAGGCAGTAGCGGCGTATCTCTTGTCCAGGAGAAGATCGATAGGTAGGTTAATTAGCGTAGGATTAGGTTAGATTAGTTTAATTAGGGTTTAATAATTAAATTTTAAAATGGGCTTAGGAAAGTGGGCTGATGGTTGGCCCAACTGAGCGGTGATTTCACTTACGGATATGCAACTCATTATTTGCGTGCGGAAATTATAAAAATACAGAATTAATTTCCGTATTTTATAACTTATTTTTATTCTTATTTTAATGTACGTAATTTATTTCCGGTCATTAAATTTATCATTTTATGCGAATCTAGGTCACATGAAATGATAGAACCAAGCTCGTTTTTATTTACTTATTTATTTATTTACGATCTTCTCCTCGGACTTTGATTAATTTCAAATTACCGGGACTTAAAATTTTCGGTTATTACATCAATGCCCCCTTAAAAGAAGTTTCGTCCCGAAACTTAAATTATTTACCCTTACTCGCACATTTCTTTTGGTATAATTTAGTTTTCTCGACATTCCGTTTTCTACCATGCAGCTACTCAGGCATCAACAAACAAGTATCACAAAAATAAAAGCAGAGTCGCTCAAAACAATATGGAAACCTGGAAGGTCAAACAACACAACATCCGAGTACTAACTCGTCAACTAGAAATAACCTCTAACCCCGCGAAGAACTCGGGATAGTTACGTCTAATACTCTCTTCAGTCTCCCAAGTGGCCTCATCAGCTCCTCTCCTAGACCACTGGATCCTCAGCATAGGTATCTCCTTGGATCGTAGACGTCTGGCACTGCGCTCCAAGACAGCTACGGGGTACTCTACAAATGTATGGTCAGGCTCAACTGTCAGATCCTCATGGCTAATGACGTGTCTCGGATCCGGAATGTACTCTCGCAGCTGAGATACATGAAAAAAAACTGGGTGTACTCCCTCTAATCTCGGTGGCAGTGCTAGTCGGTAGGCAACCTCTCCGACTCTCTCTACGATCTCAAATGGTCCGACATACCGGGGACTCAGCTTCCCCTTAATGCCGAAACGTCTAACTCCCCTCGTAGGTGACACTCTCAACCACACCTGTGCACCTACTCTAAACTCCAAAGGTCGACGCCTCTTGTCGGCGTAGGACTTCTGACGACTCTGAGCTGCTAACATCCTCTCCCGTACTAAGGCGATCCGGGCGATGTCGTCCTGAATCTGATCTGGTACTACTCCATCAGCCTTACTAGGCTCATCCCAACATAGCGGTGTACGACATCTCCGGTCATACAAAGCCTCATAAGGTGCCATCCCAATAGACGCATGCCAGCTGTTATTATATGAAAACTCTACTAGTGGGAGGTGATCTGGCCATACCTGTCCCCAATCTAGCACATATGCCCGCAACATGTCCTCTAGGGTCTGGATGGTCCTCTCTGACTGACCGTCTGTCTGTGGGTGGTAGGCGGTGGTAAAGTGAAGACTCGTACCCAGAGCCGTATGTACCTGCTGCCAGAACCTCGAGGTAAAACGTCCATCTCTGTCGGAGACGATAGTCCTCGGTACTCCATGGAGTCTCACAATATGCCTGGTGAACTCCTCTGCTAGACGACTTACCGGCCACGTTTCCTTAATCGGAATGAAACGTGCGGTCTTCGTCAGACGGTCTACTACCACCCAAATGGCATCAAAACCTCTGTTGAGCCTCAATCCAGTGACGAAATCCATAGAAATGTCTTCCCACTTCCAATGGGTACTGGAAGTGGGTGTAGCTCTCCTCCGGATCTACGATGCTCAATCTTGACCTGCTGACAAGTCGCACACTGGGCTACATATCGGCCACATCAGGCTTCAAACCACCCCACCAGACGGAACGTCTCACGTCCCTATACATCTTACTCGCTCCTGGATGTACGGAGTAATGGGTAGTATGAGCCTCACCTAGTATCCTCTGCCTCAGCTCACGGTCTGATGGCACACAAACACGGTCCTGTCGTCTCATCACTCCATCGGCACCAATAGTGAACTGAGGTACCTCATCTCGTGACATCCGGTCTCGGATCCGGGTCCACATCGGACAGGTCTCCTGCTTCTGTCGGATCTCACTCAACAGGTCAGGGAGTAACTCTATGGTGGCTAACTGATGAGCTGTGTCGGGGAACTTGATCTCTATCTCCAACCAAGCTAAGTCTCTCTGTAGCTGTGGCTGTACTGTCAACCGAGCTATCGCCTTCTCCTGAGGCGTCTTCCGACTCAAAGCGTCGGCAACTACATTCGCCTTTCCGGGGTGGTAAAGAATCTCAAGGTCAAAATCCTTGATCAACTCTAGCCACCGTCTCTGGCGGTTATTCAACTCCCGCTTAGTGAATATGTACTTCAGACTCTTATGGTCTGTGAAGATCTGACAGGTCGCTTCATAGAGATACTGACGCCAGATTTTAAGAGCGTGCACTACTGCTGCTAACTCCAGGTCATGAGTGGGGTAGTTCTCTTCATACGTCTTCAGCTGTCGGGACGCATATGCTATAACCTTACCCCTCTACATCAAGACACACCCCAAGCCCAGCTTGGATGCATCACTGTACACTACGAAGGCTTCTGCACCCTCAGGTTGTGCTAAGATCGGAGCAGACGTCAATCTTCTCTTCAGCTCATCAAACTCTGCTGACACGGCTCAGACCAGACGAACCGAGTAGTCTTCCTTAGAAGGAAGGTAAGTGGTCGGCAATCAGGGAAAACCCTTCCACAAACCGACGGTAATACCCTGCCAATCCAAGGAAACTGCGAACCTCCTTCACGTTCTTCGGAGGTTGCCAAGGAGACACTGACTCAATCTTCGCCGGGTCGACCTTAATCCCCTCGGCAGTCACCACATGGCCTAGGAAAGCCACCTCTGACATCCAAAACTCACACTTGGATAGCTTAGCATATAGCTGACTATCCTGTAGAATCTGCAGTACTGTTTTCAAGTGTCCGGCATGCTCCTCTCGACTTCTAGAGTAAACTAGAATGTCGTCAATGAAGACCACTGCAAACTGGTCTAAGAAGTCGATGAAAATCCTATTCATCAACTCCATAAATACCACTGGCACATTAGTGAGCCCGAATGGCATCACTACAACTCATAGAGGCCATACCTAGTCCGGAAGGCCGCCTTAGGTATGTCCTGGTCTCTCACTCTCAGCTGGTCATAACCCGATCTCAAATCCATCCTTGAAAACACTAACACTCCATGCAGCTGGTCCAGCAGATCATCTATGCGAGGCAGTGGATACTTATTCTTGATGGTGACCTTGTTCAATTCCCGGTAATCAATACACAGCCTCATCGATCCATCCTTCTTCCTCACAAATAATACTGTGTGCCCCAGAGAGAAACACCAGGACATATAAAGCCCTTCTCTGCTAACTCCTCTAACTGCTTCCCCAACTCAAGCAACTCTATTTGTGTGGAATGCTAAGTAACTTCTATCTGGTCTGACGTAGGATCTGATCAAAATTATCTACTTCTTCTTACTCCTCTAGTTCTTCTTTTATAATCCATCCGTACTAACTGTGATATGCACCCTTTTCCTAGCCAGTAGGCAGTAAATTCTTCACATGCTTCCCTTGGTCTTCATGTTATTATTAAGGTGCTAGCACGCGGATCGATTTAGCTTCACATTTGTCGTTGTTGATCTCTTGAAGGGTCCTCTAGACGTCTATAAAATTCGTTCATCATTCTATAGTTATCCTCCTTATCTGATAGCCAGTACCACTGGTAGACCCGCACGTGTTATGTCTCAATTATTACTGACTGGCATGTAGTTGACCTTCCATAAAATCACAGGCTTATTGTTCTTCTATCTCTTTTGAGGTTTGATAGACTTGGTCAACATCTATCTCCTCTAGTTTCTTTGTTAATACTCTTTTAGTTTCCTCCACAGTCTGCACTTCTCTTGTTCTCTTATGAGGTCACTATACTCTTCTGAGTCTAGTCCTAGTATTCATCTGTCACCAATGAGTTCATCAAGTCTTCCACATTAGCTTGTAAGCGTGTCTTCGCGATTCTCCTTACTTTAGTCATCATCTGTTTGCGGTTCTCTGTTATGAACCGTTGGTGTTGGTAACTTAAATCTCTTTGTAATTGAGAAATTATTGCGGACCCTTGAGTCCACAAAATCACTTTTCCACATTCTTCCCCTTGTTTAGTGTCGTCTTGATCATGTCGCCTTTATAAAAATTCGTTGTCTCAATTTTAGACTTCTAGTTTCTTGGATACTTATGTCGGACTTTCATTCAAAACTCTCATATCCTTGAAGGACTCCACATGCTTCCATGGTTACAGGATTTATTTCTCATCATCAAACTCACTCTTATCTTTGTACCTTTTAACCTCTCACAACTGGGTCGACACTCTATCTTCTTTGTACTCTCATGTCCATGCTTGCTTCTGACGGCGTCCGTCTTGATAGTCACGTCCTTTACACCGAAATTCTTGGTTGTACTCCGTTCTATATGATTCTTGTTTCTCCATTTTTATCTCCATTCTACGCTCTCGTCGTCTCTTGCATGGTTCTTCTAATTCATCTCTCGACTTCATACGACAGAGCTCCTTGCATGATTCTCAATTTCTTCTTTCTAAGCTGACTCGGGAACTTCTTTCTCATCCGGTTGTACTGGCGGTAAAAATTTTCTAAACATCTTTACTGCTTTGCCCACCCGTCCTTCGGATGATTTATAAGTCACCAGGACGTCCATCAGAGTATCGTACTAAATCGTGCTCTGAATCCCTTATCTCGTGTGGAAAACTCTTCAAACTCGTTACCGATTTATAATGAGGCGCTAATCGCTTCATGATATCACAACTAAAGAATACAAGTTATCCTTTAGGATACTAGCATACTACACACACACAGATATATAATTTACACTAAAACCTATCGATATAAGTCTATATACTAACTCACCTATCGTTCCAAGCTGCAGAGATCCACGGAGAACGATGGTGGTCCGACGTACTACTAACCCAACAACCCGACTATGCACGTGTGTAAAAACAGAAATCCGTTTTGAAAATCTTAGACCCCTTTCGGGTTCTAGATATTTTATACATTCGGTCTTTCGGAAGATTTCAAGTGCCATTGTTGCCAACCTCGCTCTGATACCATGTTGTAACACCCCAAATTCTCGGAACTCGGGGAGTTACTGGTTAGGACCTCACAATGGGTCCCGACCTTGGTTTAACAACAACATTACTTGGATCTTACAACAAGGCACAAACGTATTGAAAACAATTTCTAAAACATAATATTTTTAATGTATAAACGTACACACATGTGACAGCCTTACAAACATATATAAAGATACATAACATGCATGACGTATGGAAGACTCCCCCGTCCCCATCTAATGAGTACGTGGACCCGGCTGACCATCCGTTCCGGATCTCTCTGCAACTGTCTATCTCTACAGATCTACAACACGGATAAACCGTTAGCTAACTAACCAAATATAAGCAAAAAGATAACAGCACAAACACAAGCAGAACAGAAATAAACAAACATCATGCTGGCACTCAACCAATTATTATCTGTTATTTAAGTGATTCACATTATTCAATTTAAGTTGTGGCACGAGAACTATTATTAGTTCTCGCCTCCATTCCTTATCCAACTGGTGTAGGTATAGCTGACTTCCTTTGGTAGCGTCACTACAAACCACGTGTGGACTAGTCCCGAAAGAAACCCCCAGCGCCCTGCGAGCTACTGAGCGGAATGCCACCGCCCGTTACTCTTAGGCCAAAATACAGGTCGGTATTTATATATCACAACCTATCTCTCTAACATGTCAATCACACACCACCATCATCATTTATACTCATATTTAGCAGTCAGCTAAGTAAGCCCAAAGGACTTACCTGTTATAACGCTCGACTCTTTAGTAACCACTTGCTCTGTAACTGTACCCACTCAGTTGCCTGTTAAAGGCGATAAGTGTATTAGCACACTTTCACGTAGATAGAAGTCTAAAACTTCTGAGATTAAATAAGTATTAAGACGTACTAGTTACATTATTAGTTTTAGGGTAAAATGACCATTTTACCCTTGGTTCCGATTTTCTCGAAGACCCTAAAATTCATGTCCAAACTCCTATTTGAAGTTCTAAAATATATCCTAACTCTTAGAATTTTATTAGGTGCGAAACTGACATTTTTCTTATGTTTCTATTTTCCGGAAGAACCGAAAAAGGTTTAACTTCGGCTCTAAATATAAAATTCTTAACGGCTTATAAAATTTCCGAATTTAATATCTAGATCATCTATGAGGTTCTATCTAGCCTTAGAAGAAAGAATTTCTCCAAACTGTTCAGCCGATATTTTTATAATAATTCCCAAAGTCGGTTCCTCACTCTACTTTCTTATACTTAGTCAAATTTATAAGTTTAATAAAACTGCTCAACTACCTAACTTCGGGAGCTCGTAACTTTCAATCCGACCGTTCATTTCTCCCCAAATTTTAATATGATAAACTACATATATCCGTCTACAACATATCCAAAATTCAACGGTGGATCTTTATCCAAACATTTTATAATTGATCAACAAGATGGGCTGTTCGAAATCTAAAAGCTGAAGAACTTAAATTAATTTACAGCAGCCCTTCCTTCCATTTTATGAACATACTCAGCAGCTCATTAATGTAACACCCCAAATTTTACAACTTAGGGAGTTACTGGTTAGGACCGCACAGTGGGTCCCGACCTTAGTTTGACAACAACTTAACATGATCTTACAACAAGGCACCGATAAGGAAAAGCTAAAAATCATAAAATAGTTTTTATCAATGCATGAATGTGACCAGATCGACTACAGCCGGAAAAACAATATATCAAGGTACGGAAGGAACAAAGTTCAACAGAAGAATCCACAAATGCAAAAACTGCAAAAAGTCCTAAAGTACGACACCCCGGCTGACCACTACCATCTGGATCACTCGGCATCTGCTCTAACCTGTGTCAAATCTAAACAATATATCAACCGTTAGCTAACTAACCAAATATAAGCAAAATGACAACAGCACAAACACAAACAGAAACAAAAATAAACAAACAACATGCTGGCACTCAACAAATTATTATCTGTTCTTTAAGTGATTCACATTATTCAATTTAAGTTGTGGCACGAGAACTATTTTTAGTTCTCGCCTCCGTTCCTTATCCAACTGGTGTAGGTATAGCTGACTTCCTTTGGTAGCGTCACTACAAACCACGTGTGGACTAGTCCCGAAAGAAACCCCCAGCGCCCTGCGAGCTACTGAGCGGAATGCCACCGCCCGTTACTCTTAGGCCAAAATACAGGTCGGTATTTATATATCACAACCTATCTCTCTAACATGTCAATCACACACCACCATCATCATTGTACTCATATTTAGCAGTCAGCTAAGTAAGCCCAAAGGACTTACCTGTTATAACGCTCGACTCTTTAGTAACCACTTGCTCTGTAACTGTACCCACTCAGTTGCCTGTTAAAGGCGATAAGTGTATTAGCACACTTTCACGTAGATAGAAGTCTAAAACTTCTGAGATTAAATAAGTATTAAGACGTACTAGTTACATTATTAGTTTTAGGGTAAAATGACCATTTTACCCTTGGTTCCGATTTTCTCGAAGACCCTAAAATTCATGTCCAAACTCCTATTTGAAGTTCTAAAATATATCCTAACTCTTAGAATTTTATTAGGTGCGAAACTGACATTTTTCTTATGTTTCTATTTTTCCGGAAGAACCGAAAAAGGTTTAACTTCGGCTCTAAATATAAAATTCTTAACGGCTTATAAAATTTCCGAATTTAATATCTAGATCATCTATGAGGTTCTATCTAGCCTTAGAAGAAGGAATTTCTCCAAACTGTTCAGCCGATATTTTTATAATAATTCCCAAAGTCGGTTCCTCACTCTACTTTCTTATACTTAGTCAAATTTATAAGTTTAATAAAACTGCTCAACTACCTAACTTCGGGAACTCGTAACTTTCAATCCGACCGTTCATTTCTCCCCAAATTTTAATATGATAAACTACATATATCCGTCTACAACATATCCAAAATTCAACGGTGGATCTTTATTCAAACGTTTTATAATTGATCGACAAAATGGCTGTTCGTAACCTAAAAACTGAAGGGATTAAAATAAAATTACAGCAGCCCCTTATGTCTATCATATGCAGAAACACACACACAACCAGCAGCCTTTCTACACACTCCTCTCTCACCCATCTTACCATCTCCACTGTCCCTAATGTAACAGATTCAAACCGGAAAAATAAGAAGAGACGGGAGGCTAAACTGAGGACTCACAGGGAAGGCGACTCGCGGCTGGGCAGGTTCCGTGTGCAGTGTGACTCGGTATGGCTGGTTCGTAGCACGGACTGAGGCGGACTGCAGGAGGCTCGGCGGCGTGGACGGTGGCTACGCAGGAGGCGGCGAAGGCTGGCTGCGCAGGAGGCGGCGATGGGCTGCGTCCTAGCGGCGATGGCTGTTGCGCAAGAATGCGATAGGCTGCTGTGCAAGGAGGCGACGGCTGCTGCGCAAGGAGGCGATGGTTGCGGCACTACTGGAGGCAGCGGCGGCGATCCAGTGGCAGGCGGAGGAGGTGCGGCGGCGTCTCCTTCGTACCTACGGAGTTCCTGCGGTGGTTGAGATCCGGCATAGCGAAAGGCGGAAGGGGAGAGGAGAGGCAGAAGACTTACCGGAACCCCTGCGGTGGTCGGCGGACGGCACAAGGCGCGGTGACGGTGGTGGCAGAAGGGTGGCTGCGCCGGAGGTCTTGCGAGAGAGAGGGATAGGCAGTAGCGGCGTATCTCTTGTCCAGGAGAAGATCGATAGGTAGGTTAATTAGCGTAGGATTAGGTTAGATTAGTTTAATTAGGGTTTAATAATTAAATTTTAAAATGGGCTTAGGAAAGTGGGCTGATGGCTGGCCCAACTGAGCGGTGATTTCACTTACGGATATGCAACTCATTATTTGCGTGCGGAAATTATAAAAATACGGAATTAATTTCCGTATTTTATAACTTATTTTTATTCTTATTTTAATGTACGTAATTTATTTCCGGTCATTAAATTTATCATTTTATGCGAATCTAGGTCACATGAAATGATAGAACCAAGCTCGTTTTTATTTACTTATTTATTTATTTACGATCTTCTCCTCGGACTTTGATTAATTTCAAATTACCGGGACTTAAAATTTTCGGTTATTACATTGGGTTCATTGCATTGCATAAAATGTATTTGGTTTTGGCCTTTATTTGTGCCTTGTTGCAAGATCCGGTGAAATTGTTGTCAAGCTAAGGGCCGGGACCCATTGTGAGGTCCCAACCCGTAGCGCCCCGAGTCCTGCGGACTCAGGGTGTTACACGGGTAACGGGACGAACTTCGACCTCGCGTACGAGAGGTGCCTTCCTGCCTAGTCGCCGACGTCTACCATCGTAAAAACATAGGTAAAGCCTTCTCCGTTCCTCTGTGCCTATTTTCGAGCGCAAAGTAACGTGGCTGAGTCGGAACCGCCACAGGTGGGACCACAGCCGGCAAACAAGGATCAACGTTACCCCTGCAGTCCAGTACGGATTTGAGCCTCCACTTCATCTGACCGCGGGATACGATCGGAGTTGTCGCCAACCATAGCTTCGGTGAGTCCCTCTCCTTTCCTTTCCGGTTTGCGGTGTATCGTAGATTTGGCCTTGGGTTGCCGACCGTTGGGTATATTAGAGAGGGAACCGGTTGGTTAGACTAGTGCGGATTATCGGAGCAACGAGAGGGCGGTGAGATGGATAGGGTAGTATAGTTAGACAATGGCCGCACTGTAGTCGAAGAGGTAAGTTTGTGAGTGGTGTCTCTTTTGTTTTACAATTTGGGTTAAGAAAATGTTGATAACTGATGGGAGTTAATGTAAGCACTGGAAGTACTACAGACTTGTGGGTAGCGTGCTTCGTTTTTAACTATACTCAGTAAGGACGGTCTCTAATCCTAAGGTTATACATGTGGTTATGTTTAGGTAAATCGTGTTACATATTTCAAGGTTCTACTGTAGGGCACGTTAGCATAGACTACCAAACAGGCAGTCTTATTCTCTTAGTAAGTATAGACGAGGAAGAGTTAAGTTCGGGGATCGTTAAGTCCTTCTTAGGAAAATCTTTAGAACTATTTCTTGCGTGGGGTTAGGTCGAAATAGGATCCTAGTAGATAAAGTGTGAAGATCAGACAACCCGTTAAAATTATAGAGCTTGGTTAACCTTATAATCTCTAGTAAACTACCCTCGAGAACTAGATCCTGGATTTTCTATTCTGACAGAATAGATTGGAAATTTAATGTTAGACTTTTGAGAGTTCCGGGATCGGGGGTAAATAGTCTTTTACCTTAAGAGAGTTGTTAAGTTCATTTTTCTTTCTCTTTATGAGATTGTACCTCTTAGAAGTTTATAACTTCTAAGAGTATGAGATGTGATTTTGATACACATGCCTTGTTTAACAGGCGCTTGAGTTACCACGGGTTCGGACCGAGTTGAGATTTGAGAAAGTGATCTTTGATGAGGTAAGTCCTTGCGACTTACTTAGCTGATTTCTGGATATTAGTTGGGTGATAATGGTTGTGTGTGTGCAATGTGTGTTATAATAAGAATAACAACTTGTTAGGACGACCGTGGTTATTTTGTGGTAAGGCCCAAGTGTATGTATAACGGGCCGTGACATCACTGTCCAGCTCTGCCAGGAGATTGGGAGGTTCTCTATACCCAGACCATACAGGTACATGGTGAGATGCATCGGATCCACTCTTGATGGGTACACGGGGACGGAGGCGAGGTTTGGGAATCCCTCGTGTCACAAAATAAGTATCATTAGAGTGAATGACTTAAATGAAGATAATAAATGGATTGTTTGAAAGCATGATGAGTGTTTATTATTTTATGTGTGTGTGTGCTATTATTATTCTTCTAATGTTTAGATAACTAGCTAATGGTTGTTCTGTTGTGTTTTTAGAGTTACCGCATGTTAGAGCAGCAGCTGAGTGATCCGGAAGTAGTGGTCAGCCGGGTCTCCGTACTCCTTAGAGTGGGGTTGGGTGTTTGTTTGTCGTTTCTTTCTTCGTAGTATGACAGTTAGACTTTTAAGTTGTATAAGTATTGTGGGCTGTTAGATGTTTTTGCATTCATCTTTTTAAAATAATATTTTATAAATTTTGGTTTTTCTTATTTGTGTCTTGTTGCAAGATCCTAGTAATATTGTTGTACAACTAAGGTCGGGACCCATTGTGAGGTCCTAACCAGTAATGTCCCGGGTCTGAGAATTTGGGGTGTTACATATATATATAAAATAATTTGACTAAAATACTGAAATTAGAGTGTCACGTCACCAAAACGTAATTTACTTTAGTATATTTAAAATATAAAATTTTAAACTGAATGGATTAGTTTGTTGAAAACATAATCACGATTGATTATAGGAGGCAAAATCAATGTTTACTTTTATCCGTACAAATTAACTCTTGACAACTTATTTTGACAAAAAATAAAGTTTACTTCTTTTTTTTTCCCTGTAATTTAGATGTATAGTTAAAAAATACTTACAGTCAATTTTTTAGAATTAAAATAAATAAGTTTAACTATTTTAGATAACAAAATTCGGAAAAAAAAAACATCGATTGGATTTTGTTTGAATCAAATTTAACTATAACTAAATTTCGTTAAAGTAGATTTAATTTACTGGTTTACGAAATTGAACATAAAATTTGTGATATAAAATTTGGGATATTTATTGTTAAAGGAAAATAATCCCCGTTGATTATAGGAGGCCAAAATCAAATTGGTTTAAAAATTAAAAATTTTAAATTGTGATATCTATTATACATACTAAAAGTGTATATACATATTGAGATGACGTGACGCGCGGTGGAAACAGTAATTAAATAGAGATCTCACAATTTTTTGATAATAAATTTTTATTTTTTAATCCAAAAAATCTTATTTTACTAAACTAACATTTTGTTATTGAATTTTTTGGATAAAAAATCTCTAATTTTAAATTAATTTTCTAAGCTAAGGAATCTTTTATTATCAACATCATCCATTTTACGTTAAATTTTTTAAAAGATTTTGTTATGCCACATCGATTAGCTACTAAAGTGTTGATGGTCTTAGAATTTGTATAAATAAGGGAGTTTAAAGAGTATACAAATAATACATTTATTAGCTTTCTCGACATCCAGTAATTTAAACTTTGTGTAAATAATATTTAAAAAAAATGGTTAATTTAGATAAGTATGCGAAAGTTATTCAAATTTAAGAGAAGAATGGATGAAGTTCTTGCACAAGCAAACAAGAGAACAACTACTTCATGTACTTCTACAAGAACTTGCGGTGAAAGTCATTACGGACGGTGTCGTTGATGAAGCGTTTTGGCGCCTTGCTCTCTCCCCGCGTCTGATTCTTGAACACGACATCGTCATCCCACCTGAAACCGCATTCGAATGAGAAACGATTAGAATATGCACATATAAACCCTGCCTTATTGTATTTCCAACATATCAGGTTCTGTTTTTGGATATTGTTGAGACTATTATTACACTTGAATCTAACCTTCCTTTCACACTAATGTTTGTGGGTTATTGAAATTGAGTAATGGATTTCCTCTCATGAGTTTGTGGGGTCGTTGAAATTGAGTAACCTTCTTTAAAGGCCATGAATGAAAAAAAAAAAACATATAACAGAGGTCCATAAACAAACACCTAGCATAAAGAAATTCATGTTAGACCTAAATCATTTTTTGACAACAAAAAAACATAATTTGACAACATTTTCTAACTGATATGCTAGGCATAACGATATGCAATCTAAACCAACCTATCTTCATCACTTTTAGCTTCCACATCAGAATCATCAGCATCTACACTCCGTGGAAGAAGACGGTCTTCAAGATCCTTCTTTGAACCTGCATGCAAAGTTACCAATAAGCAACTGGAAGAAGGACAAAAAGCATGGATTTCCATAATTAACTTATCCAGAAGCACCTACCTTCGAGAAGCATATGTGCACCTCTTCTACTACCTCTATTCTCAGCCAAAAAGATATATACATGAATACGACATCGTTTGTAAAGACATTAAAGGTTTATAAAGGAAATGTGTCAACAAAACTTCTTTTACCACTAAAGGACTTGTCTTTTGAAGAAAAACGTCTCTGCTCATGATCTTCTAACTCCTCGCGTCGGTTCCTCTTTTGTACTTCATCTTGGGTGTCTTGTCCGTCCCGCCTGAAGCAATTAAAAAGACACGCAACAATAATGAATAGAGAGACAAAATTTATTGACTAATTCAAAGGACCAAAATATCAGATTATAATACTCAAAAGGGTATACTTATGAAATTAGCGAGGATCAATTATTTCATTACCCAAATTCAAACTAATATACATATAAACAACCCCAAGATAAAAACACATCTTACAAATATATCCCGAAGAACAATAATATTAAATGGTTCACCAAGGGGGATAGCACCAATAACAAATCTTCTCTCAGGATATTGTGTAAAGAAACATCTCTATATATTACAAATTGGCACTGAAACACACAGTGATGCAAAGTCATAGATTCTTGCCTGGGCTTTAGAGTGGTATGGGCAGCAATATCTCTTGAAGAATACTTTTTGGGAAGGGCCAAATATCCTTGTACCACCCTGTTCATCTCCACCTTTAGCTGGGGCCCAAGTAGGTCTAGCCGTATTAGTCATATCTTCTCAAGATTACCCGATTTTTTGACATAGTTCTAGCGGGATGATGCTCACGCTGGCCCCAAGATCACACAACGCCTCATAGGTTATATTACCAACTTGAATGGGGATGCAAAATGAACCGGGATCTCTTAATTTGGGTGACATCTTCTCCTTCATGAATTGAATGAGCTCCGAAGACTTAGATGTCATCCTCACTTCCCCAAAATCTTCCAATTTCCTCTTCCTTGATAGAATCTCTTTCAAAAACTTCTCATAGGCGGACATCCCTATAATGACATAAAGGAAAGGGATGTTAATGTGTAGTTCATTCATTAGGTCTAGAAACTTACCAAAGTGCTTGTCTAAATGTGCCCTCGCCCTTGACTGAGGGAATAGAAGTGGTGGTTTATAAGCAGGAGGTGGAACATAAATTTCAGATTTTTCTTTCGCTTTCTAGGGCTCCACCGAAATGTTGGCACCTCGACCGAAATGTTCATCGGGTCGTGGCTCGACCGAGGTGCTGGATCTGCAGTTTTCAATCCACTGCGTGTTGTTATTGCCATAATTTGTCTCTTAGGGTTGCTCTCTGTCCTTGCTGGGAGCTTCCCTGAATCTCTTGGCACTTCATTAGCCTTATTGAAAAATTGTTGCTCTAAGGGTTTTTGTGCCTTCGAAAAAGAATTCATTGATGTCTCCATAGCGTTGAACTTGATCAAAATTGCCTCCAGTACAATATCTTTCTTTGGCGGTTGGGATGAGCTTGATGCAGGCTCCTGGCTTCTTAGTGGAGTATAAGAAGAAGAAGAAGGGGGGTTAAAAGCATTATTAGCATGAGAATAAGGGTTACCCGGAATTTGTTGATTAGATCTCCAATTGTTGTTGTTGGACTTTCTATTGTTGTTATGATTGCTGTTCCGCGGCCCTTGATAGTTGTTTCTTCCTTGATATCCTCCATCTTGCTCCTTCTTTGTTTGAGCTACTAAAAGCTCCTTCAATTGCTTCACATCATTGATAAGCGAGGTGAGTTGAGCTCCATTTGATGAAGTGTCTTGGAAGCTAACTCTCCTTGCTCCATTCTCAGTTCCTTGATGGGAGTACTTCTCCATGTGTAAAGCTTGATTTTCAATGAAATCCCAAGCTTCATCTATCGGCATATCTATGAATGTGCCAGCTGAAAGTAGTTAGAGATTGAATTGGGTTGCTCCATCCAAACCTTTGAAATAAATTTTCAGCAACTCGATCTTTGGAATCCAATGATGTGGGCAATCCAATAGAACATCCTTGAATCTCTCTCATGACTTGGACAAACTCTCCTTGTCCTTCATGATAAAAGCATTGATCTTTCCCCTCATTTCAGCGGTCTTAGAGGGAGGAAAGAACTTAGTAAGAAACTCCGTCGTCATCTCTTCCGAAGTGTTGATTTTTCCGGCCGGAAGAGATTGATACCAAGCAAGCGCCCTGTCTATCAAAGAGAAATAGAAAGGCCTCAACTTGTAGTTGTTATTCTCCAGTCTTGAAGGTCTTAAGGTCTCCATCAAAATCTCATAGTTTTGCAAATGTTGATGCCGAGCCTCTCTCTTTAAACCTCCAAATTTACATTGTCGGATCATAGATAGAACTTGCGGTCGAAGTTCATAATCGTGCTCAGGTGGATCACCTAGGTTGACTCCTGGACGCCTGACTTGCTGATTAGGATTCATCCTCTATCCTAGGGTTTGTGGAACTCCAGCAAAAAGAACATCTCGGATAGGCATCCGAGGTGGGTGTATAAAGCCGGGGCAACATGAATTGGGTCTTGCCTCGGTCGAGGATCTGAGATTGGTCGAGGCAGAAACTGGGCCCTTAGAGCGGCCATATCTGCTTCAATTCCTTCAGTTCTTGCGCGAGTCTCCTCTCTCTCACGCTGCAGTTCTTCTCTATTGAGGCGTAGCTGTTCCAACGCCTCCTTTAATTCGGCTTCAAGATCGTGATCGTCTCGATTGGCCATCTTAGCTTCTTTCAATCTTCTCTTGTAGGTCTTTTCTGGTTCGGGATCGTAGGGAACGATTTCCTTTCCAGCACGAGTTCTTCGCATAAACCTAAGAAAAGATCCTACGAAAACACTCAAGTAAAGTGGTCAGTAGCAACAAGGGCAATAGCCCCGAAAGACTACCGAAACCGGCTTGGTCTAGACCAAGTCCCCGGCAACGGCGCCAAAAAATTGTTCGCTCCAAAAGGTGTGTGTAAGCTTTAATAATTATAACCCAAGAAGTATGCTTGAACAATATGCAAACCCGCAGTGTACAGATCAATTGTAATAAAAGCAAGAATTCCAGGGGTCGAACATAGGGACTATGGTGAAACAAAGCACAAAATCAAGTAGTCAAATGTTACTAATAACTACAAATTAAAGCAATCAAAAATGATATAACGCGGACAAAGCTGAGGTTTGCAAGGGAAGGTGTTTCTAAGATGGGAATAGATCATCGGGTAAGTCTCACTACTCACTATCCCAAATCAAAGCTCCTATTAGCGGGTAAGTCTCAAGGTACTAAGGAAAAGAACTATAATTTCAAACCAACACACCACCCAAGGGGATAAAATCAACCTTTACCGGGTAAGTCTCAGGCTAACTCACGAAGATGGGATGAAGGCACACTCAAACCCCAATAAAAGATAAACCTTTATTACATACACTCATGATCTTGGGTATACAGGCAAAGGAATCACCGGGTAAGTCTCATCCTAGGCTTGCATTGAATCAGAAAAAGTGTAATAAGAATAAGATTTGGTAAACATAAACATCTTAACTCAGTTTCGGATAAGGAAAGGTTCACCTCGTTCAGTCAGATTCCACCCCAGCCGAGATGTTCAACGACTGAGCGAGGTGTTCTAGGGTTAAGACAAAGACTCGAGCTTTCAGGGTCCTGCTAGGATTAAGATCATTCTATCATCGTCTTTCCCACAACTTTCAGCCAATCAGCCTAGAATCGCATAAGAAACTTAACCAACGATCATCATGATAACAATAATCAATTTAATGGAAAAGGAATCAATATTCGAACAAGAAAATCTTAAGGAAAAGGTCTCAATAACTGAATCAAATAATCTACAAACAAGCGTTCCTTAATCACAACTCAACAAAGGCAACAAACCAAAAGAAATCTAAGAAAGTCTTACGAACTCCTTCAAAAGTTAACTCCAACTATGGTTCCTTCCTTCCTTGAACTTCAATCCTTCAACTCTTCCTTCAAAACTCCAAAAATTCCCCCAATTGTTGGATGCTCTAAGCATGCGATCCGGAAATTCCGTGATGGCTGAATTGTAGAAATCAACCCATATATATAGGAGAATTATCTTCCAAAGATAAGATATCTTAAAAAGATAATTTCTTAGAAAATATATCCATATCTCTCAAAATAAATCAACCAAAAATATATGCTTCCTTCCGGAAATTCAGCCAAAAATATATGATATCTTCCTTCTAAAAATAAAAGATCTCATCCAAATTTAAGATCTCGCCGGTGACAGGGTGTCCGCCTCGGTCGGGACGCTCCTCAACATCACCTCGATCGAGGTGGTATTGTAGCTGACCGAAATGAATCTCAACTGAATGTAGAATCTATCGAATCTGGTCCAAACTAAATCTTTTTAATCATTTCCATGCTCCCTGAGATCTTCTTTAAGCTCCAAAATATAGCTCCAATGACTCCTTAGCTTCCTTAGCTTCTTTTTATCCAAAACGTGCCATTTTACCTACAATTACAACGAAACTAGGTGTAGACCTCAATTCCCGCAAAGGTAGACAAAACAACAATATAATCGCATAATATACACTCATACATGCAGATTTATGAAGATAAAACGTCTAAACCAATCCCAAAATATAAGCTATAATACATGCTATTAATATCCAATTTTAAAAAATTGCGTAAAAAATAATAAAAGGTTCTTAAATCTTAATTTAAAAAGGAATTTAATAATTATTAAAAGATATTCGAAATCATTACAATATGAAACAACATGAAAAATTGAATCAATTGAAAAAAACTAGTATTATGAAATGTCATATCAGGCCCGATATTTTGTGCAAATTAGCCACAATCAATAGCTTAAATTCTTTTATGAATTTCTCTGGAGATCGAGGTGGATTATGCGTCAATGCTAGAAAGTCACAATAGAAAAAATCAGTAATCTGAAGGAGTTAAACTATATAGGATTAAGTATATATAGCAATAAGATAGGAAATCAGACGAAACTTACCGAATAAGCTTAATGAATAATTAGTTATAATTTGGGATAAGGTTGTAACACCCCGAATTTTTAGAACTCGGAGTATTACTGGTTAAGACCTCACAATGGGTCCCGACCTCATTTTGACAACAACATTACTAGGATCTTGCAACAAGACACAAATAAAGAAACCGAAATTCATAAAAACCATGTTTTTAGAGTAATGGATACAACATTGTCTAGCAGCCTAAAGTACTTAAACAAAAGAAAAGAACAACTGTCTTAACCAAAAGAAAGGAAAGACAAAACAACCCCAACCCCACTCTAAGGAGTACGGAGACCCGGCTGACCACTACTTCCGGATCACTCAGCTGCTGATCTAACCTGCGGTAAATCTAAAACAACAACAAGAAGAACCGTTAGCTAGTTATCTAAATATTAGCAGAATAATAGCAGCACAAACACACTCAGATAAACATAAACACTCAGCATGCTTTCAAACAAGTCCGTTTTATTATCTTGCTTTAATTTACTCGTTCACTCTAGTGATACTTATTTTGTGACACGAGGGATTCTCAAACCTCGCCTCCGCCCCCGTGTAACCATCAGGAATGGATCCGATGCATCTCACCTTGTACCTGCATGGTCTGGGTATAGAGAACCTCCCAGTCTCCTGTCAGAGATGGGCAGTGATGTCACGGCCCGTTATACATACACTTGGGCCTTAAACGTAAATAATAACCGTCGTCCTAGCAAGTTATTATTATTAAACACTCAAATAGCACACACAACTACTATCATTCAACTAACACTCAGAAACTGGCTAAGTAAGTCGCAAGGACTTACCTGAGTCAAAACACTCTAACACTCCTCAGATAGTCCATACTCGTGGTAACTCAAGTGCCTGTAAATGAAGGCATGTGTATCAAACTCACATCTCTATGTCCAACCTCATGCGAAGGAATTACGGAAAGAACGATTCTCATACGGTAAAATACCGTTTTACCCTTATTGTAGAAAATTCTCCGGGTCACTTCTTGACCTCTAATATTTCTTTTGGAATACTTTTCTAATCTAAGATTACTTCCAAAACAGTTTACTAGGGTTATAAAAATTAATCTCGTCCATTCGTCATCTGGAATCGCATTATTTCATTCTCGGGTATTATCTAATCTTATAAATCTATATAACTATATAGAATAATGTTCAGGTACGGCCCTTTTATTGCGGTACGGCCGTACCGCAGGGCGACATGTGTCCCGAAAAAAAATATATATTTATTTTTTTTTTTCTTCTCTTTTCTGAAACGATTTTT
>BSUD01000001.1:9147653-9198862 GCA_033239045.1 Fagopyrum esculentum
ATATATATATATATATATATATATATATATATATATATATATATATATATATATATATATATATATATGCACAAATACGTCCTTTATACTCATTAATCTATACGTATATACATGCTGCAGAAAGGAATTACGGTACATCCCAACTCTACATACACACCTACTGCAGTGGAAGGAAGAGATGGAGAAGCCGGCTTACCGGAGCTGCAGACCGGCGAGGTGAGTCCAGGCGGTGCACTGGCGTCCGGCGGCCCTTCACTAGTGCTGCAGCGCCTGGTGATTGCAACAGTTGGCGGTGCGGTGAGATCCGGAAAGTTGGTTGCGCAGGAAGGGAGGGTTACTGTCCTCGGAATCGAACCAGAAAGCGGAAAGGAAGGGAGACGGAAAGAAGAGGGAGGTCGGGATCTTACCGGCCTGACCGGAGGCGGACGGCGGGACTACGCAGTGGCTCCGGTGTATGACGAAGGCGGAGGACAGCGTCTCCAACCGGACCGATGGCGCTGGCTCGGCGGTCGCACGGCGGGGAAAACACGGCTGCGTCTTCGGTACTGCAGCGGCCGACGGTTACTGTCTTCGAACTCGAAACAGAAACGGAAAGAAGGAATACGGAAGGAAGAAGGTGACCGGAGTCTTACCGGCTCGACTGGAGGCGGACAGCGGAGGCGCACAGGCTCGGTGGCAGTTGCGGTGGCTCCGGCGTCGATGGGAAATTGTGGAGGTGATAGTCGATGGTTGCTGTTGTACGTACAAGCGAGAGGAGAGGTGCGGCACAGAAGTAGATTAGGTTTAGGTTAGTTTAATTAGGGTTTTTAATTAAGGTTTAAAATGGGCTTAGGAAAAATGGGCTGATAGTTGGCCGAAACGAGCGGTGATCTCGTGAATTAAAAACGGAACTCGTAACCCGTTAATTAAGGGCGGAAGTTTATAAAATACGGAATTAAGTTCCGTATTTTTATAACTTATTATTATTTTCATTTTAACGTACGTAAATTATTTCCGGTCATTTACTTTATCATTTTATGCGAATATAGGTCACATAAAATGATAGAATTAAATTCGTTTATTTTACTTATTTATTTGTTCACGATTGTCGCCTCGGACTTTGGTTAATGTCAGTTTACCGGAACTTAAAATTTTCGGTTATTACAAAGGTTATCAAACGTAATCTTAATATTTTAGATTTGAAATACGTAAATCAATGATAAAAATATATTTTTTATATTGTTAGTTGCAACCGAGTAGATATATTTTGTTTTAAATAATTAAACCGATTAGATATATGTTTTAAAACTAATTTGATTTGTTAGTTGCAACTAGTCCATTTTGTTACGATTTACAAAAAAAAATATTAAAAAACTTGATCCAAATCGTTGGTTTGTCTAAAATATTTTTTAGATATTGCTTTAGTAAACAAAGATTTATTGGCTTAATTCGTAATTTAGTAAAAGATTTAATCCGAGAAAAATTTGGGGGCGTCACGTCAATTGTAGCTTGCTTTAATAAAGTATTTAGACATAAAAAGATTAAATATTGTTTGGATTCGTTTAGTAATTTTTTTTAAACTAACTAATTAGATATTGTTTCGATTCCACTTGAAACCGATGGTAACAAACTCGTAATCTACCGATGGTTATCAAAAGGTAGTTCGAGATTTTTAAAATTAACTAATTCAATATCATTTTTAAATAACTAATTAGATATTGTTTTATTGTTTGGATTTGCTTTTAAACTAAATAATTAAATATTGTTTTAAGCTAACTAATTAGATATTTTTTTATTAGATTTAGTTAAAAAAAATATGTTTTTTAGATTTTGTTTTATTAAGAGTTATTGAATTAAGTGGCTTAGTAAAATATTTAATCCAAGAAAAAACGTGGGGCGCCACATAAGCATTGATGTAGTGTACTTTAGTAAAGTACTAGTTAAGGACCCGTGTCGTGCATGAGTATTTTTAATACATATAAATAGGAGTGAAAATAAATCTCGATCTTGTTCCTGTTTTGACATCTTTCCAAATCCGACGAAATTTCATAAAAAATAGCAATTCTGTCCCGCTAATAAATATTTGGGACGGGATGAACCTTAATTTCTTCATTCCGCTAGGTCCGTCCCGTTCATGATAGCAATACCCGTGTCATGCACGGATATTCTTAATACATATAAGTAAAACAAATTCGGATTTAACCGTCTTTGAGGTTCCCGTGAAGTCTTATGATCGTCTTCCATTAGTATCTTATGCATGCAAAAAGATGGCTTAAGACCAACAAGATCATCAATAGTATAACCCAAAGCCTTTTGATGTTTCCTCAGAACATGCATCAGTTTAGACAATTCAGTTTCGGAAAGGGAAGCACTAACGATAACGGGATAAGTAGAATCCGGTCCAAGCAAGCATAGCTCAAGTGACTCGGAAGTGGTTTAAGCTCCACAACTGGGGGTGCTTTCTGAGGGGGATCTATGCTTCCTCCTTCCAGTGATGTGGATTTAGATCAAAGAACTGGACTTTCGGATGTCTCAGTTGACAACATCCCGCTTGACATCTCGGTCAGTGTCCGAGGTGGGTGACCAAGGTGTTCTTCAGATATGAACACCTTGCTTGGTCCAGGAAGTGCCTCGTTCGAGGTACTGGAACTGGGACCAAAACCTAAATTGCTTCTCTTCTCCTGGATCAATTTCTCAATCTTAGCTCTTGGATCTGCTTCTA
Organism: Fagopyrum esculentum; assembly: GCA_033239045.1. NCBI lineage: Eukaryota > Viridiplantae > Streptophyta > Magnoliopsida > Caryophyllales > Polygonaceae > Fagopyrum > Fagopyrum esculentum. Next base: position 9,150,355 of record BSUD01000001.1, read on the forward strand.
ATGCTTTTAGGCTCCGTATATCTACATCACAAGAAATATCTATACCTTCCTCCATTAAACTAAAACTAAGAACTCTTTCAAGAGGGTCATTAATAAGGATAGAACTCACCAATTCTCTCAATTCTTCTTCATCGTAGATTCATCTTCCAACGGCTCTCCTTTCATTGCAGCAAGCAATGCAAACTCCACATGATCACCGCCAATGGTGAATTTCAACTTGGTGTTCTTACAATCCACGTTGCAACCCGAAGTTGCTAGAAATGGTCTCCCGAGAATGATAGGAACGGGATATTCAGCGGGCATGTCAAGTAAAACAAAATCTATAGGTGAGTAGAAAGTACCTAACTTGACAAGAACGTCTTCCAAAATGCCCACGGGATGGGTAATGGAGCGATCCGCATTTATAGCCTAATCTTTACCGGCTTGGGCTCTCCAAGGCCGATTTTCTCACATAGATCTAGTGGGATGATGCTCACGCTGGCCCCAAGATCACACAACGCCTCATAGGTTACATTTCCAACTTGAATGGGGATGCAAAATGAACCGGGATATATTAATTTGGGTGGCATCTTCTCCTTCATGATTTGAATGAGCTCCGAAGACTTAGATGTCATCCTCACTTCCCCAAAATCTTCCAGCTTCCTCTTCCTTGATAGAATCTCTTTCAAAAACTTCGCATAGGCGGGCATCCCTAGAATGGTATCAAGGAAAGGGATGTTAGTGTGTAGTTTATTCATTAGGTCTAAAAACTTACCAAAGTGCTTGTCTAGATGTGCCCTCGCCCTTAACTGAGGGAATGGAAGTGGTGGTTTATAAGCAGGAGGTGGAACATAAACTTCAGATTTTTCTTTCGCATTTTGGGGTCCACCTCGGTTGGCACTTCGACCGAAATGTTCGTCTGGTCGTGGCTCGACCAAGATGTTGGATCTGCAGTTTCAATCCACTGCGTGTTATTATTGCCATAATCAGTCCCTTAGGGTTGCTCTTTGTCCTTGCTGGAAGCTTCCTTGGATCTCTTGGCGCTTCATTCGCCTTATTGAAAAATTGTTGCTCTAAGGGTTTTTGTGCCTTCGAAAATGAATTCATTGATGTCTCTATAGCGTTGAGCTTGATCGAAATTGCCTCCAGCACAACATCTTTCTTTGGCAACAGGGATGAGCTTGATGCAGGCTCCTGGCTTCTCAGTGGAGTAGAAGAAGAAGAAGAAGAAGGGGGGTTAAAAGCATTATTAGCACGAGAATAAGGGTTACCCGGAATTTGTTGATTAGATCTCCAATTGTTGTTGTTGGACTTTCTATTGTTGTTATGATTGCTGTTCCGCGGCCCTTGATAGTTATTTCTTCCTTGATATCCTCCATCTTGCTCCTTCTTTGTTTGAGCTACTAAAAGCTCCTTCAATTGCTTCACATCATTGATAAGCGAGGTGAGTTGAGCTCCATTTGATGAAGTGTCTTGGAAGCTAACTCTCCTTGCTCCATTCTCAGTTCCTTGATGGGAGTACTTCTCCATGTGTTGTTCGCTCCAAACGGTGTGTGCAAGCTTTAAATTTATAACCCTAGACTTAAGCTTAAAACAAGGATGCAAACCCGCAGTGTACGGGTCAATCGTAGTAAAAGCAAGGAATTCCAGGGGTCGATCACAGGGACTCGGTGAAACAAAGTCAATAACGGTAAGCTTCTTGAATACTAACCACAAAGAGCAATTAACACAATCAAAGATGAATAAGAAGTCAAATAAAGCAAACATGCAATTCTAGGGATTAAAGCGTCTAGTTGGGGTTCCAACTCAAGATCTATAGATAAGCGGACAAAGCTGAGGTTTTTGCATGGGGAAGGTGTTACTAAAGTGGAATAGATCACCGGGTAAGTCTCACTACTCACTAATCCTAAACCGTAACTCCTATTACCGGGTAAGTCTCAAGGAATTAAGATAAAGAACTATAACCTCAAACTAACACACCATCTAAGGGAATAGAATCAACCTTTACCGGGTAAGTCTCAGGCTAACTCACAAAGATGGGATGGAAGCACACTCAAACCCCAATAAAGGATAAACCTTTATTACCTACACTTATGATCGTTGGTACACAAACTAAGGAATTACCGGGTAAGTCTCATCCTAAGCTTGCTTTGAACCAGGAAAGGTGTAATAAGAATAGGATTTGGCAAACTCTAACACTTAACTCTCAGTTTAGGATCGGATAAGTCACCTCGGTCAGCCAAATTCCACCCAGGCCGAGATGTTCATCGACTGAACGAGATGCTTAGGGTTAAGGTTAAAGACTCGAACTTTCAGGGTCCTACTGGAATCTAAGATTATTCTATCATTGTTTTCCCCACAACCTTCAGCCAATCACCCTAGAATCACACAAGGAAATTAGCCACTCATCATCATTATGAAAGTATTAAATATATGGGAAGAAGGTGAATATTTGAACAAGAAGAATTCAATGAAAAGACTTCAATAACTGAATCAAATATCACAACAAAAAGCGTTCCTTGGATAGCAATCCAACAAGAGAAGACAACAAGGAAGGGAATCAAAGACAATCTTACAAAACCCTCCAAAAGCTATAAAAGCTATGATCTTCAATCTTCCTTCAACCTTCAAAAAGGTTCTTCAAAACTCCCAACTGGAGTATGGCTGCTGCTGCGTATAAACCCTGATCGATCGTATAGCACGATATAAGCGGCCTCTTCCGGCTGTATGCAGGATGTTGGATTTGTGGAAATCCAACCCTTTTTATAGGAAAATAACCCTCCAAAGATAAGATATCTTAGAAAGATCTCTTCCCATAAAAATAGGTAAAATATAAGATCTTCTTCCTTCCAGGAGCCAAGCCCAAAAATATAAGATCACCTTCCAAAGATAAAAGATCTCAGCCAAGAATAAAATATTCTCGCCGCGTCCTAGGTGTTCGCCTCGGTCGAGTCGGCGTCTCTGGATCACCTCGGTCGAGATGAATCTCTAGTCAACCTAGGTGAGTCACAACTGAATGTAAAATCTCTCAAATCTGGTCCAAAGTGAATCTTTAATCCATGGCTATGCTTCCTGGATGGTTCCTTATGCTCCTCATTGTAACTCCGATGACTCCATAGCTCCTTTTCGATGCAAAACGTGCCATTTTACCTACAATTACAACAAAACTAGGTGTAGACCTCGATTCTCGCAAAGGTAGATGAAACGGTAATATAATCACATAATATTCATGCAATCATGCAGATTATGAAAGATAAAACGTCCAAACAAACCCCAAAATATAGACTATAATTCATGCTATCAAAATACCCCATACTTAGCCCTTGCTTGTCCCTAAGCAAGTTCCGCATATAGAAGACAAGATAGAATGGATTATAAGTCATAAAAAATCAATGAAAAGTCTTTCAAAAACATTTTGATGGTGTGTTATAATCATAGATCACTCTAAGAGAATACTTCATGGAATTTAAAATCCAAACATGATCAAAACATTTTATAAATATAGAAAAGTTGTTCATCTTTGCATAAAATCATAGAATGCATAATAAGTCATAATTATCAAAATTAATCATGTATAATCCAGTTTAAACCACTAAGTCAATCAACAAGCTCAAGGTCTCAAGGGCTTCCCAAAAGAAAAGGCCAAGAAACGTGTAGGGTAGGGATGTGTGTAAGGTAATGTGGTGCTAGAATCCGGGAAAAGGATGAATTTCACTTTCACTTGACTTGCAACATCTTCCACCAATAAGCTTTGCTTATTCCACACCTTTTTTCTTTTTACTTTACTTTTTGGGATGCATGGACAGAGGTGCACAATAACCGAAGCCTAGGAAATCCGCAATCATCAATTTCTTGAGATGCATCAAACCCTTGATGCACATACCATGACCCGTTAGGAATATCGCTCAATCCGACTTTGGCAAGACACAAACACCCGGCTATGTGAATGGTGCCGAGTTACTCATCTTCATGATTGACTTCCCCAAACCTAAAATTACTTTCTAGCACTTTCACTTCCAGCCCACTTTTCAACTTTTGCTTGCTTTCACCACTTCGCTTGCTTCCAAATTCCCGGATAGGTAAAGGAAGGCAAAATGTATATGAGAGGCTAAGCATGATCAAGAAGAAGAAGAGAGAAGAATGAATTGCCTTGGTCTTTCCAGGAAGAAAGTGAGAGAACTCATAATGTGGTGTCAACCTTCAAATTCAACATAATTTAGATAAAAACAAGGTATTAAACATGCCAATAATTTCAAACAAAGCATTTAGCAACTTAAACATATTATAAAACCTTTCAAGCACATAAAGAATTTAAAACCAGTCAGTAAACAAGATCTTCACTGAGATCATATCCAGATAAGTAACACAAAAACCGTTTTCGATAACTCTCAGTTAACCCACCTCGGTCGAGGTGTTCTTGGGTCAACCGAGATGAAACGCCTCGTTTGGCCAAGACTGACTCGGTCGAGGTCAGAAATTTTTTTTTTTAAAACCTATATTTTTCAGTTTCGACGTTTTTCTCAATCAAATAACCTGTAATTATGCATGCAATCTCAGATAAACATATAAATGCAGAAGTGAAGCATAAATATATAATATCCGATCAAATAACCATCAAAGTCATCGAATAAATACATCAAATCGTCATCAAATAAATACATCAATACCCCATACTTGGGACACACTGTCCCAGTGGGTCAATATAAGTCTAAAATAAGAGTACTCACCGGATAAATAGCTGAACTGCATAAAAATATAATAAAGAAAGTCCTGCAGCTCATCAATAGTCGCGATCCGGTGGTGGTGGTGGTGGCACGTATGGATACTAGGATGGGTCGAATGGATAACCCATAGTCTGCTGGAACTGTATCTCCATCATCCTGCGCTGATAGTGCTGCCTCTCTAACATCTGATGAGTCCAGCTGTCAATCTGTCGGTGTTGGGCAGCAAATCTCTCATGCATGTCCACAGTGAGGGCAGCATAAGAATCTATCATCTGATCTGTCAGATCATCGATCCGACGATGAGCCTCTGAATCTCTATGACGGCGTGTCCTACGCCTAGCATGTCTAGCAGGTGATGCAGCAGGTGCAGGCTCAGTATCCTCCTCATCATCCAGATCTATGATCGGTGGCGCGCTCGTACCTGCAGTATGTGTCCCTGTATCCATCGGGACTCCACCGTCTCTCTCATCCACTGTCTCCTCGTCATCAGCCTCCTCCTCCTCATCCTCAGCTGGGGCAGCTGCTGCCTCCCTATGATCCTCCATCAGTGGAGCCCAGGCGGTCTGCCAATAATGTGGATCGTAGACGGTGAACTGGGTAGACCAGCTGATGCCCTGTGGCACAGTCAGCTCCCATGGCATAGCAACATATGGAGTGGTCAGACCTCGGGGAACCAGGATCCTCCGAGTGATCATCTCCTGCAACCCAAGCGGCTTCGGAGCCGCCACCATCGTACAAGCACTGAGGTCCATGCCATGATAAGCAACTATGTGAGTGACAAGACCTCCGCAGCAGATGTCTCCCTTCGCTTTGGCCTTGATCTTGTGCAGGTCCTCTGCCAAGATCAAGCCAAAGTCCGGGAAACCCCCCGTAACCATATAGTACAGACTGAAAAGCTCGCCCTGTCGGATCTTCTGGGGCGTCTCAGTACGCGCCAGAAGTGGCTCGTTGAATATCCTATGGGCTAACCTAAAGGCTAGGTGGAAGATGACCTTCTCCCTGGAATCTCCAGGGCGCCATCTATCTGCGTGCTCAGTAATATGGGCTATCTGCCCCCAGAACTCCCTAGCTACAGATCGGGAAGGGAAGTCAGTGGCGGTGGGCTCAGGAAAGCCGAAAATCTCTCTCCAAATCTCGAGCGGCACTAAGAAGTTCCGGTTCATCAACCGGTACTACACATACTGCTCTGTGGGATGGTAGGTGAAGGAGCTAACGAACTCTAGGGTCGGCTCCAAGTAGGTTGGGGCTCGGATCTCAGTAAACTGATCCAGCCTAACTGTAGTAATCATCCTCCTAAGGTCTCCATCTACCCCTAGGCAATCAAAAGCGGACACATCCACGAAACGTGGTGCAATCACTGGACGGCTAGCTATACGCTCATAATCTACCCGGCATCTCTCGTGGATCACCGGGCGGTAAGGTCGGGAAGAAGAGGAAGGAGGGGAAGGTGAGGATCTATCTCTGAGGGCAAGGCGGCGTTCGGAACTCATTTTCTCTCAGCTACTGTCAGATCACCTCGGTCACTGACAACACTCAGGAAACACCTCGGCCGAGGCGCAGTTCGACTAGACCGAGGCGTAAATAGTTCGCGATTCAATTCTCAGAAATCCAATTCTTTTCCCCCAAAAATCACTACAATTGCTTCCTATGGGGTACTTAAGCCTTTTCTCAGCAGATTCAAGGGCAACCAAAGCCCAAATCGAAACGAATGAACGAGTTAGGGTTTCGACTGTTTTTACCTCGTTTCGGTCGATTCGTTCGATTTTTTCGTAGATCTGTACTTGCAATGGGATCCTCTACCCTTCAATCGCAGTTTGGAAGCGGAAATCTTCGAAAACGAGCAAGATTTGAGGAAGCGAGGTGAGAAGGCGCCGCGGTCGAGTCGAAGAAGGTAAAAAAGTGAAAAAGAAAACTTTTCCCTTTTTATACTGTTCCTGGAACTGCTGTCACCTCGGTCGAGATGGTCTCGACTGGACCGAGGTGGTACGGACCGAGGTGGTCTTGCAAAAACCCTAGTCGCCTCGGTTGCTCAAGAATCGACTCGGTCGAGGTGGCCTCGACTGGACCGAGGTGTCTCAGTCAAACTTCGTCTTCTCGAATTCTCGATCATTCTGTACTTCCAGTTATGCTCCTTCCTTAGATGTCTCCTGTCATCTGTCTAGGACGCCAAAAACAAACAAAACAAAGCAAAAGCAAACTATCTAAGCTAGACTAGAAAACGGGAAAAGAAAGTAATACCTTGGGTTGCCTCCCAAGAAGCGCTTGGTTTAAGGTCGCTAGCTGGACCATGATGCGTCTCTATATGTGATGGGAGGTGTCCTCACCCCATACTTCACCTCCATCGTGGGGTGAAGTAAGTAAGTCTATCCATTGCTCCAACAAGCGCAAGTGCTCGTCGGGAAATGAATCGTCTATGGGTGGATCATCCGTCTCGCGGGAAGATTCCGGTAGCCGGCTGAGGTGATCCGCAACGGAGTTCTCGGATCCCTTCTTATCGCGGATCTCTAAGTCAAACTCTTGAAGCAAGAGAATCCATCGAATAAGGCGTGGCTTGGCATCTTTCTTAGCAAGCAAGTAACGGATGGCAGCATGGTCGGTGTAGACAATGACTTTCGCCCCTACTAAATAGGAACGAAACTTCTCGAAAGCATATACAACCGCCAACAATTCCTTCTCAGTAGTGGCGTAGTTGCGCTGGGCTACATCTAGCGTCTTGCTAGCATAGTAAATGGCGGTGGTCCGGCCATCCTTCTTCTGCCCAAGCACCGCTCCTACGGCTACATCACTAGCGTCACACATGACCTCAAAGGGCAAGGTCCAATCAGGAGGTTGGATAATGGGAGTGGAGATCAACGCTTCCTTAATCCTGTAAAAAGCATCAAGACACTCCTGCGAAAACTCAAAAACAACATCTTTATTCAAGAGTTAGTTAGAGGTTTAGAAATCTTAGAGAAGTCCTTGATGAATCTCCTGTAGAAACCTGCATGCCTGAGAAAACTCCTCACACCTTTAACTGAACAAGGAGGAGGGAGTTTCTCAATAGTCACGATCTTAGCTCGATCGACCTCAATACCTCGATTAGAAACGAGGTGTCCTAGTACAATGCCTTCATTAACCATAAAATGACACTTCTCCCAATTCAGAACAAGGTTAGTGTCTTCACATCTTTTAAGCACTAGAGAAAGGTTAGATAGGCAATCATCAAAAGAGGAACCATATACAGAAAAATCGTCCATGAATACCTCCATGATCTCCTCTATGTACTCGGAAAAGATAGCCATCATGCATCGCTGGAAGGTAGCGGGTGCATTGCACAATCCAAATGGCATCCTTCGATAGGCAAATGTCCCCCATGGACAAGTGAAAGTGGTCTTCTCCTGATCATCAAGATGGATAGGAATCTGGAAGAATCCACTGTAACCGTCTAAGTAGCAAAAGTGTGAATGCTGGGCCAACCGTTCGAGCATTTGATCGATGAAGGGAAGTGGAAAATGGTCCTTCCGTGTGGCCGTGTTCAGCTTCCTATAATCGATGCAAACCCTCCAGCCCGTAACGGTCCTAGTTGGGATCAACTCGTTGTTCTTATTCGTCACAACGGTCATCCCTCCTTTCTTCAAAACGACATAAACCGGGCTAACCCACTTGCTGTCCGAGATAGGATAAATAATACCTGCATCCAACAACTTAAGAATCTCTTTCTTCACAACCTCTTTCATGATCGGATTTAACCGTCTTTGAGGTTCCCGTGAAGTCTTATGATTATCCTCCATTAGAATTCTATGCATGCAGAAAGAAGGCTTAACGCCGATAAGATCATCTGTGGTATAACCTATAGCCTTTCGATGCTTTCTCAGGACATGCATTAAATTAGACAATTCAGATTCGGTAAGGGAAGCACTAACAATAACGGGATAAGTAGAATCCGATCCAAGAAAGACATACCTCAAGTGACTAGGGAGTTGTTTAAGCTCCACAACTGGGGGTGCTTTTTGAGAGGGATCCTTGCTTCCTCCTTTCAGTGGAGTGGTGTTAGAAACTGGACTTTCGGAAGTCTCAGTTGGAATCGTCTCAACATCAACCTCGGTCGAGGCGCACAGGCGTTGACCGAGATGTTCTTCAGTCGCCTCGCTCAGTCCAAGGAGTGCCTCGGTCGAGGTACTGCAACTAGATTCGAAACTGGAGATCTTCGTCTCCCGAAGTAGTGTCTCAGTTTTAGCTCCTGGATCTTCTTCCAGGGCTTTCAAGCTCCGTATATCTGCATCACAAGAAGCATCTATACCTTCCTCTATTAAACTAAAACTTATAACTCTTTCGAGTGGATCATTAATAAGGATAGAGCTCACCAATTCCCGTGATTCTTCTTCATCATAGATGTTGAAGATATCATCGCTGAGTTGCTCTCCCTTCATTGCGGCAAGCAATGCAAACTCCACTTGGTCACCACCAATGTTGAACTTCAACTTGGTGTTTTTACAATCAACGTTGCAACCCGAAGTTGCTAGAAATGGCCTCCCGAGAATAATAGGAACAGGATAATCTGCGGGAATGTCAAGTACAACAAAATCTATAGGTAGATAGAAGTTACCTAACTTGACCGGAACGTCCTCCAAGATGCCTACGGGATGGGTAATGGAGCGATCCGCCATATAAAGTCGAATCTTGACCGGCTTGGGCTCTCCAAGTCCGATCTTCATACATAGCTCCAGCGGGATGATGCTCACGCTGGCTCCTAGATCACAAAAGGCTTCACAAGTGACATCCCCAACTTGAATAGGAATGCAGAATGAGCCGGGATCTCTTAATTTTGGTGGCATCTTCTCCTTCATGATCTTAATAAGCTCCGAGGATTTAGATGTCATCCTAACTGCACCAAAGTCTTCCAATTTCCTTTTCCTTGAAAGGATCTCCTTTAAGAACTTCCCATAAGCGGGCATTCCTAGAATAGCATCAAGGAAAGGAATGTTAATATGCAGCTTATTCATCAAGTCAAGGAACTTACCAAAGTGCTTGTCTAGATGTGCTCTGGCCCTCGACTGGGGGAATGGAAGTGGTGGTTTGTATGCAGGAGGTGGAATATAAGTTTCAGTCATCCCTCCTGCTATATGTTGCTCCGCCTCGGGTGGTATCTCGGTCGAGGTGTTCTTCGACTGGATCTGGACCGAGGTGGTCTGCGTCGAACGAGGTACTGGATCTGCAGTCTTGAGTCCACTCCTCGTCATTATGGCCATGCACTGGCCCTTAGGGTTGCTTTCCGTCCTTGCTGGAAGCTTCCCTAGATCTCTTGGCGCTTCATTCGCCCTACTCGCAAGTTGTTGTTCGAAGGACTTTTAGGCCCTCGAAAATGAAGTCATAGAAGTCTCCATAGCACTAAGCTTGATCAAGATAGCCTCTAAAACTGCGTCTTTCTTTTCCGGCTGAGACGAACTTGATCCTTGCCCCTGGCTCTTTAATGGAGTAGAAGAAGAAGAAGAAGGAGAAGAGAGGAAAGAGTTAGAGGAATCGTTAGAGTTGGAGTTTGAATGATTGTTACCATGATTTTGGTTGTTCGCCCTCCAGTTGTTGCTATTGGATCCTCTATTGTTGTTGTTGTAGTTGTTGTTTCGGGGACCGTTGTTGTTGTTACGGTACCCGTTGTTGTTGTTGTTCCTTTGCCCTTGCTCTTCCTTCTTGGTTTGAGCAACCAAGAGTTCCTTCAATTGCTTCACGTCATTCTTCAAAGACGTGAGTTGATTGTTGTTAGATTGAGTCTCTTGAAAGTTGACTCTTTTAACTCCACCTTCAGCTCCTTGGTGGGTGTACTTTTCCATGTGCAAGGCTTGCTTCTCGTTGAAGTCCCAAGCCTCGTCAATTGCCATGTCCATGAAGGTACCGGCGGAGAGTAGTTGGAGATTGAACTGGGTGCTTCCGTCCAGTCCCTTGAAGTAGATCTCCAATAACTCGATTTTTGGAATCCCATGATGTGGGCAATCCAAAAGGATGTCCTTGAACCGCTCCCATGACTTGGACAAGCTCTCCTTGTCCTTCATAATGAAAGCATTGATCTTCCCTCTCATTTCAGCTGTTTTTGAGGGGGGGAAGAATTTGGTTAAGAATTCCGTCGTCATCTCCTCCCATGTGCTAATTTTTCCTGGAAGAAGAGATTGATACCAAGTAAGAGCTCTATCTTTTAAAGAAAAGTAAAAAGGTCTTAGCTTGTAGTTGTTATTTTCAATTCTGGAGGGTCGCAAAGTTTCCATCAAGATCTCGTAGTTTTGAAGATGTTGATGTGGTGATTCCTTCTCTAGCCCTCCGAATTGGCATTGGCGAATCATGGATAGAACTTGCGGTCGAAGTTCGTAGTCATGATCCGCTGGATCTCCTAGGTTCACTCTTGGACGCCTCAGTTGTTGATTAGGGTCCATCCTTTGACCTAGAGTTTGTGGGATTCTTGCAAGAAGAACATCTCGGACTGGCATCCGAGGTGGAAGTATCTCGGCCAGGACGTCAGGTACTAGGACCTGCCTCGGTCGAGGGTCAGCAACTGGAGCCTGCCTCGGTCCAGCCTCGGGAACTGGATCTTCCCTCGGTCGAAGTAGAATCTGGTTTCTTATGACGGCCATTTCCGCTTCGATTGCTTCAGTTTTGGTGCGAGTTTCTTCCTTCTCCTGCCTTAGTTCTTCCCTGCTGAGGCGTAGCAGCTCTAACGCCTCTTTCAATTCGGCCTCAAGATTGCGGTTGTCTTGTGGGGCCATCTTCGCTTCTCTTAAACGTCGCTTGTATGTCTTTTCTGGTTCGGGATCGTAAGGAACGATTTCCTTCCCAGTGCGGGTTCTTCGCATAAACCTAAGAGAGAACCTGCAAAAGTCACTCAAGTAGAGTGGTTAGAAGACACGGGGGCAAGTGCCCCAAGAGCAAACCGTACCGGCTCGGTCTAGACCAAGTCCCCGGCAACGGCGCCAAAAACTTGTTCGCTTCAAACGGTGTGTGCAAGCTTTAAATTTATAACCCTAGACTTAAGCTTAAAACAAGGATGCGAACCCGCAGTGTACGGGTCAATCGTAGTAAAAGCAAGGAATTCCAGGGGTCGATCACAGGGACTCGGTGAAACAAAGTCAATAACGGTAAGCTTCGTGAATACTAACCACAAAGAGCAATTAACACAATCAAAGATGAATAAGAAGTCAAATAAAGCAAACATGCAATTCTAGGGATTAAAGCGTCTAGTTGTGGTTCCAACTCAAGATCTATAGATAAGCGGACAAAGCTGAGGTTTTTGCATGGGGAAGGTGTTACTAAAGTGGAATAGATCACCGGGTAAGTCTCACTACTCACTAATCCTAAACCGTAACTCCTATTACCGGGTAAGTCTCAAGGAATTAAGATAAAGAACTATAACCTCAAACTAACACACCATCTAAGGGAATAGAATCAACCTTTACCGGGTAAGTCTCAGGCTAACTCACAAAGATGGGATGGAAGCACACTCAAACCCCAATAAAGGATAAACCTTTACTACCTACACTTATGATCGTTGGTACACAAACTAAGGAATTACCGGGTAAGTCTCATCCTAAGCTTGCTTTGAACCAGGAAAGGTGTAATGAGAATAGGATTTGGCAAACTCTAACACTTAACTCTCAGTTTAGGATCGGATAAGTCACCTCGGTCAGCCAAATTCCACCCAGGCCGAGATGTTCATCGACTGAACGAGATGCTTAGGGTTAAGGTTAAAGACTCGAACTTTCAGGGTTCTACTGGAATCTAAGATTATTCTGTCATTGTTTTCCCCACAACCTTCAGCCAATCACCCTAGAATCACACAAGGAAATTAGCCACTTATCATCATTATGAAAGTATTAAATATATGGGAAGAAGGTGAATATTTGAACAAGAAGAATTCAATGAAAAGACTTCAATAACTGAATCAAATATCACAACAAAAAGCGTTCCTTGGATAGCAATCCAACAAGAGAAGACAACAAGGAAGAGAATCAAAGACAATCTTACAAAACCCTCCAAAAGCTATAAAAGCTATGATCTTCAATCTTCCTTCAACCTTCAAAAAGGTTCTTCAAAACTCCCAACTGGAGTATGGCTGCTGCTGCGTATAAACCCTGATCGATCGTATAGCACGATATAAGCGGCCTCTTCCGGCTGTATGCAGGATGTTGGATTTGTGGAAATCCAACCCTTTTTATAGGAAAATAACCCTCCAAAGATAAGATATCTTAGAAAGATCTCTTCCCATAAAAATAGGTAAAATATAAGATCTTCTTCCTTCCAGGAGCCAAGCCCAAAAATATAAGATCACCTTCCAAAGATAAAAGATCTCAGCCAAGAATAAAATATTCTCGCCGCGTCCTAGGTGTTCGCCTCCGTCGAGTCGGCGTCTCTAGATCACCTCGGTCGAGATGAATCTCTGGTCAACCGAGGTGAGTCACAACTGAATGTGAAATCTCTCAAAACTTGTCCAAAGTGAATCTTTAATCCATGGCTATGCTTCCTGGATGGTTCCTTATGCTCCTCATTGTAGCTCCGATGATCCTTTTCGATGCAAAACGTGCCATTTTACCTACAATTACAACAAAACTAGGTGTAGACCTCGATTCTCGCAAAGGTAGATGAAACGGTAATATAATCACATAATATTCATGCAATCATGCAGATTATGAAAGATAAAACGTCCAAACAAACCCCAAAATATAGACTATAATTCATGCTATCATGTGTAAAGCTTGATTTTCAATGAAATCCCAAGCTTCATCTATCGGCATATCCATGAATGTGCCAGCTGAAAGTAGTTAGAGATTGAATTGGGTCGCTTCATCCAAACCTTTGAAATAAATTTCCAGCAACTCGATCTTTGGAATCCAATGATGTGGGCAATCCAATAGAACATCCTTGAATCTCTCTCATGACTTGGACAAACTCTCCTTGTCCTTCATGATAAAAGCATTGATCTTTCCCCTCATTTCAGCGGTCTTAGAGGGAGGAAAGAACTTAGTAAGAAACTCCGTCGTCATCTCTTCCCAAGTGTTGATTTTTCCGGCCGGAAGAGATTGATACCAAGCAAGCGCCCTGTCTATCAAAGAAAAATAGAAAGGCCTCAACTTGTAGTTGTTATTCTCCAGTCTTGAAGGTCTCAAGGTCTCCATCAAAATCTCATAGTTTTGCAAATGTTGATGCCGAGCCTCTCTCTCTAAACCTCCAAATTTACATTGTCGGATCATAGATAGAACTTACGGTCGAAGTTCATAATCGTGCTCAGGTGGATGACCTAGGTTGACTCCTGGACGCCTGACTTGCTGATTAGGATTCATCCTCTGTCCTAGGGTTTGTGGAACTCCAGCAAAAAGAACATCTCGGATAGGCAACCGAGGTGGGTGTATCTCGGCCGGGGCAACATGAACTAGGTCTTGCCTTGGTCGAGGATCTGAGATCGGTCGAGGCAGAAACTGGGCCCTTAGAGCGGCCATATCTGCTTCAATTCCTTCAGTTCTAGTGCGAGAATGCTTCATGACAAATAAAATCAAGACATGGTCAAAACATTTCATGAATATAAGAAAGTTGTTCATCTTTGCATAAAATCATAGAATGCATAATAAATCATGTTTATCGAAATCAATCATGTATAATTCAGTTTAAACCACCAAGTCAATCAACAAGCTCGAGGTCTCAAGGGCTTTCCAAAGAGGCCAAGAAACGTGTAAGGGTGGGATGTATATAGGAAAATGTGGTGCTAGAGTCCGGGAAAAGGATCTTACTTCACTTTCTTTGAATCTCAACATCTTCCACCAATAAGCTTTGCTTATTTTTGCCTTTTTTACTTTACTTTTTGGGATGCATGGACAGGGGTGCACAATAACCGTAGTCTAGAAAATCAGCAATCATCAATTTCTCGAGATACCTCAAACCCTTGATGCACATACCATGACCCGTTAGGAATATCGCTCAATTTGAATTTGACAAGACACAAACACCCGACTATGTGAATGGTACCGAGTTACTCATCATCATGATTGACTTCCCCAAACCTAATGTTTCTTTCTAAAACTTTCAGCCAACATCTCAACTTTACTTTCACTTGCTTTTCTTTCCTTGCTTCCAAATTCCTGGATAGGTAAGGGAGACAAATATGTATATGAGGGGCTAAGCATGATCAAGAAGAAGAAGAGAAGAGAATGAATTGCCTTGGTCTTTCCAGGAAGAATGTGAGAGAGCTCATCATGTGGTGTCAACCTTCAAATTCAACATAATTTTGATAAAAACAAAGAATTAAACATGCTAGCATTTAAAACAAAGCATTTTGCAACTTAAACATATCATAAAACCTTTCGAGCATATAAAGATTTCAAAACCAATCTGCAAACAAAATCATAATTGAGGTCATATCCAGAGAAGAAGCACAAAAATTGTTTTGAAAATCTCTCAGTTAAACCATCTCGGTCGAGGTGTTCTAAGTCATCCGAGGTTTTCATCCTCGTTTGTCCAGAAATATCCCAGTCGAGGTCATAAAACTTTTTTTCTTAAACCAGTTTTCGACGTTTTTTCTCAAACAAAAACCTGTATGTATGAATGTAATGACAGATAAGCACATAGAGCTAAGTAAAGCTATAAAAATCCGAAAGTCATACAAGAGTACACATAAGGTCAAATAATACATCCACATACCCCATAGTTGGAACACATTGTCCCAATGGGTCCAAATAATTCTAAAGACAAAATACTCACCAGACCTAGCTGAACTGCATAATAAATAAGAAAGAAAATCCATGCTGCTCTAATCCTCGTCAGCTGGTGGTGGTGGTGGATGTGGAATGTAGTGATGTTGGGATGGATCAAAGGGATACCCCATCATTTGTTAGAACTGAATCTCCATCATGCGACGATGGTAATGCTGGCTCTCTCTAATCTGATGCATCCAACTACCAGTATGTCGGCGCTCAGTCATGTCCACTGTCATAGCCGCGTAGGAGTCAATCATATGCTCAGTGAGATCATCAATCCTCTGGTGCACCTCGGGATCTCTGACTTTGCAGCGGCGAGATTTGCGCTGAGGTGGAGGTGGTGGTGTTGTTGTCTCCTCCTCGGTCGCCTCGTCATCAAGGTCGACAAATGGTACACTCGGACCGCCGGTATCAGTACCGGTCTCCATAGCAGCTCCTCCATCAAAGTCGTCCTCATCATCAGCAGCAGCATCTCTAGCATCCTGCATATAAGGAAGCCAAACAGCAAACCAATACTGACGGTCGAAGACTGAAAACTGAGACAAGCATAGAATACCCTCTGGAGTTGTCGTCTCCCATGGCATAGCGACATACGGCGTGCTAAGACCACGAGGGACGAGAATACGCCTCGTGATCATCTCTTGAAGTCCAAGCGGCTTTGCAGCCGCAACAACTGTACAAGCACTCAGAGCTAGACCCATGGCAGTAGCAATATGGGTCATCAAGCCTCCACAACATATATCTCCCTTGGACTTGCCCTTTATCCTATGCAAGTCCTCAGCCAGCATCCCACCAAAGTCAGGCACTCCCCCTGTAACCATGCAAAACAAGCTCAAAAGCTCCCCCCGTCTGATTTTCTGGGGCGTCTCAGTACACGCCAGAAGAGTCTCGCTGAATATCCGGTGAGCAAGGCGAAAGGTGAGGTGGAAAATGATGCGCTCTCTGGAATCTTCAAGTCTCCACTTGTCACTATGCTCCACCATATGGGCTATCTTGTCCCAGAAATCTCGAGCTACGGCTCTGGAAGGAAAATCAATCATCGTCGGGTGGGGAAGCCAAAGATCTCCCTGAACTGGTCCATCGGTACAATGTAGTTCCGGTTCAGCAACTGGTACTTGATACTGTTGCGTTCCGGCACGTGAGTAACAGAACTCACAAACTCCATGGTCGGCTCTAAGTAAGCCGGCGCTCGAATCTCCATAAACTCCTCCAGTCCCACCATAGATATCTTCTTCCTCAAGTCCTCCGCTGATAACACGATTTATGACTTAGGTTTAGGTAATCATTTAGATAGATTTTCCGCTCATTCATGCATGGTCTAGCATTAGTTCACGGCGTTTGCACTCAAATCACGTATTTTGTCGAGATAGACGTCTACACGGACTTGTGCATTGCTTTGTAGGTATTTTGGGAGATTTAGGAGCTAAAACGATACGTTTGAGAATCGTTCATCAAGATGACACACCCTCGGACTCATTAGGATGCAAGCTAAAGGCTAGGGAGGACTCATGGAACTTTACCAACACAAGTCATGCACCAAATCGAAGCTTAATGATCAAAGGCAGCTGAAGCACAAAATCACGGTTCACTGACACTCCACGGCCGTGATTCTACCCGTGGATTTTGCCAGTTTTTCGTGACAGCTGTGCCACGATCTATTGGCCAGCTCTTGCAAAGTTGTAGTATAAAAGTGGTCCTGCATTGGCTGAGAGAATCATCTTGGAGCAGCTCTCCATTATCCACTATCATCCAATCAAAATACTCTCTCAACAAGAAGATTCTTTGGGAAGAAGGAGGTAGAAGGAAGCTACCATTGGAGAAGAGCTTCATTGGAGAAGAAGAAGAACACACCATTGATAGATTTTGGTAGCTTTATAGTGAAGAATTTTGGAATCGGTTTCTAGAGTTGTATGAACCATTTAAACCTTCTTTAAGAAGAGTTGTGAGTCATTCTAATTCCATTTTCAGCTTGGTTTTGTTCACTTAACTTGTTCATCTCTTTCTCTTCATTATCTTGCAAATGGAAGCCATGATTTTATGTTCGATGATTTCAATTGTTATGATGAATGTTGTAGGCTAAATAGATGTGATTCTAGGGTAAGGAAGGAATGGTTATGGCTAGGACTATGATAGGATGGACTTAGATCAACCCTTGGATGACTTGTGTGCTTGAACGTAGCCTCTGTAAGGATCCACGGTTTGTTCTTGCCAAACCACGGCCGTGGACTTGGTAGAACAACCCGTGATCTTCCCTGGTTCGATGGATCTAGCTTTAGTTAGTTAGAGTGTTGAAATCCTAGAATTTGTTGAGTTAAATCTACCCTAGGGTGACCTAGTGTTAGCAACTAAGTGTTAGAAGAGACTTACCCGGTGATTCTTACCCTTAGATTTCGAAGATGACAAACCCTAGGTAGTGGTGAGCTTCATAAGCCGCCATTGGACTAAGTGTGCTAGGATAGTTGTTTAGGACTAACCCTTTCGAGACTTACCCGGTAAGGATAGGTTAGATCTCTAGGTGACAAATCCGGTTTGTGTAGAATTCCGTCCCTTAGGTTCTTAGAGACCTACCCGGTGATGAGACCTTAGGAATGGACTAGTGGACCATAAGACCTACCCGTTAATTGATCCTAATCTAGAAATACTTACTCCCAACATATCATAGTTAATCCAAGGAATGATTAGATAGCTTGAGTCTTATGTCATAACCGGACTTTCCAACCCCTAGAATCCGCTTTTCTTTCCTTGATCTATATCTTGTTTAGTTTGTTTGTTTGTGTTGATTTGTTAGCATAGTTGATTCGTTTATTTTGCATGCTTAGTGATCCTTGATTGATCACCAAAAACCCAACCAAAAACATTGAGATTTTCATTTCTTTATTCCTCTCTCTTTTCTTAACCTAGATCTTTACTACACTTGATCATAAATTGAATCAATCTCACCTTAGTCTTTGTGTTCGACCTCGGAATACTATCCCTACTACAAACGACCCGTACACTGCGAGTTCGCTAGGAGTTAGGATAAATATAACGAGAATATAAATTTAAAACCCATTGCGTATCACATCCTGAGCGTAACAAGTTTTTTGGCGCCGTTGCCGGGGACTAGGTCTAGATTGAGTCTATTTTGTGATTGTTTATAGTGTAGATCTTTCTTGTTGCTTTTGATCTCTTTTTGGTTTGTGTCTTTGCTTTTCAGGACATCTCACTCTTTAGGTGTATGCGAAGATCTCGTGGCAAGGATTTAGCTCCATTCGATCCCGAACCAGAGAAAACCCTTAGATCTAGATCCAAGAGCATTAAAAAGGGGAAAGAGATGGCCGGAAGAGATCTCCAAGCTGAGTTGGATGAGGCTTTAGAGCAAATTAGGATAAGAGATGAAGCTTTGGAGAATGAAAGGAGACTTGCCAATGAGAGGCAAGAGGCAACTAGGAGGGAGATTGAGGAGATTAGGCAAGCTCTTGTGCAAAGAGAGCTTAACCGTCAACAACCTCCTCCACCTCCACCACAACCACAGCCGGCGGTAAATATTAAGGTTGTGCCCATTGCTATGGAAGAGCCACAAACGTTGGGGCAACGTATGGATCCGGCACAAAGAGCACACCGTCCGGGTGTGAACTTAGGAGATCCCGCAGCCCATGATTATGAGCTCCGCCCTCAAGTTCTACAAATGATCCGGCATAATCAATTTGGAGGGATGGAAGGAGAGTCTCCTCATCAACACTTGATGAATTATGAGATTTTGATGGAGACTCTTAGACCGCCAAGATTGGAGAGCAACAACCATAAGCTTAGGGTTTTTTCCTTCTCTCTTAAGGATAAAGCCTTGGCTTGGTATCAATCTATTCCGCAAGGGCGAGTTGGTACTTGGGAGGAGATGACAACCGAGTTTTTGACTAAGTTTTTTCCACCTTCCAAGACTACCGAATTAAGAGGGAAGATCAATGCCTTCGTGATGAAGGATAGAGAGAGTTTATTCAAGTCTCGGGAAAGGTTCAAAGATATTCTCCTAGATTGTCCACACCATGGCATACCGAAAATTGAGCTATTGGAGATCTACTTCAACGGACTTGATGAAGATAGCCAATTCAAGCTCCAATCTCTTTCCGGTGGGACTTTCATGGAAAAGCATGTAGATGAAGCTTGGGAGTTTGTGGAGAAGTAAGCTCTAGTGATTGAGAAGTACTCCCATAGGAAGAGTGAAGGGAGAAAGGCGGGAGCATATGAGGTGAGTGAAGTCACCATGAGCAATTTCAAGCTTGACGCCATCAACAATGAATTGAAGTCCTTGAGGGAGTTGTGTGCTACAACTTTGAAGAACCAAGCAACTCCTCAAGTGCTTCCACAAGCTAACTTATCTTCCAAGGAGGAAGATGTGAATTACATGGGAAGGGGCAACTACAACAATAACTACCAAGGCCCAAGGAACTTCAACAACAACCGGCAATTCAACAATTACCGGCCCAACCACAACCATCCCGGATTTTCTTACTCTAACCCGGATGGAGCCTTGAACCCTCCCGCTTCCACAAGCACAACTCCACCACCAAGAGCTTCACAAGAACCTCCACCCGGATTTACTCAACCTCCAAAGGATAGGACCGAAATGATGTTTGAGCAATTGCTTGGAAGGTTGAGTGGTCTTGAGAGCACCGTGACTTCCATTTCCAAGGCTCAAAAAGTGTTGGAAGCACAAGTGTTCCAAAAGGCGGGTGAAGCCCATAGAGATCCGGGGAAGCTTCCCGGAAGGATCGAAGACAACCCAAGAGGCCAAGTGTTGGCTATCACAACAAGGAGTGGGTTGAGCATGAAAGATCCTTTGCCCAAGGACAATGCTAAAGGGAAACAAGTGGCGATAGAGGAAGAGACTTTGCAAAGAGATGGAGGCAAGAGCAAGGATGTAGAGCCAACTTATGTGGCACCACCTCCATACAAGCCACCGCTACCATTCCCTCAATCACGAGCAAGAGCTCGCTTGGACAATCACTTTGGTAAGTTCCTTGAACTAATGTCTAAATTGCATATTAATATTCCGTTCATGGATGCTATTTTAGGAATGCCGGCATATGGCAAGTTCTTGAAAGAGATACTCTCCAACAAAAGGAAGTTGGAGGAGTATGTGGAGATAAGAATGACCAAGAGATCCTCGGAATTGATTCAAACGATGAAGGAGGAAATGCCTCCCAAACTAAGAGATCCGGGTTCTTTTTGTGCCCAATTGGAGTGGGAGATGTGAAGTATGAGGCCCTTTGTGATCTTGGGGCAAGTGTAAGCATCATACCGCTTGCGCTTTGCAACAAGGTTGGGCTAGGAGAGCCGAAACTGGTCAAAATGACCCTCTATATGGCGGACCGTTCTATCACTCATCCGGTTGGGATCTTAGAAGACATTCCGGTGCAACTAGGAGGATTCTATGTGCCGATTGATTTTGTTGTCTTGGATATCCCGGCGGACTATCCGGTTCCCATCATCTTAGGAAGACCTTTCCTAGCCACCTCCGGATGCCTAGTGGATTGCAAGAATGGGACTCTTTCCTTCAACATTGGAGAAGAGAACATCAAGTTCAAGTTGTCCACAATGATGAAAGGGCCAACCCTTGATGAGGATGTCTTCAACATAGTCGAGCAAGAAGAATCTAGAGAAGTTGTGAGCTCGATCTTGATCAAGGATCCCTTGGAGAAGGTTCTTACCCTAAGTATGATGGAAGAAGGTGTTGAGGAGGCTTGCAATGAAGAGATCAAGGCCTTAGAAGCATTAGAAGAGGAGACAAGTGATAGCATGAATTATAGTCTATATTTTAGGGTTTGTTTGGACGTTTTATCTTTCATAATCTGCATGTTTGTATGTACATTATGTGATTTTACTACCATTCCATCTACCTTTGCGAGAATCGAGGTCTACACCTAGTTTTGTTGTAATTGCAGGTAATTTGGTACGTTTTGCATCAAAAAGGAGCAAAAGGAGTCATGAGTCATTGGAGCTACATTGAGGAGCAAAAGGAACCATCCAGGAAGCATAGCCATGGATTAAAGATTCACTTTGGACCAGTTTTGAGAGATTTCACATTCAGTTATGACTCACCTCGGTTGACCACAGATTCACCTCGACCGAGGTGATCTACGAGAGCGTATCGACCGAGACGAATATCCTGACGCGGCGGGATATATTTTATTCTTGGCTGAGATCTTTTATTTTTGGAAGGAGAGATCTTATATTTTTGGGTTGGATTTCTGGAAGGAAGATCATATATTTAGGAGATCTATTTTGGAGATAAGATATATTTTATTAGGAAATTATCTTTTAAGATATTTCCTATAAAATTATCTTAGAAAGATATTTATTTTAGGAGATAAGATCTATTTTATTAGGAAATTATCTTATAGCTGGAAGGAAGATATTTATTTTAGGAGATATGGATATATTTTATAGGAAATTATCTTTTTAAGATATTTTATCTTTGGAAGATAATTCTCCTATATAAAGGGTTGGATTTTCTACAATTCACCCATCTTCGGATCATCGATATCCCGCATACACCGGACCCGCTATCAGCGCAAGGAGGCCGCATACGATCAGCTATCACCCCACATACCCAGCAGCAGCAGTAGCATACTCCAAGTTGGGAGTTTTCGAAGAACCTTTTTGAAGGTTGAAGGAAGATCGAAGTCCATAGCTTTTATAGCTTTTTGGAGGGTTTTGTAAGATTGTCTTCAATTCCCTCAATTGTTGTCTTGTCTTTTTGGATTATTATCCAAGGAACGCTTTGTTGTGATATTTGATTCAGTTATTGAAGTCTTTTCCCTTAAATTCTTTTTTGTTCAAATATTCACCTTCTTCCCATATATTTAATACTTTCATAATGATGATGAGTGGCTAATTTCTTTGTGTGATTCTAGGGTGATTAGCTGAAGGTTGTGGGAAAAACAATGATAGAATAATCTTAGATTCCAGTAGGATCCTGAAAGTTCGAGTCTTTAACCTTAACCCTAAGCATCTCGTTCGGTTGATGAACATCTCGGCCGGGGTGGAATTCTTCTGACCGAGGTGACTTATTTGATCCATAACTGAGAGTTAAGTGTTAGAGTTTGCTAAATTCTATTCTTATTACACCTTCCTGGTTCAATGCAAGCTTAGGATGAGACTTACCCGGTAATTCCTTAGTTTGTGTACCAACGATCATAAGTGTAGGTAATAAAGGTTTATCCTTTATTGGGGTTTGAGTGTGCTTCCATCTCATCTTTGTGAGTTAGCCTGAGACTTACCCGGTAAAGGTTGATTCTATTCCCTTAGATGGTGTGTTAGTTTGAGGTTATAGTTCTTTATCTTAATTCCTTGAGACTTACCCGGTAATAGGAGTTACGGTTTAGGATTAGTGTGTAGTGAGACTTACCCGGTGATCTACTCCACTTTAGTAACACCTTCCCCACGCAAAAATCTCAACTTTGTCCGCTTATCTATAGATCTTGAGTTGGAACCACAACTAGATGCTTTAATCCCTAGAATTGCATGTTTGCTTATTTGACTTCTTATTCATCGTTGATTGTGTTAATCGCTCTTGTGGTTAGAATTGACGTAGCATACCGTATTGACTTTGTTTCACCAAGTCCCTGTGATCGACCCCTGGAATTTTCTTGCTTTTACTACGATTGACCCGTACACTACGGGTTCGCATCCTTGTTTTAAGCTTAAGTCTAGGGTTATAAATTTAAAGCTTGCACACACCGTTTGGAGCGAACAATGTTCGCCCCTAGAGGTGTGTGCAAATAAGCTTTAAATTTATAAAACTAGAATCAAGCAGCGAACCCGCAGTGTACGGATCGAGGTAGCTAAGCAAGAATTCCAGAGTATCGAACACAGGGATTTGGGTGGGAACAAATTCGATTTCAAGTTATCAAGCAGTAAATATGGGAGTTTTGCAAATATTGGGAAAATAACAATCCTAAAGATCCGGGTATTCAGTTGTGGCAACAGATTCAAGATATACTAATGATATAAAGACAGAGTAGAGATATGCAAAGGTATACTAATGTAAGGTAATCGTACGGTTGAGGTTCCAAAAACCTTATGTAACTCGCCCAAAAGATACTCCCTATACAGGTTGTTGAGGCTCAATATAGAGAGATTCTAAAGACGAGAATTAGTGTCAAATACCCAAACTTATAACCTAAAGGTCAAGACTAACTTATCCGATTGAGGTTGTTGAGGCTCACAATCGAGGTAGAGGTTGTTGAGGCTTCACTACCACCTAGAAAAGACAAGTCTAAACTAAGTTAAAGCAAATCTTTAACTTTGGATTAAAGTAAAAGCAGGCTCGTAAACTAGAGGAAAATCACGGTTAGTTCTTGAGGTTCCACGGCCGTGGAAATCAAGAACAGCCCGTAATTTAGGGTTGTCGGCGACAATTCTCTAACTCTCAGGGTCTAATCTGTTTGCGATCGATCTATCATCATCTAGGCCACAACTATCAACCCTTCACCTTAGAATTGTTAAGGGTTTTTAGCCAATAACAGTCATTTGATATCAATTCAAGATTTATAAGATAAAAGATGGGAACTTTCAAGAACTTTCAATAATCTTCAAACGAATCTCAGAATCACAATCAAGAACAAGTGTTTATCAAAAGATTCAAATCGGAATAAACAATCACAATCTTAGGAAAGAAAGGAAACGGGATGTCAATCCGATCCTAAATCAAACCTAAGCAAGAAGAGGAGTTTTCTTGCAAAATCCTCCAGGAACTTCGATCTTCCACAACGCGAAGATCGCTAACAGCAACTCTCCAACTCCGAACTTTGATCTTCAATGAAATCTCCAAAATCACCTCCAAGAATGAAAGTTTGTGTGTTGCTAAGCTTGCGTTTTTGCCGCTAAACTTAGGGTTTGAAAGGTCGTAAGCTAGGTAGCCAGGTGACGGAATCTTGCTTCATCCGTCCTTTTTATAATGCAGGGCAGAATGTCGGCCCGGCCCAATCTTCAAAAGATCATGGCTTCGAAACGTGGCGAAAGGATTCGCCAAGATCACGGTCGTGGAAGATTCCACGACCGTAATTCTGAGGCGTGGAAACAAACACGGCTAACTTCCACGGCCGTAATATCCCCTGGAATGAACATCGAATTCTGACTCACAATCCACGGCCGTAATTTAGGGTAAAACCGTGATTCTTGCCTTCATTCGTGCATTCCTCAATCTAATACTCCAAATTGCTTCCAAAAGGTGTCCTTAATCTAGAGGTACATCAACTCAACTTCCCTTTGCTCGATTTCGTTCGGAAATAGCTCCAAATCACCTATAATCAACATAGAACTCGTGTAGACATCTATATCGACAATATAGGCAATACTAGCTCATATATGCATAAAGCTCAATCAAAGACTATTAATATGAACCAAATACGATTATAAAACGTGCCTAAAATATCACAATATTTCATGCTAACAAATAACCCCATACTTAGCACTTGCTTGTCCCTAAGCAAGGTCTTACAAAAGCTTTAAACAAGAGTTAGGATGAAATATGTGTACCTTCTTTTTGGATGAAAGTGACTTCTAAAGAATAGATCATTCTCAAACCTTGCTTCAACCGTTTTCAAACTTTCACACACTTAATTAGAGAGTAAGAGGTAAAGAAAGCTCATGAAACAATTTAACTTCCAAGCAAGCATTATAACCTTCAAACATTATCAAAATCAATCATAAGAACTTCAATTTAGATCACCAAGCCATATAACATTCTTTTGATCTTAAGGACTTTCAAAGAAAAAGGTCTAGAGTATGGAAGGGAAGGGAAAACTTTAAGGGAGAGTGGTGCATAAATCCGGGAAAATGGACTACTACCTTCTTCTTCTTTTGCGGTTTCCGCAACTCTTCACTTAGAGCTTCGCTCTTACTTTTCATTTTTCGACTTTACTTTTGGAGTTATGGATAGAGGTGCACAAAAACCGAAGCCTAGGAGATTGGCGTTTCTCATTTTTGCGAGATGCCTCAAACCCTTAGCGCACATACCATAATCCTCTAGGAATATCGCTCAATTCGACTTTGGCAAGACACAAACACCCGGCTATGTGAATGGTGCCGAGTTACTCATCGTCATGATTGACTTCCCCAAACCTATACTTTCTTTCTATTCAATTGATTGCAAATATATGCTTTCATGGCCCTCCCACATCAAACATGCCTTTTTCTCATTCACTTTCCAAGTTCCCGGATGGGTAAGGGAGGCTAATATTTCAATGAGGAGTTAGATGATCAAAGGAAGAAGAAAGAAAATATCGAATTGCCTTAATCATTTCAAAAAGAAGCATAGGAACTTATAATGTGATTTCAACTTCGATTTCTTACATGATTTAGGTAACATTTTCACATTATAAAACTTGTAAAAGAGGTAAAATTTATTCGTTCAGTTTCTTTTCGAATTACTATCCTTTCAAGCATGCAATTGTTATCAACTTAATTCGCAAGTAGTGTTTATCATAGAATTCATCTCAATTCATTAGAAGCATCAAATTTTTCAAAAAAAATCAATTTTTATGGGTTTTTAAAGTTCTTTTTCATGCAATGCAAGAATGAAACGTGTAACATATGATGAACATGCAAAGATAGTCTCGTAATAGAAGCAACATATAGAGTAGAGTTATTACAAACATTTAGTACATCCCACCCCATACTTAGGACGAACATTGTCCCTAATGTTCACAAGAAAGAACAAAAGAAAGAAAGGAAAAAGAAACTCACAAATGGTGGCGGGAATGTCTAAAAACGAGCTGTCCGGTCATCAATCACTGCGGTGCCGGTGGAGGTGGGAATGGAGAGAAACTCGGGTCATAGTACCGCCCAAACTGCTGGCGGTAGACGTCCCTCATCATGTGGTCGAGGTCGTCCAAATGTCTGTCTCTAGCGTCTGCCCGGATCTCTAATGCTCCGACTCTCTCTGAAAGTCCGGTAGCCCACTCCGGCATCCTCTCATACCATCCCGGGGGGTGATCATACCATCCGGGAGCATCTGCTGGTGCTGGTGCTGGTGCTGGTGGTGGTGGTGCTGCTGCTGCTGACTGCGTAGTGGACCAAGGAGGGGGTGTCTCATACCAGGTGGGAGGTGTAGTCATCCACGTGGGCCTCTCGCTCACGCTAGCGCGGCGAGATGACGAGCCTGGAGCTCTAGCCGGACGCGGAGAGCGTATAGGTACATCCTGCTGATCCGGCTGATCCGGAAACGAGCCGAACTCCTGCTCTGCTCCTCCACCACTCTCATACTGCTCTCCCATATCCTCCTCATCTACTACCGGCGGTGGAACGTAAGGGGGAGCTACAAGCCTGTTCGCATGCATCGCAGCGAACGTCTCCTTTCAGTTGTGGCGTCCCGCCACAATGGAATACTCTGGCAGCCACTCAATACCCCTGCCTGTCCTACTCTCCCAGGGCATGCCCGCATAAGGCGGACCTCTATGTGTGGGGAAGATGAGTCCCCTAACCATGAAAGCGTGTAGCCCTAATGGAACTGCCGGTATACGTGTGCAAGCCGAGAAGTCCACTCCAAAAGTCCTAGCTATGTGGGTCACTATCCCACCATACCCAATGTTCCCTCTCGATTTGTTCTTCAATTTGCTCATAGTCGCCGCCAAAAGGGTAGCACAATCGGCGCGGCATCCATGAAGCATAGCGTAGAGAAGGAATAGCTCATCCGTCTTGATCTTTTGGGGCGTCTCCGTCCTAGGAAAGAGACACTCCGAAAGAACACGGTGAGCTATCTTCAAGGCCAAATGGTACATCAATTTGGCCTTGGTATCAGCTGGATGCCAACGGTCCTCGTCGGCATAGATCATAGCCACATCCCCCCAAAAGTCCTTAGCGGAAACGTTCCTAGGGATGCGACCGTTGTAGGTTTCGTGGAACCCAAAAATGGCCCCAAACTCAACTATACTCAACTGGTAGTCTCGATTCATGAGACGGAAGGAGACGGTTCTATCAACAGGGCTGTGCTCGAAAGACGTCACAACCTCTCGGGTGATCTCCTCATAAGCGTCTTCACGAATATTCGTGAAGACAAGCAAACCGGCTCTATCCAAGAGCCATGTGAGGTCATCTACAATGTTGAGAGGATGTAGATCCTCCAACAACAAGTATCTAGGGCCAATTACTGCCCTCTTCTCGATCCTCTCAAATGCGGCTTGGTGGTTTTCGTGTATGATCGGTATGCTAGAAGGAGGGGGTGAAGATGGAGGTGAAGGTGAGGATGGGGGTGAGGGAGATGAGGGTGGTGGTGCCCTAGATGTGGAAGGGTTGCCCTTTCTCTTCTTATTATGTTCCCCTTTCTTTTCCTTAATCCTTCCCGAAACTCTCCTCACAAAATCCATTCTGTTGCAAATTACGGTCTGTTCTTCCCAAAACCACGGCCGTGGAACTTATGCAGACCGTGATTCGACACAGTAATTCTCAATTCTCAGCAAATCAGCAATCAAGCTCCACAACAATCAGTCCTAATCTAGTTTCTTCCAATCTCAATCAGTTCTTCCTAATAATCTCTAACAAAAACGAACAAAAACGACTAGAATCAAGAAGAGAGCAAAAACCTCTTTTTCGGATTGAGAAATCCAAAATGCGGGTTTGTTGATCGTTTTCCACGCGATTTGTTGCTTGGATCTTGTTCTTGGTTGGATTTGCTTCAGTTTTGGGCGAAGAATCGTTGAAAACGATTAAAGAACGAAGATTTGGGATGAGCTGTGGGATTTCGGTGTTTAGGGCGTGGAAATTGGGGGTTTTTGTGGTGTTTTTGTGGTGAAGTGTGGCTTTTATACTCGCAGGCAAAATTTCAAAAATCACGGTCTGTCGGGGCATTCCACGGCCGTGGAAATGTACGGACCCGTAATTTTGGTGATTTTTCACAGGCCTTTGAGAATTACGGCCACTGTAGCAATGACGGCCGTAATTTAGACCGTGGAACTCTCTGTAAAGCTTCAAAGTCCAAATTTCGTCACTTCTCTTCGACATTATCCCTCCTTTCTCCTTTTCCATCGATCCTACAACCAAAAACACGAACATACCGGAAGGAATCGAGGCAAAATAAAGCCAAAACGTCTATTCTATACTAAACTATGAATCGAAAACAAAAACGAAAATGCAATACCTTGGGTTGCCTCCCAAGAAGCGCTTTGTTTAAGGTCCGTAGCTAGACCAAATTCGCACTTATTCGAGTGCGGTAGGTGCAAACTCCTCAGCTTGGATTCCGGTGAGTACTTCTTGAGCCGTTGACCGTTCACCTTAAAACTTCCGCTAGCTTCACCCCATACTTCAACTGCACCATGGGGGAAAATACGCTTAATTAGAAAAGGTCCAGTCCAACGAGATTTTAACTTACCTGGAAAGAGGCGAAGTCTCGAATTGAAGAGGAGAACTTGATCTCCTTCTTGGAAGTCCTTTGGAATGATATGCTTATCATGCCAACGCTTTGCTCTTTCCTTGTAGATCTTAGCGTTTTCATAGGCATTCAAACGGAGTTCATCCAGCTCGTTGATGTCTAGGAGACGCTTCTCTCCCGCTTCCTTCATGCCGAAATTCAGCCATTTGATAGCCCAAAACGCCTTGTGCTCTAGCTCTACCGGTAAGTGACAAGACTTCCCATACACAAGGTTGTATGGTGTGGTTCCTATGGGAGTCTTGTATGCAGTCCGGTATGCCCATAATGCATCATCTAGTTTCAAGGACCAATCCTTCCTAGTCCTCGAAACCGTCTTCTCTAGAATTCCCTTGATCTCCCTATTTGAGATCTCAACTTGTCCACTCGTTTGTGGATGGTAAGGGGTGGCGATCTTGTGAGTAACCCCATACTTGGATAGAAGAGCTTCAAAGCGACGGGCTATGAAGTGAGAACCTCCATCACTAATGATCGTCCTTGGCGTCCCGAATCGCGGAAAGATGGTCTTGTTGAAGAACTTAACCACCACCATGGCGTCATTTGTGGGAGATGCAATTGCTTCCACCCATCTAGAAACGTAGTCTACCGCCAATAGTATGTATTGGTTTCCACAAGAAGAAGGGAATGGTCCCATGAAGTCAACTCCCCAAACGTCAAAAATCTCCACCTCTTGGATGTTGTTGAGGGGCATCTCGTTCCTTCTAGAGATATTGCCTGTTCTTTGACAAGCATCGCAACAAGAAACAAAGGATTGCACATCTTTAAATAGAGTAGGCCAATAGAATCCAGATTGCAATACCTTTGCGCTAGTTTTGTTCGAACTAGCGTGTCCTCCACAAGGTAGTGAATGACAATGACGGATGACACTTTGCATCTCATCTTCCGGCACACATCGCCGAATGATGCCATCCGGACCTCTCTTGAAGAGAAGAGGCTCGTTCCAATGGTATTCCCGGACGTCCTTGAAGAACTTCTTCCTTTGCGCATATGATAGTCCGGGTGGTATTTCCTGGCAAACCAAATAGTTAACGAAATCAGCAAACCATGGTTCGTCACCCTTGGAGATTACCTTGATGCACTCCTCTATGATGTGTAGGTGTTCGTCCGGAAAGGAGTCATCAATGGGTAAATGGTCGTCCTCTAGATGTGTTAGACGACTCAAGTGATCCGCAACAGAATTTTCCGAGCCTTTCTTGTCGCGGATCTCAAGATCGAATTCTTGTAGGAGAAGAATCCATCTAATCAGCCTTGGCTTCGCATCCTTCTTTGCAAGGAGGTACCGGATCGCAGCATGATCCGTGTAGACAATCACCTTTGCACCTACAAGGTAAGAGCGAAACTTGTCAATAGCGTAGACAATGGCTAGAAATTCCTTTTCCGTAGTGGCGTAGTTGAGCTGGGCTTCGTCTAGCGTCTTGCTAGCGTAGTATATGGCATGGGTTCGTCCTTCCTTTCGTTGCCCAAGAACAGCTCCAATGGCTACGTCACTAGCATCGCACATAATCTCGAAAGGGAGAGTCCAATCCGGTGGTTGGATAATGGGTGCTGAAATTAGAGCTTGCCGGATGGTGTTGAACGCATCTAGACATTCCTGCGAAAACTCAAAAACTGCATCCTTCATCAATAGATTAGTGAGAGGTTTTGATATCTTAGAAAAGTCTTGGATAAAACGTCTATAAAATCCAGCATGTCCTAGGAAACTTCTTATTCCCTTCACCGAAACTGGGGGAGGAAGTTTCTCTATGGTCTCTATCTTAGCCTTGTCTACCTCTATCCCTCTACTAGAGACTAAGTGACCTAAAACGATTCCTTCCTTAACCATGAATTGACACTTCTCCCAATTAAGAACTAGGTTAGTGTCTTCACATCTTTGCAAAACAAGAGAAAGGTTAGAAAGACAATCGTTAAAAGAGGAACCGTAAACGGAGAAGTCGTCCATGAAGACTTCCATGATTTCCTCTACGTATTCGGAGAAGATGGCCATCATACACCGTTGAAAGGTGGCTGGGGCGTTGCAAAGCCCGAACGGCATCCTCCTATAAGCGAACGTACCCCAAGGGCACGTGAATGTGGTCTTCTCTTGATCATCCGGGTGTATCGGGATCTGAAAGAAACCACTATAACCGTCAAGGTAGCAAAAGTATGAATGTTGTGCTAACCTTTCAAGCATTTGGTCGATGAATGGCAATGGAAAGTGATCCTTCCGCGTTGCGTTGTTGAGCTTGCGGTAGTCTATGCACATTCGCCATCCAGTCACGGTTCGGGTAGGAATGAGTTCGTTGTTCTTATTGGTGATGACCGTCATTCCTCCCTTCTTCGGAACTACTTGAACCGGGCTCACCCACTTGCTATCGGAGATAGGATAGATGATACCTGCATCAAGAAGTTTAAGAATTTCCTTCTTGGCAACCTCCTTCATGGTCGGATTCAACCGCCTTTGAGGTTGTCTTGAAGTTCTAAAATCCTCCTCCATTAGTATTTTATGCATGCATAGGGAGGGTTTAATTCCTACTAAGTCCTCAATAGTATAGCCTATGGCTTTTCTATGTTTCCTAAGGACAATCATGAGCTGTTCATGTTCGTCTATGCTTAATTCGGAACTAACGATAACCGGGAAGGTAGAATTAGATCCAAGAAAAGCGTACCTTAGATGAGTAGGAAGTGGTTTGAGTTCCATCGCTTTCGGAGCTTCCACTGATCCTTGAGGAGCTTCCGATGTTTCCTTAGAAGTTTCTAAGGATGTTGAACGGTTTGGAGAAGAATTAGGAGAAGTTGAAGAAGTGTGCCGATCACCATTTTCCACGGTCAAAATCACGGTTTCCTCTGGTTTTCCGCGGCCGTAATATCCTCTGGAGTGGAGGTCGAATTTGGTTGTGGAATCCACGGCCGTGGAATACAGAGTATGGCCGTGGAATCTTGTATTCTCAGCCTCATCGTGGAGTTTCTCAAACTCCACTTCATGCATCTCTTCTTGTGCTTCTAAGGCTTCAATTTCCTCTTTGCACTCTTCTTCTTCTCCTACATCGGTTAGACTCATAGTAATAACCTTTTGCAAAGGATCGTTAAAGAGAATCGCACTTACCTCCTCCCTAGATAAACCTTCTTCGTCTTGGACATTGTAGACATCCTCATCACAGATTGGCTCCTTCACTAGAGTGGAAAGAACGAACTCTACTTTCTCTTCCCCAATGTCAAAAGCGAGTCTCCCATTCTTGCAATCGACCATGCAGCCGGAAGTTGCAAGAAACGGTCTTCCGAGTATGATCGGGACCGGACTATCTGCAGGAATGTCAAGCACAACAAAATCAATGGGGACAAAGAACTTGCCTAGCTTGACAGGGACGTCCTCTACAATGCCGACGGGACGAGTAATGGATCGATCCGCCATGTATAACGTCATCTTCACCGGTTTAGGGTCGCCTAAACCGATCTTCCTGCACAATGCAAGTGGTATGATGCTCACACTTGCTCCCAAGTCACATAAAGCGTCACATGTGACCTCTCCCACTCCTATGGGAATGCAAAATGACCCCGGATCCTTCAGCTTTGGGGGCATTTTCTCCTTCATAGTCTTGATGAGGTCCGAAGAATCCGAACTCATCTTGACTTCTCCGAAATCTTCTAGCTTCCTTTTGTTAGAAAGGAGCTCCTTCAAGAACTTGCCATAAGCCGGCATACCTACAATAGCATCAATGAAAGGTATATTAATATGCAGTTTGCTCATGAGTTCTATGAACTTACCGAATTGCTTGTCTAGGCGCGCTCGCGCTCTAGATTGAGGGAATGGTAGGGGAGGTTTGAAAGCTGGAGGGGGAACATAGACGTCCTCCTTCTCCTTCCCCTTTTCTTTGCTTTTCTCTACGGGGACTTCAACAAACGTAGGCTGCGGATCGGTGGTAGTCACTCCGCTCCTAGTTGTAATCGCCATTACCCTTCCCTTAGGGTTGTCCTCCGTCTTTCCTGGAAGTTTCCCTTGATTCCTAGGAACTTCCTCCGCATGGTTGAACATTTGATTTTCCAAAACCTTTTGAGCTTTGTCAACCTTAGAAATTTGATCATCAACCTTGATGATGCGGTTCTCCAACCCTTGAAGCTTTCCCAAGATCGTTTCCAACATGGGATCCGGCTTTTCCTTTCCCGTATTGTTTCCTCCATTTGATGATTGCCCCTGGCTTTTCAAAGGAGTAGAGGAAGAAGAGGGTGGAGTTAGTGAATTGGAATTGGAAGGATAGGAGTTACCGGAATTTTGTTGATTGGAGCGCCAATTGTTGTTGTTCGAACCACGATTGTTGTTCCAATTGTTGTTATTCCGGTTGTTGTTTCCATTCCAATTGTTGTTCCGGTTATTGTTCCGGTTATTGTTGTTGCGGTTGGTGTTGTCACCGCCATTGTTGTTGCCCAAATAGCCAACATCCTTCGCTTGCTGCTTTGGGAAGTTGGTCTTGATAGCCTCCTTCAACTCTTTGATCTCATTGTTGAGGGAGAAAATTTGATTTTGAGCTTCATGTGTGAGCTTCGCTCCTTGCTCCACACGATTTCCCTCCACTTTCCGGTGGGAATACTTCTCTATGACTCTTGCTTGCTTCTCAATGAAGTCCCAAGCGTCATCTTCTCTCATGTCCATGAACGTTCCGCATGAGAGGGATTGAAGGTTGAATTGCGTTCCCGCATCCAGCCCCTTGTAGTAAATTTCCAGCAAGGCAAGCTTGGATATGCCATGATGAGGGCAATCCAAGAGCAAATCCTGAAACCTTTCCCAAGATTGAAACAAACTTTCGTTAGGTCTCATAGAAAAAGCATTAATCTTACCTCTAAGTTCCGCCGTTTTGGAGGGCGGAAAGAACTTGGTGAGAAACTCTGCGGAGAGGTCTTCCCACGTCTCTAGTTTCCCACTAGGAAGAGCTTGGTACCAAGATAGCGCTTTCCCTTTCAAAGAGAAAAAGAAAGGTTTGAGCTTATAGCTGTTGGTAGTGGCGCTCTTTGGTCTCATCGTCTCCATCATACACTCAAAGTTTTGCAAGTGTTGGTGTGGAGATTCAGCGCTTGTACCGCCAAACTGGCTTTGGCGAACAAGAGTGATAACTTGAGGGTTGAAGCTAAACCCTTGTACATCTTCAGCATCAAAGTTCACACCTAAACGGCGTGGTTGTTGTGTTGGATCCATCCGCTGGCCAAGAGTTCTCGGCTCATTATCCACACGTTCGACTCTCACATTCCTAGGTGGAATGCGGCGGTTAGCAGCTCCTTGTTGATTGAAAGGATTTATATTGATCGTGGGATCAATCTCTTCTAGCGGAGGCATGGAAGAATCACTATCATCAGCGGATGAGTGGCTTCTTCTTCTAGACCTTGTCCTTCTTCTCGAGGACTTCTTCCCCACCTTATCTTCAAGATCGCTCATCTTTATCTTCATCTGGACGATCATGTCTTGTAGACCGTTAACTTGAGTTTGATGACGATCCATCTCATCCTGGAGGAGATTCTCATTCCATCGGAGTTGAGCTTCCTTCTCCGCCAACTTAGTTTGAAGATCGCTTTCGTTTTCTTGAGCCATCCTCTTTTCTTTGCGTCTTTGTCTCAAGGTTTTCTCTAGCTCTTGATCAAGAGGTAAGAGATCTTCGGTGTTCCTAGACCTGCGCATGCACTCAAGAAGAATCAAATAACGAGAGCAAGCTCCCAAGCTTGACAACCGGTTACCGAATTCAGCCGAAACCAAATCCCCGGCAACGGCGCCAAAAACTTGTTCGCCCCTAGAGGTGTGTGCAAATAAGCTTTAAATTTATAAAACTAGAATCAAGCAGCGAACCCGCAGTGTACGGATCGAGGTAGTTAAGCAAGGATTCCAGAGTATCGAACACAGGGATTTGGGTGGGAACAAATTCGATTTCAGGTTATCAAGCAATAAGTATGAGAGTTTTGCAAATATTGGGAAAACAACAATCCTAAAGATCCGGGTATTCAGTTGTGGCAATAGATTCAAGATATACTAATGATGTAAAGACAGAGTTAAGATGTGCAAAGGTATACTAATGTAAGGTAATCGTACGGTTGAGGTTCCAAAAACCTTATGTAACTCACCTAAAGAATACCTCCTATACAGGTTATTGAGGCTCAATATAGAGAGATTCTAAAGACAAGGATTAGCATCAAATACCCAAACCTATAATCTAAAGGTCAAGACTAACTTATCCGATTGAGGTTGTTGAGGCTCACAATCGAGGTAGAGGTTGTTGAGGCTTCACTACCACCTAGAAAAGACAAGTCTAAGCTAAGTTAAAGCAAATCTTTAACTTTAGATTAAGGTAAAAGCAGGCTCGTAAACTCATGGAAATTACGGTTGGATCTTGAGGTTCCACGGCCGTGGAATTCAAGAACAACCCGTAATTTAGGGTTGTCGGCGACACTTCTCTAACTCTCAGGGTCTAATCTGTTTGCGATCGATCTATCATCATCTATGCCACAACTATCAACCCTTCACCTTAGAATTGTTAAGGGTTTTTAGCCAATAACAGCCATTTGATATCAATTCAAGGTTTATAGGATAAAAGATGGAAACTTTCAAGAACCTTCAATAATCTTTCAAACGAATCTCAAAATCACAATCGAAAACAAGTGTTTGTCAAGAGATTCAAATCAAACAATCAATCACAATCTTAGGAAAGAAAGGAAACGGGATGTCAATCCGATCCTAAGTCAAACCTAAGCAAGAAGAGGAGATTTCTTGCAAAATCCTCCAAGAACTTCAATCTTCCTCAACGCGAAGATCGCTCACAGCAATTCTCCAATCACGAACTTTGATCTTCGATGAGATCTCCCAAAAATCACCTCCAAGAATGAAGGTTTGTGTCTTGCTAAGCTTGCGTTCTTGCCGCTCCCCTTAGGGTTTTAAATGTCGTAAGCTAGGTAGCAAGGTAAAGCGAGATGACGGAATCTTGCCTCATCCGTCCTTTTTATAATGCAGGGCAAAACGTCGGCCCGGCCCGATCTTCAAAAGATCGTGGCTTCGAAACGTGGCGAAAGGATTCGCCAAGATCACGGTCGTGGAAGATTCCACGACCGTAATTTAGGGCGTGAAGAGGAATACGGTTGTGTTCCACGGCCGTAATATCCCCTGGAATGAACATCGAATTCTGCATCACAATCCACGGCCGTAATCTAGGGTCAAACCGTGATTTTTGCCTTCATTCGTGCATTCCTCAATCTAATACTCCAAATTGCTTCCAAAAGGTGTCCTTAATCTGGATGTACTTCAACTCAACTCTCCCTTGCTCGATTTCGTTCGGAAATAGCTCCAAATTACCTATAATCAACATAGAACTCGTGTAGACATCCATATCGACAATATAGGTAATACTAGCTCATATATGCATAAAGCTCCATCGAAGACTATCAATATGAATCAAATACGATTATAAAACGTGCCTAAAATATCACAATATTTCATGCTAACAATATCCTCATCACAGATTGGCTCCTTCACTAGAGTGGAAAGAACGAACTCTACTTTCTCTTCCCCAATGTCAAAAGCGAGTCTCCCATTCTTGCAATCGACCATGCAGCCGGAAGTTGCAAGAAACGGTCTTCCGAGTATGATCGGGACCGGACTATCTGCAGGAATGTCAAGCACAACAAAATCAATGGGGACAAAGAACTTGCCTAGCTTGACAGGGACGTCCTCTACAATGCCGACGGGACGAGTAATGGATCGATCCGCCATGTATAACGTCATCTTCACCGGTTTAGGGTCGCCTAAACCGATCTTCCTGCACAATGCAAGTGGTATGATGCTCACACTTGCTCCCAAGTCACATAAAGCGTCACATGTGACCTCTCCCACTCCTATGGGAATGCAAAATGACCCCGGATCCTTCAGCTTTGGGGGCATTTTCTCCTTCATAGTCTTGATGAGGTCCGAAGAATCCGAACTCATCTTGACTTCTCCGAAATCTTCTAGCTTCCTTTTGTTAGAAAGGAGCTCCTTCAAGAACTTGCCATAAGCCGGCATACCTACAATAGCATCAATGAAAGGTATATTAATATGCAGTTTGCTCATGAGTTCTATGAACTTACCGAATTGCTTGTCTAGGCGCGCTCGCGCTCTAGATTGAGGGAATGGTAGGGGAGGTTTGAAAGCTGGAGGGGGAACATAGACGTCCTCCTTCTCCTTCCCCTTTTCTTTGCTTTTCTCTACGGGGACTTCAACAAACGTAGGCTGCGGATCGGTGGTAGTCACTCCGCTCCTAGTTGTAATCGCCATTACCCTTCCCTTAGGGTTGTCCTCCGTCTTTCCTGGAAGTTTCCCTTGATTCCTAGGAACTTCCTCCGCATGGTTGAACATTTGATTTTCCAAAACCTTTTGAGCTTTGTCAACCTTAGAAATTTGATCATCAACCTTGATGATGCGGTTCTCCAACCCTTGAAGCTTTCCCAAGATCGTTTCCAACATGGGATCCGGCTTTTCCTTTCCCGTATTGTTTCCTCCATTTGATGATTGCCCCTGGCTTTTCAAAGGAGTAGAGGAAGAAGAGGGTGGAGTTAGTGAATTGGAATTGGAAGGATAGGAGTTACCGGAATTTTGTTGATTGGAGCGCCAATTGTTGTTGTTCGAACCACGATTGTTGTTCCAATTGTTGTTGTTCCGGTTGTTGTTGTTTCCATTCCAATTGTTGTTCCGGTTATTGTTCCGGTTATTGTTGTTGCGGTTGGTGTTGTCACCGCCATTGTTATTGCCCAAATAGCCAACATCCTTCGCTTGCTGCTTTGGGAAGTTGGTCTTGATAGCCTCCTTCAACTCTTTGATCTCATTGTTGAGGGAGAAAATCTGATTTTGAGCTTCATGTGTGAGCTTCGCTCCTTGCTCCACACGATTTCCCTCCACTTTCCGGTGGGAATATTTCTCTATGACTCTTGCTTGCTTCTCAATGAAGTCCCAAGCGTCATCTTCTCTCATGTCCATGAACGTTCCGCATGAGAGGGATTGAAGGTTGAATTGCGTTCCCGCATCCAGCCCTTTATAGTAAATTTCCAGCAAGGCAAGCTTGGATATGCCATGATGAGGGCAATCCAAGAGCAAATCCTGAAACCTTTCCCAAGATTGAAACAAACTTTCGTTAGGTCTCATAGAAAAAGCATTAATCTTACCTCTAAGTTCCGCCGTTTTGGAGGGCGGAAAGAACTTGGTGAGGAACTCTGCGGAGAGGTCTTCCCACGTCTCTAGCTTTCCACTAGGAAGAGCTTGGTACCATGATAGTGCTTTCCCTTTCAAAGAGAAAAAGAAAGATTTAAGTTTGTAGCTGTTGGTAGTAGCACTCTTTGGTCTCATTGTCTCCATCATGCACTCAAAGTTTTGCAAATGTTGGTGTGGAGATTCAGCGCTTGTACCGCCAAACTGGCTTTGGCGAACAAGAGTGATAACTTGAGGGTTGAAGCTAAACCCTTGTACATCTTCAGCATCAAAGTTCACACCTAAGCGGCGTGGTTGTTGTGTTGGATCCATCCGCTGGCCAAGAGTTCTCGGCTCATTATCCACACGTTCGACTCTCACATTCCTAGGTGGAATGCGGCGGTTAGCAGCTCCTTGTTGATTGAAAGGATTTATATTGATCGTGGGATCAATCTCTTCTAGCGGAGGCATGGAAGAATCACTATCATCAGCGGATGAGTGGCTTCTTCTTCTAGACCTTGTCCTTCTTCTCGAGGACTTCTTCCCCACCTTATCTTCAAGATCGCTCATCTTTATCTTCATCTGGACGATCATGTCTTGTAGACCGTTAACTTGAGTTTGATGACGATCCATCTCATCCTGGAGGAGATTCTCATTCCATCGGAGTTGAGCTTCCTTCTCCGCCAACTTAGTTTGAAGATCGCTTTCGTTTTCTTGAGCCATCCTCTTTTCTTTGCGTCTTTGTCTCAAGGTTTTCTCTAGCTCTTGATCAAGAGGTAAGAGATCTTCGGTGTTCCTAGACCTAAACATGCACTCAAAGAAAAATCAAATAACAAGAGCAAGCTCCCAAGCTTGACAACCGGCAACCGGATTCGGCCGAAACCAAATCCCCGGCAACGGCGCCAAAAACTTGTTCGCCCCTAGAGGTGTGTGCAAATAAGCTTTAAATTTATAAAACTAGAATCAAGCAGCGAACCCGCAGTGTACGGATCGAGGTAGCTAAGCAAGAATTCCAGAGTATCGAACACAGGGATTTGGGTGGGAACAAATTCGATTTCAAGTTATCAAGCAGTAAATATGGGAGTTTTGCAAATATTGGGAAAATAACAATCCTAAAGATCCGGGTATTCAGTTGTGGCAACAGATTCAAGATATACTAATGATATAAAGACAGAGTAGAGATATGCAAAGGTATACTAATGTAAGGTAATCGTACGGTTGAGGTTCCAAAAACCTTATGTAACTCGCCCAAAAGATACTCCCTATACAGGTTGTTGAGGCTCAATATAGAGAGATTCTAAAGACGAGAATTAGTGTCAAATACCCAAACTTATAACCTAAAGGTCAAGACTAACTTATCCGATTGAGGTTGTTGAGGCTCACAATCGAGGTAGAGGTTGTTGAGGCTTCACTACCACCTAGAAAAGACAAGTCTAAACTAAGTTAAAGCAAATCTTTAACTTTGGATTAAAGTAAAAGCAGGCTCGTAAACTAGAGGAAAATCACGGTTAGTTCTTGAGGTTCCACGGCCGTGGAAATCAAGAACAGCCCGTAATTTAGGGTTGTCGGCGACAATTCTCTAACTCTCAGGGTCTAATCTGTTTGCGATCGATCTATCATCATCTAGGCCACAACTATCAACCCTTCACCTTAGAATTGTTAAGGGTTTTTAGCCAATAACAGTCATTTGATATCAATTCAAGATTTATAAGATAAAAGATGGGAACTTTCAAGAACTTTCAATAATCTTCAAACGAATCTCAGAATCACAATCAAGAACAAGTGTTTATCAAAAGATTCAAATCGGAATAAACAATCACAATCTTAGGAAAGAAAGGAAACGGGATGTCAATCCGATCCTAAATCAAACCTAAGCAAGAAGAGGAGTTTTCTTGCAAAATCCTCCAGGAACTTCGATCTTCCACAACGCGAAGATCGCTAACAGCAACTCTCCAACTCCGAACTTTGATCTTCAATGAAATCTCCAAAATCACCTCCAAGAATGAAAGCTTGTGTGTTGCTAAGCTTGCGTTTTTGCCGCTAAACTTAGGGTTTGAAAGGTCGTAAGCTAGGTAGCCAGGTGACGGAATCTTGCTTCATCCGTCCTTTTTATAATGCAGGGCAGAATGTCGGCCCGGCCCAATCTTCAAAAGATCATGGCTTCGAAACGTGGCGAAAGGATTCGCCAAGATCACGGTCGTGGAAGATTCCACGACCGTAATTCTGAGGCGTGGAAACAAACACGGCTAACTTCCACGGCCGTAATATCCCCTGGAATGAACATCGAATTCTGACTCACAATCCACGGCCGTAATTTAGGGTAAAACCGTGATTCTTGCCTTCATTCGTGCATTCTTCAATCTAATACTCCAAATTGCTTCCAAAAGGTGTCCTTAATCTAGAGGTACATCAACTCAACTTCCCTTTGCTCGATTTCGTTCGGAAATAGCTCCAAATCACCTATAATCAACATAGAACTCGTGTAGACATCTATATCGACAATATAGGCAATACTAGCTCATATATGCATAAAGCTCAATCAAAGACTATTAATATGAACCAAATACGATTATAAAACGTGCCTAAAATATCACAATATTTCATGCTAACAAACAACAAGGGCTCAAATTGAAGAAAACGAAGAGGTGCTGAACAGCTGCAACTTCCACGGGCGTGGAAGTGGTTCCACGGCCGTCAAACTCTGTGTAAAGCCACAACAAATGAGCCAGGCAAGATCCACGGCCGTGGAAGTGGAGCCAACCGTGGTTCCAACCGTGGTTTCCCCTGAATCAGCCCTTGATGATGATCAAGCTTCTAGGAGCCATGGAGAGCCTTCATTTGCTTTAGATTCATCTCATCCAACCTTATTTGGATCGTCTACACTCGATAAAGGTCCTCCTAAACTTGAACTCAAACCCCTCCCCTCTCATTTAAAGTATGCTTTCCTTGGTGATAATTCTACATATCCGGTGATTGTGAATGCATGCTTGAGTGATGATGAACTTGCTAAGTTGTTGCATGAGCTAAGATTGCATAGGAAAGCCATTGGCTATACTATTGATGATTTGGTTGGCATTAAGCCTTCTTTGTGCATGCATAAGATATTGATGGAAGATAACCACAAACCCTCTATTGAACATCAAAGGAGATTGAATCCTATAATGAAAGAGGTAGTCAAAAAGAAAATCATTAAGTTGCTAGATGCGGGAATTATCTACCCTATCTCGGATAGTAAGTGGGTTAGTCCCGTTCATGTAGTTCCTAAGAAGGGTGTGATGACCGTAGTGACCAATGAGAACAATGAACTAATCCCAACTAGGACGGTTACGGGGTGGAGAATGTGCATTGACTATAGGAAGTTGAACATGGCCTCTAGGAAAGATCACTTCCCTCTCCCCTTCATTGACCAAATGCTAGAGAGGTTAGCTCAATATTCTCATTTTTGCTATTTAGATGGCTATAGTGGATTCTTCCAAATCCCCATCCACCCCGATGACCAAGAGAAAACCACCTTTACATGTCCATGGGGTACTTTTGCATATAGGAGAATGCCATTTGGGTTGTGTAATGCACCCGCCACCTTCCAAAGGTGTATGATGGCTATCTTTTCGGAATACATTGAAAATATCATGGAAGTGTTCATGGATGATTTCTCTGTTTATGGTTCTTCCTTTGATAATTGCTTGGCTAACTTGTCATTAGTATTGCAAAGATGTGAGGAGACAAATCTTGTCTTAAATTGGGAGAAATGCCACTTCATGGTAAGTGAAGGTATTGTGTTAGGACACTTGGTGTCTAACCGTGGCATTGAGGTTGATAGGGCCAAGATTGAAACGATAGAGAAGTTGCCACCACCTACCTCGGTGAAAGGGGTAAGGAGTTTCTTAGGGCATGCCGGTTTTTACCGGAGGTTTATTCAAGACTTCTCTAAAATTTCTAAGCCTCTTACTAACCTACTAATGAAAGATGTTGAATTTGTTTTCT
Source organism: Fagopyrum esculentum (assembly GCA_033239045.1). Lineage (NCBI taxonomy): Eukaryota > Viridiplantae > Streptophyta > Magnoliopsida > Caryophyllales > Polygonaceae > Fagopyrum > Fagopyrum esculentum. Next base: position 9,192,316 of record BSUD01000001.1, read on the forward strand.
CCAAAGAATGCCTTGAGGCTTTTTATAGGTTGAAGAACGCCTTGATCTCCGCACCTATCATGCAACCTCCGGATTGGAGCCTACCATTCGAGATCATGTGTGATGCAAGCGATGTAGCCGTTGGGGCTGTTTTGGGGCAAAGAAAAGATGGGCGCACTCATTCCATTTATTATGCTAGCAAGACGCTAGATGATGCCCAGCTCAATTATGCTACCACCGAGAAGGAGTTGCTAGCGGTGGTGTATGCTTTTGAGAAGTTCCGCTCATATCTTGTTGGAGCGAAGGTCATAGTTTATACGGATCATGCTGCGATCCGTTATCTACTTACCAAGAAGGATGCCAAGCCTAGGTTGATTCGGTGGATCCTTCTTCTTCAAGAGTTTGATTTGGAAATCCGGGACAAGAAGGGATCCGAGAAATCCGTGGCGGATCACCTTAGTAGACTCCTACCATTGGAGCTTGAAAGAGATGACATCCCGATTGATGACTCGTTCCGGGATGAGCAATTGCAAATGGTGGAGGAATGCTTGTTCCAAGTGTCTAGAGGAAGTGAGCCATGGTTTGCCGACATTGTGAACTACTTAGTGTGTGAGGAAGTGCCTCCCGGTTTGACATATGCCCAAAGGAAGAAGTTCTTCAAAGATGTGAGGCATTAATATTGGAGCGAGCCGCTTTTGTTCAAGAGAGGGCCGGATGGAATGTTTAGAAGATGCATACCGGAGGATGAGGTGGAGAGTGTGATCCGCCATTGTCATTCCTTGCCATGTGGAGGGCATGCTAGCTCCCACAAGACATGTGCGAAGGTGTTGCAATCGGGCTTCTTTTGGCCAAGTTTGTTCAAGGATGTGCAAAGCTTTGTGGTAGCTTGTGATGCTTGCCAAAGGACGGGCAACATCTCAAGGAGGAATGAGATGCCTTTGAACAACATACAAGAAGTGGAAATATTTGATGTGTGGGGTGTGGACTTCATGGGACCATTCCCTTCTTCATGTGGCAACCTCTACATCCTATTGGCGGTTGATTATGTATCAAGATGAGTGGAGGCAATCGCTTCTCCTACAAATGACGCCAAGGTTGTGGTGCGGTTCTTCAACCGAGTGATCTTTCCTAGGTTTGGAACACCAAGGGTGATCATAAGTGATGGAGGGAAGCACTTCACCAATAGGAACTTTGGGGCACTTTTGGCTAAGTATGGGGTGACTCATAAGGTGGCAACACCTTACCATCCCCAAACTAGTGGCCAAGTGAAGATCTCCAACCGGGAGATAAAGGCCATTCTCGAGAAGACGGTATCTAGAACTAGAAAGGATTGGGCTATGAAGCTCAATGATGCCTTGTGGGCATATAGGACCGCTTTCAAGACACCAATTGGCACCACTCCTTACAAGTTGGTCTATGGCAAGTCTTGTCACCTTCCGGTAGAAATAGAGCATATAGCGCATTGGGCCATCAAGTGGCTAAATTTTGATCTCAAAAAGGCCGGAGAGAAGAGGTTGCTTGATATGAACGCACTTGAGGAGATCCGGTTGGATGCATACGAGAATGCCCGGATCTACAAGGAGAGGACCAAGCGGTGGCATGACAAGAGGATCATCCCCAAGGAGTTGAGTGAAGGAGACCTTGTCCTTCTCTTCAACTCAAGGCTGTGGCTCTTTCCCGGAAAGCTCAAATCAAGATGGACCGGGCCATATGTGGTGAAGAAGATCTTTCCCCATGGAGCTATTGAGATAGGAGGGGAGCATTGTGAAAACTTTAAGGTGAATGGGCACCGGTTGAAGAAGTATATCCCGGGAGCTCCGGTGGATATGATTGCCCCACTTTACCTTGAGTAGACGCCCCCGAGTTTGGTCAAGCTAATGACCTTAAAAGAGCGCTTGGTGGGAGGCAACCCATTGGTAACGTTTTTCCTTTCTCGTTTTGCTTTTATTTTAGATTTATCTATTTTTGTGTGTGTTTCGTGTGCTTAGTGTGTGTGCTAGAACATTAGTAGCATTGGAAGCCTTGCTTGACATATGAATGATGATGATGAGCCCCTCACCAATTATGGGTGGAGCGGACGCGGAACTTGGACGGCTAGCAGTGCCTAGCGCGGGTCCCGACGCTTTGATGAATACTTAGAGCTCTCTACCATGGTTGATAGGATCATCCAACATCAATTCACTTGAGCAATCCCAAATACCATACCAAACCACTTTTACATTGTGAGAACCTTCTTTCACTCTTCTTTACTTCATTTACACATTGGGGACAATGTGTTTCTAAGTATGGGGTGGGGTTTGCATAATCCTTTGCATGATGAGCATCTAGGATAGTTTAATATTTTCACATGTCTTGCATTGTATATATTCATTTCGAAAATCCCATAAAAATTCAGAAAATTTAAAAAAATTTTGTGCTTTCTAGGCTTGGATATGACCCTAATGATGAATCTTGTCTTGTGGATTGGCTATGGATGGCCTTATGTGTTAAATTGATGAATGCATATTTGGACTCGAAGTACTTCTTTTGAATTCCATGGATGATTTGTGATCATGATGTTTGCCTAGGATGGATTGAGTATTGAAAGTCGAAATTACATGCTAGTTCTTGCATACCATCTAGGAATGAATGAGGCAATTCATCCTTCCCTACTTCTCATCTTGATCATGATTGTTTGAGCACCTCAATGGATATAAATTGACCTCTTTTGACCCATCCGGGAATAGGAGCATGTTAGTGTGTTGATGTGGTGAAAAGCAAGTGTGGGGTGAAGATGTTGATGAAAGAATGTCGTGAATAAAATGCTGAATTTGTTGTGAAAGTGTAGACAAAAATATAGGTTTGGGGATGTTGGTTTAAATGACAAGTAACTCGGTACACTTCACATAATCGGGTGTTGGTGCCTTGCCAAAGTCAAATAAATCAATAGTCCAAATGAGCTTTGGTATGTGTGCCCGGTGTGGATGCACCTCGAAAAATAGAAAAAGCCCGAGGATGGCTAATCACCAAGGTTTCGGCTTTTGTACACCAATGTCATTGTCTCAAAAATAAGTGAAAGAAAAGGAAAAGATAGAGAAAAGTATACACTTGAGGGAAGTTGATCGAGGACAAGATTGTGGAGTTAATTCCATTCCCGGATTAGCACCACATAGCCTAGAAAAATCCCCACCTAATCACAACGTTTCTTGGCCTCTTAATTCATAAGACCTTATGACCTATTTGCATGTTTGTAAGACTTAGTAATCTAGATTGGATATACTCTTGATCTTCTTGGCTTCTTCATTTTTACATTTCATGCATGCTTTTGAGTTAAGTATAATTGTCTTTCCATGCCTTCATTTATTTGATGCATAATTGCTTGTCCGTTGCCATAAAACATGACTATGAAGGTGATCCAATAGTAGAAGCACAAACCCAAAAAGATTTTGCCATTTTTCTGCATACATAAATCATGTTATCTTGTAGTCTATAGTTGAGAATTTGCTCGGGGACGAGCAAACCTTAAGTATGGGGTATTTTTGATAACACGATTTATGACATAGGTTTAGGTAATCATTTAGATAGATTTTCCGCTCATTCATGCATGGTCTAGCATTAGTTCACGGCGTTTGCACTCAAATCACGTATTTTGTCGAGATAGACGTCTACAAAGACTTGTGCATTGCTTTGTAGGTATTTTGGGAGATTTAGGAGCTAAAACGATACGTTTGAGAATCGTTCATCAAGATGACATACCCTCGGACTCATTAGGATGCAAGCTAAAGGCTAGGGAGGACTCATGGAACTTTGCCAACACAAGTCATGCACCAAATCGAAGCTTAATGATCAAAGGCAAAGCTGAAGCACAAAATCACGGTTCACTGACACTCCACGGCCGTGATTCTACCTGTGGATTTTGCCAGGTTTTCGTGACAGCTGTGCCATGATCTCTTGGCCAGCTCTTGCAAAGTTGTAGTATAAAAGTGGTCCTGCATTGGCTGAGAGAATCATCTTGGAGCAACTCTCCATTATCCACTATCATCCAATCAAAATACTCTCTCAACAAGAAGATTCTTTGGGAAGAAGGAGGTAGAAGGAAGGTAACATTGGAGAAGAGCTTCATTGGAGAAGAAGAAGAAGAACACACCATTGATAGATTTTGGTAGCTTTGTAGTGAAGAATTTCGGAATCGGTTTCTAGAGTTGTATGAACCATTTAAACCTTCTTTAAGAAGGGTTGTGAGTCATTCTAATTCCATTTTCAGCTTGGTTTTGTTCACTTAACTTGTTCATCTCTTTCTCTTCATTATCTTGCAAATGGAAGCCATGATTTTATGTTCGATGATTTCGATTGTTATGATGAATGTTGTAGGCTAAATAGATGTGATTCTAGGGTAAGGAAGGAATGGTTATGGCTAGGACTATGATAGGATGGACTTAGATCAACCCTTGGATGACTTGTGTGCTTGAACGTAGCCTCTGTAAGGATCCACGGTTTGTTCTTGCAAAACCACGGCCGTGGACTTGGTAGAACAACCCGTGATCTTCCCTGGTTCGATGGATCTAGCTTTAGTTAGTTAGAGTGTTGAAATCCTAGAATTTGTTGAGTTAAATCTACCCTAGGGTGACCTAGTGTTAGCAACTAAGTGTTAGAAGAGACTTACCCGGTGATTCTTACCCTTAGATTTCGAAGATGACAAACCCTAGGTAGTGGTGAGCTTCATAACCCGTCATTGGACTAAGTGTGCTAGGATAGTTGTTTAGGACTAACCCTTTCGAGACTTACCCGGTAAGGATAGGTTAGATCTCTAGGTGACAAATCCGGTTTGTGTAGAATTTCGTCCCTTAGGTTCTTAGAGACCTACCCGGTGATGAGACCTTAGGAATGGACTAGTGGACCATGAGACCTACCCGGTAATTGATCCCAATCTAGAAATACTTACTCCCAACATATCATAGTTAATCCAAGGAATGATTAGATAGCTTGAGTCTTATGCCATAACCGGACTTTCCAACCCCTAGAATCCGCTTTTCTTTCCTTGATCTATATCTTGTTTAGTTTGTTTGTGTTGATTTGTTAGCATAGTTGATTCGTTTATTTTGCATGCTTAGTGATCCTTGATTGATCACCAAAAACCCAACCAAAAACATTGAGATTTTCATTTCTTCATTCCTCTCTCTTTTCTTAACCTAGATCTTTACTAAACTTGATCATAAATCGAATCAATCTCACCTTAGTCTTTGTGTTCGACCTCGGAATACTATCCCTACTACAAACGACCCGTACACTGCGGGTTCGCTAGGAGTTAGGATAAATATAACGAGAATATAAATTTAAAACCCATTGCGTATCACATCCTGAGCGTAACATCCGCCACGTGGAGGCACTCAAAGGAAGCTACGTCCAGAAAACGCGGGGCAACAATAGGACGCCCGCAAATCCTATCAAGTTAGCTTGGTGACGCTCATGGATCACCGGAATAGTAGGATGAGATGCAGAAGAAGGAGAAGAAATACTAGGTCTATCTCTCAAGACCAGCTGGCGATCGGATCTACTACTCATGATTTCTGACAGATGAACACCTCAGTTGCTCTGACAATCACCTTGGGCGAGACACAGCCGACTGGACCGAGGCGAAGGGTTGTTCGATCGAACTCTCTAATTTGCAAGTTATTTTCCCCCCAATCACTACCAATTGCTTCCTAAGGGGTACTTATATCTTTTCCAGCAAGAATCAAAGGCAACCAAAGCCAGATCTGCCCTAAATCAGTAAGGGAAAAAGATTTAGGGTTTTGGACAAAATACCCAAATTTTGCAGATTCGGAGCGTTTTTCTCGCTGTTTGATGCTTGAAATCCGATCCTCTTGCTTCCTCTGGTGTAATCAAACCAAAAATCGCAAGAAATGAACAAGATTTGAAGATTTGAGGGGAAGACACCGCCACGGTCGAGATTGAGCATGGGATGGAGAATGAGGAGAGAGAAAACCGTCTCGCCTTTTATACCCCTCGCTGAATTTAATTTCAACTCGGTCGAGGTGGTCCCGACCGGACCGAGGTGTCTGACTGGATGTCAGACCTAGTCGCCTCGGTTGCCCCAAGAACATCTCGGTCGAGGCGTTGTGACAGCAACCGAGATGTGCCACATGTCACCCCCACGATTAACCTCAGTCCAACAAAATTTTAATGCCACGTGTTGCTCACAGAATTAACGGCAGTCAAAAAAATTTATAAGAAAAGTTGTTAGCAAAATTTGTTAAAATTTATATTATAAAAAATGAAATTTGTGATATTATCCTTCAAATTGGATTTATAAGAAAAAATTTTAACAAATTTTGTTTTTAAAAGAAATAATAATATCTTTCAAAGTTGTTAGCAAATTTTGTTTTCATTTAAATTAAACCAACAAATGATAACGTTAGTTAACAAATTTTGTTTTTATTTATATTAAATTTTTTTATTTATGATATTATATCTCAAAGTTGTTAGCAAATTTATATTTAAATTTTTATTTAAATTAAAAATTAATGGTAATTATGGTCGTATCCCAACTACATTTAAAAATAAATATATAAATATATAAATATATATA
>BSUD01000001.1:9199212-9225129 GCA_033239045.1 Fagopyrum esculentum
ATATATATATATATATATATATATATATATATATATATATATATATATATATTAGGAGTAGCATCTAAATCCACGTGTCTCACTATGAGAACTCTAATGTCACGTTTCATTTTAACAATTAATAAAAATCTCAAATTTTTTAAATTAAGTTTCTTAATCTTAAATCCTATCTTATCATAAATCTTAAATCTTTAAATTCAGTAATTTCAATAAGATTGTTAAAATCCAAAAAGAATTACTAAACATTTGACTCATATTTCTCCTCAACCCACAACTTTTTTAAATCTTTTTATTATGTAATTTAAATGTATATTTTTTAATTGCTTATATAAATTGGATAGTTTCTAAAAAAACGTAACTAAAATCTTTTGTCAACCTTATTCTAAGAGTGCAATTATACGTTTTCTACGTTGATTTTATCACATTATGTGTATTAAATTTTTTTGTTAAATTTATAGTGCATAAATTATATTAAACTCTAATCAAATAATTTTATATTTATATATTTATAATATATATTAAATCATATCCCGTGCAGGGCACGAGTATTATACTAGTATCTATTAAAGCAGAAGTCTTTATTGCCACGTGTCAACGTCAGATTTCTCGAAGCCTAAAAACTATTTTAAAAAGTGATTTCTAAATGTTAATATAAATTGAAAATTGATTTTTAAATTTTTAAAAAAATACTTAAAAAATATTTTTATAAAAATAGTTTTTAAACTCTTACGATTTTTTTTACCAACAAGCATATCTTAACAAATCAATTTAAAAATGTAATTAATTAGAAGAGATAAATACATAAAAAAGAATTAAAAATCATAATATTGATTATAATTTCATTTTTTGAATTTTTATTTTACAAAAGTATACATATAAGTTTCTAAGTATTAAATATTTATTAAAATTGAACCCGCACAAAGTGCGGGTAGTACACTAGTTTGACATTTTTAGACTAAATACGTTTATTTTTATATTTTATAAGACTGAAAATATTTGTTTCTAAACTTTTATTTCGGTTATTTTGTTGTCATATTAATATTTTTATCTACTCATAAATCATTGAGTTTTTCATATATGTGTATAATATATGATTTCTACATTTTAATTGCTTTAAAATGATACATTATTTGTTTTTCTCGCCGTGTTCCCGTTTTTTATATTTTTAAGTATTGTCGCTTCTCCGTTTCTTGCCGTGTTCCCGTTTTTTATGGTTTCAAGTTTCCGCTATTGTCTCGCCAGAAAAGAAATTAAAAACAATAAAAATATATAAATTAAGTGATTTATAAGTTGCAAAAGTTGGGGGAGAAAAAAGAAAAGAAAAGGATAAGAAAGGAAGAAAAGATGATAAATGACGGTTGAGGTGTAACTTCAAGTGAGGAAATAACAAGTGTCCAAAACCAAACTCACGAATATATATTACATCCGTCCACTCCTCTGCCACTCCGTCTTCAATTCTTGCTTCTAGTCTTCTACTCAAACCCGCAAACTCACATCCATTACCAAACCCAAATTCTTCTACAGAGATCCTCCTTGCATAATCATCGCTGATCTGAGTTCTTGCTTCCTGTCTTGTGTCCACTACAAGGTAAAACCTTCATTTTGATCAATTGGTTGCTTATGCAGCTTCTTTCTACTTTCTTTTTCATTTCTTCTGCACCTTTTTCTTTTGTTGTTGTCTATTTCCTTCTTGTTTCATCCTCTGGTTGTTTGCGCTTGTAGTTGAATAGGTTTGTCTTGTGTTTTATTTTTGCTGAGAAGTGTTAATTTGTTGTTCTTGTGAAGTAGGGTTTTCTAGTGGAGTGGATCTTGGGTGGCTGTTAATTGCTGATATTTGATCTAATTATTTCCTTGTTAATGTTTAATTGCGATCTTTAGTTTGATCATGGAGACATTGTGATTCCAGAGGTTTGCAGCAAGTGAACAATTTAGAGGATATGTTAAAGAAAGTTTTTAACCTAAATTTTATCTTATCAAACATCTCTTCTTACCCTCTCGTAGCAGTGGGAGCTCCATTTCCACTGCTACAATGTTCTTCTTTATGTTGTTTTGCCTCCTCGTCTTTTTCCAGTCCTTGCAACCTCAAGGCCAGAAAAGGAGGCAGAACGGGAGCAGACTTGGTTGGGAAAGGGAGAAAAAAGAAAGTAAAAGAAAGTAGGTGGAGAAGGGGGAGAATGTGAGACAGTGAAAGATAGGAAGAGGAAGAAGAATATGGTGATGGATCTCAATAAGAAAAAGCAGACTTGGTTCTGGTGTATGGAATACTGATGTCAGGGTATCATGTTGGGAGGGAATTGGATCGGACTCATTGGAGGTCTACAACCCGATTCCTACTTCTCCATTCTGTGCAACCAAATGTTGCTGAAGAGGTGGATTTGTGTTTGTAGTAGTCGCCTGAAATCTGACTTTATAGTTATTAGCCCACATGTCAAGGCTGAAGCATTATATGCTCCAGGAATTTCTTAAAGTGTTTGCTAAGATTAATACTGTGTAAAGGATGAAAATATGGTATGTTGTTAGCATTAACACTGTTTGGCATCTGTTGTTCTATTCATTATTTACTTTAAATTTCTGATAAATAATCTGCATTTGCAACTATCTTTCACTTCATAAAAAATTGTAATTTCCTTTTTTATTAATATATTTAAAATGCTACTTAGCTTGGTCAAAATACAATAGAAATTTTGCCTTATCTGAGGTGCTGACAGTATTTGTATGTGGTGTAATTTTTAATTGAGAAGCACTACTTGATCTACACAACTTACCCACCTGATCTTATAAAACTTATAATATATGATCCTCATGGAAATTCTAATAATTCTAAATGTTTTAGGTGATATGCTGATGCATTATATCACAACTGTCTTGAATTTGCATTTGTACAGGATTGTTGATTTCTCTTACTAATGGGTCAAGACGCTAAGGCTAGCTGTGCATCTCCTAGGCCACGTTCAGGTCTCTTGAGGGATCAAGTTCAACTGGTTAAACGGAAGGACTCGGATCGTTATGAGATTATCCCCATTGAAGATCCACTATCATTCGAGAAAGGTTTTTTTGCTGTAATCCGTGCATGCCAGTTGCTAGCACAGAAGAATGATGGAATGCTCTTAGTTGGAGTTGCTGGTCCCTCTGGTGCTGGGAAAACCGTGTTCACAGAAAAGATTCTAAACTTTATGCCAAGTATTGCTGTCATATCAATGGACAATTATAACGATGCCAGTCGCATAATTGACGGGAACTTTGATGGTGAGGTCTTAATAATAGCTGCTGTTGGATTAGTTTTTTGATCCAATCATGGATTAGTTTGGTCCTTTATTAAGTAATTTTGAACTGCTATATATGGTCATTAAAAACGTTGCCTTTTTCTTCTTAGCGATAGAAGTAATCATCATTGCTGGATTAGTTATTGCTGTTTATCTCATCTATCTTGATTGTTGATCAAGGGTGTTGTTGAAGTTGTTATAATTATATTTGACTGCAAATGGAAAACACTTGACATATTATGTGTAAAAGTCTTTCTGATCATCAAAATGGTAGGCTGTCCCAGTGAACTGTTCCTTAAGGACTAACAAGCCTGAATCTTAAATTTAATTTGACCTCAAACGGAAAGCACTTGATGGTTGAGCCATTCACATTTTACTGTCATGGAACCCAATTTTGACCGATGACTGTTGCAAGCCTGAATCTTCAATTTAATTGGCTTCTGATGTTTTGGAATTCTGGAAATACAACCTATAGGACTAACAAGGTTGTTTTTGTGAAACAGATCCTCGGCTAACAGATTATGACACGTTGCTTGAGAACATTCATGGATTAAAAGCTGGAAAGCCAGTTCAAGTCCCAATATACGATTTCAAGTCTAGTTCTAGGATAGGTTACAGGTAGAATTTTCTCTCGTTGCTAGCAAAATCCCCACCTCATATTCTTTCTGATGCAATCCACTAGGGTGTTCTTGATCTGAAGACTTAGAATTGGCATATTAAAACAATAATAAAAAGACAATCAATATGCTTGGTTCTTGATCCGGTTGATGACTGAACTGCTATCTGTTGGAGTTTATGTCAGTTTATGACCTGTCCTGGGGTAGGATCAAATTTTGAGGTAGACTTGTGTACTAAGTTGCCTGGTCTTTGATCCTGCTGGCCATAAAAAATATTTCTTATGGCTCTGAATCTGTTTACTGGTCTAAATTTAGATCATAAAACTAAAATCACTGGTAAGCATGAAATCCTTTCCCCCCCTAGGAGTAGATTGCAACAATTCTAAACATGCAGCATATCCCAGGTCTAGTTCCTAGATATAGTGACATGGTCACCTGTTCTAACCTTAGGAACAAAGATAGTAATAATAATCCATGTGGATATCTATAATGGATTTTTCTTTATCTCTTATTAGTGTTTACTGTGTAGTAATAGTTTTAAGTTATATATATGCATTTATACTTTTGTGCAAATGATTCTTTTTGTCTATTGTCTATATTCAGTACTGTTGTTTCTTAAAAGCTTTTGCCCTTTACTTCAGAACGGTTGAAGTACCCAGTTCCAGGATAGTAATAATTGAAGGCATCTATGCATTGAGTGAAAAATTGCGTCGTTTCCTGGATCTTCGTGTTTCCGTTACTGGTGGAGTACACTTTGACTTAGTTAAGCGTGTTTTGAGAGATATTCAACGAGCTGGTCAAGAGCCTGAAGAAATAATTCATCAAATCTCCGAAACGGTGTGTATTTCTTTTTTGTTCTAATTTATTATGGGTTTTTCTTTACTAAATCACCTTTACCTTATTTCCTCGTGTAGGTGTATCCCATGTATAAAGCATTTATCGAACCAGACCTGCAAACAGCACATATTAAGATCATAAATAAGTTTAATCCATTCACAGGGTTTCAGAATCCAACTTACATTTTGAAGGTTGACCTTTACTTTGGTGCAACTCTCCAACTTCTAATATTTTCAGCTCACTGATATGTCTTGTATATGTCCTACCTCTAGCACTGAGAGGTTTCTATTATTGTAGTCAACGAGAACTGTGACAGAGGATCAAATTAAGGCTGTGGTTTCTAACGAGCATAAAGAAACGAAAGAAGAAACGTACGATATATACCTTCTACCGCCTGGAGAAGATCCTGAAGCCTGTCAATCATATCTGAGGATGAGGAACAAAGATGGGAAGTACAATCTCATGTTCGAGGTTTGAGTTCATTTTCTCAACTGTCAACATGTCACGTCCCTTATTTTAAAATCTATGATATTACTGTCAGAATTTAGCATTCGGGGAGAACTACGTGTTCCTTTTACAATCAACTATCATATTTACTTCAAGGTTATAGGAAATTATGTATTTAGTGTATAGAAGCTGATTGACAGTTCATTGAAGCATGTTCGATTATGAGGTAGTTTATTATATCTGTTATTTTAAAACCGTTTTACAATCACACATGAAATTTACTTCATGGTCCTAGGATATTCTATTTTACTTCAACTACTTGCCTAAAAAGCTAGACTTGTTGTTTCAGGAATGGGTTTCAGATAGCCCATTTATTATATCTCCAAGAATAACTTTTGAAGTGAGTGTTCGCCTTCTTGGTGGTCTGATGGCCTTGGGGTACACAATTGCAGCAATTCTTAAAAGAAGCAGTCATGTCTTTTCTGATGATAAGGTGTCTGTGAAAATTGATTGGCTTGAACAGCTGAACCGCAAGTATATTCAGGTATGTGTATCTAATGCTGGCTGCTCTTGTTTTGCACATGAACATTTTTATTGCTCTCGCAACCACCTGCACCTACCTTGATCAGAAACGTTTTCGGGCTTTTTTTTTCCCCCTAAATTGACCTTTTCTGGTCAAAGGGTAGAAATGATCCACCCTAAAGTATTTGGATTAGAAAATTATAATATTTATACTAATTTTCCTTTGAAGCCTTCATTTTTATTTTTTTTGGTTAAGCTGCAAAATTTGTTATAGTGGAAAATGTAAAATGCTTTCTTTTGGTGGGAAAACTGTTTCCAATTGACATATCACTCTCCCGGAATTTAGCAACTTAGTCACGGGACATATTGCTTCTAAGTTCTAATCATCATCAAGTCCTATATTCTAGTTTCGTATTTTACTCTGAAGACTGTTGCATGAAGAAGGTTAAATCATTCCGGAGGTTTAACACCCTAGAACTTGTCTTACAATGTTTTCTGCATCTGGTAATTTTCGGTGTCAAACTAGCCCTTATTCAGTTGCCCAAGACTGGCAGATTTCTGGTGGTATATATTTCATTTAAAATGCTGCTTTGATGCTTCTCTACTTGACGCTGTGACTCCTGTGAGGTGAGGGGACAACAAATAAAAAACTGCTTGAACTTAAAAAAATTTCGAGGAAACCATGCTTTTGATCATTAGGATATTAACATTTTAAAGCTAAGCGGTTGCTATTGTGTTTCTAAATGTTGTTGTGAAGGTTCAAGGAAAAGACCGTTCTTATGTCAAATATGTAGCCGAACAGTTGGGCCTGGAAGGTTCATACGTCCCACGAACTTACATTGAGCACATCCAGCTAGAGAAGCTTGTGAATGATGTCATCGTATGAATCCTACCGCTGCTTTTTTTAACCTGTTTTCCTGTTTCTGTAAGCTGTACTAATCCAAATATCAACACAGGCATTGCCTGAGGATCTGAAAACAAAATTAAGCATTGATGATGAGGTAGCTTCTAGTCCTAAGGAAGCACTTTCTCGAGCATCAGCCGACAGGCGCACAAAGTATCTGAATCGGTACTGTATTCCCAGTTTTTAAGCTTCTAGTATATCTGTAAGCTAGTATTGTTACATTTCAATGAGTTTATACTATAATTCTACCTTTCTACTGTTGAAAGGATGAATTTTTCTAAAACTTTTTCGGAATTTTTCCAGTGTTTCTCAGTCATGTACAACGCAACGAGACAAGCATCTGTCTAAACTGACAAGACTTGTCCTCGACGACAGAACTTTCAATATGAGGAGCCCACGGTCACCTGCAGGTCCTGGTAACCAAGTAAGTCGTTTCCTTTTCAAATTTGGAGCGACTTTTTCAATTGACTGATTGTTGAAGCCTTTGTTTTGATTTTCTTTTGTTTGTTTAGGGAGCCATTAATCAACTGTCGGAGCAAATATCCACCCTAAACGAGAGAATGGATGAATTTGCATCCCGCATTGAGGAGTTGAATTCAAAGTTGTCCATTAGTAAAGTTTCTGCAAGCCAACAAAACCTAGCTATGCATGCTGAAGCATGTAACGGCTCTGTACCTACGCCCCTCATAGCTGGATTAAGCAATGGCGCTCTGTCTGGGTCATTGTTGAATCACTCATCGTCATCTTCACAATTGGCTAAGGAATCTCAAGTGATAGAAGAGGTAATCACTCTAAAATTCACATATCCATTCCTTGTAGGGCCATATATATACATATAATGCCAATGAATTATGAACTGAAATTCAATATTGTTGCGAGTTTGTGGGGTCCGCACGTCTGTATTCGCACACATAAGCCCATTGGTTTCTTTGTAAAACAAATTGACAATAAGGCCCTCCCCTGCTGCAGCCCTTTCTGGTTTTATTGAATTTTGATGCTGTATTGAATCTTGACTCCTTTCTTGAAGGTACTGCTGATTTCCCGAGGGCAGAGACGAGTGATCCATCAGCTGGACAATTTGATCAACCTTCTGCACGAGAACTTCGGGGAGATAAACCGACAAGGAAGGACCGAAAGACCGAGCAGAGTAGCTGAGGTCGAGGCCATCGCTGTGCCTCTCCTTCTGACTTTGGCCATAGGAGGACTGGGCGTCTTCCTGGTTCGCGGTCTGTCGTCCCAAAAGTAACTTCTTAACCCTGTTGTGAGGATTTTACTTAGTAAAAATAAAGCATGTTGAGCACTACAAACCTTGTTCTTACGATAACTGAGGATCTCAAGGACAACAACAAAAAGAACATGATCTGTATATACCATATAGTAGCCTGGATTGGCCTTACCTGTACGGTGAAAAATGAGGAAATCCAACAAAAAGAACATGAGCTTGTATGACTTCTTAAGCATGTCCTTATGGTCTATAATCAAAGTAATTACAATCAGGATCTCCTGTAATAAAAGTATTATTAAAATGCTAGTATTTAGAAAGAAAAATAATAACCGGTTGTGTCTTTCGGATAGATAAGTTGTAATAAAAAAAAAAAAATTATTCAATCTTTTTTATTAATATACCGGGATAGATAAGTTGCAATCAAGAAAATAAATTATTCAAATATAACATTTGATTAATTATTTTTTAATACTTAAAAATCAACTTTTTATCGACTTTGAAAGAATATCACAGGTATTAAAACACTTGAAACTGGCAACTCGGTTCAAATAATTTAAGTTAGAAAGATCCATTAAAGTATTTCGATCTTAGAGAAAGAAAAATTCACTTCTCTACAAGCTCAAAATATCTTTGCATTGAACAAGTAGTGATAGAAACTGACTCCTTGCTTTTTGTGCAATATTATGAGTCGAACAAAAGTTTTCTTACTTGTCGGGGGTTTAGTTTTAGATGATATTAGGAGTTTGAGTGGTATTTCTCTTCCTTTCTTGTTATGTTATGTTAATCGAAAATTTAACTAGGTTACTCATAACCTCGATATGGTATGTCCTAGTGATGAGAGTGAACGAGTATTCGTGTGTTTGTTTCCTTCTAACATTTTTGCTTTAGCATAATGTGACGCAATATAATTTACGGGGTTTGTTCTAAAAAAAACTTTACTCATATTCGGATTATGACTTTTTATGTCTTCCAATCACTAAAATGGTCTATTTGTAGAGTTGGATAAATGTTGGATGACTTTGCCTACTATCAATTTATCTTTGGCAAAGCATATGAGTTAGTCTAGCTCACCTGACAAACAATGTCGGCATTCAATAATACAAAAGAAAAAAAGTTGAAAGAAAAAAAAAGAAGGGATATTGACATATATCCCTCATGAGATTCCTCCAGGTTTGAAATGACGGTGTTGTTTAGGATTAGTTCATGCAATGATAGATGTTGTACAATTCTACTTCAATGTGGTACTCCATATTCACCGATATCTTCATCCATAACTTCATAGGTATTTCGGGCACAATCTTGGTAGTACTTTATAAGGGTGCCAATAAAATTGGTCTTGACAATCTCATGACATAAATTTTCCTGGTTCTAAACCTCTTATGTAGTATGAGATTAATTTCAAAAACTTTATGCCTTTTGAGAAATACGGCTGTAGGACTTTTGGATTGATCACCGTCGTTAAATCAAATGTAAATATAATGTTCTTTTTTTTTTGTATGTTGCTTGATGTATTCATAGATCTAGGAATTCATGTTTTTCTTGTGTGGATATGGTGAGAGATTGACTTACAGTTATAGGATATTGAGATAACGGGTATGTTAATTTGGCGAAATATATGATCAAACAATGTGGTTATGTATCTTCCTCCTTCAACTTCGTGACCTTGAAAAACGTCCGAATAGTCCATGAAATATTCCATAATCCTATGTATATAGAATTTCAGCTTCTCCAGTTGGGATTGCCGGTAAGCCAAGTGCTTTCATCCCAAACTTATTAAGCCGGTTTACAAAGGTGCTCAATTCGTGGTAAATACCATAATTTGTACACTTCATCTCACTTATCACATAATAATACTAGCTAGAGAACTTTTTACACTCCCAATAATAGCCTTCTTTTTTTTTCTTGGACACCTTAAGGAAGATAAAACAAAAACTTAGTTAACTCCAACTCTAGGATTCTTTGAGCCATTTTATCACAAGTAGCTACAAGCCTACAAGGAGGTGATGATACTCATCCTAGGTTATATTCCATATATTTTTGTTTATATGCTCCTTTTAAGACGCCAAAAGGTCAATTTGGACTCTACAATCTAATTTTTTTAAAATGATGCTAATAAGAATTGAACCCGTGTCTTCATGTACCATTGTACAATGGGATTACCATCTCAACTAGTATGACATTGCAATTTACACTACACTAGTAAAAATATATTCATTTTAACCCGGGCCATGACCCCGTCAAAAGAATATTGGTTAAGTGTGAGTTGTCAATGTTGGAGTCTCCCTTGCACTTTCATATTACTTAGATTATTTCGAACCAAATTTACTATTCATTTGCAATAATTTTTATAGTAAATAGTTTTGGAGCAAGAAAGATTATAAACTCAACAAGCTCTTTCGGTATAACAAGCATTTATGCCTTCATAATCATGTAATACATTCGGGTTTGTTAAAACTTCCACTCCTATACCTATAGACTTCATTTTTAATCCATGAAACTTAAAAAAAAAATTTCAACATAGATACACTTCTTCTGACTTTAGATAATATGTCATAATTCATGCATTGCATATATTGTTTTATCGTTTTTAAAGAAGATTAGGGTATCATCAATTTAAATAAGACAACAATGTTTCAAGTTTTTTAAAAAAAGTTATTCATTCTTCTTTAAAATATAATAGTGCATTTTTTTATCCAAAATGATATAATTAACTAGTTGTAGGGTCTTTGAGGTGCACTAAATGTTGTTAAGGTAACACTACATTTATAAATCTTAAAGTCAACATTCACTTTTACGGTCCATTTTAGATAATCAAGTTATTCCTTGGATTTTATTGTCATTAATCCTTTTATAGTTAGTGATCATTCTAGTTTTCAACATGATTTTAACCAGAAATGTATGACTAGTATGAGGACCTTTACTATAATAATATTTTGTTTTAGGAATTCATCTATTTGTTTCTTAAATTCTTATTGGTCTTTATAATAAATCATGTTCTTTAACTCTAATGATTGTTGAAAGAATTTGGTGAAGTAGGTTTTTTTTTATGGGCATTTGCTTTGTAGACCCTCTAACTTTTACACTATAATTGACTTATCGCTATTACTCTATTAAGGGTACATTTACTAAATATGTGTATGTTACGAGTCTACTTAATAGATCAAAATTTATAAAAGAGTGAGTGAATTTGACCATGATTGTTTTAGGTTCAGCATATGTTTTATCCTTTTTAAAAATATTCAAAATACAAATCTATGCACAATTTTTTTTTGATGATGTAAGATTTGTTCTATGTGAGATATCTAATTCCCCATAGCAAGTGAAATTTATTTTTTTTCTTTGAGACAATATATTTTTCACCATGTGTACGACACAATAATTCAATTAAAATTCGACGATAGGACATTTCTTGATTGCTCCAATATGTAACATAGGATTAATGAATGACGTGATTGTACGAATTTACAACATGTAACTGATGAGTAATGTGGTTGTATGAACCGGGTCCAGTGTCAGCCAAACTTTTAGTATATAGCGTAGGAATATAGATTATAGATTATAGATAATAAATATGACTAGAATTTTTTAAGCCACTTAATTTTTTTTGAGTTTTGTATAATATCCAATTTGGGTGATTCTCGTGAATTAATATTGTGTCGTGTTTAGATTTTAAATTTGTTTCTTTTTAGATATATACGAAGATTATTTGTTTAGCCACAATAAATATTATATTAACAAAAATAAACATAATGTGTGATTATTAGGTTGTTGATTTCTAACCTATTGAGTTTGTATGAAGGATCATTATTCATTGAGAAGGATGGTCTTAATTGCCTCATAAATCTTAATCATGAAAATGGAATGATATCTTATTTTGATGGCATTTCCTCCACCCACTTATTTGACTACATTGAGGGTATTTTCGTAATTACCTGGGATATTACGACTATGACATTCTTTTATCAATTAAACTTACACCGACATAATTTTGACACAAATAAAATTTATTTTTAATTTTTTTTAATAAATTAGGGATATGTTATACACATCCATATATTTTACCTATATGATTAGAGAGATAATTAAAAAAAATGAATCCGTTTAAGTTCAATGATAAATTATGTTTTGTACAAAATATATTTTAAAAATAATTATAGGAAAACTCATGCCAAAATTATTCGAAAAAAGACCAAATATTTGTGGAAATAATAAGGATGGTCTTAATTATCTCACAAATCTTAATCATGGAGTGATATTTTTGTTTTAAGCAACCCCAAATACGCTGAGGGCATGTTCGTCATTGTGAATAGTGAATACGACATCATCTCGGATCCATTGAGGGCATTTTCGTCATGGAGTTGATACGACGTCGTCTCGGAAGATCGTCTATAACAACCCTCAAGACACCGAGGCGAATCCCCTTTCAAATCTTCCTCGCTCTCTCCTCTCTATCTATATGATGACATCAATGGCGAAGGTTTCGTACCTTCGTCTCCCAGAAATCGTGGAGGATGTTGAGCAGGAAGAAGATATCTTCGCCTTCGATTCCGGTTTTCCATTCTGTTCTGATTCTCTTTCTTTTCCATCCGATTCCAATCCTACCTCCCTTGACGACCATAGCATCCAACATGCCGGCTCTTTCGATCCCGAAATATACAATCGGATCGGAGGAGGATTCAACGTTTCCGAATCCGGATCGGGATTCTTCGAGGATATATGGGACAGCGAGAATCAGGTAACTTTCGTTACGGATTTATTCCAACAGCGCGTTGAGCAATCTCATTCGCTGGAGATTGGTAGCTTTGAATCCGTCCCCATTCTTGAATGCGAATTGGGCAGGATTGATCGAAATAGTGAAGAATTTGGGGGAAATTCCTTGGGATTGGTGGCGGAGGAGCAGTTAGGGTTAGGGAATACGGATTTGAATCGTGGCGATTACGAAAGTGTTAATTTCGGTGGGGATATTGTCTCGGATTGTGAAGATGAGTTTTTCGTTTGTAGGAGAGATAGAGGGAGCAATTTTGGTGATAGTTTAACCAGTGCTAGGAATCAGTCTTCCGCTGATTCGAATTTGGTTCGTTTCGATTCTGATGCAGAAGAGGAAGTTGATGGGAATGACCATATGAACCTAACTCTTTGTTGGGATTCATTACAGCTCGAAGATCAAATAGATGGAAACGATGAATTTGAGTGGGAGGAAGTGGATGGTACCATTGAAGTCTTGAATCCTGAGGAGGATCAACAGGCATCAAGGGATTTGACATGGGAAGTGTTGTTGAATGTCAACAATCTTGGTAGAACCCCTGATCTCGAACACAACGAAGGTTTCTATTTTGGAGGTCATGATGATTTTATCACTACTGCTGAATATGAGATGACAATCGGACAATTTGGGGGTGAAAATCCTTCAATGGGAAGACCTCCAGCCTCAAAGTCAGCTATCAAGAACCTCCCTTCGGTTATTGTGATGGATGAAGATGTACAGAACGGCAATCTCATCTGTGTTATTTGCAAAGATGAATTGAGTCTGGGAGAGCAGGCGAAGCAGTTGCCTTGCTCTCATCGTTACCACAGTGACTGTATTATACCTTGGCTCGGAATCAGGAATACGTGTCCGGTTTGTCGCCATGAATTGCCCACCGAAGACCCGGATTATGAGCAGAGGAGGGCTCAAAGAGCTTGATCATCACGGTTAGTGATTGGTATGCAGTGGTTTTTTGCACTGTAGATAGCAAGTTAAAGGAAAAGAGGATTCTTTTTGGCGTGATCTTGGTTCCGAGTTGCATTCATTTTTGTAATATGTTGTTTTGTTGTGAGTGATCATACGTTGTGTGGTTGTATTTTGAAGCTTTAGACACATATTATGTGAAGGATTTTAAATCTGGGATGATTCAGTTCTGCCCGAGCATGTCTTTTTGTCCTTCAAATTGACGTGGCTCAACTCTTAACCCCTGCGTTGTGTTTTATATTACTTTAAAATGTTGATTATTCATTTGGAATTTAACGAAAAGATAATGTTCATAAAAAACAGAAATAAGCCATAATGTAAGAAGCAGATTCATAGATAGATTTTGGAATGAATTTACCAAAAGGGTTGAATTTAAAAACACTTTTATAATATAAGAACATATAAAAAGATAAAATTAAAAGAAACAGTTGCAAGCTCTCCAATAATCTACAGAAATTGGCTTTTTTAAATGGGCCTGTTATATACACAATTTTAAATTTACCTGGTATCGAATATGAACGTTTTACACAGATGGCGCTGACACCCATTTTCTAGAATTTCGGTTTTACAGATTGGTTCAGTTGGTTCGGTGTTTAGTCTTTGCTTAGCTCTATAACTTTTAGTAGAATTTAAATGATTTTCTGGATTTTCATTAGAATGTTGAATCATAACTTTTAGTTGAATTTAAATGATTTTCTGGATTTTCATTAGAATGTTGAATTATTACAAATATAGATTATGTGTAGAATATCTTAAATCTCATCCATTTCATCTGTTGGTAGGAGCATTATACGAGCTGAACAAGCCGAACCTTAGTGTGATTAAGATAAGCTCGTTTATAAACGAGCCGAGTCCGAGTAGCTCGGCTAAAATAATGCTCATATAGTTTTATTTTAGCAGAACAAGCCGAGCTTTATCCGAACGAGTCGAGCATTGACATGCTCATGCTCAGCTCGTTCTAAAACACAAGCTGAGTCCGAGCCGAGCTGTTGACGAGCCGAACACGAATCGAGCCAGATTAGCTTGTCTCATGTAAGCTCTATCTGTTGGATACGCGTAGGACCCTTGATGAATGGCAGATTGGATGTGGTAGATAATTTTAGATAATGAATCGAATGATGGTCAACATCATCCACATGTAAGCTCTATCTGTTGGATACGCGTAGTTTTTTTTTTTGGTTTTCGGTGATAAGGAGATTCAGTGCGGGAGAAACTTACCTCTTATTTCTTAAGGTGCGAAAATAAATAATTTGATCCCATTTATATATTCTTTCTCCCCGTATCTTCCTTTTACTGGTGTAAAAATAACGTCAATTTTAGTAATGAATCTCTGTAATTGTTGCAGATTCGAAGAACAGTCATTTTTAGTAACGAAATATCCGTAATGGATCATCGAATATGGAGGTTTGAATGCGGAGAGAAAGAAGTTGACTCTTCCCGGGCTGTATAGTATTGAAACGCCAGCTTCTTCAAGAGTGATGTTCATGGCGGTGGCGACCATCTAAGAACAACAAGAAGAATCTTCTTACCCATATAACAATGGCATGGGGAAATCCACTACAAGAAGCTGCAAATTCCAAGCCACTGTTCACCAACATCTATATTACTGTGATTATCGGCATAATTCTCTCTGCTTTCTACGTCTTCTCCGCTATCTACTCTCCTGATGCAATTTCCTCTTTCTCCTCCTCTTCAACTTTGTCTGGTACGGTATCCATTCCTTCTTCACCAAATACATTCCATTTTTGGCCTGTTTGGATTGTTGTTTATTTGAATTGGATTTCAACGTCATATCTGCCAATTGCAAGTCATTGAAGCTCCGATTCACTCAGATTTCATGCGATTTTCGTTTGTGGACAATCAGTTTTGAATTTTGGATTGTCGCTAGACATGGTCTGTCAACAAACTTCCTGATAGTATTGGAAAATTCGAGACTGTATAGATGAAGAATCAACGGGTATTAGGGTTCGCCATGCTGAGTTGTTTATGCACCATTGGCTTGTAAATTGAGAACTGTGGAGAGCATTATCAATAGGATAATATAGAATCAATATAAGTGGTTCGGCCCTTGTTGCAACTGTGACTAGCAATATTTAGAACCAGGTCTATGCATATCTCTATCTAGATAGCTTCAGTTTGTATAAGTGTAATCATGACTGTGATGCATAATGATCTTGAAGAACTATTGTCTTTTTCATGTTAGGTTCTTTCTCATTGCCAGCACTCGATGCCTCTGAACAATCTAAGCTGCAGAACCAAAGGGTGAAACCTATATGGGAGGCCCCTTCTCGCAATAGCAAGTTGCCTCCTTTGAAAACTTTTCGTTTGACAAAGGAGCTGGTGGAGCAGAGAGTGAGGGATAATATCATCGTAGTCACCTTTGGGAACTATGCGTTTATGGATTTTATTCTTACTTGGGTTAAGCACTTGACTGATCTTGGTATTTCTAATCTTCTTGTTGGTGAGTCATTAGCTTACACTGATCACTTGCCTCTATTACTCTTAACACGCTTAGTTTTTCTTTCCATTCAATTTAATTAGATGTTTTTACAGGTGCACTGGACACTGAATTGTTGGAAGCATTATATTGGAAAGGAATTCCAGCATTTGACATGGGCAGTCACATGAGTACGATGGATCTTGAATGGGGGTCACCTGCATTTCATAAAATGGGAAGAGAAAAGATTTTCCTCATAAATTCTCTACTCCCTTTTGGCTATGAGCTGCTGCTGTGTGACAGCGACGTGATCTGGCTAAAGGTAGTCATCTGCTTCTGCTGTTGATTATTTACTGTGTGTTATAATAGTAAAATCTTATTATTTATACAACTGTTTGGTGATTAATTCTTGCTTTGAAGTTATACATTAACTTACAACTAGCTGAATATTTATCTAGAAAGGACCCAACTCAGGTGTACATGTAACCTTGACAACAAAGTAACACTTCGATTTGTACATAATCTAGGTTTCACTTTTATAGATGTTGGGTATGCCTTGGTAAATAGTCTTCAAGCAGGAGAAATGAAACAGGAAGGGTTAGCCTACCTACACATCTTGTAATTAATCGACCTAGCGGCAATTGATTTCAGATGGAACCTTCCTTGGATATATAGGCATTAGGCACCTTTGTTCCAATTTTTGAACCCCGTCTAATGGTCAATCTTAGCCAATAGATGAAGTTTACATAAAAGTGCTAGTGGTAATTGTAGACATTCCACACTCGAAGTGCTGAATGTACTTGCAACTATGCAAATGTTTCACATCGGATGGTTGCAGCATAAATAAATCCCTACAGGAACCGGATATAGGTTTTAGGTGATTTCATTCCAAGGTTGTGGCCTACCCGAAGGAATGGTTTATGCCCAGAATCTTGTGAACCTGATCATATGATAAATATGTTCTGGTGCTGCTTTATTTATGATGTTAACTTCTGGCCAAATTTGATGTTTGAAGTTGTAATAACCGATAATATGATAAATATGTATAGTGGCCTAAAAATTTTCTTGTAACAGGACCCTCTTCCTTACTTTGCTCGCTATCCCGAAGCTGATATCTTGACTTCCACTGACCAAGTTGCACCAACATTTTCTGATGACAGGTTGGAGGCTTGGCAACAAGGTGATATAAGTATATCAATAATCCATTCTTGATCTCACCCTGTGTTGTTTATCTCCTTTTTAGAGCTCCTGTTGCTTCTAGCAGCTTTAACATTTCTTTATGTGTCAGAGGTTTCTTCCTCTTATGCCTCATATGCTTCTGACTCTAGTTTTTCATCTGGTGGAATGTAGTAGTTGTGAACATTTCACAAATACCATATTCTAAAAGTGTTCAATTGAATGCTAAGATTTACTGGTAACTTTTTATCTCAAAGTATTTGACATAGCTTTATTTGTATGCTAACTGCTAATCTTTTTCAATCACATAGTTTCTTCTGATCTGGAGAATTGTTCCTTAATATTGTACAGTTAGGGAGGCATACAATATCGGATTCTTTCTTTGGCGGCCAACAAAATATGCAATAGAATTTGCAAGAGAGTGGAAAGAGTTGCTTCTAGCGAATGCCAAGATATGGGATCAAAAGGTATTTAACTATCTTTTGAGAACGCAATTAGGACCATCAGTTGATGATGAAAGTGGCCTTGTTTATGCCTATGATCGACACCTCAAGATAGGGCTTCTTCCGGCTAGCATATTTTGTAGTGGACACACATATTTTGTTCAGGTACGCTTACTAAGCGTTTGTTCTTAATATTGTTCGAATTTTCTCGGTAAATATGGCTGTCTTTGATTCTTTTGGATTTTGTTTTATTTATAGGCAGTGTATAAGCAACTCAGACTGCAGCCATATGCAGTGCATACGACATATCAGTATGCCGGCATGGAAGGAAAGCGTCACCGGTTGCGGGAAGCCATGCTGTTTTATGATCCTCCCGAATATTATAATACCGCAGGTAATTTATGTATGATAAAAATGTATATTTGGAAGTCAATTTTACCGTACTTTATTCCTTAGTGACTGCAAAACACATCTGCCTTGGAAAACAGATCAAGTTCAACCTTGTAGAATACAATAATGAAGAAGCTATTAGCTGAGCTTTGGGCTTGTTATATATATGCAATTTGTATCCATAATTAACCTTCTAGAGTATGTGTTGCAGGTGGTTTCTTGTCTTTTAAGCCATTCATTCCAGAAAGTGTGCTATTGGCTGGCAATCATAGTATTGAGTCACATTTCAAGCTGGTCAATCACCAAGTAAGCCTATTAACCATTCAATTCCTCAAGCATTTCAAATTACATCTTGATGTGCCTTATTTATGATAATCTGAATCGTTTGTTTCAGTTAAAACAGATAAGGACAGCACTTGCCATTGCTTCATTGTTGAAACGTACATTGGTGAGGAATATAACATATTGTCAGTACTTAGCCTGAACTTCTACCATTTATGATTTTCGGTTCTTTGCTGAGGGTAATTGGCCATTTTACTAATGGTCTATTTGACAGCATACATTGGTGAGGAGTTTCATTTTACTAATGGTCTAACACTCGGGACAAAAAGAGCCATTTACAAATGACCTTTTAAGTTGTCAATTTTTTTCGCAAATGGCTCTTTTTGTCCCGAGTGTTAGATTTCCTGGGGATTATTTGATAATGCAGTGCCAAAAAATCAACCATAAACGGCCAGCATACTGTAAAAATCCATTTATCTTTCAGACATTAATCTAATTTTCTTCTCCATCTGATTTATAGGTCATGCCTCCAATATGGTGCAGGCTTGATAGACTTTGGTATGCTCATCCTGGAAAGTTAAAAGGTTCTATGTTGCCACAACCTTTTCTGTGTCCACTTGATCATGTATTTGAGGTACGGAAACATCTGTATGTAGGTGCAAGTCGGTGCCATGGTGATTTACAATCACTTTGAAAATTTGAAATTAATGTCAAATAAACTTGTTGATCTATTGCAGGTCGATGTCATGGTGCAAAAGTTACCAGTGAGAGAATTTGGACCCCAAATTGATATACGCGAGTATTCTTTCTTTGACAATCCATCATTACCACAACAGGTTTAACTCAGGATACCTCTTTGAAGCCACATTTGTATGAATAAAGCACGGATTCACTAATAATCCCACCTACTTATGCAACGTTATGTTTGTGTTTTGTTTTTCTTTATAGGTAAAGCAGTCTTGGCTTGATGTCCGACTTTGTCAAGCTGGTTCTAAAGGCTGTCAAGTTTCCAACTCTTCAAGTACACCCGGATTACTTAGCTTACCAAAGCACAGTAGTGAAGAAACGGTAAGCTATACGTGCATTGAGTTTACTTCTTTTATTATTTAGTAGTCAACACCAAACAGACTTGCAACTTAAAACAGAAGAAGAGAAACTGAAGTTCAACTAAAGTTCTCGACGGACTAAATAAAGTGTCATAGTGACTACATCCTGAAATTAAGTTAATCTACACAGACTAATTGTTTGGAATGTGGAAACTATCCTGAACTGTGACAGAGAGATTATGATAAACATCTAAATGCATAGTCATCCGAAATTATAGTTAATCCACACAGACTTTTCATTTTGTCAAAATACAGTTCAGTACCTGTTTTAGACTTACAGTGAAGAATGTGAATCTGCTGCTCTTCATGGTAGTTTATGGTTGCGGTTGAATTGGACAGGCTTTTGGTTTGAGTGGAGAAGAGAGGATAGAGCTCTATGAGTTTCAACTGATATGATTTTTTTTGTTAAATGATGCAGTTTTAGTGTGAAGTTAGACATCATTGAAGTGTAGGTCATCTCTTATGTAGTGACATTAACCATTGTTTACTGATCCTCTTGTGTATATTTTCTGATTGATAGTTGAAAACAGTTTTCTCGGCATTCAAGGATGTCAAAGTCATTCAGTTCTTATCAATGCAAGATGCCTTCTCCGGCTTCACTGATGAGGCAAGTATTTAAAATATACACTTTCAATCAAAGTCATTCAAGGAGTCTGTACTAACCCACTCTCGACACGTATGGTCAGGCAAGTGAGCAAAAATTCCGTAAGAGAGTGAAGAAATATGTAGGTTTATGGTGTTGTATGCAGAATCACACTCTTGGTCACATATACTACGACATGTATTGGGACGAAAAACCTGGATGGAAACCTGTACCGCCAAAGACTCAAAAGGATAATCACCCTCCATATTAAGTAATGCTACAGAATGTTAACATTTTTCAGTAGACTTCCGACAGAGTTGATCCTATACATCATCAGAAGTCCACAAACTGCGCATGGGAAGCTTGGCTATGTTTATTCAACTGATGACACCAACATTGTCAAGTCATACCCATTATACAACTAGTATCAATTGAAGGTATCAAAATGAGACTACTTATTTGAATCTTCATCATAGAAGTTTTATTGTTTCTGTTCAATCTTATAGGGCCTTATAGTCATGATCTGTTTCTCTTGGGTCCGGCCATATATTTTTTTTTTTTAATCTATCATTGTTTAGATTCAGTTAATAGGTGGACTTCATTTTTTAAGTTATAGACTTTAAATATGCACAGATGAAATTTCATTTCTTATGATTTAGAGCAGGAAAAGCTTATTCGATTGATGAAGGAGAGGGGCTTACTGTTAAGCTTAGTGAATAAGTTATGTATCAAAAAATTTATGCAGTTGCTCAGCTGATTGATCAAATGCCATGGAATCATGTTTGTTTCTTCATTCTGGCTAATTTCTTCACATACTTATTCTTATTCAAGCCCAAATGAGTATGTGTAGGGGCAATGCACACTCTTTGTAGATTAGAGCAATATAAATCCTCTCCTTGATCCACCGGGTTGGAGGTTGGATGTAGAGTTGGGTCCGGTTCAAACCAAACCGCCGAACCGGAGGTTTAGGTTCGCCGGTTTGGTCAAACCGGAGGTTTACGGTAGGCCAAACCTAAACCGACGGTTGGTCCTTTTTTTATTTTTTTATTAATTTTTTTTGACTAAACCGTCGGTTTAACCGACGGTTTAGTCAAAAACCGTAGCTTTTTAATTTTATTTTTTTTTCTTTTTTAAAGTGGGCCAAACCGCCAAACCGGTTTGGCAAACCGCCGGTTTAGGTTAAACCTAAACCGGCGGTTTGATAATTGCCGGTTTAGGTTTCGACCCACCACTAGTTGGATGTCGAGTATTTATGTAGATTTCCAGGTTTAAAGGTGGGTGAACCAAAAATAAGGTTTAGAAATGTGCTACTAGACATACCCATAGCAGAAAAAAGATAAAACCATGTCAAGACAGGTGAAACCAAGGAACAAGAAAACAAAAGCTACGTCGTTTAATGATGTTTTTGAGATCTCCAGTGTCCATGTTGCAGGGCATGATACCAGATACCTATAGGGTCCAAGACACAAGAACATAGATATCCATAAAAAAGGGAAAAGGGAGGGTCTTTGGAGGATATAATGAAACAAGGATTCTCCATGGGAGCTTCAGAGCTTTTTGCTTTTCACAATGTCCCATATTCATGTGAAAGTTATAAATTTATTTTAATAACCATAATGGTTACTAATTTTGGGGGTCTCCATTTTACAGAAAAGAATGAAAAAGGAAGACTTTAGATTCTTGGTGAAAAGGGTAGATTGTCGGAATAGACTTATATTATGATCTGATGTTATGATGACTGTGAAATCCTTATGAAGATTGCGGATTATGTGGTTATTGACGACTCTGAAAGTGCCGACTGTTTTCATGGCTCCATGCTCCCAATGGAATGTTCAATGAAATCGGCATGCCTTCCTTTGACTCGTGAACAGGATTTGTCTTTGGAAGAGAAGAAAATGTTCGAGTCTGTTTGGATAGTTGTTATAGGAAAATTGATGATGAATGTTGAAAGGGCTAAGAGGCATCTTGTGGTTCAGCTAACCAAACCCAGATACATGTCCTCCGGATTTTCCTATGGATAGTTGTTAAAGGAAAATTGTATTCATAGCACGTAAACTTCCCATGGATCGGATTTACCCGTGGAGAGTTACATCGCATGCCTGAATGCATATATGTCCGTTGAGCCCAAGTTCATAACATAAGTTCAATGGGATTTCATCCTAAAACCGATTGATAAAAGGAGGTGTGAAATGCAAAAAAACACAAGATCGAAGGCAAGAGAGCCGATCGAACAAAGAATGGGCCTCAAGATATTGCCCAGTCCACTATCAAAACAAACAAAGAAAATTACAAGTACAAACAAAAAGAACTGAAAAATAGTCCAAGAGAGTTCTTCAATGTCAGAGGACTCGAAGGGATTAACCCTAATTAGTCTTTTTTGAACAAAGACTTGTTAATGGAGGATCATAGAAAACTAATCTCTTGAGTTCGCTGATGAAGAAAGGGAGCAGAAGGAAAAAGGTTTCAAATGACGTCCTGCGTTCGATAAGCAAACAGTTTTGGGCCCACTCCGCTTTGACATTTAGTGTCGACATAACACTTTCATCATCCACATGTACTAACACCCTAACCAATTGATGTTTTCCAAAAGGTAGCGGGTCAAATGTGTCGGGGACATTGATTGACAATGCACTTGTGATCTATCTCGGGTTGCAAATCACAATGATTGTGAATTCTCGAAGGAGAGTAACAAACTATTCACGAAGTCATCATTCCTCGACTGCCGTGATAAAAAAAAAAAGATAAGAAATTTTCGTAGACGGTTTCATTTCATTAAAACAAAAAAATATTAGTAGAAAGTAAAAAAAAGAAAGGAACTAAAGTTAAAACCTCCCAAAGAATAAAGCCTCAATATTGTTGTACGAGGCTTGTATGAGCATGGATGTGATCGAAGAGGAAGTGTTCCGCATTGTAAAGGAAATGATTCACAATTGAAATAGTAAGATCATGTACAACATATACTCTATTTTAGGGAATGTTAAATTTTTGGGGAATTTTAAGGGATTTTTTTATGCAACAAATTTCCTATCACAATCCCTAAAATAGGGAGTTTGGGAAAAATATGCATTTGTTTCCCTATATTTGCAGCAAGGAGAAGCTTCTCCAAATACCTTTCACCTACAAAGTTTAAAAGTTTTCATCTTTATTTTAAAATAAAAAATTAAATATATACATGACTCTATAATATGGAGAAGCTATTGGGTTAAACACAAAAATAATTTAGAGAAAACGAAAGTTCTTTCTCTATTTTGAAGTATTTTTGGAAAAGTTGTTGCACATGCCCTAAGTCCACGTACATTAAAAGCTCCCTGAGTTAGCTAAGCATGTCCACGGGTCACGGGTTACCCGTGACCCGCCCGGGTCGACCCGTAACGGCTACTTTTTTTTAAAAAAAAAAACAATTTAATTTAATAAATTTAGCCTAAAAACAATTCTATAAATAACCCAAACTCAATTCATATCATCTCACACCAATTCTCATCATTCAATCATCTATTCACTCTCTCAATCTCTCCATAATTTCCAACTCTTACATTCAATTACTCTCCTAATCTCATATTCTCATTCTCTTATTTTTCATTTTACCACTCTTACTACTACATTCTATTATTCAAAAAAAAAATGTCTAGTCGAGGAAGACGTTCCGTTAGCGGTGCCGGTCCTTCATCCGGCGAAGGTTTTATTCGAGGACGGCATTCCGTTAGCGGTCCTCCAACCGGTTCGGATTTAAGGCGAGACTTATTAAGTGGAGATCACGAGATCTTCGAGGAGGAGGAGGATATCACGGTATCACCTACTTTCCCCAACACCCAAGGATCCGAGACCCAATTCACGGGGGAGCCGGAGGAGCCGCCGTTGAACAACACTCAACTAACGGCGGCGGTCTTCCGATTTTGGTTTACAAAGGGTGCTCCCGATGCCAACGGAGTTTTCTATGCCAAATGCAATTTTTGTGCGACACAATACAAGCACAAAAAGGGAGAAGGCTACGGGAACTACAAGAGGCATATCCGGAACAAGCATCCCGAGAAAATGGGATTAGCACGAGGGCAAACACAACTTACCGGGTACGCATCTACTTCTAACCAACCTCCTTCTCTATTTACATATGATCATTCTTCTTCTATGGATGCATTTTCGGAAATGTTGGCCGTAGATTCTTTAGCATTTAGTTTTGCACAAAATGTTGGTTTTAATAATTGGATGCAAAATCATGCTCAACCCGCATATAAACCGATTTCTCGCCAAACCGCTAAAAGAAAAATGATGCATAAATATAAAATTCGTAAAGAAGAATTGATTAAATATTTTATGGACAACGGTGATATTCAAGTTTCTATTTGTAGTGATATTTGGACCGACGGTTTTCAAAAAAATTCATATATGGGTATTACTTGTCATTTTGTTGATAAATTTTGGATTTTAAACAAAAGAGTTTTAGCATTACGAGTTTTCAACGAACAACACACCGCCCAAAACATTGCCCGTTTGATTGCAAATGTTTTGGAAGAATATAGATTAGTTTCACGAGTTTTTTCAATCGGTTTTGATAACGTCTCCGCTAACACGACTTCCATTAGAGATTTAACCAACTATTGTAAGCCGACGATTGGAGGTAAATTTTTTCACATTAGGTGTGCCGCTCATATTTTAAACTTGTGTGTTCAAGACGGTTTAGCATATGTTGGAAATTTAGTACAACCTATTCGAAATATTCTTAATGAACTTTGGTCTAAAAAAAAGTGTACGTAGTAAATGGTATACATATTGTAAACAAAATAACGTTTATCCTAAAAAATTTCCAAAAGATGTTTGTACAAGATGGAACTCTACTTACAAAATGATTTACGAATCATATGAATATCGAGAACTTTTAAGTAGTTTTGCCGCACAACATTTTGACGGTGATTTTGTTTTCGGTGAATCTTGAGTTTTAGCAAGAGATGTAATGGAGGTTTTCAAACATTTTTTTATGATGCTACTAACACTTTTAGTTATGTTTATACACCAACTTCAAACATATTTTGTTATGTAGCAATTAATATTGCATTTGCAATTCAACAAGGTCTTTTAATTGAAAATATTTCACAAGCTATTTATTCAATGCGAAGTAAATGGTTAGCTTATTATACAACCATTCCCGATGTTTTTCTTGTTGCATTTGTGTTAGACCCTAGACGTAAAATGGATGGTTTAAAACAATTTTTAGAAAGTTATTATGAATTTTTAAGTTTAGAACAACATCCCGATTGTCATGTTTCTACCATAATTGGTAATGTTAGAAAATTATTTGATGAATTATTGGTTCAATATCGTGTTTCCGATCGAGGTCAATCTTCTCAACCCCCTCCTCGCTCTTCATCTTCAAGTTCATCTAAATTTAAATCAATGGCTAGAGATTTGTTTGGCCCGAAAAGGGCAAAAACCACGTCGAGTTCCAACTCGGAACTCGACGAATATCTAACCATTTCTTTTGAGTTTGCCAATGATGAAGAAGAGGAGGATTTCAACATACTAGAATGGTGGAGCCGACCGGAAAGAATGAGGTTCCCTACCCTCTCAAGGATCGCGGCACAAATTCTCGCCGTTCCCGCCTCAACGGTAGCGGTTGAGCAAACCTTTAGCCGGAGTGGAAAGGTGCTCGATCCGACGAGATCAAACATGTTGCCCGAGACGTTGGAGGCACAAGTCCTCCTAGCCGATTGGAGGAAAGCGGAAATGCGAACACAAAAGAACAACCTCTCGGCGGAGGAAGGCGACGAAGATGAC
The DNA here is from genome assembly GCA_033239045.1 of Fagopyrum esculentum. Classification (NCBI taxonomy): domain Eukaryota; kingdom Viridiplantae; phylum Streptophyta; class Magnoliopsida; order Caryophyllales; family Polygonaceae; genus Fagopyrum; species Fagopyrum esculentum. Next base: position 9,224,942 of record BSUD01000001.1, read on the forward strand.
GACGAGCGACAACAAACGCCATCGGATGTATCGGCGGGAGAGTCCGACTAAGGTAAGGGCCAATCGGGGATATAAACAAAGGTAAGAGAACTACGTGGGCTTTGATTCCTCCTCCCCGAGAGGATACGTAGGCAACCGGGATTCCGGTTCAAGCCCAATTCTTCCCTTTTTTTTTTTTTTTTTTTTTA
>BSUD01000001.1:9234527-9251930 GCA_033239045.1 Fagopyrum esculentum
TATTTGCTAGTAAATAAAAAAAAAAAAAAAACAAACTATAACACACTTACTAGTTCAATAATCATACCTTGCTCTACATCAAAATAAAATTGTGTGTTTTAATTGTTGGTTTATCGTCATTCTCAACAATCCCGACAAACTACGTAGTATTTATTTTACAAGCTTATTTAAAAAATTTCAGTTTACTATTAGTCAATAGGCTTAAGTATTTAATTTATTTTTAAAATTTTAATGTATGCAAGACGGGACGGGCTTGGGATGAAGAAGGTAAGAACCGTATCCCGTCCCGCAAATTTTTTGTGAGACGGGACGAAATTTAAATTTTTGAATGAAAAACCACCGGCGTCGGGATCGGGATGGGATCGGGACGTCCTAGGATTTGCGGCATTTGTGTCCAATCCTAGTAAAAGTTCTATCTTACAATCAAGCTAGCCGATCAAACTCGTGTTACGTACGAAACTAATTTTATCTCGATATACTAACACAGATTATTATAGTTAATTTTAAAAATTTTATATAATAAGATACGAGTTATTAAGATATTATCTATAATACTCTAACTATGAAATATTAATTTTAAACAAACCGTGATTTAATTATATCTCTTGATAGGAGGTGTTAAATGTAAAGTTTATAATAAGTATTATTTATTCTTCTTTCATTTTCCTTGGAACGGAAATGTGTCGAACACTAAGTATAACACTAATAAAAAAATATAACTAATTTTAAATAAATGTTAAACTCGTATTGAAATTATTGATACTTTTGAGGTAACTAAGGTGTCACACATTTTGTGAAATAGAAATATGTATGTATTCCCGTAATATAAAGATTGTAATGCTATTTTGTAAAGTTGTTAAGCGGACGGAGTCAATTCAATACAGATTATTCTATATTTTCCGAGAATTGGGAAGTACTTTGCATTTGGGTTCTACATGCAAAAGATTGATTAGTTGAAGTTGTTGTTAATGGACCATTTTATGGTAAATTCAAAGCACTTGTAGCTAACCCATCTTTCATTAGAGATGTATGCAATATTTGAAATTCGAATACATTATCGTGGACGATTAAAAGGCCGTGTATATAATGCTCTTACAGCTTGAGAGTTATTTTAAAGTTTTAACCATGAACAAATCTTATATGAGATTGTGAATAGCTGCATTCATCAACATTGAAATTCTCCATGAATTCACCCGGCCCATTTTTAAGATAGAGCAAAAGCAAGAAGCTTTCAGTTAGTTCTCGGTTAGTGACAATTAATCCGAAAGTTCTTTCCGGACTCCAAATCCGACAAAAAGCGTTTCAACCATCAATTGTAACCGTCTCGGGAAACGTTCCGGCAAAAAAAGCCATTTTGGGAAACAAATTCAGCATACAATTATAACCATCTCAAGAAACAATTTAAACCATCAACACATAACTAAAAATCCGTTAGAAAGAGCAACAAGTAGCTATAGAATTCAACATGAATGCATAAATTAAACTAACAATTTTAACCATCAACAAGCAACAAGAAACTTTGAAAATTAGCAAATAAGGAAAAAAAAAGGACAAATAAACAACAAGAAGCTATAAAAATCAACAAACAACTGAGAATTAAGCACCGAGCACAAAATTCAACAAAACAACTGAATAAGAAGTCAACTACCACCGAGCTTCACGGAAAACCATAGGCCTAACCATCAATACACAACTAAAAAGAAACAGCTGCAAAAATCAGCAAACAATTTTAACCATTTTAGGAAACAAATTTAGCCATCAACACATGACTTAAAAACCCCACTGGAAAGAGCAACAAGTAGTTGTAGAATTCAAATGAAGGCAGAGATTCAGCAAACAATTGTAACCATCAACAAACAACAAGGAGTAGTAAAAATTAGTATACAAGGACAAAAAATAGCAAGGTGTAAAAATCAGCAAGCAACTGAGAATTCAGCACCTAGCTCAAACTTCAGCGAACTGATCAAATACAACCGTGCTTCATGGAAATCCATAGGCCTAACCATATCAACACATAACTAAAAATAAATAGCTATAAAAATCAGCATGTAGGTGTAGAACTCAACAAACAACAAAAATTTTAGCAGACAATTGCAACTATAGCATGAAACAAATTCAACCATCAACATATAACTAAAAAAACGTTGGAAAGAGCAACAAGTAGGTATTCAATTTATGCAGCGTTTGTTTAGCTTCCTAATTTGCAATATCTTGTTTCATAGTTAGCAAGGGTTGTCTAGTTTTTTTGTTTGTTTGTAATCGGTATTCAATTTAATTACAGTTGTAGTCTTCTTATTTAGAGTATATGTCTTGATATAAAGTTATATCGCAATTTTTACTTGTTTATCATGTGCATTGTAGGATTTGATTGAATATGTTGGTGAAGATATGCTCACCGTGTGAATCAAGTGACACAAAGGCCAAATATGCAGCTTATTTTCATGGTTGGTGATATGGATGACAATGAGCGGATAATCCCCGTTCTCCATGGGGATTCCCCGATACAGGAATGGGGATGGAGTTATTATAAATGGGGATGGAGGCGGGGATGGGGTAAAAAATAATTCCCCGAGTGGGGATGGGGATGGAGGCGGGGACATGTGTCCCCGCCCCGTTCCCGCCGAATCTTCCCGTGGAGATCCCATCGGAGTTCTCCGTATTAGAATAAGTTTTTCCCCGTGTTAATATACTATTTTCCATAATTGTATAATATGTATAACTAATTATTTTGGCCTTTATATAAATAAAAAATGAATCTATATATCTTACTAAAACAGAACCCACTTCGTCCACATGTTGCGTGTTAAGGCTAGCCACATCAGTTTTTTTCCAATTTATTTATAATAATGTCACAAGATATTTACGGATTTGCCATAATATATTTATAATAAAAAATCATTAAAACTAATAAACAATCAGCAAGCCAAATCATCTAATAAATTATCATGCCACGTAATATTTATTAAAAAAAAAACATAATAAAAACACATCTAGATTTTGTTTTTATAATTTTCAAAAAATAATGTAGGCACATTTTAATTTACGAAAATTAATTTTTGAGTTAATTTTATAATTTCAAATTTTATATATCACATTTTGTTTTCTTAATTTAAATTTTTGAAAATTTTGTTTTGATTAATTTTGTTTTAATTAATTTTTTAATTTTGAACTTTATATATATATATATATATAAAGTTATTTAGACAAAACCCGCACAAGGTGCGGGCATTAAACTAGTTAGTATAAAATATAAGTTATTTATAATTGTATAACTAACAATAATGACAAATTTTATAGAAACTATGATGAAATTATGTAGTAGCTATGATTGAATTATTTCGTCTTATAAATTCAACTGATACTATACATTGAAGTTTTCTATCTTTGATTATTTTTTATTTTTTGACGAAAAAAATTGTACGGGGACAGGGATTCTCCGATGAGGATCGACTGTTGAAATAGTATATGGGGACGGAGATTCCCCGATAAAGGCGGGAGATCCGATGGAGACGAGAACAATTTTGATTCCCCGAACGAAGATGGGAAGGGTAGTCCCCGACCCGACTCTGCTCCGTTGTCATCCCTAGTTGGTGAGTCTATACTAAGTTACTAACCGAGTGTAAATTGATTTCTTAGGTTAGGCTGATTTCTACAAGTTGATTTACGTGGGTTTGATATAATATATATCTTGTGTTATGCAAGCAAATTTGTGTTGTTGTGCAAGCTATTATGCATGCTCAGTTTCTAAGTGCAAGTTAAGCTGAATTATATTTCTATTGTTTTTTAATGTCAACTTGTGATACTTGTTGTAAACCTTTTATTCATATATTTTTTGATCGTATGCGTTGTAATTTATATCATACTTTTGATGGATGTAAAATTTTCATGTTTTTTCTTGAACATACGATTTTAGTTGAATTTGTATTTTTTATTAATTTTCGGGTTCGTATTTGAGTAATTACCGATTCACAATAAATGCATAGAACACCCGGATTCTCACCCGATCCACCTACTTCATCCGGTGGATGCGGGTGAATCAGATGCGGGTGAGAGATTTGGTAAGTGACGGGTCAGGTGGGTGGGTGAATTTTGCTGATGGGTCGGGTGACTAACTATATTATTGACCCACCACCCGACCCATTGTCATCCTTAGTTACGGTTGGGTATTGACATATTGGGTACCACACTTAGATATTAACATACGTTGAATATTAACATATTTTGTATCAGACTTCGATATTACGTTGGATATTAAAATATTGAATATTACGTTGTGTATTAACACATTGAGTATCAAATTTGGATATTAACATATTAGGTATATTACGGTTAAATATTAAAATATTGGGTTCCACACTTGAATATTAAGATATTAGGTAACATAACAAAAAAAAAATTAATTTTCCATCTTCCTAAAATTATTAAAAAAAATATCATTTAACTAAACCGCTTATTTATTTATTTATTTCTGTTTTTCTTTTTCATATAATTATTTAAAAAACCCCATCGTTTACAAAAGTGCACGCTTACACCTTATAAAAAAAAATTGCATTCATACCGAAACTCGTCCAGTAATAATCTTATACAATATTAGTTATATTTGTTATTCTTTCAACACAAAACAAAAAAGTCAGGATGGCCGAGTGGTCTAAGGCGCCAGACTCAAGTTCTGGTCTTCGTAAGAGGGCGTGGGTTCAAATCCCACTTCTGACAAAAACTCCAATTTTTTGAAATTTTTTTATTTCCGTATATTATTGATTACCGTTGGCGTTTTTCTGGAGAAGGTAAATAGGAGGTTTCCTGTAACTTACCATTTTTATAACTCATCTTCCATCGTTCATTCCCTCTTAACTATATTTAGACGATGAAGAGTACTTTCCCCGATCATCTCCCATTGTTCCTATTTAACATCCCCAATCCAATTGAGTTTCCGTAGGGTTGCAGATCAAGGAGCTTCCAATCTCCCCTCCTCCTCATCCTCCGGCAAAAACCCATACCACATCCATTAAAAAACTCGATCGATCTAGTTGATGTCATCCTTTACAATGCCGGTGGTCAAGGAGGAGGAGGAGCAAAGACAACAACTCCGGGAGATTTTCCGGCGATTCGATATGGACTCCGACGGTAGCATAACTCTACTAGAACTCGCCGCTCTTCTCCGCTCACTCGGTCTCAAACCCTGCGGCGACGAGCTTCACAGCATCATGAACGCCGTCGACGCCAACAGCAATGGGGTGGTGGAGTTTGACGAGCTAGCCAAAGCTATTCTCCCCGGCGCCGGCGTTGACCAGGTTCTAGGGAATCAAGACCAGTTGCTTGAAGTGTTCAAAATGTTTGACCGGGACGGTAACGGCGTTATTACCCCTACTGAGCTTGTTAAAGCCATGTCTAAGATGGGTGAACCGCTTTCTTATAAGGAGCTTTCCGAGACTATTAGAGAAGCTGACGCTAACGGTGACGGTGTCATTAGTTTCAACGAGTTTGCTACGATTATGGCTCGTTCCGCGCTCGGCGCTCTTAGACTCCCCGTTCCGTGATCCTAACGCCGTCCGGTCCTAATTACAGAGCAGGTCTTAATTTAAAAAAAATACTGATTATAGTTATATATATATTTTTAAAATTTACTTTTTTCCCTAATTTATTCGTTAATAGATTTTTTTTTAGAGAAAATTGAGTGACTAAACTTTAATACATGTCGTTTAAACTATCAGAACGATACCTCATCTATTGAGGCTGACCAAAGATTGGTATTTAAAGTACTGTCACACGTTAAGTAAAAGGGTTAAAACAGTCGCAACGAGGCCTACAAGACATACTTATTCAACAAGATGATATATTGTTTGGACAATTTTCTCTTTTCTTTATCAATTAAGGTTTTTAACTACTTAGAGATATTGAAATTTGAGGATTTGATTGGTAGGTGAAGGAAGATGAAGATGATTGAAGAAAGAGCGGCGGAAAGCAAAGGGGCAAGATCAAGATCTTAAATTAGAAAAATGAATGATTTTGACATGGTCATAGATCTAAATATTTTCATTTTTTGTTATCATTTTGTGTGATTTAGTTATAATCTTGACTTGATAACATTCTACATTTTCTCTTGCCATGTAAAAGTTGTACGATTCAATACACATTAATGAGGAAGTTTCTCATTTGACTCCTGCAATTTCAAAATTCTATAATTTGGAACTCCTTGGGTGTTTGTATTGACTCATATGATGTTTTATATTGACTACGCGCAACCAGTTTTATCTAGGGCTGCCCATGTTTAGACCGAATCGTAATTGTAAAAATTTAGTCCGGTCCATGATATTACGGTCCGTTCTATGATATTATGATTTGGTCCGGTCCGGTCCGATCCGATCCGTTAATTTATAATATAAATATTTTTAAACAGGAATATCTTCCGTACAAAATTTAATGCATACAAAATTTTTTATATAAAAACTTAAAACGGTCCGGTCCGTGGACCATTTCACAAAGCAGTGAAACGGTTCGGTCCAGTGCGGTTCGTGAGTTTACGGTCTAGTCCGATCTGGACCGTTTGAACAACCCTAGTTTTATTCAGTCAGGTTGGACGTAGGGTTAGTGTCTCGGCAAACGGGCTAGTCCGGCTCGTATATATAACCCTAAAACGGTTGTCGTACTCAAAGCCTCTCCTAACTCCATTGTCTATCCCACTCGATTGTAAATCTACAATGCATGAAATTTCTAAGATTACGCAAAGTTCATTACAAGAAATACAACTTAATTATGTACAAAAAAAAAAAGGAAATAATCAATATCAACAATGATCTTCAAAGGAGTCTCCTAAAAGATAGTTCATCTGCCTTAGTAGCCACACAATTTTCAAAGAGGATCATGGTGTGATTTGGATGAATTAAGACTATTTTACTGTATCTCAATAAGTTGGTGTTACACTAAAATTTATGTCAACCATTTGTCTCTTATCACGATCAAGGTCTATTTTATGGTGTTTTGATTGGTTGTTGTTGCAAGAATTGTGTCATCTTATCTCATATCTATTAAAGCAGAAGACTTCATTATCACGCGTCAACGTCATGTTTATCGAAGTCTAAAAAATTATTTTAATAAGTGTTTTCTAAATGTTATTATAAATTGGAAATTGATTTCTAAATTTTTTTAAATATTTTAATAAATATTTTTATAAAAACAGTTTTTAAACTTTTACGAATTTTTTTACCAACAAGCATATCTTAACGAAACAATTTAAAAATATAATTAATTATAAGAGATAAATACTTAAAAGAGAATTAAAAATTATAGTAATAATTATAATTTCATTCTTTGGATTTTTATTTACAAATATACAAATAAATTCTAAGTATTAAATATTTATTAAAACTCAACCCGCACAATCTTATCTTATCTTATCTTATCTTATATCTATTAAAGCAGAAGCCTCTATTGTCACGTGTCAACGTCATGTTTCTCGAAGCCTAAAAAAATTATTTTAATAAGTGATTTCTAAATGTTATTATAAATTGGAAATTGATTTCTAAATTTTTTTTAAATATTTAAATAAATATTTTTATAAAAAATAGTTTTTTAAACTTTTACGGATTTTTTTTTACCAACAAGCATATCTTAACAAATTAATTTAAAAATATAATTAATTATAAGAGATAAATACTTAAAAGAGAATTAAAAACATAGTATTAATTAAAATTTCATTCTCTGGATTTTTATTTTACAAATATACAAATAAATTCTAAGTATTAAATATTTATTAAAATTCAACTCGTACAAAGTGCGGGTAATACACTAGTTTTAGCAGTAAAAGAATAAAACACTCTTATGAACTTATTCCACTGGTTTGGTGTTGATGTTCACTTGATTGGGTGATGATTTGTGCCATTTACTCTATATTCACATCGGTTAGATAATCTTAGTCTTAAATTCGACTTGGTGTTCTAATGTAAAATATAAGCTTCTTCGGCATTTGATATTTGGTCGGGAGTGTTTTTGTAGTTGTTTTGGTTTTGGGAGCATTTTTTCAAGGTAAGTGTTATTTTGATTGTATAATTTATCTCCAATTGTTATGTCAAGTTTTAACGGTAATGTTTCTTGTTCAAAGAATATTTTCAACTAAACAACTCTCGTTGTTAACTGACTCAACTCAATATGCGTATTGGTGGCTATAATGTCTGCGTTTAGCCTACGGACAAACTAGAAACATTGACAATGGAAGGACTTCTAAAAAATAGAGGGGTTAAGTACATGGCATTGGAAGGGTTAAATAAAATTCCGAACATATATTTCAAGAGAAATTTGGAAAGGTCGTAAGAAAATCTTATAATTTTGAAATGCTTAAAAATGTCGCTTTTCCAAGCATTTCAAAAAGAAGAGACTAGAGGTTAAAAATAAGAGGGATTTTCCATCTTGGTGTCCTTCAAATTTAACTTTTCCTTTTCATATTCACAAACGTTCAACTTTTTTTTTGGTACCTTGTATTTTAATTTGTGTCTCTCTTGACTCACTCTTAGTATATTATATGAAAAAATTAATTATATATATAACAATAAAAAAATGAATTAAAAACTAATTATGATCTTATTAAATTTTAAACTAATTAATTTTATAATATTTAAAATTAAAAAAAAATCTAAAAAAGTAAATTTTAAGCTTAATTTTATTTTTAAATTACAAATTAAAATATAAATTATTTCAAATTATAATAAAATATAAAAATTAAATTTAAAACTAATTTAAAAATAAATATAATTTACTATATATTTATTTTAAATAATAAAACATAATTAGTTTTAAAGCTTATTGTGACCACGTTAAATTTTAAACTTATTAATTTTATAAACTACGTGATATTGGAAGAGTTCTTTAGAATTTCTAATGAGATGTCTTATATACTTATTAAAGGATGCTGAGAAGAATCTTGAAAAGATCTTGTAAAATGTAATAACGAATAATTGAAGAAGATGAATATGCTAATTTAACCGTTGATACGAAGATGAAAAGTTCAAACCTTGATGATACCAAGAGGAAAAATTCTTTACAAAATTATTTTTGGTTAGAATTTACAAAGAAATTATTACGAATTCGGAACACATAACCGTAAATTTCGGATCCGTGAAAAAATATGTCACGGATTAGGAACCCATAACCGTGATGGCTACAGATTTCGAATTCGTAGTACGTTTTTGGATTCCATCGCCGTGCCTTTATGACTCCCTAAGAAAAAGTGTTTAAACTTGAGTATTTGTGCTGAATGAGCATTGGGCCGAAGAGTTTACCAGTTTTAAAAGTTCGGCCCGTTTAATTTTGTTTGGGCCCGGACCCGTAGAAGACATTTTCTTCATTCAGCCCATATTCTTCGTCTCCTCCGAAAAATCTATCTCCTGCTTTCCGTTCTCTCAATCTCCCTTTCATCGTTCTCAAAATCTCTTCTTCCTCTTCTTCCACAATTTCTTCCATGAAAGCCATGATTTCACAACCTCCACCACCGCGCATGGCTACCGCCGGACTTTCTTCTTCCCTCAGGCTTCTTCCTCCTTCTATTTCTCTCTTCTCCAGCACTAACAGAACCATATCTGGTACTTCACTACGCGTTGCCGGCGCAAAGGCGTGTTTCAGCCACCAGCCGAACTCGCAGTACCGCGTTGCTTCGAATTCCGTTCGTCCGGATAATCTAGTAGATCCTCTACACCTTTCCAGTAAAGACACAAGGTAATTTCACGCCTCAAATCCTCAATTTTTGAAGCTATTGTACTTTAATAACATGTCGACAGAGTTGAGTTATTCTTTGTCTGATATCCAATTTCTTAATTGTTTAATTTTTTTGATTAATTAATTCATTGCGAATTGGTCGAGTCTTTGTAAGATAAGACAAATCATAGTGTTTGATGGTTCGTAGTTTTTAGATGGAACAATGGCGACACTAGTAAATTGCGAATTGATGAGGATGTTGATCTACTTCAATTCTATATTGAAGTTGGTTAGATAGGCTTCATCCAGAAAACATGAGAGAACAAATCTCTTGGTGTAAAATTCGGATGAACAAATATATTGCACCAGTGAATACTAGGTTGCTTCCATTCATATAACTGAAATTGAACATATTTTCACTTTTGTTTTTTTTTTCTTCCAATTTTGTTTCAGTAATGGCCCTATAGTAGCAAGATCTGCGAATCCACCAATAATGCCAGCTATAATGACTCCAGGAGGACCTTTGGACCTTTCTTCAGTGCTGTTCAGAAATCGAATTATATTTGTTGGGCAACCGATCAATTCTGATGTAGCTCAACGTGTTATATCCCAACTCTTGACCCTGGCAACTATTGATGAACATTCTGATATATTGGTATCTTGGTTCCTGCTCTATTGTATTGTAGTTTTGTTAGTATCTCAGCCATATCTTGGATGTTGAAGCTAAAGTGTTTGATAATGAACCTTTTCCAGATGTATCTGAATTGTCCCGGTGGAAGTGCCTATTCTGTGATGGCCGTATATGATTGCATGTCTTGGGTATGGTCCAATTCTTTTTATGTACTGCCAACATCCATGTTTACAAGATCTTATTGAAAGGGCCATCGTGTCCATAAATACTAGCTATATTGATGTCTAATCTTCTGACTGTTTCCCTGAATTGTGCTTAATGTTTAATGCTTTGTTGGCATTTGTTCACAGCCTGTCTCCTTGGTAGGATTTTAATAATCGTTCCCAATATTCATTAACCTTGTGTAACTATTGTATCTTTATATAAATGACTTATCTCCTACATTCGGCTTCCGGCGTCTCATTTTGTGGCCTTCAAATTCTACTTCTTCCTCTTTTCACAGACAGCTTCCTTCCCTGCAAAAGAAAAATGTTAATTACCTTTTGCGTTTGAGTATAATTGTCTATTTCTTCTTTCAAGTTACTGTTGAGCTTGTGGGTGATGAAAGAATTGCCCCTTCTAAAGTTTTGTAGCGTTTCATAGATAAAAATTTCTGCATTCAGCTGGTTGCTTCCACTGTTAGTATGCTTTTATTCTTAAAATAATTTTCAGTGGTAATACCTTGGATATCCATCAGTATACAATATGCAATTATTTTTGTGGAGTTTTGTTGTTATTATCATCCATCGTCAACAATTTTTTTATTATTGACTTCATAGGGTTACTGTATGCAAGTTTGTAGGAGGCACTTCAATTGTTCAATTAGATTATATGGAGTGCAATACTCGTCCAACGTTTTCTTGTAATATTTTCTCTATATATATATGAAAATTTCTTATGTCTGTCATAAGCCCATAACTGCTCCATAAGTCTTATTGACAGCTTTAAGTTGATATTCGGCAGATAAAGCCAAAAGTTGGAACAGTTTGCTTTGGGGTAGCAGCTAGCCAAGGGGCACTTCTTCTTGCTGGTGGAGAGAAGGGAATGCGCTATGCAATGCCAAATGCGCGAATTATGATTCACCAACCTCAGAGTGGTTGTGGGGTATGCTTTCTGCTGTTAATAGACATCTCATACCTTGTGCGTGTGTGTATATCTTGAAGGGATGGACACTTTCTAGTTAAAAATTCTCTTACTCAAGTTCATTACTGATTGATTTGCAAATGACAGTTTCCAGCTGTGTTTTATGAATTGATAGGGTCATGTCGAGGATGTGAGGCGTCAAGTCAATGAAGCAGTGCAGCTACGCCATGTTAGTAATGTTCCCATACCTTCAACATCTTTTAACTCAATAAAAGGAAGCTGGTTTTCTAGGCTACTGGAAGTGCTTAGTTTACTTATGATCTTTGACTTGCTAATTCCATTTCTTGGAGAGAAAAAAAAAATCTCGCCTTTTGTCTTAAAAATAATATGGGGGCAGTAGGGTTGATTCAGCGAATTTCATTGAAGCATCAGTGGATGTTGATGCAAGATGTGTGCTAAGATTCAGATCGCTGAATTTTAATCATTTGGGTTATATGTTGCAGAAAGTTGATAATATGTTTGCCGCGTTTACTGGCCAACCTCTTGAGAAAGTTCAACAATATACAGACAGAGACCGCTTCCTATCTACATCAGAGGTAAATATTAATCCTTTCTTGTAATGCGCTACTAACTATTCCATGTGAATTATGGTTCAAACATGGCGTGGTGAAATATTTTTTTTACATGAATTACTATTCACACTTTCCGTTAAGTAGCTAGTGGGCTTTTGTAACCTATCTCTACAATTTTTTCCACATGAATTATGGCTCTAGAAAAACATTTAAAAGGAAGTGTTAATGGATATTTTGCAACCATTTCTTTCAAAACTCTGAGCATACAGCCTGATTTATTGAAGTACTTTCAGCTAAGGTTCTGAGCTTGTAACTTTTTCGGGGGGTAGTTTTATGAGTATCTCCGGTTTCTTAGTAAGCTTGAAGTGCATTTTTAGTGATCTATCTACATTTGACACTCCTGCAAAGATTAACTGAGTACACTTGTGAAAGAGTTGGGCCAAATCGGCCAATCTGACAATAATATAGTATAACTCTTTTTATGCTACTATCATTCACTGTCTTTTCAGTTTCTCACTCTCTGTTTTGCTATCTATATGCACTCTTGGGTGTAATCTTTTTCATAGTCTTGAATGCAATCGTTTTGGTCCTTTTTCTTTCATGATGTTTATCTTCTGTGCAGGCTATGGAGTTTGGGCTCATAGACGGGATATTGGAAACAGAATACTAGCTGTTGCGAAGAGATGTATGTGTTAGACACTCTCACCTGCTGCCATAAATGTCAATTCCTCGAATGGTACCTTTGGTCTTGCCTTACCATTGATGTTATTCCTTGTTAGCATACAACTCTCAAAGGTTATCATCATGCTTTTTAGAGGTATGATTCTTGCTCAAGTTCTGGTGGTTGGGAGGAAGTTTTATACATGGGCCTTGTGGAATCTTCTTTGAAGGGTCAAATCCTTGTATTATTGTGACTTTGATTGCTATTGATCCTTCTAATTTATTTGAATGGAATGATTATAAATGTGAAGCGGTCAGTTATGCTTAGCAGGTTGCATACAAAAATTATATTGTGGATTGCACCTACATCAAAGCCCACCCTGACTAAGTTTGTGTAAAGGTCACATGAGCATTGCACAAACCTGGAATAAAACTGAATATTCTGATTGAACTGACAATCTCCGGTGGAAGTAGTGCATGTTTTGGTTTCAATCTTGTTCATATAGATTTAGAGTGAATTTGTTATGTAACCTAGCTTCATGACTTTATAAACATTCAAATCTCAACTTTTGTTCAGAGTGAATTTGTCCAATTCTCTCGTAGATTTTTGATAGAGTACTACTAGAAACTTTCCTCTAAGAGCTATCCCCGTTTGGTTGGAACTCCGGAAACGGAATGGAAATGAATCTAGTCTATGTGTGCCTTGTTCATGAATATTTTTGGAATCATTTCTTGTGGTTTCATGCAAAATGAAATTGCTTTCTCCATTTTGTTTTCCTATAGGGTATCAAAAGTAATCAAATTCTACTCTAATTGGTTCAAACCATAAGGAATGATTCCAAAATGTTTCATAAACAAGGATTTACGTATGAACAAGATTCGTTTACATTTCGTTTTTGTTTTCAGAGTTAAAACCAAACGGGCCCTAAGAGTCTATAACTTCGTAAGCATTAAAACCTTAACTTTTGTTTGGATGGATGACACTGTAAGTGTTATCAACTATAATACATTGACATTTCAAAAAAAAAAAAAAAAACTATAATACATTCCACCAACTGCATAGTTTAATTGTGTATAAATCATGAGATCCAAACATAATCTTTAGCTTATATGTTGTGCCTTACAACATCATCTGAGAACATTTTATATGGGGTTAGCTGTGGACAACCTCGATCTTTCGACACCAAGGTAATGTGAACTCGAACCCGGTTTACGGTAGAAAACGGACGGTGGTTTTTTGTGGAGGGATGATCCGGCGGTGATGAATGGTATGGATAGCTCGCTAGATGGATAGGTCCGGGTTGAACGTAAGATACACTTAGTCCGGGTCGAACCTAAGATACACTTAGAGCACTTTAACGTATATCTAACCTACAATACAACTAAGAAGGGTTGTAGAATCCTTCCGTTACAATCATCCATAAAAAAGAAACGATGTCCTAGGAGGACTAGGAGGGTTGTGAGCGATTGAGAGCACCAACTCGAATAATCAAAGTTGAAGCAACACAAAACGATCCAAGTTACAAGGTCGAGTGAGATTTCACTCGCTTACACTTCACAATAGAATAAAGTAACAAAACGTCTAATAGGCATTCAAGGTGATCGTTCTAAGCAATACATGACTGTTTTTAAAAAACGTGTTTAGGTTTTGGAAAAATTAGATTAGATTTCTCTTTAATCGGGTATTGGAAAATTTTGATTAGAATTCTCTTTAATCGGAACTAAAATAACCTAGAATGCTTAATTAAAAGATGAACATAAAACTAACTTAAATATTAAAACACCACTATCAATAAAAGAGTCTAATATAGGCTTAAATTAAAAATTGGAAAATTACACAAATCAACCTCATTTAATTCCCATCCATGTGTGAGTTTCAAATGACCGGACGGTTTTGTGGAGACCAATCGGTGGTTCGGTCGGTCTCCACTCTTTGATGATCTTTGAATCTTCCTCTTCTAACTCCTTGAGTGATTTTTAATATTCAATCTTCCTCTTTTACTTCTTAAAGTGATTTTCACTCCTTACTTCTTGTATATTCTGATCATGGTTTTGAGTCGAAATATGTTAAAAAATGCAACCGACATCTTTGTTAAAGAATTTCCTTCATGAACTATCATAGTATCATTGTTTAATAACTCACAATAAGCGCCATGTGCTTGTTCTTCTATTATAAATAAACTTACTTTGTAACATTTAATATTTGCCTCATGGTCTAGACTTCTTCATGTTGAAGTATAATAGTATCATTGTTTAATTTCTAACAAAGAGTTATGACATTCGTAGTTTGATAAAGAGACATACATAATTTTACAAAAAATAATTTTCTTAACCTTAATGTTTTGGCTAATAAAGAGTAATCACATTCCTAGTTTGAGAAAAAAAATAACAAAATAATTGTCTTAATGTACCCTTGAGAGAAGAGTGTGTAGTTTGAGAATAAATACAAAAGGTTAGGGTATATTTACTTAATTGAAAAATTAAAAAGCCTAGTTACTACTGTAGTTTATCAAAAAGGCATAGTTATCAAAATTGCCCATGTTTTTTTTGATAGAAAGTTCAAATTTTTTTCCTTCCACAACTTCGAGTTCAAAAGACCGTTCCTCGTCTATTCAGAAGAAATATAATACATTGATATTATTTTAAACGGTTAGACGGACACAAATGTTTATGTAATTCGGTATTTTAAATAAGCAAGTTATGTGCATAATTTCTTTTTTTTTTTATTTAGGGATACAATTACTCATATGAGCTGCATAATTGGAACGAGTCTGAAACCCGTAATTACTCGTATAATTCGTATGGTCTCGTGGTTAAAGTGGAACTATGTAAATAGATTGTGTAATTCTAGAGAATTGCAATTTATACATGTCTTAGAAGTTAGAATTAATTTAGGGTTGTTATCATTATATAGAATTGTAGCTTTCAAACTTCATTAATAATAAGATTCATTTTATTCAAAACACCATTAATTGGGTGAAATGAGTCTGAAGTCATTGTGGATAAAAGCAAGTGTGGACATTAGAAGCCTTGGAGACTTGCAAGTCAAGCAATTTTAATAATTAAACCAGTCATCGCGACTGAACTAACCTTAAAATATATAGATTTTTTTGTCAAATAACATTTCTAGTCTTATTCCTTAAAGTTACAAAAGCTCTATCTTTCAAAGTTTTGGATAACAACTTTGACGGTGAAATTCTACCAAACATATACTTTATATTTCTAATTTAGATTGATCAAGACTCGTTCGCCTTTAAAAATTCAATATTATGAATAACACGTTCAATGGTAGTCTAGCGGAAAACATATACTCATACAAGTTACACATTGAATATCGAATATCAGTTAATATTTTTACATATCAAATTTCACCCAAAATTTGTAAAATTAGAGTTCTTTACAAATGTTAGAACCACACTTGCATTATTAACTATCTTTTGTGGTGAAGCCCTCTCAAGTGATAAGAGTTTCATTGGTCCTTTGAAGATTCGAAGTCTGAAGTATTTTTCTATAGGTGGTTGTAATTTACTAGTTTCTATCCCGAATGGTTATCTCGTTTTAAGTTTTTGGGTACTGAAAATAATGACTTTTCAAGCAAGATTATTAGCCTTTTTTTAATTTAATGAGAACTTATTATATAATATAATATAAATTACATCGAGGTAGAAGGAAGACGGACAATAAGTTGTGCCGCCAACCCTTACTGAATAGCGAATCCGATCCTCCTAAAAATAACATCAGAAGACTTAGGAGGTATAATGTTGTCATGCAAGACCCGTTGCCCCCTCTTGAGAATTTCAATACCATCGGGCGCAAGAAAACTAAAAGTGTCAAAAGAGAACGGAAGAAACACATGTTGGTTTTAATACAAGCTCTTTTATTTTTGACCACCTTAACCGAAGCCGCATTAAGCGCTTCCTTACCCACCACAAAAGGCCCACTACTCAAACAAATCAGTGGAGAAACCCTAGTCAAATCAATGCAAGCATGTTTTCCACCCACCCATCTAAACACCAAGACATCAGTCGGCCTCAACGTGGACCTTCTCTCACGTGGGTAAGTCAAAATGGACACAATAACCTCCTTCTTAACCGATACTCCTGTTCTCCTAAACACATCGTACAAAACATCACAGATTAGATCATGCCTATATTTGAAGCTAGAGAACTCTTATAATGAACCGTATGCTCCCCAAAAGCATCCAAAACTCTTCGATAATTGGACATATGACAAATCTCATCAACCAGGTATAGAAGAATCATAAGACGATACTTAAGTACCGAGTGATACTCAACTGGGTACATACATTTCCCAAGTCCATCAATGGGTATGACAAGAAGGGAATTTTGGCTATGTGCTGATTGTAGACACTTGGAAACCGCTTTTTGTCTAAGGGTCAAATCAAAAGCAACTTCCATCTCCTACATGCTCTTACCGAAAAGAGCACTTGCCAAAGCGTGTCGGGCTTTAGGAGGACGGTGTTCTTGGCAGTAAAGACATAAAGATTGAAACCAATAATAAAAGTCTAAAGATTGCCCAAAGCTCCATAAAACTCAAAAAGCCCATATCCACTACTCCACTATCCCATAAAATGTGGTCTTGAAGCACCCAAGATTGGGTCCTAGTGGAAACAAAAGCAAAGGAAGACGTCTCCATAACAAAGTATAATCCAAGTCCCCCAAATCGAATAGGCCTAAAAGCAAGCCGCCACTGAAGATCTTCAACCCCCCCCCC
>BSUD01000001.1:9254158-9343842 GCA_033239045.1 Fagopyrum esculentum
TAGTTATTGTTGGATTCCTAATTATTATTATTCGTAGTTATTATTATTTTTGATATCTACTCTAAATCTCAACCATTAATACTCACATCCAACGGTGTACGATTGTTCTCATGTTCTCACGTTAGGGGTGTTCTCATGGGAACCTCTCTCTATATATATATATTTTCTCTCTCTCTCTCTCTCTCTCTCTCTCTCTCTATATATATATATATATATATATATATATATATATATATATATATATATATATATATATATATATATATATATATAAAGAGAGAGAGGGGGGTTAATACTCGTAAATATGAACTCGGGGTAAAAATCAAAATATTTTTTTCCTGGGGGCAAATAGTGCAAATCTAGAAGTTTGGGCCCATTATGCAAATATAAACTAGGCCAAAATCTATAAATACTTTTCTAGGGGCTTTTTTTGTTAAATCTGAAAACATGAGCCATTTACGTTGTAACACCCCAATTCTCGGAACTCGGGGAGCTACTGGTTAGGACCTCACAATGGGTCCCGACCTTGGTTTAACAACAACATTACTTGGATCTTACAACAAGGCACAAATGTATTTAAAACAATTTCTAAAACATAATATTTTTAATGGTATAAACGTACACATGTGACAGCCTTACAAACATATTTAAAGATACATAACAGGTATGACGTATGGAAGACTCCCCCGTCCCCATCTAATGAGTACGTGGACCCGGCTGACCATCCTTTCCGGATCTCTCTGCAACTGTCTATCTCTACAGATCTACAACACGGATAAACCGTTAGCTAACTATCCAAATATAAGTAAATGACAACAGCACAAACACAAGCAGAAACAAAAATAAACAAACAACATGCTGGCACTCAACAATTTATTATCTGTTCTTTAAGTGATTCACATTATTCAATTCAAGTTGTGGCACGAGAACTATTTTTAGTTCTCGCCTCCGTTCCTTATCCAACTGGTGTAGGTATAGCTGACTTCCTTTGGTAGCATCACTACAAACCATGTGTGGACTAGTCCCGAAAGAAACCCCCAGCGCCCGGCGAGCTACTGAGCGGAATGCCACCGCCCGTTACTCTTAGGCCAAAATACAGGTCGGTATATATATATCACAACCTATCTCTCTAACATGTCAATCACACACCACCATCATCATTGTACTCATATTTAGCAGTCAGCTAAGTAAGCCCAAAGGACTTACCTGTTATAATGCTCGACTCTTTAATAATCACTTGCTCTGTAACTGTACCCACTCAGTTGCCTGTTAAAGGCGATAAGTGTATTAGCACACTTTCACGTAGATAGAAGTCTAAGACTTCTGAGATTAGATAATTATGAAGACGTACTAGCTACATTGTTAGTTGTAGGGTAAAATGACCATTTTACCCTTCATTCCGATTTTCTCGAAGACCCTAAAATTCATGTCCAAACTCCTATTTGGAGTTCTAAAATATATCCTAACTCTTAGAATTTTATTAGGTGCGAAACGGACATTTTTCTTATGTTTAAATTTTCCGGAAGAACCGAAAAAGGTTTAACTTCGGCTCTAAATATAAAATTCTTAACGGCTTATAAAATTCCCGAATTTATTATCTAGATAATCTATGAGGTTCTATCTAGCCTTAGAAGAAAGAATTTCACTAAACTGTTCAGCCGATATTTTTATAATAATTCCCAAAGTCGGTTCCTCACTCTACATTCTTATACTTAGCCAATTTTCCTAAGTTCAAAAAAAACTGCTCAACTACCTAACTTCGGGAGCTCATAACTTTCAATCCGACCGTTCATTTCTCACCAAATTTTAATATGATAAACTACATATATCCATCTACAACATATCCAAAATTCAACGGTGGATCTTTATCCAAACATTTTATAATTGATCTACAAGATGGCTGTTCGAAACTTTAAAAACTGAGGGATTTAATTTAGATTTACAGCAGCCTTTCCATTCATTTCAGCATATACTCAGCAGCTTAATTACGTTATTCATGCTTAGGCTTAACAACAGCAGTTCACAACACATGGGTGACAGCGAAAACGAAGAGGGACGGAGCAAGCTTACGAAATCTGCAAATCCGGCGTTAAGGGTTGTAAACGGTAGCGTTCCGGCGTCTCCTGCGGCTGCTGGGGTATGGCTCGTATACTCCTGTTGCACTGTTCCGTTGAATTGCTCGTGCCTGGCTCGCATCACCAGCGAATAGAGAACGGGTTAGTCGCTGTTGCGCTCAGCGAAACCGAAGGAGGAAGGGAAGCGGCTTACCTCTTCACGCGACAGCAGGGCTGGTCCGGCGGTTGTGGCGAGCACTGGCGGCGCACTGGTGGACGGAGGAAACCGTAGCCGAGGACTGTGGCGGCGGTCCGGCTCGTGCGCAGCTACTGCCACAGTGGGCGGTGGTTAAGTGGGTTCGAACGAACAGAACTAAAGGGGTGCGGGAGGGAGAAGAGATAGACGGAACCGGCGGCTAACCTGGGCGCCTTGGTGGTCGCAGCGGCGGCGGTCCAGCGGCGGCTCGTGTGCGGCGTCTCCGGTTGCAAGCAACGGTGGTGCGGGTCTCTTGAGGCAGCAGTGGTGCGGCGGTATTGAAGCAGGCGAGAATTGCAGCTTCGGATGTTACGGCAAGAGATAAGCGGCTGTAAGGTTAGAGTAGGATTAGGTTAAATTATCTTAATTAATTTAGGGTTAGGGTTAGTTTAGAAGATGGCTGATGGGCTGAATAATTGGGCCTCGTATTGGGCCACATCCGACTTGCCTTCTCATATTAGAACGGAATTTCGAAGCTTGCTACTTATGTGCGGGAATTTATATAATACGGAATTAAATTCCGTATTATTTATTTTATTATTATTTTTATTTTAAGTTGCATAATTAAATTTTTGGTTATACGGTTTCATCATTTTATGTGACTTAAAGTCACATAAAATGATAACATTTAAACTCGTTTTATTTTATTATTTACGATTGTCGCATCGGAATTTGGTTAATTGTAGTTTACCGGAACTTTAAAATTTCGGTTATTACATCAGTGCCCCCTTAAAAGAAGTTTCGTCCCGAAACTTAAATTTTTGGTATATTTTAGTTTTCTCAGCACCTTTGTTTTCTACCACGCAGTTACTCAGACAGCAAACAAACAAGTATCGCAAAAGAGAAACAGAAACACTCAAAACATCATGAAAACCTGAAAGGTCAAACACACAACATCCGAGTACTAACTCGTCAAACAAGAGTAACCCCTAACCCCGCAAAGGACTCGGGGTAGTTACGTCTAACACTCTCCTCAGTCTCCCAAGTGGCCTCATCAGCTCCTCTCCTAGACCACTGGATCCTCATCATAGGTATCTCCTTGGATCGCAGACGTCTGGTACTGCGTTCCAAGACAGCTACGGGGTACTCTACAAACGTATGGTCAGGCTCCACTATCAGATCCTCATGGCTGATGACGTGTCTCGGATCCGGAATGTACTCTCGCAGCTGAGATACATGAAAAACTGGGTGTACTCCCTCCAGTCTCGGTGGTAGTGCTAGTCGGTAGGCAACCTCTCCAACTCTCTCTACGATCTCAAATGGTCCGACATACCGGGGACTCAGCTTCCCCTTAATGCCGAAACGCCTAACTCCCCTCGTAGGTGACACTCTCAACCACACCTGTGCACCTACTCTAAACTCCAAAGGTCGACGCCTCTTATCGGCGTAGGATTTCTGACGACTCTGAGCTGCTAACATCCTCTCCCGGACTAAGGCAATCCGGGCGATGTCGTCCTGTATCTGATCTGGTATTACTCCATCAGCCTTGCTAGGCTCATCCCAACATAGCGGTGTACGACATCTCCGGCCGTACAAAGCCTCATAAGGTGCCATCCCAATAGACGCATGCCAGCTGTTATTATATGAAAACTCTACTAGTGGGAGGTGATCTGGCCATACCTGTCCCCAATCTAGCACACATGCCCGTAACATGTCCTCCAGGGTCTGAATGGTCCTCTCTGACTGACCGTCTGTCTGTGGGTGGTAGGCAGTGGTAAAGTGAAGACTCGTACCCAGAGCGGTATGTACCTGCTGCCAGAACCTCGAGGTAAAACGTCCATCTCTGTCGGATACGATAGTCCTCGGTACTCCATGGAGTCTCACAATATGTCTGGTGAACTCCTCTGCTAGACGACTTACCGGCCACGTCTCCTTAATCGGAATGAAACGTGCGGTCTTCGTCAGACGGTCCACTACCACCCAAATGGCATCAAAGCCTCTGCTGAGCCTCAATCCAGTGACGAAATCCATCGAAATGTCTTCCCACTTCCAGTGTGGTACTGGCAGTGGGTGTAGCTCTCCTCCGGATCTACGGTGCTCAATCTTGACCTGCTGAAAGGTCGCACACTGAGCTACAAAACGGGCTACATCAGGCTTCAAACCACCCCACCAGAAGGAACGTCTCAAGTCCCTATACATCTTACTCGCTCCTGGATGTACGGAGTAAGGGGTAGTATGAGCCTCACCTAGTATCCTCTGTCTCAACTCACGGTCTGATGGCACACAAACACGGTCCTGTCGTCTCATCACTCCATCGGCACCAATAGTGAACTGAGGTGCCTCATCTCGTGCCATCCGGTCTCGGATCCGGGTCAACATCGGACAGGCCTCCTGCTTCTGTCGGATCTCATCCAACAGGTCAGGGAGTAACTCTATGGTGGCTAACTGGTGAGCTGTATCCGGGAACTGGATCTCAATCTCTAACCAAGCTAAGTCTCTCTACAGCTGTGGCTGTACTGTCAACCGGGCTATCGCCTTCTCCTGAGGCGTCTTCCGACTCAGAGCGTCGGCAACTACATTCGCCTTTCCAGGGTGGTAAAGAATCTCAAGGTCAAAATCCTTGATCAACTCTAGCCACCGCCTCTGGCGGTTATTCAACTCCCGCTGAGTGAATATGTACTTCAGACTCTTATGGTCTGTGAAGATCTGACAGGTCGCTCCATAGAGATAGTGACGCCAGATCTTAAGAGCGTGCACTACTGCTGCTAACTCTAGGTCATGAGTGGGGTAGTTCTCTTCATACGTCTTCAGCTGTCGATACGCATATGCTATAATCTTACCCCTCTGCATCAAGACACATCCCAAGCCCAGCTTAGATGCATCACTGTACACTACGAAGTCCTCTGTACCCTCAGGCTGTGCTAAGATCGGAGCAGACGTCAATCTCCTCTTCAGCTCATCAAAACTCTGCTGACACGGCTCAGACCAAACGAACCGAGTAGTCTTCCTTAGGAGGGAAGTGAGTGGTCGGGCGATCAGGGAAAACCCTTCCACAAACCGACGGTAATACCCTGCCAATCCAAGGAAACTGCGAACCTCCTTCACATTCTTCGGAGGTTGCCAAGAAGACACTGACTCAATCTTCGCCGGGTCGACCTTAATCCCCTCGGCAGTCACTACATGGCCAAGGAATGCCACCTCTGACATCCAGAACTCACACTTGGATAGTTTAGCATATAGCTGACTATCCTGTAGAATCTGCAGCACTGTCCTCAAGTGTCCGGCATGCTCCTCTCGACTTCTAGAGTAAACTAGAATGTCGTCGATGAAGACCACTACAAACTGGTCTAAGAAGTCGATGAAAATTCCATTCATCAACTCCATAAATACTGCTGGCGCATTAGTGAGCCCGAATGGCATCACTACAAACTCATAATGACCATACCTAGTCCGGAATGCCGTCTTAGGTATGTCCTGGTCTCTCACCCTCAGCTGGTGATAACCCGATCTCAAATCTATCCTCGAGAACACTGATGCTCCATGCAGCTGGTCCAACAGATCATCTATGCGAGGCAATGGATACTTATTCTTGATGGTGACCTTGTTCAACTCCCGGTAATCAATACACAGCCTCATCGCGCCATCCTTCTTCCTCACAAATAATACTGTGTGCCCCAGAGAGGAATACCAGGACATATAAAGCCCTTCTCTGCTAACTCCTCTAACTGCTTCCCCAATTCAAGCAACTCTATTTGTGTGGAATGCTAAGTAACTTCTATCTGGTCTGACGTAGGATCTGATCAAAATTATCTACTTCTTCTTACTCCTCTAGTTTTTCTTTTATATTCCATCCGTACTAACTGTGATATGCACCCTTTTCCTAGCCAGTAGGCAGTAAATTCTTCACACGCTTCCCTTGGTCTTCATGTTATTATTAAGGTGCTAGCACGCGGATCGATTTAGCTTCACATTTGTCGTTGTTGATCTCTTGAAGGGTCCTCTAGACGTCTATAAAATTCGTTCATCATTCTATAGTTATCTTCCTTATCTGATAACCAGTAACACTGGTAAACCCACACGTTTTATGTCTCAATTATTACTGACTGGTATGTAGTTGACCTTCCATAAAATCACAGGCTTATTGTTCTTCTATCTCTTCTGAGGTTTGATAGACTTGGTCAACATCTATCTCCTCTAGTTTCTTTGTTAATACTCTTTTAGTTTCCTCCACAGTCTGCACTTCTCTTGTCCTCTTATGAGGTCACTATACTCTTCTGAGTCTAGTCCTAGTATTCATCTGTCACCAATGAGTTCATCAAGTCTTCCACCTTAGCTTGTAAGCGTGTCTTCGCAATTCTCCTTACTTTAGTCATCATCTGTTTGCGGTTCTCTGTTATGAACCGTTAGTGTTGGTAACTTAAATCTCTCTGTAATTGAGAAATTATTGCGGACCCTTGAGTCCACCAAATCACTTTTCCACATTCTTCCCCTTGTTTAGTGTCGTCTTGATCATGTCGCCTTTATAAAAATTCGTTGTCTCAATTTTAGACTTCTAGTTTCTTGGATACTTATGTCGGACTTTCATTCAAAACTCTCATATCCTTGAAGGACTCCACATGCTTCCATGGTTACAGGATTTATTTCTCATCATCAAACTCACTCTTTATCTTTGTACCTTTTAATCTCTCACAACTGGGTCGACACTCTATCTTCTTGTACTCTCATGTCCATGCTTGCTTCTAGCGGCGTCCGCCTTGATTGTAACGTCCTTTACTCCGAAATTCTTGGTTGTACTCCGTTCTATATGATTCTTGTTTTTCCATTACTATCTCCATTCTACGCTCTTGTCGTCTCTTGCATAGTTCTTCTAATTCATCTCTCTAAGCTGACTCGGGATTTTCTTTCTCATCGGATTGTACTTGTGGTGAAGATTATCTCAACATCTTTACTTCCTTGTCCACCCGTTCACCGGATAATTTATAAGGTCGCCTGGACGCCCACCAGAGAATAATACTCAATCCTAGGTTTGAATTCATTGTCTCGTGTTGAAAATTCTTCAAATCCGCTATGGATTTATCATGAGGCGATAATCGCTTCATGATATCATATCTAAAGGATCTAAAGTATCCTTTAGGATTCTAACGTGCTACACATATACATATATATAATCTTACCTTAAAACATATCGATATAACTCTAATTACTAACATCTATCATTCCAAGCTGCAGAGATCCACGGAGAACGATGGTGGTCCGACGTACTACTAACCCAACAACCCGACTATGCACTTGTGTAAAAACAGAAATCCGTTTTGAAATCTTAGACCCCTTTCGGGTTCTAGTGATTTTATACATTTGGTCTTTTAGAAGATTTCAAGTGCCATTGTTGCCAACCCAGAGCTCTGATACCATGTTGTAACACCCCAATTCTCGGAACTCGGGGAGCTACTGGTTAGGACCTCACAATGGGTCCCGACCTTGGTTTAACAACAACATTACTTGGATCTTACAACAAGGCACAAATGTATTTAAAACAATTTCTAAAACATAATATTTTTAATGGTATAAACGTACACATGTGACAGCCTTACAAACATATTTAAAGATACATAACAGGTATGACGTATGGAAGACTCCCCCGTCCCCATCTAATGAGTACGTGGACCCGGCTGACCATCCTTTCCGGATCTCTCTGCAACTGTCTATCTCTACAGATCTACAACACGGATAAACCGTTAGCTAACTATCCAAATATAAGTAAATGACAACAGCACAAACACAAGCAGAAACAAAAATAAACAAACAACATGCTGGCACTCAACAATTTATTATCTGTTCTTTAAGTGATTCACATTATTCAATTCAAGTTGTGGCACGAGAACTATTTTTAGTTCTCGCCTCCGTTCCTTATCCAACTGGTGTAGGTATAGCTGACTTCCTTTGGTAGCGTCACTACAAACCATGTGTGGACTAGTCCCGAAAGAAACCCCCAGCGCCCGGCGAGCTACTGAGCGGAATGCCACCGCCCGTTACTCTTAGGCCAAAATACAGGTCGGTATATATATATCACAACCTATCTCTCTAACATGTCAATCACACACCACCATCATCATTGTACTCATATTTAGCAGTCAGCTAAGTA
Source organism: Fagopyrum esculentum (assembly GCA_033239045.1). Taxonomy (NCBI): domain Eukaryota; kingdom Viridiplantae; phylum Streptophyta; class Magnoliopsida; order Caryophyllales; family Polygonaceae; genus Fagopyrum; species Fagopyrum esculentum. Next base: position 9,262,551 of record BSUD01000001.1, read on the forward strand.
AGCCCAAAGGACTTACCTGTTATAATGCTCGACTCTTTAATAATCACTTGCTCTGTAACTGTACCCACTCAGTTGCCTGTTAAAGGCGATAAGTGTATTAGCACACTTTCACGTAGATAGAAGTCTAAGACTTCTGAGATTAGATAATTATGAAGACGTACTAGCTACATTGTTAGTTGTAGGGTAAAATGACCATTTTACCCTTCATTCCGATTTTCTCGAAGACCCTAAAATTCATGTCCAAACTCCTATTTGGAGTTCTAAAATATATCCTAACTCTTAGAATTTTATTAGGTGCGAAACGGACATTTTTCTTATGTTTAAATTTTCCGGAAGAACCGAAAAAGGTTTAACTTCGGCTCTAAATATAAAATTCTTAACGGCTTATAAAATTCCCGAATTTATTATCTAGATAATCTATGAGGTTCTATCTAGCCTTAGAAGAAAGAATTTCACTAAACTGTTCAGCCGATATTTTTATAATAATTCCCAAAGTCGGTTCCTCACTCTACATTCTTATACTTAGCCAATTTTCCTAAGTTCAAAAAAAACTGCTCAACTACCTAACTTCGGGAGCTCATAACTTTCAATCCGACCGTTCATTTCTCACCAAATTTTAATATGATAAACTACATATATCCATCTACAACATATCCAAAATTCAACGGTGGATCTTTATCCAAACATTTTATAATTGATCTACAAGATGGCTGTTCGAAACTTTAAAAACTGAGGGATTTAATTTAGATTTACAGCAGCCTTTCCATTCATTTCAGCATATACTCAGCAGCTTAATTACGTTATTCATGCTTAGGCTTAACAACAGCAGTTCACAACACATGGGTGACAGCGAAAACGAAGAGGGACGGAGCAAGCTTACGAAATCTGCAAATCCGGCGTTAAGGGTTGTAAACGGTAGCGTTCCGGCGTCTCCTGCGGCTGCTGGGGTATGGCTCGTATACTCCTGTTGCACTGTTCCGTTGAATTGCTCGTGCCTGGCTCGCATCACCAGCGAATAGAGAACGGGTTAGTCGCTGTTGCGCTCAGCGAAACCGAAGGAGGAAGGGAAGCGGCTTACCTCTTCACGCGACAGCAGGGCTGGTCCGGCGGTTGTGGCGAGCACTGGCGGCGCACTGGTGGACGGAGGAAACCGTAGCCGAGGACTGTGGCGGCGGTCCGGCTCGTGCGCAGCTACTGCCACAGTGGGCGGTGGTTAAGTGGGTTCGAACGAACAGAACTAAAGGGGTGCGGGAGGGAGAAGAGATAGACGGAACCGGCGGCTAACCTGGGCGCCTTGGTGGTCGCAGCGGCGGCGGTCCAGCGGCGGCTCGTGTGCGGCGTCTCCGGTTGCAAGCAACGGTGGTGCGGGTCTCTTGAGGCAGCAGTGGTGCGGCGGTATTGAAGCAGGCGAGAATTGCAGCTTCGGATGTTACGGCAAGAGATAAGCGGCTGTAAGGTTAGAGTAGGATTAGGTTAAATTATCTTAATTAATTTAGGGTTAGGGTTAGTTTAGAAGATGGCTGATGGGCTGAATAATTGGGCCTCGTATTGGGCCACATCCGACTTGCCTTCTCATATTAGAACGGAATTTCGAAGCTTGCTACTTATGTGCGGGAATTTATATAATACGGAATTAAATTCCGTATTATTTATTTTATTATTATTTTTATTTTAAGTTGCATAATTAAATTTTTGGTTATACGGTTTCATCATTTTATGTGACTTAAAGTCACATAAAATGATAACATTTAAACTCGTTTTATTTTATTATTTACGATTGTCGCATCGGAATTTGGTTAATTGTAGTTTACCGGAACTTTAAAATTTCGGTTATTACATACGTAAATATAAAGTTTGGGTTAAATCTGTAAATATCCATTTGAGGGCATAAATGCTATAAACAAAAAAAATATATATTGTAGAGAGAAGCTAGGTCGAGGTTGAGCTTGCTTGCAGAGTAAGAGGTGATTGAATGAGAGATGTGTTGCCGGTGGTGTGTTTCTTGGTAAGGTGATGGCTTTCTTGCGTAGGAGATGAGGATAAGCAGAGAGGGAACAAGGAGGCCGGTGAGAAAGAGAGGAGGATGTTTGCTGGCGCCAGATGGTAAAGAGTAGCGACATCCGCTGGTGTGGCCAAGAAAACGTGGAGGAGATGGCGCCATCGGGTGAGGAACTGAGGAAGGGAAGAAGAAAGAAAAAAAACGAAGAAAAATAAAAATAAAATAAAACTTGATGTTTTAGTTCGGAAAATTTTCCTAACTTTACATAAAATAATTACGAAAAAAAAAACTCTTAAAGTACAACTTACGGTATAAAATATTTATGTTATAAAAATAATAATAAGTTACGGAAAAATATTTTTATAAAACACATCATATATTAGCGGCGTTTCATAGGGGTGAGATTAACTCCCGAAATCCCGATCTTGTCCCGTTCCAATCCCGTCGCAATCCCGACGAAATTTCATAAAAGAAAAAATAACAATCCCGTTCAACCGGTAAATATTTAGATGGGATACGGGCCTTAACCTCTTCATACCGCTAGACCCGTCTCATCCCATTTATATTATTTCAAAACACTTCTAAATAATTTGAATAATTATAATTTATTATAATATCTTACATATACCTAGGGACCAGGGCCGGTCCGTGGATTTTTTGTGCCCCGGGCAATATTATTTCCGGGTGCCCTTAGTTAACATATAGGTTAGCGATTTAAAATTAATGTCATACTATTTTTTGGGGGTTTGTAACCCATTGGGCGGCTCATCCCCACGCCCATTTTAGTGATGCGATATAATGAACTAAGTTGAGAATGAAGTGAATTTTTTTCATTTCATATGGGTCATATATATATATATATATATATATATATATATATATATATATATATATATATAATTTTGATTTAGGGGAATGAGAAAATTTTTTAAAATTATTGATTAAAGAAAAAAAAAAGTGGAAGGTTACAAGATAAAATATGGAACCAAAATAATTAATATTGTGTTTTTTTATATTTGGAAAATCTAATACATTTAAATCTATTTTCAAATATAACTATAATATAAAAATATAACTAATTAGTTACTTAATTATAAATAAATAAAAAGTCCTTCTAACTTTTAAAAATTAATATTAAAATTAATTTATTTTGGTTGGTTGGGCCCCTTTGTTTGGTTTACGTAATAATTAATGTATTTCACAATTTCACAAATAACACCTCTCATAAATATTGTTGGTTGGGCCCCATTAATATGGTTTCAATTTCCAATTCTTCAACCCATTAAATAGTAAGAGTAAAAGTAACGTTGTAGGCATGAACTCCAAGGCTTTAATTACAAAGGTAAAATTCAACCAATCAACCTACATATAATTTATTTTTTTTAATTTACGATGCCCCTAAAATAAATGGGCCCTGGGCAATGGCCCACGCCGCCCATGGGTTGGGCCGGCCCTGCTAGGGACGGGATGTATGTTTTGTAAGATATATATTTTAATTATTTTTATGGTTTTTAATATATTGATAATAAAGTGTTAAATTTATTTGTAGATGATATATACTGTATTATAATTTAAACTTTCAAATTCAAATATTCATCACTAAATAACATGAGTTGTTAAAAAAATATAAAATAATGCACCTACGATGAACTTTTATGTTTTTAGGCCGCAATCGATGAAACACAAATTAAGGATTAAGAGCAAACATTTAAGCAAATGGTCAACATAACACTAGGTAGGTGACCCATATATTAGTAGATCCGTGATCCACACACCAAATATTAATCCGATATGAATAAATATTAAACTTGATATAGCCAAAAGGTATAAAAATGTATAATTTATTTTATCTTAACTTTTTATGATCGAATTAACAGAATCGTTGATAACAAATGATTTTTAAGAATAACTACGAGAAAAGATTTATTATGTTTTGAAAGATTTGTTGGATATGTTTTTTAACAATGTGGAGTGAAAAATTATTGGGTATCATGGAGGAGTAGATATGTTTTGTAACCATGAACATATAAAAAGCTTCAAGTTAATAATGGTTACAAAATAGGCCCCTCTAATTTATATAAAAAATATTTATTAAAATAAAAAGAGGATATTAAGGAAATCAGAATATATTTCTCCTTTCATTTATTAAGAAACTAATTATTAAAAAAAGAGAAAGCAAATATATTTCTCTCTCCATTTATTAAGGGAATCAAAATATCTCCCTTTATTAAGAAATTCAAACTATTTTTCGGAATGTTCGTCCTTTCCAACTTGCGTTCATCCATGATGACGATATTGAATCAATCTTGATTTCCGCAGCAACATATGTACATAATCTCAAAGATTGCAAATATATGTACATATATAGTTATTCAGTAACGTTTCGCAGCAAAATATGTTCATAATCACTAGAGACTACAAACATATGTACATGCAAACACAAAAACTGTACATTCTAATCGGCGTCATGTTATATGTACACACAAAATATGTCTGTGTATCATCAAACCCCTATCCAAATGTACACAAACTGCATATTTGATACATATATAGTTATTTCGTAATATGTACATAATCAACACCTATCCGAATATATCATACCTGGCTATGGCGACTGAAGTTAATCTCGGCTTGCTCATTGTCGAACGCCCTCCACTGCTAGCCGCGGACATCGATGTTGCTCTTAAGCTCTTGTTCTTCATGAACTTGAACTTGAGGCGGTTGCTGAGGATAGCACGACTACACCTCGTTCTCCCTCTCGCCGCAACCGCCAAAGCACGATCTGCGGCCTCCGCACAGCACGACCTCGGCGCGGAGCCGATGTCGACAAAGAAGAAGAGTTGAGTCGTCGAAATAGCGAATCGATTATACTCTGACGGGGTTCGGAATTATGGGCGATCTCTTCAGGCTAAGCGTGGCGGACGGTGACGGTGGAGTCGTCTGTGATGGCGGTGGAGCCGTCGGTGATGGTAAGGTAGCCAGATATGTCACCGCGAGGACGTCATACGACGGCAAAGAAGAATTGAAGGAAGTCAGTCTTCCGATAATGACGGATATATAATACTGGAAAATCTCACGGTTACCTTCTTTAACTAATCCCCAATTTTACTGCTTAATTAATTTATTTTACCAAATAAATAACTTCCATTAATATTTAAAAATGATATGGGAAACCGTTAAAGGAAATAAAAATAATTATATTATTTTGTATATTACAAAAGATCTTTAGCATTTTGTAAGTCATTAAACAACCATGAATTTTTTTTTTTGTTAATTATCAGTGCAAAATCGATCACCTTCCGTACACACTTGACCAATTTTTTTTTATTATAATCCGAAAAACAAAAAAATTATGCTGCTTGTAAACGCTATAGAAGTATATAATATTTGTGCAACGGTACATTATTGGTGGAAAAAATCCATCAAAATTTTATAGTGTTATTTAACTTTCACGAAATTACGGTATTTTGTAAACACCATTAAATAATCAGAATTTTGTAAATGTCATAAAATTTCGGTGGAATTTAAAAAATTCATGAAAATTAGTATTTTTAAAGAAGCCAAAAAAAAAAAGTTCTCTTTAACCAATTTCTTTATTCTTGTTGATGTGTGAAAATGTCCCACAACTTTAGCCACTCCTGGAGTACAATCTTGAAAGGGAGAGATGAGATTATTGATGCATCTCCAACTGGTAACCCCTCCTCCCTCATTTCTCTTCCAAACAGCTCCTTCAAAACCTCCTATGCCTATACCTTCTTCAGACGTTCCACTACCCCTACCCCTACCCCAACATCAGGCACCTCTGGCATGGCTTGAATCTACCCAAATACAACTTCATTTCGTGGATTGCTTTCCACCATAAACTTCCTACCTTGTCTAAACTCAGCAGCTGGAACCTTATTCCAAATGATATCTGCAAGCTTTGTGGCCTCCATTGTGAAACCATCTCTCACATTTGGAACTCATGCAGCTACAATAGTCTCGTCCTTGATATCATCTCTAGATGGACTAGACTTCACCCTTACCCTTATTGTGATGATATTTGGACCTGTCTTTCAAACTCAAAACCCCACAAAAATGATCTCCTCTCAAACATCCGCCTTGCCTCTATCACTGCATACCTCTACTACACATGGAAAGCCCGCAATGATATCGCCTTCAATAATACCTTCACCTCTCCCCTCGCCTACGCTCATTGCATCATCAATGTCGTCAAGCTCCATGCTTCTCACAAGTGGCGTAACCGCTCTCATGATTCCGTCATATGGGCTCACATCCTTGGCATCCCTCTCCTATAGTCGCTGACTCCTATTCAGTCTTGTTTTATTTACTGCTTTCGCCTCTTTGTCTGTTTGCTTAGCTTTTGGTTGCTATCCCTCCTTTCCTGATTCATCCTTGTAAATTCTTCTCTATATATAAACTTAACTTTTCAAAAAAAAGAAAGAAGATGGAACCCCGAAGACTTGTGTGCGTAGGTTCATTGTGATGTGCAAACCCTCACATCTTAGACCCGTTGGATATAAATTAACATGGTATCAAGAAGAGCTCCAATCCAAGTCCATTATCATGTGTTTGGGTTGTGATTAGCGAATATACGTTATCCGCCTGTTTGGTTAAGTCGTCGGCCTTAAGGCTATGTCGTTACACTTGAAGAGGAGTGTTGACGTGTGAAACTATCTCACAACGACAATATGCAAACCTTCCACGTCTTAGACCTATCAAATATAAAATATAAATTAAAAGTTCTTTAACGCAATAAAAATTAACAATCAATGACGTTTTAAAAAGATTAATTTATGGATGAGTTGACTAAGTAGGCACTTTATGTCTATTGTAGTATAAAGTAGGTCCTTTTTGTATCTTGTAGACAAACTAGGCCCCTCTCATTTATTAATAAAGATTAATTGAAAGGGTTAATTAGTAACTTTAATTTAACTAAGTCCAAGCCCAATTTCAATTGAAGATCAGTAGGCCCAATCCGAGTTAAATAAGCCCATGTCCAATTCGAGTTACATAAGTCGTCCAATTCGAGTTACATAAGGCCATTACAAAATATAAATGTTGTAGCTAGTGAGTAACGAACTCTGGACGACAGGCCCCTCTCATTTATTAATAATGATTAATTGAAAGGGTTAATTAGTAATTTTAATTTAACTTAGTCCAAGCCCAATTTCAATTGAAGATCGGTAGGCCCAATCCGAGTTACATAAGCCCATGTCCAATTCGAGTTACATAAGTAGTCCAATTCGAACTCTGGACGACATGCCCTCCCTCCCACCCTTATACCAGCTGGACTAATTGAACTTCGTGTATTCTCTTGTTCATACACGGTATTAGTACATAATGCTTAATACACAATTTTAATACACAGGTTCAATTCCACAATGTTAATACATAATTTTCATTTACACAAAGTCCGTCGTTTACACAAGCTTATCGTTTACACAAGCCCGTCTTTGTTTCAAGTCCATTCGAGTTACACAAGCCCAATTATATCTATAAAATATGTAGTCAATATCCCGTATTTATAAAATATGTAGTCAATATCCCGTATTATAAAATATGTAGTCAATATCCTATATTTATAACTGCAAAATTCAAATTTAGTTTTTTACTTTTTGTAATTGTTTGGGGCAATTTTGCAAATTTAAAAAATATGAGTCATAAATGCAATTATAAACAGGGGAGCCTTTTTGTAAATATGCCAACATTTTAAAATTGAAATTAGGGTTCTTGAGATTGCAATGCGGCGGCAACGAGGACTGTCCAGATCCGCCTCCAGGACTGCCTTGATCTGTAACGCCCCAATTAACTTAAACTCAACAAACCCCCAAATCTCACAAATTAGGGTTACTGCAGACCGAAATCTCACCAAAAAGAATTCAGAAATGGATCTGCAAAGGAGGAGGAGATGGATACTTGGCCGGAAAGAGGAAGACGGCGCCGGAAAGCGGAAGATGGCGCCGGCGGAAGAGAGTTGTTGTGGTGTCCGTGAAAGTCAGCAGATCAGCCCTATGGTAGGCGACGAAGGTCTAGCGGCGGTCCTGGCGTGTGACGGGCCTGGCGTGCGGTGGACCTGGTGTGCGGCGGACAGTAGGGCGAACCCCCCCTTCGCGAGCCCCCCCTTCGCGAACACTTGCGGTGGAGGTCCAGCCATCTCGCTCGCCCCTCGGTGTCGGAATGATGCTGTGTAACACCCCGAATCCGCGGGACTCGGGGCGCTACGGGTTGGAACCTCACAATGGGTCCCGACCCTTAGCTTGACAACAATTTCATCGGATCTTGCAACAAGGCACAAATAAAGGCCAAAACCGAAATACATTTTAATGAAATGAAAAAAACCCCGAAAGAATACAACAAAGGACTTCAGCCGAAGATACAACGTCAAAGACTAAACGCCATACAACATACAATAAAAACAATACTCAAACTCGACTCTACCCAAAACCCAATCCTAAAATGTACGGAACCCCGGCTGCCCACTCTTCCGGATCTCTCGGCCGCAATCCTAACCTGCAATGCAATCTACAACAGTCGGTATAAAACCGTTAGCTCATATTCAAAGCATTAGAATCAAGGTGAAAGGCACAAACACAAGTAAATCAACATAACACACAATGTACACCCAACTTAATCTTCCTTTTCACTTCAAAGGAATGGCGATAGTAATATTTCTTGATCTCGCACATATGTTCAGTCACGAAGGTCCTAACTACAAGACTTAACCATGCCTTAAAACAAATCGACCCTATCTTCTTCGCTTTTCTGACATCCCAACATATGGGAGGAGCTCTTCGTATTCTACATTAGCTTTCACCATAATCACCCTTCCATCAAGTAGGCGTATAAATTTATACTTCATTTTCTTATGTAACATCAAACCGACCGTAGAGACTCTAACCGCAATCTTTCATGTACTTCTTGTACATCTTATAACGACCACAAACTTCAAAACTTCGGTCTTCTCTTACTCTTGTTGGTCACCTTAAGCATCTCTTGGTATTGCATGAACAATCTTCACAACCGTACTAGTATGCCCAGTGGAAAAACGCTAGCAGAAATTGCCCAACCACAATCACAGAAAGATCCACTCATGACTTCACCAAGCATTAACATCATAACTCCCAACTTGCAGTGTTGTCCTAAACTAGGTCCTCTCTTTCACGCCATAACCACTATGACTCTTCCGTGTAAGTCTGAAGCATCTGACTCAGATTTTGCTTGCAACAACATACCATCCTTTTATAGAACAAACATACCATGCATCCTCTTATAATACTCCCTCCCGTCTACGCACCACAAACAATGAAAACTTCACCTTCCTCTTGATCTACTAGTTCCCCTCACCATGATCAAACCTTAAAACTTATAATCCGGGTTGTTTTTTTCATATGCCATTCTCATGACCTAAGAAGGTCGCAATGGGTCATCTTCATCCTTCCCCTAGGAGGTCTGTAACATCTACTTGTTCGAACTCCTTCGACATTATTTGATTAAGACAAATGAGCTTCCGTTGATGTACTTCTTACCATTGACATTGATCCACCGCGAATACTCTAAGGTCTTGTTGCCGATCCTCTATTGTCCCATAGTCTTGTGTACTCATCCTTACTCTCATCAATAGACATCCCACACCTCTACGTTCAGTTGACCTTTTCTAAGGTCAATGACTTATCATTCTGCTACACTTTCCATGTTACCATTTTCATGAAGGCTACCCTCCTCGGGGTAGTCTACCTTGAACTCCGTGAGTCCCCTCTTCATTCTACGCTTCCTTTCCTTATAAGGTAACCATATCTTCTTGGCCTTGTTGTTTCGTATATCCCCCTTTCATAGGCTTAACCATTATTCCATGTTGTCCTTCAAGTACACCTTCACTATAATTCTAGCCTCATATATCGTCCGTTCATATTTCTCTTGATTGGTATCTCAAGTCTCTCCATCAATAGAAGCTTCTTGGTACGTCTCTCATCCTCTCGGACTCAACATATACTCACATTTCTTTCTTCTTGGCATCACTTAGCCTTATTGCCATAACGGAAAACCGGTCAACTCTTCTAGGGGAATTCTACCATGTGAAACTCCACCACGCCTTCTTCTCACAACTCTCGAAATGTTGACATTTCTTGTTGGTACCTCGTAAGCTTAACTTGCGGCATCTTAAATCTTTAGCAAATGGTTCGATCACTCTTCTCGTCTTGACTCCAATGCCTAGGAGCGCCAAAAGAAAATTTCACATCTTAATGGAATACCACCCTTAACCTTGCTAGAGTGTACACATCTCCTCCTCGATTCGCATCTTTAGTTGTCCACGCGTCTTCTTGAAGAACTTAAGTTCGTTATCCTTATTGGTTTCGTTGTCTTTCCAATCGTGACTTCTTTGTAACCACTTCCCCCCCTTTGTGTTACTCCTTTTTCTTGTATGGTCTCCATCTCGGTTTATCTTGAGTTGCCGCAAATTTTCTTTTACTTGGTTGTCCTTCGTTTACGTCATGTTGAATCCTCCTCTTCGACCTTCTCTTAAAGGAGTACGAGAACTCCAAGATGTTCGCCCGAACGTAGCGCTCAACTCGATACTTGAGCATATTCATTCTCGTATGTACACAATCATATGTCAAACAACGTCGTCCAAGGGCGATGATATTATACAATCATCTTTTCTATTAGGTCCCATAACTCCATAGGCTACTATCATATAATAAGAATACTTATACATAACTATGTAAGTCCTAAGTCCATATCACTACCAACATAACACATCCAACATTTTATCACAATATAAGGTCCCAAAACATACAATAGTCCACATATATCACTATACATATATATCAAGTCTATAATGCAACTACAATCCACATATATACATATCTACATATTTACCTATATATACATACATATATATATATATATATATATATATATATATATATATATATATATATATATATATATATATATATATATATATATATATATATATATATATATATATATATATATATATATATATATATATATATATATTTTATACTAAAAATCCAATAAACTACGCTGCCGAGATCTGCGGAAGGAGTGGTGGTCCGTACATTCTACCCCGACTCATGCATGTGATTTTCAAAACGAAAAGTCAGAACCCGTGTGGGTTCTGTTTATTCTTCATTTGGCATTTAGAAGATTGCGAGTGCCATTGTTGTCAACCTAGGGCTCTGATACCACTTTTGTAACACCCCGAATCCACGGGACTCGGGGTGCTACGGTTGGAACCTCACAATGGGTCCCGACCCTTAGCTTGACAACAATTTCATCGGATCTTGCAACAAGGCACAAATAAAGGCCAAAACCGAAATACATTTTTATGAAATGAAAAGAAAAACCCGAAAGAATACAACAAAGGACTTCAGCCGAAGATACAACGTCAAAGACTAAACGCCATACAACATACAATAAAAACAATACTCAAACTCGACTCTACCCAAAACCCAATCCTAAAATGTACGGAACCCCGGCTGCCCACTCTTCCGGATCTCTCGGCCGCAATCCTAACCTGCAATGCAATCTACAACAGTCGGTATAAAACCGTTAGCTCATATTCAAAGCATTAGAATCAAGGTGAAAGACACAAACACAAGTAAATCAACATAACACACAATGTACACCCAATCACACAAGTCCGGTTTATTATCTTTTTATTATTAAGTCGTATCCCGTTCTAATTCAACTTCTTTTGTGACACGAGAATCTCCCGAAACTCGCCTCGGTCCCCACTTACCGCATGGAACGGTGGATGCCTCCGACCGTCTAACCACACGGGCTAGTCGCTAAGAACCTCCTAGCTCTACGCAAGAGCTAGGCAGTGATGTCACCGCCCGTTATCATACACTTGGGCCAAATAGTATAAAGGTCGGTGGTCCTATTTCCGGTTTAGTTGTTATAAACAATAAAGAATAAACACACACCACCAAACACACATCAATGCTAATACAAGGAATACGAGCTAAGTAAGTCCGAAGACTTACCTGTCCCTAAGATAACCCGGCTAAATCTCATACTCAGTTTCCCACGGGAATGTAACTCAACGCCTGATTAGACAAGGCACACAATCAATAACTAACTAATAAGGTAGAAGCCCTCGGCTTCTAGTCTCCCAAAACCTATACGAGGTCACAACCCTAGCATGCTAGGTCCAACTCCTAATCCCGAAGATCATCCTATGATCGTACCAAAACATCACAATACTCATAACCATCCAACATCTATATACGGTTCAAGGCCACTACTTGGCATTTCCACTAAGTTATGCTAGATCCAACCTAATATGATACTACTACTAATCATTACTAGATCGAGGTAAGATCATAAGCTCGGGAGAGAGGTACTCACGTAACGTCAAAAGACGGAAGATGATCTATGGAAGCCGACTTGGACTTGTTAGGCCTTTATCGGGGCGCTTCCGAGCCTAACACCAAAATTAAGCAAATTTAGCTCATATGCTAAATTTGAACGGAATATATAATATGTATAAGACTAAGGAAAACTCGGTTTTCAAAGCCAATGTTAAAACTCGTTAAACCCTTTTTCCGAACAATTATCCAATAAAGGAATTTGGTCAAAAGTCGCAATTAAATCTTTGGGGTCATAACCCGAAATTAAATCAACAATGCATAATATGTAGTATACATAAATATTAGAATATCCCCATAAGTAAATCCAAGGTTAAAAACCGCTTAAGTACTTTCCGGGACAAATTATACAATTATATACACATGGATCATAATATATAACAAATATAAACTATAAGAATAAAATCCGTTATAAAACTTTGGTTGAAAGTCCGTAAAAACATTTTCCGGGCAACTCATGAAGTTCCATAAACTTGGGATATATTCCGTAAATAAAAATCTGGGCCAAATCTGTAATTAATCATGCAGGGGCATATATTCAAATTTCTAAAACTTGGGTCAAATCTGTAATATGAAAATATGGGTACAAAGTGTAATTACACCTAATATTTGGGGGGGCCGATGTAAATACCCAAAAGGGTTTTCTTTCTCACTGTGACCAGAACGCAGGGTTGGGGATGGAGTAGATTGCGGCTAGGCGGCAGGGCATACCACTCAGGCGGCGGTCTACGGCATCGATCTGACCGGGAGAATGAGCGGCGGCTTCGCCCTGGTGTGCAACAACAGTCCTTCACACGCCGGCAGCACTTACTAGAGCAGGGAGCAGAGAAGAGCGGAAGGGCGACAGGGAGCCCGGCGAGCAGAGACGACCTCTCCGGTGGCTGATTGGTGGTGGCGTCCTAAGGAGCTCCGGCGACGCAAAGATCCAGACAGGGAGGTGGCTTCTCAGTTGAAGCAGAGTTTGAGGAAGAGAGAAACGAGGCGCAAACTTGGAAAGGGGAGAGAAGAGAGATCGATGGAGGCGGGCCAAGGTGGCTCCTCCGGTGGCTCTGGAATCCGGCGAGACTCGACTCGAAACGAAAAGAAGGAAGGAGACGAGGGATGGCAGGATTCGAGCAGTGAGGAGTCGAGCATGGAAGGGTCAATAGATGGCAGAGGGAACATGGGATAGGGCTGAGGCGAGGAGAGGGATCGAGAGCTGTTAGTCGAGGGAGGTGAGGAAGAGAGGTTGTTGCAGCTGCCACTGGTCGGGGAGAGGGGCTGAAAAGTCGAAAGGTTGAGTGACGAGAGTGCGAAGGGATCTCAGAGCCATAAGGCTTGCTCAGTCCAGAGGGAGCGAGGGGTCGGGATGTGAGGTGAGCGAGGGGTCGCTGCACCTGCCACTGGTCGAGGAGAGGAGAAGCGTGCACCAGTCATAGAAGAGAGAAGACAGGAAGAGTAAGAAAAGAAAAGATATATATATATATATATATATATATATATATATATATATATATATATATATATATATATATATATATATATATATATATATATATATATCGGAAAGATTTTCTGAATCTTGTCGAAAGTAAACCAAAAATATAAATATATTAGGAAAGCTACCTTTATGTAATAAAAAAAACAAATAAATAAATAAAAAGCGATTAAATATCGATAAAAGGCGCAAGAATTAAAAATGCAAACACACCTAAAATTGGGTCGTTACATGCTGGCAGCGAGGCGGTGCTTCCTGGCAGCGGCGTCGGATCTCTGGTGTCCGGGCACAGGTGGCGGCGGCAGTAGTGATACGAAGAAGATGAATGACTGCGAGAAACCCTAACTGGATGTGAAATATGTCGGTTGAATGATTTTATAGAATTACATTTTATGTTTTCCCCTTATGCCCCTTAGATTAATTTATTTTTGATTTAAAAATTTATGTAAAAAATAGAGGGACTTAGTTAAGTTACATTAAACAGAAAGGGCCTTATTTCACCAATTTTATATTAATTTATTAGTGTCACGGTAGACCCAATATGTAGCAGCTATTAACATCACTTTTATTATAAAGCACCAGAAGACTTGTAAGTCATTTTTTTTTGAAGGAGAAGAAGACTTGGACTAATCTTGATCAAATACTCAAAGCAATCAAAATAAATTAAGGAAAAGGAAATGAAAACCGTTAAACAAAGTTGGTCTACCTAATAAACTTTTTTTTTTTTGAAAGAGTCTGCTAATAATTGATTATATATAAATAGAATATTAACATTGAGGGTCAGATTATTTAAAAAGGACGAAATAAAAACGAAATAAAAACCGTACAGAAAAAGAAAACGTAATAAAAATAATATAATTATATTTATGTGAACATTTTATTTAAATGGCTAAACAATCATGATTTTTTTACTGATTTGCTGATTTGCTAATATATTATGTTTATGAAAATGATTTCTAACAATTCTAAACGAGCCTGAATTATTATAAACCCACTCGATCACCTTCCATACTTAAACAAAACCATGCCCTCTCTATATTTTGCCTTTGTTATTTTGTTTCTACATGTCAATTTTGTTATGGATTACCAACAAATTTGTAATCATCAAGGCAATACAAATGCATATTTAACTTAAGGAAACAATCCAAGTTCCAACTGGAGCAATAGATAGTATATGACTTCATTGAACGATCTTGTTCCCCTTTCTACCATAGACTTGATTCAAAGTCATGGTAGAGTCTTTCGATTCTTTTCCCTTTCTTTCAAACATCGAAGAGCATTTTAGATTGCTTTTCTTACAACTTTTTATAGGGTCCACAAACCGAGTATACAACTACTCTTCTTCCTTTCTTTCAAACAATCGATCTTACATATTTTATTTACGTCATATCATTGTATTTTTGTAGTATGATCTCTAGTTTTAAGATGGTGTCCTAAACTTTATAATTTTCAGGAATATACCATTTACGTGGCGTCTAGAGGACGAAGTAATCCTTGTTTGTGGTTCTAGTAACATAGATGTTTTGAACGCAAATGGTATAATATTTATGTACGTAGTTTAGTCGTTGTTGAATGGTGCTGACTCCTAGACATTGAGCGCCGACACTCATTTGTTTTCCATAAAAATACCTTTTAGAATCATAGGAAGTATATTTTGAACCATATCCACAATTGTAAGATGAAAAGTTACAAATTACAAAAATTCCTTATATTTTGCTTGGTTGATAACTCTACAAACGGCTCATTGGCAAATTTATGTATGTTATTGTGATGAGAGTTGATGTGTCTCATGTTACCCAACATCTTAGTTATTTATTTTTACTAAACTTCTTGAGCTTAAGCTAGTTAATAGCATGTTTGTATGCCTAGTATTAGTTGTGTTTAGCCGTATATTAGGATTATAATTACATTAACGTTTTTTCTGTTGTATGTCTACGGGCGCACAATAATGGTAAGAAGATTCTACTTTTTATTAAATGTTATTTTTTTAATAAGATTTGTGTATACTTTTAGGTGTATGAATTAATTTGGGTAGAGAAATTAAAAATTCATATGCGTAGAAAACATACACAATACTAACAAAACATATCTCATATGATAAAAAGTAGAATCTTCGTATTATTGTGTGTCCATACAAAAGAAAAACCGTTACACTAAATAGATATCCATACATTCATTATGATCATTTATTGTCAAATGGATATTTACTCCCTTTGATATTATTTTGTAGGTGATTATGATGCATCCAAGAGCTTAAGGAGAATAAACGGTCCCAAACGAGATCTTAAGGACAAGTTGAGTCAAAGTCGAAGTGTGAAGAAGGCATGGAAAAGAGATAAGGATCAAAAACAAGCAAGAGAAGCCATACGAGGTCAAACAACAAGACAAAGAATGACAAAAATCAGTTAGAACGACCTCTCAAAATGGCTTTAGTATGTACATAAATGGCTAAATGCAAAGAAGAACATTTCTCAAAAGAATGTCTCTAGGAACGGACGTCAATCGTATTCTTTTTCTGAGATGAAGATCGACCGGTGAAACGGTACTAGAACGAGCACTGACCTTTCTCAACGAAACGGAAAAAGAACGGACATGGCATCCATTTTTCTACTATTCATGACCTGTTCTTGCCGCCAGACACAAATCCCTAAGTTTTTACCCTATTTTTTACTTGGACTACAAGTAGTTGTTTGTATTCCCTTTCTATAATAAGGTTGAAAAAACATTTTAGATTAGATTTGAGAGATTTGTGTACAGATTTGAATATTATTGAAGTTTATTTCAATGTTTCGTTTGAAGTTCTCGTATCTTTATTCTCTTTGCGATTATGTTTCATCTATTTTTTTTTTTTTGTTTATCTCGTGTCTAACTAGTTCTCTTTTGTAAGGTTGGGGGTGAAATCCCCAATCTATGATTGAAATGTATGATTTTGATCATGTATGCTTGATATCATATCCTTTGATTTGAGTCAATATGTAGAGAATTGAACTTAGGGGTCCAACATAATTTGAGGGGTTTTCCTCGCTATGATGATTATGTTGAACGACGAATTTTTATTGTTCTTCTTAGGTTGGTTATTTCTATATTATGTTGTGCGTTGCCTAGGTATTCCATCTAGTACTCAAACAAAAGGTAAACACTTAGATGAGAGCAACTAATAGATGCTAGAGTACGTAATGAATTGCGTCTTTGTCAAATTGCGAAAGCATTATATATTTTTTAACGTGTTGTTCTTCATCCATGAGTTTATGATTTAATGCGAGAGCAAGCCATATCTTATGATCATGTTTTTAGTGCCTTGGGTATACAATGATTTGCATTAACCACGTTACCCATGAGAGTACTTATTCATTAGTTTTTAGTGATTTTCATATAATCCAAAACTGTATTTTTTAGTCATCTAATCTTCTTCTGTGTGACGTGTGTATGAAATATTTGGCCTCATGATCTACTTTCTTGCCTACCATTTTCATAGACTTTGGATTCAAAGTCACGATGCTACTTTTCCCTCATTTCAAACAATTACTCCATTTTCAGGGGCTGATTTAAAAAGCAATATGGATACGATCAACAAAGACCCATCTTCCACACTCTATAAAGGGAGTCTTAATATTTGGTGATAATCAACAAACCCGTTATCCATACTCACTGCAACAAAACAATGCATCTTTTCTCAATCGAGTCCTCAGTAAATTTTGTTAGCGTTCTTTTGCTTCTATATGTCAAAATAGTATCGTGTTACCAACAAGGTTGTAATCATCAAGATCAATCTTCTCTCCTCAGTTTCTTTGTTACCATTCAAACTTCTTCTCCGCCACTCAACTGGTCTTCTTCTTTAAGTTGTTGTCAATGGGAAGGGGTACAATGCAATGCTAAAGGTAGAGTCAAACATTTAAAGTTGCCATCACGAGGCCTAGTAGGAAACTTTACTCTACCTCTTGGGAGCTTTGCTAGCCTTACCTATCTTAATCTCTCTCATAATTCTCTTTCCGGACCTATACCATGGTTCTTATGTTCGAGTTCATCACTTGAAATCCTAGATTTATCTTATAATCATTTAAGTGGTCCGATTTCTCCTGAAATAGGTGGATGCTCGAAGCTCAAAGTTCTTCGAGCAGGCTCTAACTCACTATCCGGACCTATTCCAAATTATATCTCCGCATTAAGGAAATTAACCGAGATATCACTTTCGGGTAATAGCTTCCATGGGAGCATCAAAGAGGGAATTGTGAGGCTTACCAATCTTAGAATTATAGATTTTTCGTCAAATAGCATTTCTGGTCATATTCCTTACAAGATCGGTAAGCTCTCGTATTTGCAAAAGCTCTATCTTTCGGATAACAATCTTAGTGGTCCTATCCCGTCAAGCTTAATGAGATGTACAAATCTAAGGGATATAATTTTACGAAGCAATGTCTTAGAGGGAGAAATTTCCAAATTAGATTGGTCCAAACTTGGCCAACTTAAAAAACTTGATCTTGCGAATAATACATTCAATGGTAGCTTACCAGAAAGCATATATTCATGCAAGCTACTTGTGGCATATCGAGTAACGATGAACAATTTTACGGGCCATATGTCACCAAAAATTATTGAGCTAAAGTTTCTATCATTTCTTTCTCTTGCTTGCAATTCACTTACAAATGTATCAACAATGCTTACATTGCTAGCAGATTGCCAAAACCTAACTTTTGTCTCCATAGGTAGGAACTTCTTCGGCGAAGCCCTGCCAACCGATAAGAGCTTCCTTGGTCCAGCAAAATTTTCAAATTTGTACTATTTTTCTCTTGTTGGGTGTAATCTTACAGGATCATTTCCACAGTGGCTATCACATCTTAGGTCACTCCGATATATAGCATTGGGAGGTAACAAGATTACAGACAAAATTCCACCTTGGTTAGGGACTTTACCTAACCTTCTCCAATTAACTTTAGGTGATAACAATCTGTTTGGAGAAATTCCACAACAACTGTGTAAATTGCCAGCATTGATCTTACAAAATACAGACCCAAAACTAATTCATATTCATCTTAAGCTCCCCGTTTATAATTCTGGACGGAGCTTTAACCCGTCCCTTGAGATCTCAACCTTTTCTCCGGCTTTGAATCTTGAATCTAATAATTTAAGTGGTCATATTCCATCATATATTAGCAAGTTGCAAGGTCTTCAACAACTGTATCTTGGAAATAATCACTTTTCGAGCTCAATTCCGGTTGATATCTCTAATATGAAGAATTTGGAGCTTCTAGATCTATCAAGAAACAATTTGACCGGAGAAATACCTACGTCGCTCGAAAAACTTCATTTCTTGTCGGATTTTGATGTATCTTTCAACGATCTCAAAGGCCCGATACCAACCGGTGGTCAATTTGCTACTTTCGATGCGTCTAGCTATGAAGGCAATGCAGGCATGTGTGGCGATCTCTTGCAACGCCCTTGTTCCAATACAATAGAACCAAAAGCAAAGGATGAATCACATCTTAAGACTGAAAGTGGCAACAAACAAGCATATCTAAATGGGGCCTTTGTCGGTTTTGCGTCGGGATTTTCAGGTGTTGTTGCAATTATGGCATCCTATATTTGGTATAAGGTTTGCACCACCTCTGTAAGAAGTGGATTGTTCAACTGATAAACCTTTGTCTTTTGTTATGATTTGTACCGAGTTTGTTGTACGTGAAATAGTACAAAATTTGTATTGAGTTTGTTGTATGAAGATATTACGATTCAATAATATTAAGTTACCTTTCTTGCAAACAATCGATATTGCAAATTTTATTTATGTCATAGAATTCTATCAGGTTTATAATATTATGTATAAAAATACTGGTTGAAGCCGTAAATATAAGTTCTAGCTAGACACTTTATGCAAAACTAAAAATTTGGATCATTTTTATAATTTATAATTATCTAAAATCTGTAAATATAAATTTTGGCACAATATGTAAATACGGTTTTTAAAGAAGCCATACAAAAAATGATCTTTAATCAATTTCTTTGTTCTTGTGAAGTTAATATATATATTATTGTCAATTGATTTTAGAATAAAATGTAAAGATCTGTGTGCGTAGGTTCCCTTTAGTGTGCAAACCAAAAAATTATGAAAAATTAAACGCAATGAAAATACTCCTATTATTGTCAATTAATTTTAGAATAAAATGTAAAGATTTGTGTGCTTATGTAGCAGCTATTAACATCCCTCATTATTATAAAGCACCATAACACTTTTAAGTCTTTTTTTATTTTATTTTAAGGAGACTTGTTAGTCAACTAAGTTGGACTAAACAATTTCTAACGATTCTAAACAATACTGGTTGAAAATTAAACGGAATGAAACTAATTATATGATTTTTATGTGAACATTCTATTTAAGTTGCTAAACATTTATGATTTTTTACTAATTTGTTAATATATTATATTTATGAAAATAATTTCTAACGATTCTAAACAGACCCTGAGTCATTATAAACCCACTCGATCACCTTTCATACTTACTTGAACAAAACCATACACTCTCTATATTTTGTTGGGCCAATTAGGTAACTAGCCCTTTTTCAGTTTTAAGTTAAGTAAGTAGTCTTTTAACATTTTTGTAATTAGGTTAATATACCTTTTTTTTTTTTACCGTCATCTTCTATCTCAACTCAACATCTCCTCTCTTCCCTCACCTATTCGCAGCCGCCCTCCTATTTCCCTCAACTTCTCGTATTCCAAGGAATCGTTGCAGACCGGCCACAGATCCCTTACCTTCTTCCTCAATCACGTGCTAACAGTTCGCAGGAGTCGCTGCAGACCGGCCACCGGAGCTTCCTCCTTTGTCTTCGTTGTAGGATGGCCGCCACCACCTCGCCGCCTATTCTGCCGGCCGTCGTCCGCCGCCTCTTCCCTCCTTTTGTGCAGTGAAGGTACGAATTTCCGATCATACTAGACGACTAAAGGATCTGGGTAGATCTAGATCTGCGAGTGTAAGGTACTTACAGTAGTCTTCTGCTGCAGGAGATGAAAAGACAATGTAATGAGAAGAGGTATTTTACTAGTATTCTTTTGCTTATATGATGTTTTGTAAGCTTTGTATTGATTATGTATGTGAACTTGAAGTGTATATGAATACATGAGGGCACAAGATAGAGAAAGAGGGAAGTCAAAGAGCGGAAATGGGGAGTTCTTTAACTTAAGAGCAATTGCAAGCTGTTCATAGCGATTATGAAGAAGAAGCAACACAATGTGTTTTCCGCTTAAAATCACTGAAGGAAGAACAATCACACAACCTACTAACTCAAGTTGCTCGTCACCACACAACACAAGGTTTTACCTTCTGAACATCGGCACCACATGGTTGATGCAAATTATTTCATTGTTAAGCTATTCATTTCAACCAACTTTCTTACGCTGCTCGGTTCACAAACACAACTTGCAGCCACGAACTATACACATCTTTTGGTGTAAAAGGCCCCATTCTGATTCCACATCATCACTAGAGAGCCTTTCAGTGTTCACACCAGAGCAATCTAATGGAGCTACCATATACATCAGACCACAAGTCCAAACTGAGCGTCTTCACATTTGTTGTGCTTTGCTTTTGTTGACATCTCTCTATAGTTCTTGTACTTGTTCTCTACCAGCCTCAACATGAAGTCTTTGAATATATGCTCTACCAGCCTCAACAAGAAGAAGACACTAGTACCAATGGTGTCAATGCTAAATTTTCTATTTTATATTTTTTTAACTTCTGGTATGTGAATCCGGTATCTAAATTATAACAAATAAAAAAAAAGACAAAAAGAAAAAAAAAATCTGGTATGAGTTTCTGGTATGAATTTCATACTAGAAAATTATAAAAAATAAAAAAAGACAAAAAAATTACTTATGGTATGATAAAATTTCTAGTATGATAAATTTCTGGTATGATAAAAATTCTGGTATGATAAAATTTCTGGTATGAGAAATTTCTGGTATGATAAATTTATTCCAAAAAATAAAAATAATAATAAAGAAAATAAAAAGGCAAATAACAAAAAAATACAATAAAAACAAATTCAGTAATTAAAATTAAAACTTACATAACAAACATCAAATATTCTTTTTTTTTTTTAATAGAAGGGTTGACTAATTTTACCTACCATTAAATAAAAGTGGTCTAAAATTATAGTTTAGATTTACTAAACACAAAACTTAAAAAGGCCTAATAGGTCAAATTCTTTCTATTTTGCCTTTGTTATTTTGTTTCTATATGTCAGTTTTGTTATGGATTACCAACAAATTTGTATATTTATATTAAGGAAACAACCCAACTGGGGCAATATATAGTATATGACTTCATTGAACGATCTTGTTCCCCTTTCTACCTATCGTAGACATATTCAAAGTCATGGTAGAGTCTTTCTATATTTTCCCTTTCTTTCAAACATCTAAGAGCATTTTAGAATGCTTTCATACAACTTTTTATAGGGTCCACAACCCGAGTATACAACTACACTTTTTTCTTTATTTCAAACAATTGATCTTTCAAATTTTATTTACGTCCTATCACTAGATTTTTGTAGTATTATCTCTAGTTTTAGAATGGTGTCCTAAACTTTATAAATTTTTATGAATATACCATTTACGTGGGCGTCTGGAGGGTGAAGTAATTCTTGTTCGGGGTTCAGGTAATGAGATATCCTAACGCAAATGGTATAATATTTATGTACTTAGGTTAAGCGCTACTTGTGGCATATCGAGTTCATTTTAGAATGTTTGTAGTATTATCTCTAGTATTATCTCTGGCTTTGCTAACTTTACCTATCTTAATCTCTCTGATAATTCTCTTTCCGGATCTATACCATGGTTCTTATGTTCGAGTTCATTACTTGAAGCCCTAGAATTATCTTATAATCATTTAAGTGGTCCAATTTCTCTTGAAATAGGTGGATGCTCGAAGCTCAAAGTTCTTCGAGCAATATCTAACTCACTACCAGGGTTCATCCCAAATGCTATCTTCGGGTTAAGGAAATTAACCGAGATATCATTTTTGGGCAATAACTTTCATGGGAGCATCAAAGAGGGAATTGTGAGGCTTAGTAATCTTAGAGTTATAGATTTTTCGTCAAATAGCATTTCTGGTCATATTCCTTTCGAGATGGTAAGCTCTCGTATTTGCAAAAGCTCTATCTTTCGGATAATGTTGTAATTCTAATTCTTGAATTGAGTCATTTAGCAAAGGACTTTGAATAAATCTAGCAAAACTACACTTAGATTATGGTAGAGTTATGTAACTAGGAGTCATATGAAAGTTTGCCATGTTATGTATCTATATACCTACAAGGAGCTAATGTTGCTACTTAGGAAACTAAGTTTGGTAGCATTTGGTAACTAGTATGGTGTTAGATTATAACATAAGGTGAACCTTTCTATGATTAGGAGATATTGAGTTGTAAGGGTGTATGTGATCAGTGTATATATCCTGCATGTGGTAAATGGGCTTGACAACCCACTATCTCCTTGATCCAGTTGTGAGGAAGGATGTGCATTTGTTGGGCCGATCACTTGAAGGCTGAAGAAGCGCTTTAGGGTTATAAAGCGTGTTGTTAAAACTCATCGTTTTAACTCTTGGTATATAAGCATCTTGAGGAAGCTCCTTAGTAATAGAGTTGCAGTCTCGTGAAGTTGGTTTATGACTGAAAGAGAGATTAGAGAAAGAGAGAAGAAGATCGGGTCATCCTAATCTTGCTTTGAGTAAGAAGGATCCGAACAAGAAGAAGAAGCTAAAGGAAATCTGAGAGATCGGTTATCTCTTGGAACTCTTCTCACCATCGCTTCGGTGGCTTGCGATTAATGCAAAGATCAATCTCAGATCTTAGTTTTGGTGCCTTTGAGGGGGCTTTTCTGATCCTTGCTTCTCTTATCTCTTTAAGTCTTTCTAGTCATATTCTTTGCCAGATCTGTGTAGTGCTAGTATCTTGAGTCCTTTGCTTGTAACCTGTTCTTGGATACCTAGTGAAAAATGGGATCGGATCTCCCCTCTTGAGGTCCCGCAGAGTAGGGGTAAACTTTTACTACTGAATTGCGTTACCAAGTGATTGTGTTCATCTTGTTTGTGTTTCTTTAGTCGACTCTACGATTGAGGAGTTTGAAAACCTTTAAGAACGTTTTACAAAGTGGTATCAGAGCATCTGTTTTTGGGAAAAAACGTCTTCTTTTGGTTTTCTTTGTGTTCTTGAAAAACCCTAATTCTTAGGTTTACAGTTTCTTCGATTTTGTCTATGCTTCCGCTTATCGTATTAACCTTGTGTGGTTGATTTGCGCTTTTATCTTTTGTGTGTCACCTAACCTTTACTCATATCTCTAGAGTTATACAAATCTGCTACCATCTGTTTCTATATCTTCTTATAAAAGATACCCTAGAACTTTACTAATGCTTACCTTGTTGCTGTCTTTATAGGTAAAATGACAGAAAACATCATTAGGTTGAAGCCATTTGACGGAGTCTCTGACTTTGTCATGTGACAGGTCAAGATGAAGGCCATACTGACCAAGGAAAAATGTTAGAGGGCAATCACAAGAGATTACCTAGCTGAAACGTCCTCAGCTAGAAAAATGGAAATGGATGAGCAAGCTCACGCAGAGATTATGATAAGGTTAACTAACGACGTGGCTCGTCAGGTAGTAAGTATCTCTACTGCTAAACCCTTATGGGATACTCTAGAAAAGCAATATAATAAGAAATCTCTGCCATCTCGCATATCTACTTTGCATAGGCTGTTTACCTTCAAAATGGATGTGAACTTGACCTTAAATGACAATCTAGATAAATTTCTTAAAATGAAAATGGACTTAGAGAGATGTGATGACACCATAAAAGATACCCACCTTGCTGTGATTTTGCTTGGTTCACTGCCCTCTCAATTTGACACTTTTAAAGATGTGATTCAATACAGTACTAAAACCTTAACCAAAGCTAAGATAATTGAATCTATCACAGATAAAAATGAATCTATGAAAGTTTTTAAGACTAGATCTATTGAGAAAAAGTCTGAAGTCAAATCTGAGGTTCTTATGACTAAATGGAAGTCTAAAAAGAGTAACAAGTAAAACAAGAAGGATAAGAGAGATGATAATCATGATAAATCCACTAGTAATGATCTTGATAAGAAAAACAAAAAATGTTTTTACTGTCAAAAGATTGATCACTATATAAATGAGTGTAGAAAGAAAAAGAAGGATGAAACTACTAAAAATTCAGAAAATAATGTGTCTCTTTTTGAAAGCATGCAAATCCAATACTCAAGTGAATTGCTTATGTGTGTTGTTCCCTTTACTTGCAAAACTGATGAATGGATTCTTGATTCTGGTTGCACTATGCATGCTTGCCCTAATAAATCTTTGTTCTGTACTTTGGAAATAATTAGTGGTGGTGAAGTCATGTTAGGTGACAATACTACTCTAGAAATTAAAGGAATAGGTAATATACCTATGTGCATGTATGATGGTAAAATTAGAGTCATTCAAAATGTTAGATGGGTTCTTGGACTTAGGAGAAATCTGTTATCTAAGTCTGTTTTTGATGATTTGGGTTGTCAAATTAACACTAATAATGGTATAAGAGAAGTTGTCAAGAATGGTCTTACTCTTATTAGGAGTTCTAAGAAGGGTGATTTATACTATGTTAATCAATCACCTGAATTAAATCTCACCAAAGTTAATGTTGATAACAACTCAGATAAGGCTAAACATGGCATAACAGACTAGGTCACATAGGAAATACAGGGCTTTACAATCTGTATAAACAAGGCATAATTGATGAAAAACCTTCCAACTTAAGTTTTTGTGAAAATTGTGTTTTTTGGAAAGAAAAATAAACATAGTTTTAATAAATCTTCTTATAAAGCTAATAAACCCTTAGAATATATTCATTCTGACCTATGGGATCTGCACAGGTTGAAACTGTAGGTGGAAAAAGATATTTTATATCTTTCATAGATCACTTTTCTAGGAAAGTTTGAGTTTATCTCTTGAAAACTAAAGATGAGGCTTTTAATGCTTTCAAAGACTAGAAGAATTCTGTGGAAAATGAAATGGATTTAAAAATCAAGTGCCTTAAAACAAATAATGGTTTAGAGTTTTGTAATACTCCCTTAAATGATTTTTGCAAATTAAATGGGATTAAAAGACACTTAACTGTCCCTGGGACACCTCAGCAAAATGGTACAACTGAGAGAATGAATAGAAAACTCTTAGAAAAATCTAGATGTATGCTTATTAGTGCTGGTATGAAACATAGTTTTTGGGGGGAAGTTGTAGTTACCTCAGCCTATCTAATAAATAGGTCACCATCATCTGTCATAGATTTTAAAACCCCTCAAGAATTATGGACTGGAAGGAAACCCAACATTGCTCATTTAAATCCTTTTGGATGCACTGCATATTCCCATATTTCTCAAGGGAAGTTGCATCCAAGAGCACAAAAATGTGTGATGCTTGGTTATCCTGAAGGTGTTAAAGGATATAAACTTCTCCTAGTTCAACCACATGGCTATAAAGTTATAACATCTAGAAATGTTACCTTTAATGAGTAAGAATTATTTTTCAAAACAATTAAATCTAAAATTGTTAAGTCTAGATCTAATTCTGAAACTGAATCTGAAAATTACAGTACACCTCATTTCTACACTAATAATGATCAAAATAATGACAACCAAGATTTAGATGAGGAGTTTGATATAGGATATTATCAATCTCCTAGCTCTAGTGAAGATCTTAATGTGAATTTAAATAACATTCAGCCTAGTAACACTGAGATTGTTAGTGATAGGGACACTGCTTCAAGTAGTGAAAACACACCTCATGAATCAAGGGGGGGAAATATATCTTATAATGGTGGTAATTCTGAATTTTTTGATAATCCTATAAATTCTGAATCTGAACAATTATCTGCAGCCTTACCTGATAGTACCATGTCTGAGCATAATGATGATGATTTTTTGCATGATGCTGATGATGATAATTATTGAGATGAAGTTTCTATCATTTCTTTCTCTTGCTTGCAATTCACTTACAAATGTATCAACAATGCTTACATTGCTAGCAGATTGCCAAAACCTAACTTTTGTCTCCATAGGTAGGAACTTCTTCGGCGAAGCCCTGCCAACCGATAAGAGCTTCCTTGGTCCAGCAAAATTTTCAAATTTGTACTATTTTTCTCTTAGTGGGTGTAATCTTATAGGATCATTTCCACAATGGCTATCCCATTTTAGGTCACTCCGATATATAGTATTGGGAAGTAACAAGATTATAGACAAAATTCCACCTTGGTTAGGGACTTTACCTAACCTTCTCCAATTAAGTTTAGATGAGAACAATCTGTTTGGGGAAATTCCACAACAACTGTGTAAAATGTCAGCATTGATCTTAGAAAATACAGACCCAAAACTAATGCATATTCATCTTGAGCTTCCCGTTTATGGTTATGGACTGAGCTTCAACCGGTACGTACGTTGAGATCACAACCATTTACAAAGCCTTTTACAAAGCATTCGAGAATTATTTCTTGGAAATAATCACTTTTCGAGCTCAATTCCGGTTGCTATCTCTTATATGAAGAATTTGGAGATTCTAGATCTATCAAGAAACAATTTGACCGGAGAAATACCTACGTCGCTCGAAAAACTTCATTTCTTGTCGGGTTTTGATGTATCTTTCAAGGATCTGAAAGGCCCGATACCAACCGGTGGTTAATTAGCTACTTTTGATGCGTCTAGCTTTGAAGGCAATCCAGGGTTGTGTGGCGAGCTCTTGCAATGTCCTTGTTCCAATAGAGTAGAAACAAAAGCAAAGGATGAATCTCATCTTCAAACTGAAAGTGGCAACAAGCGAGCATATATAAATGGGGCCTTTTTCGGTTTTGCGTCGGGATTTTCAGGTGTTGTTGCAGTTATGACATCCTATATTTGGTCTAAGCTTTGCAAGTAATGACCGCCTTTGTAAGAAGTGGATTACTCAATCGATAAACCTTTACATTTCGTGATGATACTAGTACTTGTATGAAGGTTAATAATATGACACCTTGTTTGATTTGTACTGAATTTGTTTTTGTTGCTTACACTTTTTGGAACCTGTCTGTTAGGGTGTGGATTTATTTGTGTAATAATTCTATACAAATCAATTCTCCCGAATAACATTATTGAAAAGATTAAAAAAAAAATACCTGCCTAAATTTGGTATTAGAGACATAATATAATAGGTTGCGAATGAGAAGGGTGATACTCCACTAAGTTTGGTATGGAAATGATCCAAAAATAAAAAGTGGGTGTCACAACGGACAAAACTGGAGGAGGCATTACGGTAAGACTGAATCTAAAGTTTAGAAACAATTGTCTTGGAAGACCTTTGTAAATATGTTTGTGTACTGAAAAGCCGAATGTACGCGAAGATCTCGAACATGCCCGCGGGCAACCTTATCTATGACGAAGTGAATGTCAATCTCGATATGCTTGGTTCGTTGGTGTTGAACCGGGTTTCTTGCAAGATAAGTCGCAAAGATGTTATCTGTGTAGACAACATATGCTTTCATAAGAGGGCAATGGAGCTCAAGGAAAGGATTGTGGAGCCAAGAACACACGGACACAATGTTGGCAACTCCTCTATACTCCGCCTCAACGCTAGAACGAGAAACAAATTACCGTTTGGCAGACCACGAGATTAAGGTGTCATTGAAGAATACATAGTAACCAGATGTTGACCGCCGTGTATCAGGACAGTCGGCCCAATCGGCATCAGTATATGCAATGAGGTCAGATTTCAGAGAAGGAGAAATGGTGATACCTAACAATGATTTGCCCATAATATAGCGGATGATACGCTTGAGTGCAACAAAGTGAGCTTCCCCGGGATCGTGCTTGAAAAGGCATACTTGTTTTACTGCATAACTTATGTCAGGGCGTGTGAAAGTCAGGTATTGAAGTGCCCCACCCAAACTTTGGTAAAGAGTCGGGTCATTGACGACTGGACTAGAGAAGGCACTTAACTTGACAAATGTCTCAACAGGTGTCGTAGATGGTTTGCAATTAGTCATCTTGGCTCGTTCAACTATTTCTCGAGCGTACTTATCATGCGATAAGAATAGTCCAGAGGTACTCCTGCGGACTGAGATGCCCAAGAAGTATGACAAAGCTCCAAGATCTTTAAGAGCGAATTCCTTACCCACATGATTAGATGAGTGTGCAACATATCAAAAGATGCAATAAGGATACTATCATCAACATAGAGAAGCAGATAAGCAATGTCGGAGCCTTGACGGTAAATAAAGAGATATGAGTCGCTCTTACTGCCGATGAAACCAATTTGAAGCAAGAAGCATGCAGAGCGCTAAAACAGGCTCTCGTTGTTTGCTTAAGGCCATAGCTAGAGAGACTTTTGCAATATACATACAAGATTAGGCCTAGAGGAATCACGGAAACCAGAAGGCTAGAACGTATATACCGTCTTATTCAAATGCCCATGAAGAAAGACATTTTGAACATCAAGTTGATAAATGGACCAACAACGAGAAACTGCAATGCTGAGAACGGTTCTTATAGTTGATGGTTTCACTACCAGACTAAACGTCTCATCGTAGTCAATACCAGCTTGTTGAGAAAAGTCATTGGCAACCAAACGAGCCTTAAACCTTTCAAGTGAATCATCAAACTTGTACTTATGTCAAAAAATCCACATACAGCGCACAATATTAGCATGCGGCGGACGAGGAACCCGAACCCAAGTCTTATTCCGCATAAGGGCTCGATATTCATTAAACATGGCCGCGGTCCACTGCGAATCTTGGAGAGCTACATTGTGGGGTTTTGGAATTGGCGAGATAGTATGGGTTGAGGAGGTGGTGGAAACCGATAAGTCAAAGATCGGTTTGGGTTTGACGATGCCGGATTAACTCCGGGTCTGGGGCCGGGTCGGAGGAGGTACAAGCTGGTTGACAGTTGGTGTCTCATGTAAAGGAAGGTGGGCTGGGGAAGAGAAGGGAATATTCGGATGTGGGATGGGCGTGGGGCTTGCAGGAGTTGAGTCAGTTGGGCTGGTCACATATGTGGGTTGCGGGAGTGGGCCGTTATCATGGGTGAGAGAGAGGATAACAGAAGCGGGCATTGGGTTTGGGCCGGAGCAAGGTAGAAGCCTAGTCTGGGAAGGAGAGGGAAGGGGAGGGACGCGGGCCTAGGACAGAGGTGAAGGGGAGTGGGCCGGCGAGGCAAGATCAGGAGAATGGGCTTGGGAGGCTAGTTTTTGGGTTGAGTGATAGGGGAAATTTCTGGTTCAGTGAAGGATGAACTTAACGGAGAGCATGCATCCGGATGCTTCGATTTCGGTCTAGAAAAAGGGAAGACGAACTCATCCAATGTGACATGTCGAGATATGATTATTTTATTTGTGGTGAGATCAAAACATTTATACCCTCGATGATGTGTCGAGAACCCAAGAAACACACAAGGTGTCGACCGGTATTGGAGTTTATGAGACATAGTGGCGGTTTGATTCGGATATCAAAGACAACCAAAAACTCTAAGATGATCATAAGATGGAGTCGAATGATATAACACTAGAGTGGGAGACCGATTTTGGATTGAGTTGGAAGGGAGGATATTAAGAAGATAACATGCAATATTCAAAGCATGAGGCCAAAAGGAGATGGAAATTGAGGCATGGAAAAGAAGTGAACGGATCATGTTGTTGATAGTATGAATGATACGTTCGGCTTTTCCATTTGAGGAGATGTCTATGGACATGAAAATCGGAAATTTATGCCAGGAGTAACAATTATTTTTTTGAAAATTGGTGTTATGAAATTCCTTGTCCATGTCGCATTGGAAATTTTTACTAGCGGTGACCGGAGAGCCCATGCCGTTAAGATGGTTGGATAAAGACTTCAACTTTTGACAGTAATAAGCAATAGAAGGGAAAGCAGCAAGAGTACAGTTAGAAAACTCATGTTCAAGATAAACGGCACGAGTATTCTGGTTGTCCTGAAAGATGTCTTTCACGCGCTTCCATGCTCGTAGAGCCGTGTCATCTGGATCTAGAATTTGAAGGAGAATATCTTTGAGACTCTACTTTAGATCCAATGAAGAACTGTAGCATCAACTTGATTCCCGAGATCCTCGTCAATGTCAACGGGATTGACAACGGAATCATCAATATGATCAAGAACGTTGTGAGCATTTGCGGTAACGCGAAACAGAGTGACCCAAGAGTTGTATGGGGTGATTAGATCAAGAACCAAGGCGATGTTGTTCTTGATGTTGGAGATACCCAGTGTTGAATGGAAAGATGGTTTCTTCTCGGTTGCCATGACATCGCAACGACCAAAAGAAGGAAGAAGAGAAACGTAAAAGGGGATGAATGACACGGCGGCGGTGGGGAGGCGGCACGCAACGTCGGAAAAAAGAAGCGGAAGAGGGAATCGATTAGTCTGACCATGTGAGATTTGAATAAAATTCCCCTTAGAAGTTCCATCGACGGATGGGTATATTAATAACCAAAGTGTATTTACATAATTACACAAGGAGCCCTCTATTTACATTAATTGTATATTCTTACAAAAACTTCCTCTAGAAATTGGCTCTGGATGACATACCAACAAAATAAAAGTTTAGACAAACAAAGAATTCAAATTATCATGCAGTGTGAATTTTGCAAACGTCGTACTAAAAGTGCAAAACATTTCTTCTTTGGGTGCCCTTACACTACACAAAACATTGATAACAATAAAATTTCATCGAAATTACAAGACTATGGTACAACAAATATGAAAGTGAACGATATTTTCCTTGATCTTAAAGGAAAAATCGACTCATTGTAACTAAGACAAATTGTGGTGATATGGTGGAACGTTTGGATAGCAAGGAACCAACTTGTATTCAACAAAAAAAAAAGGCACCACAAGAACCAAATGGCGGTAAATAAAATCAGTGTGTGGGAACGAGAAAACATGAATCCCTATTAGAACTGCACCATACAACAAAAACAAAAGAGAAGGAAGAAAAACATTAGATGTCAAAGTCCGAAGAAGGGTTTTAGCAAACTTAAATTTGACGTGTCTACAAACTCCTCTGGCCATTGCACTTTTGGCTATATTATACGGAACTCTCAAGCAATAACACTCGCTACTGGAAATGGTAGATTCATTGTTGATACTGTTCTACAAGTAGAAGTGCTCGCTCTTAGGGAAGCCCTACAAAAGGTCGCGAGTATTGGGATTACAATTATCGAGATAAAGGGTGATGATTTGGCTCTCATTAATGCAGTCAACAAACACTGAAAACCTCCTTAGTAAACAGATATGATCATATCTGACATATCTACCATGATTTTTGGCTTTGAGCAATGCAACACTCATCATATTTTCAGGGAAATCAACGTTGTGGCAAACAGACATGCAATGCATGACCACACTCCAGGGAGATCTGACATTGGATTACCGAAGGATGTTGAAGATTTCATTTGTCTGGATGCTTTGGGAAGACTAGTTTCTAGAAACTAACTTTCCAAACTTCTTACCTTTATATCAAAAAATAAAGAGAAACAATACTTGCTTCACTACTAATTACTTCCCAAACGAATCGTGGAATAAACCTCACGGTGGCAATAAACCAAATGTGCTTATTTTATTATGGAGCTATCAATACCATAAATTCCCAATAAAACATATATTGATTACAAAAATATGATAATTAAACTCGACTAGCATATCAATTCCCATTTATTTTTGAATTTGGAATTCGTAAAAAGGCTCGCCCCATTATTGAATGACTGAATTGTCTATCTTCATGCATAAATTATCCGGTAGGGAAAAAAAAAAGCATGACAAACCCCCTTTAATAATCTGGTCAAAGTTACCATACTCTCTAAATCTATTAAATTTGATAAAAAAAAATTATTATTATTTGATGTTACTATCGGGATGACGACCGTAGACATAGCTTCTTACCAATTTTACATTCCAATGTTATCACTAAGTACAACTGAAATAAAACTTGCTAAACCCCTTATAATGAAAAGAGAAGTTTGAATTACTAAAGTTTGTTGTATAGCTGATGCAAACTAGGTATCCATTACTAGAAAAACGGGTCTAAAGTGACACTAGCTTTTAATAGCATTTGGTGATACCTTAAGGTGTCACAAATATGATCACCGACACATTGAAAGGGTGTCACAATTTCTGTCGTCACAATTGGCAAATGTGTCAATTACGACACTTTAACATGTCACTGTAAATTGAGACACCTTAAGGTGTCATAATAGTTAATAATTTTGTGACATATATATATATATATATATCATTGTTTTGATATTTGCGACACTTTAACACGACTCTCTTCGATACTTATTTTGCTGTTTTAACACAACTATTTATAACACCTCAAGGTGTCGCAATTTACAATTAATTTATGAAGAAAATAATAATTTATCAATATAGTTCTTTGTCTTCAACACCACTTGCAATAATATCAAAATGACATGTAAATAAAAAAAAAAAAGGAGAATGCTCCAATACACAAGATTTTCATATTGATTGTTTCACAAACTAGCAGAAATAAAAGAAAATTTATTACATTAAAAACTCTTTTAAAATAGTTTCTTAATCATAAACCACCTTCATATGCTAGCTCTCGCTGCATGCTCTCACTTGGTGCAGGATTTCCCAATCTTATAGATGATCCATGAGCAACGGAACGGAACAAACACCTTCCATCTCCAGGAATGCCTTCAGATTTGATACAACATGATAGGATTATAATTGTGTAAAAGATGTCTCTTCACAATCATGTTTTTCATTCCTACTCCGAGGTCATTCAGCATATGAGTAATCGGAGCTTGAAGAACAAACCAGCAGCCCGAACACAATAGTCTATAACAGTTGTTTGTCCTGTTTGTTTATAAAGGCTAATTAAGACCTAATAACCAAATGTAGCTGAATTTTGTATGATAATCAAAAAACAATAGCCAGACAAAAAGTCAAAAACAGTATCTGATAGATAATCACATGAGAGTCTCTTTAAAATGTACTAAAAGTATGAAGCTGGGTTGCCAGCTCACGAGGTTACTCTCTTCTTCAAGGTATGATAGCTGCTGAAATATGAAGTTTTTGGCTTGCCTGTACTGGACCAATAATCCAGTATTTAATCCCTTTCACATAAAAGTCAAGATGATCATTATAATTGGCATGAGGACTTATAAAGGCTAATTAATAACTAAATTTATGTCCAGCAACAGAAAGTACACCATCAATGAGCAAACTAACTTCTATTTGATAGTACAAAAAGAATAAGTACAGAGTCAGACATTAAGGCCTAAATTTATGTCATGCTTATGTTTACATGCCAAACAAAAGCAGTACATGAACTTCTTTGTGTGATACATCTTCTGAAACCAATAGAGACTCAGACCCTCTCAAAATAACAAAATCAGTCAAAAAATACACTATGAAACATCCATTTCTCCAACCAGTTCTAATTTTTTAGATCATTTTCCCTGTTCTAGGCTGGTCGGGGATAGGATTATCTCAACTGCAACTTTCAGTTCGGAAATTTCGAACAGCTCAGGTTTGATACATTGTGCGAGTGAATCCCTATGGTCTTTAGATCATAACAAAATTCAAACAAAGACTATATGCTCGATTTGGAGAGCCTAACCTAATACTCAACTTTTGGGAGAAGACCTAATTTGGGAGAAGACGAAAATTTGAGAGAAGACGAACCTTTGCGAGTCGCGAAGACAGCACCTGATTTGGAGAACCTAACCTAATATTCAACTTTTGGAATTTAGATTGTAATATTGCGACACCTTCTGGTGTTATTAAAATAAAATAAAAAAACGACACTTAAATGTGTTTTTATTTGTCACGAAGATGTCTCTATTTGTGTCATTTGCGACACTCCAAGTTGTCTCTCCTTGTGCCATTTGTGACACCTTGTATGTGTCCGAAATTTGCAACTCATTAATGTGTCTGTAATAGTGTCATTTGCGAAACCTATATGTGCCGGAAAACAGAGGCACCTTAGTGTCGCAATTTAGCGAGAGTTTTGCGGATGCAATTTTTTTGCGACACATTGACATGGTGTCGGAAGAAAAACGTCACATATAAACCGCATTCTAGTAGTTCCCCTTTATTTTTCTCATGAATTTTAAATGTAAAAATAATTAATTAGAACGAGATAAGGGGCCGGGAAAACGTAAAAATAGAACCCCTATAAATTTCACGATTCAGATATCTGTGAAACCCTAAAACCCATAAAACAAACTAAAACCGACGAACCCCTTACAATGAAAAGAAGAATGAATTACTCAAGCCTTTTTTTGTATTTATGATACAAAAAAAAAAGAATGAATTACTCAAGCCTTTTTTTGTATCTATGATATAAACTCGTTTCCTGTTTTTATTCATAAATTTTAAAATTTATAAATTTTAAAATAATTAATTAAAACGTAAAAATAAAAACCCTTTAAACTTCACGATTAAGATCTATGGGTAACCCTAAAACCCAGACAACAAACTAAAATCGACGAGCCCCAGCCGGTCCCAGCATCTCCTTCTCCGAGCACCGTCGCCTTCCACGTAGCCTGCCCGTTCTCCAACGTTGCAGAGAACCTGGTTTTACAGGAGAGGTTGTCGCAGTATCTAAACAGTTGACGGAGATGGTTGACTCGACCAGGGAGATTCAGAGGTTACGCGCCTCCAGGAGTAACTTCTGGCTCTTCAGTAAAAATTGGTTATATATAAATGAAATAAATCAGTTGTGGTCTACCTAATAAACTTTTGTTAAATTGTGTGTTGTAAGTCAACCAAGTTGGACTAATCTAGAGCAAAGCAATCAATGTGAATAAATCAGTTATGGGTCTACCTAATAAACTTTTGTTTTTTTTTTTTTTGTTGTTGAAAGAGTTTGCTTAATAATTTTTATATATAAATGAAGTATTAGTATTGAGTGTCCGGTTAGTTAAAGGAGCAAAATAATAACCGTAAAGAAAAAAGGAAATGCAATGAAAGTAATTATATTATTTTGATGTATTAAAATGTCTAAAATTCTATTTAAGTCACTAAACAATTATGATTTTCTATTGATTTAATAATATTTTATTTATAAAACAAATTCTAGCAAATCCAAACAGGCCTGAATGATTATGAACCCACTCGCTATATTATGCCTTTGTTATTTTACTTCTATGTGTTAATTTTGTTATGGGTTACCAACAAGTTTGTACTCCAAAGGCAAATCTTCTCTCCTCTCTTTCAAAAGAACTAAATAAATTGCCAACAATCTGTTTGGAGAAACATGCACTCTCCATATTTCCACTGAGATTCGCCTTTTACAAAGTCTTCAATCCAATCCCTACTTTGGATGTGTCTTCCAATAATCTCAAAGGTCCGGTACCAACTTGTGGCCAATTCCCTTCTTTGGATGTGTCTAACTTCGAATGCAATCCAGTCATGTGTGGCGAGCTCTTGCATCAACCACGAGATTACATGTGTTAGATTTTTTTGTAGACATTTTCATATAATCAAGAGCTGAATTTTTTTTTTACCACTTTTGGATTTTAACTCTGATCCATTTGATAAAAATGAAATAGCTAGGCAATTCTGTGTGCGTATATAGGAGACCTAATCTGTGTGTATGAAATATTTGGCCCCAGAATCTACGTCTTACCTAATCTGTGAATTAGTCCATTTTCACGGCGCGTGATTTGAAAGCAATATGGATACATAATCCATGCAAATGAACAAAGGGAGTTATAATATTTTTATCATAATCAATAAACTTGTTTTCCATACTCACTGGAACAAAACAATGCATCTATTCTCAATCCAATCCTCAATAAACTTTGTCGGTGTTCTTTTGCTTCTATATGTCAAACTAGTACTCTGTTACCAACAAGTTTGTAACCATCAAGATCAATCTTCCCTCCTCACTTTCTTCGCTACCATTCAAACTTCTTCTTCTCCGCCACTCAACTGGTCAACTTCTGTAAGTTATTGTCAATGGGAAGGGGTACACTGCAATGCTAAAGGTAGGGTCAAACATTTAAATTTGCCATCACGAGGCCTAGAGGGAAACTTTACTCTACCTCTTGGGAGCTTTGCTAACCTTATCTATCTTAATCTCTCAGATAATTCTCTTTCCGGACCTATACCATGGTTCTTATGTTCGAATTCATCACTTGAAACCCTAGATTTATCTTATAATCATTTTAGTGGTCCGATTTCTCCCGAAATAGGTGGATGCTCGAAGCTCAAAGTCCTTCGAGCAAGCTCTAACTCCCTGTTAGGGTCTATTCCAAATTCTATCTTCGGATTAAGAAAATTAACCGAGATATCACTTTCACGTAATAACTTCAATGGGATCATCATAGAGGCAATTGGAAGGCTTACCAATCTTAGAACTATAGACTTTTCGTCAAATAGCATTTCGGGTCAAATTCCTTACAAGATCGGTAAGCTCTCGTATTTGCAAAACCTCTATCTTTCGGACAACAATCTTAGCGGTCCTATCCCGTCAAGTTTAATGAGATGCACAAATCTAAGGGATGTATTTTTTGGAAACAATATCTTAGAGGGAGAAATCTCAAAATTAGATTGGTCGAAACTTGGTCAACTCCAAAAACTTGATCTTGCGAATAACACATTCAATGGTAGCTTACCAGAAAGCATATATTCATGCAAGTTACTTGTGGCGTATCGAGTAGCATTGAACAATTTTACTGGTCAAATGTCACCAAAAATTATTGAGTTGAAGTCACTATCATTTATTTCCCTTGCTCACAATTCACTTACAAATGTATCAACAATGCTTACATTGCTAGCAGATTGCCAAAACCTAACTTTTGTCTCCATAGGTAGGAACTTCTTCGGCGAAGCCCTGCCAACCGATAAGAGCTTCCTTGGTCCAACAAAATTTTCAAATTTGTACTATTTTTCTCTTGATAGTTGTAATCTAACAGGAACATTTCCACAATGGTTATCCCATCTTAGGTCACTCCGATATTTGGTGATGAGAAGTAACAAGATTACAGACAAAATTCCACCTTGGTTAGGGACTTTACCTAACCTTCTCCAATTAAGTTTAGGTGATAACAACCTATTTGGGGAAATTCCACAACAACTGTGTAAATTGCCAGCACTGATCTTAGAAAATATAGACCCAAAACTAACTCATATTCATCTTGAGCTTCCCACTTATGTTGGTACAGATACCATCTACCGCAACAATGAGGTCACAACCATTTCTCCGGCTTTGGATCTTAAATCTAATAATTTAAGTGGTCATATTCCATCAGAGATTAGCCAATTACAAAGTCTTCGAGAACTATTACTTGGAAATAATCACTTTTCGAGCTCAATTCCAGTTGCTATATCTAATATGAAGAATTTGGAATATCTAGATCTATCAAGAAACAATTTGACCGGAGAAATACCTACGTCGCTCGAAAAACTTCATTTCTTATCGGGTTTTGATGTATCTTTCAACGATCTCAAAGGCCCGATACCAACCGGTGGTCAATTTGCCACTTTCGATGCGTCTAACTATGAAGGCAATCCAGGACTGTGTGGCGAGCTCTTGCAGCGCCCTTGTTCGAATATAGTAGAACCAAAAGCAAAGGATGAATCACATCTTAAGACTGAAAGTGGCAACAAGCAAGCATATCTAAATGGGGCCTTTGTTGGTTTTGCGACGGGGTTTTCAGGTGTTGTTGCAGTTATGGCATCCTATATTTGGTATAAGGTTTGCACCGCCTCTGTAAGAAGTGGATTGTTCAACTGATAAAACTTTGCTTTTCGTGATGATACACCTGAGGCAATAGATAATTCTACACCTTGTTTGATTTGTACTGAGTTTGTTGTATGTGAAATAGTATAATTACACCTTGTTTACTATGGTATATTGCGCGCATATTTCCCCAAACCCTAATAGTTGTTGAACTGTATATAGTCAATACTTTTTTCGACAATCATGATTAGAGAGTATATGTTTAATTGAATTGATTCAAAGTCATATATTAAAGTTCTTTTTGGTTTATTTGTAATCTAAAATTCCTCTGGAAAATCATTATAAGTAAACATAGCCAAGTATAAAATAACAACTATAAATATACATTATTTTTCTTTTTCTTGTTGATCGTTTGAACTACTGCTCCCTCTGATCATAATTATTTGTCATTTTAACTTTTGACATAATTTTTAAGAAAAGTATTAAATAACATAGATTTTGTAAAGTTTTTCTAAATCTTATCACTTATTTAATATTCAACCTTCTTTTAAACCAATAAAAAAGATTTTAGAACTAAAATTAATTATTTACACTAATTTTCAAGAACATTTCTTATAATTATTGTTCATTTATTGGCCTAGAAAACTTAAAACGACAGATAATTGTGATCAAATTTCTAATGCTAAAACGACACGGAGGGAGTATTATTTCTCATATTTCGCAAAACAAATGAACTACTAATTTGAGAATGAAAAAAAATGAAGATAATCATTAATTGTTTAGATATTATATATTATTGATATTTGGGTTTTGGCTAATAAACATGCAATTCAAATTTGTACTATCGAACCTAAAAAGGAGGGTCAAATGTGAGATTAATGGATCGGCTTGGCATAACAAATGTCAGGTCAGGAGATGATAAATTGTACAAGTTTTTATTATAATTCGTCAAAAAAAAAACTTATGGTGTTTGTAAACACTTTAGAGACAATTAGGATAACATTTGTGCATTTTGGTTGGAAAAATCCATCAAATATTTACAGTGTCACGTAACTTTAGAGACAATTAGGTTATTTTATAAATGTCATAAAATTTTGGTGCAAAAAAATTCATAAAAATCTTAGCTTATATATATTATAAAGAATTTGGTCTACTAGGCGCTTTTTGGTTTTTGTTAAAAAAACTATACCCATATTTTTTTACCATTTTTAATTAATGGTAGGTAAAAATAATTAACCTTTTTATTTAAAAAAAATGTTTGTTATTTGTTATTTGTTATTTAAGTGTAAGTTTTAATTTTTAAAAACTGAATTTGTTTTTTTTATTTTCTTTTATTAATTCTTTTTCTCTTTTTTATTTTCTTTATTTTTTTTTATTTTCTGGAATGAAGAATTTTTCACATGCCGGAATTTTCAATACCGGAATTTCACATACCGGAATTTCACATACCGGATTTTCACATACAGGACTTTTCACATACCGGAATTTCACATACCGGAAGTTATCATATCATACTGGAAGTTATCATATCATACCGGACGTTATCATATATATCATACCTGAAGTTATCATACCGGAAGTTATCATATCATATCGGAAGTTATCATACCGAAATTTATTTTTTTATTTTCTTTTTATTTTTTTTGTCTTTTTTATTTTCTTTATTTATTTTTTTGGAATGCATACCGGAGTTTCACATACCGGAGTTTTACATATACCGGTAGTTCACATACCGGAAGTTCACATACCGGAAATTCACATACCGGAAGTTATCATACCGAAAGTTATCATACCGGAAGTTATCATATCCAGTGGGGGCCGCAAGATTTTAAAAGGGGGGGGGGGCGAAATTTTATTTTCGATAAAAATATTTATGAAAATAAAATTGCAATAAAAACAAAGTCAATATGTCATCTACTTACAATAAACAACAATACAAAAAAAATTATAAAAACATTACACTTAAAAGGCGCGGTCATAGACCGCGCCTATATATTTTAAAAAAAAAAAGTTGTCCTATAGGCGCGGTCTATAACCGCGCCTCTTTAGTTTTTTTTTTTTTCAAAAACGTTACACTATAGCCGCGGTCTAGGACCGCACCTCTATTTGTGTTTTTGTTATCTTTATTTCAGATATTAAAACGTTGTCCTCGACAACGCTTTGTACAAATAAGAGTGTGGTCTAAGACCGCGCTTCTAATCCAAACAAAAAATTCGTGCATTTTGGTGAATTATTTCACTCTAGAGTCTAAAACGGGAAATACTTATGAAGTTTCGTTCACTTCGACGAAAGATCAAAAAAAAAACATTTAAATATAACACAATAATAGTGATATTTAAAAAAAATAAATTGTAGAAAATTTTTTTATAAACGAGAGAAGCACAACCCATTTTAAAATGATTTTTTTCACAAAAAAAAAAAAAAATTTCTAGAAAAGGGGGGCGGCCGCCCCACCCCGCCCCCCCTTGGGGCCGCCCCTGATCATATCATACCGGAAGCTATCATATCGGAAGCTATCATACCGGAAGTTATACCAAACAAACTGATTTTATGTCATAGTTTAGAATTAAGAATTACATACCGGAAGTTATAAAAATGGTATGAGCAAAAACGCAACATTCAGGTATCAACCTTGAAGCAACAAAAATGTCTCTAAAAATGGTATAACCTTCTTCTCTGCCCATAGACGATCAAGACCACTATAAGCATCACCCTGAGCGAGCAAATGTTGTAAATTGACTAAATTCACCAGTTTAAACATCATTGGCATCCGGTATGAACTTCCGGTATAAAAAAAATTCGGTATGAACTTCCGGTATGAACGGTATGAACTTCCGGTATGAACTTCCGGTATGAACTTTCGGTATGAACTTCCGGTATGAACTTCCAGAATGAACTTCCGGTATAAAAAATTTCGGTATGAACTTCCGGATTGAAAAACTTCGTTATGAACTTCCGGTATGAACTTCTGGTATGAACTTTCGGTATAAAAAATTTCGGTATGAACTTCCGGTATAAAAAATTTCGTTATGAACTTCCGGTATGAACTTTCGCTATGAACTTCCGGTATGAACTTTCGGTATGAACTTCTGGTATAAAAAATTTCGGTATGAACTTCCAGTATGAAAAACTTCGTTATGAACTTCCGGTATGAACTTTCGGTATGAACTTCCGGTATAAAAAGTTTCGGTATGAACTTCCGGTATTAAAAATTTCGGTATGAACTTCCGGTATGAACTTCCGGTATAAAAAATTTCGGTATGAACTTCCGGTATGAAAAATTTCGTTATGAACTTCCGGTATGTAACATGTCCGGTATGTAAATGTTCGGTATATAAAATGTCCGGTATGTAAATGTCCGGTATGAAAACAGAAAATAAAAAGGGAAATAAAATAAAAAACAAATTCAGTAATTAAAATCAAAATTTAAATAACAAATATCAAATATTCTTTCTTTTTTAATAGAAGGGTTAATTAGTTTTACCTTACCATTAAATAAAAGTGGTAAAAAAATCATGGGGTATATTTACCAAATAGAAAATTAGAAAAGGCCTAGTTAGTATACAATAAAATAAAAAAGCCTATTTACCTAATTAGCCCTATATATTATAGAAGAAGCACTTCATTCCACTTGTTTAACTATGAGATTTCTAACTGTCACGTGTCATTTTAGCAATTAACAACGTTCCAAAATTTTCAAATTAAGTTTCTTAATTACATAAAAATTAATAGATTTTATAGTTAGAATTTTTTTAAAAAAATTTATCTGAGACAATTTAAATTTATAAAATTAAAAAACACGAAAAAGATAAAGATTTAAATAAGAAGATATATATCATCATTTAGAAAAACCAGTTACTTAATAAGTGAATAAGTTATTGAGAAATAACATATTGTTGTATTGAAGTAACACATCATTACTATTGCACAATAATTTTTTTATACTTTAAACCTTACATTTAATATATATCATAATATTTATTGTAAATTAAATTTAAAATACAATCCCGCTCAAGCGCTTGGCGACAAGATACCGGATGAGGTTCCTTGCCATCGACCGTGTTTGTCAATTCTGTAAGCATGAAACCGAGACCCATGATCATCTATCTTTCAGACGTCGATACACGAGGAGGATTTGGC
This sequence comes from Fagopyrum esculentum, assembly GCA_033239045.1. Classification (NCBI taxonomy): domain Eukaryota; kingdom Viridiplantae; phylum Streptophyta; class Magnoliopsida; order Caryophyllales; family Polygonaceae; genus Fagopyrum; species Fagopyrum esculentum. The sequence continues at coordinate 9,305,292 of BSUD01000001.1, forward strand.
GAGAGGTTAAACGTAGTTTTTGTATGTCGGGAGGTCTGAGCACACTTGATCTTACTCTACGATGGTTGAAGAGGCACAAGAACAAGAAGGAACGGAAGATAAGCGCTTGGAGACTTGCATTTGTGGCGACGATATACCCCATGTGGCACGCACGGAATATTTTAAGGGCAACTTGTTGCCGGAGGAGGTTATTATCCGACTTGTGAAGACACATGTCTTTAGGCTTTTGCAAGCGACGATCCAGGGCGAAGTTGGTGATGGTCTCTTTGGACATTGAGGGGTTGTTCAGCCGCTTCTTGTGCTTTAGTTGCTTTGATAGTGCAGCTTTATTTTGACATAGCAACGTCCTTGGGGTTGTGCATGTTCTTGTTGCTTTTTGTTCGTTTATTTGACGTACGTTGGACCTATGTTTTTAGCCGATCTCCTCAAGTTGAGGAGTAAGCATTTTTCTCATCTATGAATTTACCACCGTCTTAAAAAAATAACTAGTATCTATTAAAGCAGAAATCTCTTTTGTCACATGTCAATACCACGTTTATTGAAGTCCAAAAAAATATTTTAAAAAGTAATTTCAAATATTAATACAAATTAGAAATTAAAAAAAAAGTATGCAAATAAAAGTTTAACTTAGATATTCTTTTTAATTGCAACAAACCATATAAAACAAATCTATTTATTGAAAGAGTATATCGGAAGTTTTATTATAGATAAGTATGTATTCATAATCTTTTTAAAAAAATTTTAAAAATTTACCTAAAATAATTTTCTGCGGTTTTTTAATCTTTGTAATCAAGTTTGAAATTTTAGAATAATTTCAAGTATATATATATATACTTCTAGGATTTAGTTTGGAAATATTAATTAGTTTTAAACTTAATGTATATAATAAATTTATTAGATATTTTTAAAGATAATCTAAATTTTTTTATCTTATATTTATTAAAACAGAAGTCTCTTTTTCTACGTGTCAATGTCTTTCAAACTTATTTTATTCATTTTTTAACCAAGTTTTGATATATGAAAGGTCTTTCAAAACTATTTTATTCATTTTTAAGCAAATTTTGATATATTAAAGGTTGTTAACGCCTTTTAAAAAATATTGTATTTGTTTAGTTCTGAAATTTTTTGTTAATAATTTTTCAAAATTGGAAGTACCATATTTTAGAAAAAAAAAATATTTAACATTTATTAAAAAAAATATTTAACATTTATTAAAATTCAACCCGCATAAATAGTGTTAATTATCACAAATATAATGATTATTATTAGTATTGATAATAACATTGACAATAGAAATAATCTTAACCAATCAACGTATATAAGTAAGGGTTGTCTATGGTGTAGGTCGAGCGTAACGTTGACGAATAGTCTTAAACATCTTAATTTGGGGGGCCGTACATCTTGTCTAATATTTCATTGTTGCGTCATGCGACGGATACCAATATGCGAGAACGGGTGGCGTGGGCAAATTGGTTTACATTGTAGTTGTAGAAATTTAATATGTAAACATATCAAGAGAAAAGAATTATTTTCTCTAACTGCAGTTAATGATTTAACTTGATGAAAAAATATAATACTTACCGCAACAAAATGGTTACGAGGCATGTCTAGAGCGATAAATCCAATCGATCCCGGGACCGGCCCACCTTCAAGGAGCGTTTGTTTGGTTAACGGAAGGCTTATATGAGCCGTACTTCAATCCAAACGCACAAGAGTGCATTGGTAGACTGTGGCAAACAATGCCCCGCATAAGGGCATTTTCCATCCAATATTTGGATGGGCCCATAACATTTGGTTTTAGCGAATTGAGTCTCTTGAGAATCTCTTTATGATTGACCCCTTCATGATTCAGGAAAGAGTGATGTTATCCGGCGCATGCGCGCAGGGAAGGCGCGCAGGCCCAATGCGCGAGGCCCATGGTCGGATGCCCAGCCCGTCTCCGCCTATATAAGGAGGCGCGGAGGCCAGCCCTTGCCCTTGTTTTCTTCGTAGCCATCGCGCGTCTTTTGCCCTCGAGTTTTGCAGCCGTCGCGCACTTTATATAAGGAGGCGCGGAGTTCCGCTTCCTTATTGCGCAAAACAAGTGCCGCTATGTTAACTATATTGCACTTTATGTGAAACGTGCACAATATATGCTTCACATCGGGAAATACTACATCCAAGGCGCTTATAAGACCAAGCTCACGATTAGTGGCAATCACCTCCGACGTCTTTCCGTACAACAAATAACGGACCCTCCTCAAAGCCCACTCGTAGTGATCTCTATTCTCCTGTGCCATGAACACAAAAGCAATTGCGAATGTCTTCTTGGTGCTAGTGATGCCTACGATCTCCAATAATGGCATATTGTACCTAAAAGTAATACGAAACAACGATTGAGTTACAATTTCTAAGGAAAATATGATTGAGTGTATGAAATAAAGTAAAAATGTGCCTTAGATTGAAACTTACTTGTTGGTCTTATATGTCGAGTCCATCACAATAACATAGGGAAACATGTTGAACAAATGCCTTGAGTCGGGATGTGAGATAAAGAAATCAATCACTTCATCGGAATCTTGACTTCTCCGAGTGTTTACATAGTATCCACGTTCCGTTAACGTGTGAAGTGCTTGTTGTAATGGACATCTTCCTTCGGCTTGCTCCATTCTAATCTTCAAACCGGTGTTGTAAACTTGACGGATGGAGGTGACATTGTCGGGATCCTCTAATTGCACGGATTTTAATATATGTCTCGGTTTTAAGTCAGAATTCAATTCACACTCCACCTTTCGGCTCTACTTCGGAGTCATACGTCCAACATATGCATGATCTCTTAACACTGAAGGAATTATATGGTTGTGGATTCCACATACAACCCTCACCGTCCACTTTTCTTCTTCAATTTGGGTTCCTACAAGCTCAAACAAACACATACACTTCTTCGAGTTTTTTTTCCGGCTAGAACTTGGAACATGATCGGGATCTACGTCTTTTTCTTTTCTAGGTCCTCCGTGTCTATCACAACCCAATTGTAAGATACGAAAACCCCTTCTATCCAACCATGATTTTTTTAATGACCAACACCATATTCATAGCGTTGGCCACATACCGAGCCCACCCCAATAAGTTCTCTCTATCCGCAAAATATCCATGAAGCTCAAATTTTGCCGAATAATTGGTACCGAGAGCACGAGAGTAATCCATAAGATCCTAAATAAAAATAACATAGAGTATTATTTTAAAAATACACATCATTTTATTCTTAAATGTCTAAACTACAATTCCGATTCTCTATTCTAACATCGCTAATTCTATAATTTCGATTCTCTATTCTAACATTGCAAATTCTATAATTTCGAAAAAATAAAACGACATAACAGTAAAGTATAAAAATGAGTTTGTACACTTACTTCAAGTTTTGCGAGAATTTCTTCCGGATCACTATATTTTTTCATATCGAACGGCATCATTGAGCTTTCACCATCGGATTCTACATCAACTTCATCGGAATACGACGACATTTTAACGACTTTTGTGTTTACGTTGTTGAGGTTTGGATGAAGGTGAATGAGTGTCACATGTTATTATATAGGCTCAAAAAATCCACAACGGCTATATTCCCCAACGGCTAGTCCAACGGTTCTTTTTTCAAAAGTATAACGGGCAGAGAGACGCGGAGGCGGAGTGCGCCTCCGCGTCTCTCTTGGCGCGGGCAGACTCCGCCTCTATGAAGGCGTGAGTCCGCCCGAATAGTAAGTCTATTCAGGAAAACATCGTATCGTTTAGGGTTTTTATTGGACTCTTTCATCATGATTTTGCGCATTCGGAAATTGGTGACCGCATCAAGCCCAGACTTGTTGCAAAAACCAACGGAATTGTTTAGGGTTTTTACTGAACTCTTCCATCATGAAGTTGTATTAGGGTTTGACGGTAAAAAAAAAGAAAAAAAAGAGGGGTATATTTTCTTATTTAAAAACTAATATGGACCTAGTTGCTAGATAAGAATCTAGAAAAAGACTAGCTACCAAAATCACCCTAAATAATATCTATTACCATGGAACATGTATGATTATAAAAAACATCTATTACCATGGAACACAAATTAATAACACATATTGGCTTCAAATATAAAAAGTGAATCTTTGTTTCAAATTTTAAAGGATGAATTTGCAATGTAGGCCTTTTACAATGTAGAGTTTGGATTTTGGGCCTCTCATAATTTCATTTAGAAAATGGGCTCCTATTGTAGAAAAAATCAGAAAAGTAAGGGACATAGGTATCTAGACTGATTTGATGGGTGACATGTAGAAAAAATCAGAAAATAGACCAATCAATTCAGCCAGCCCATCTTATTCCCTCAATTGTCCCTTCTTCTTCCCTCCTTTCAAACGTAAATTTATATTTGGGTATCCATATGCAGCTCTTTTCTTCTTCCCATTGAAACGCATGAATCTGGACTGCTTGTTGAGCTTCTATTTCTGGGTAAGCAGTGTTTGTTCCTATTTTTGGGTAATCTCAATCTTCCTGGGTAATGTACTTGTGGGTAATCTGAAACTTCTCATCTTTTGTTTTTGTGAATCTAAAACACTGAAACTTCATGTTCTATTTGTGGGTAAGCAGTGCTTGTTTACATTTTCTATTTGTGGGTAAGCAGTGTTTGTTTGTATCCATGGATAATCTCCAACTTGTCATCTTCCTGCGTAATGTATTTCGGGGTAAGCTGAAAGCCTGAAACTTCTCATCTTCCTGGGTAATGTATTTCGGGATAATCTAAACCAGTCAAACTTCTTGGGTAATCTATTTCTGGGTAATCTCAAAATTCCTAGGTAACGTATTTCGGGATAATTTGAAACTTCTCATCTTCCTGGGTAATGTCAAACTTCTTGGGTATCCATATACTCCAACACTAATATACACATATCTATATAATCTAAATAACTGAACTTGGGTAAACATACAATTAGGTAAGCATACAATTGGGTAAGCACATATCCATATACTCCAACACTAATATACACATATCCATATCCATATAATCTAAATAATTGGAATTGGGTAAGCATTTTTTGGGTAAGCACGTATCATATACTCCAACAGATATTCATATAATCTAAATAAGTGAACATTATCATACCCAAAAAGTAACTACGTATGCATACAATTGGGTAACCCTAGTATCAGCGGAAACCCTAGCTTCATCCGCCATCGAAGTCTCGCCGGCCATCCTACGCTCCTCTGCTTCAATAACAGCCTGCGTAAACCCTAGACTGTTGTAACGCCCCAATTTTTAGGCACGTTTTCGATTTTTTATTTATTTATTTTTTTCCGATTTTTTTTATCTATATATTTTATTACTCGTGTTATAATCTCGTGAAATAAATTACGAGTATGGTTTTTGTATTTCAAATGATATATTTTTTTTCGAGCTTATACATATTTGATCTATAGATGTTTTCTCCGTACCTTATTTTCGGAAAGATCGGGAAGTTTTCCGGTTAGGAGATCCACTCTTTTTCCTTCATTTATTTATTTTTCCCTTTTTCTATTATCCCTTTTGTTTCTCCTCTCTCCTGATTGGTGAGCAGCTCTACAGAACCGACTCTTCGCTTCCTCTGCAACCAGCCTGCAATTGACCCCTCGATCTCCTTCGATGCCGCACATGCTAACTCGGAGCAGTGAGCATCTACAGCCCCGACTCCTATGTCCTCGTCTGCAGCTCATCCATCTCATGTTTCCTCTCTCTCTCTCTCTCTCTCTCGAACTGTTCTGAAACCAGGAACAATAGCAGCCCTATTTTCTCTTCCCGTGCATATCTCGCTAGCAGCCACCTCCTTCACCCAAAATTTCCTTCTTCTTTGTCGCCGGAGAAACCCCTCTAGCGGCCTCCTCCTCCGCCTTGAAGTGCTGCTGGAACCAGGGAGTCACCGTCACCATGGTCAGAACAGAATTCAACCTTTGTTGCAACTGTTACCGGGAACTACCCTATTCGCCCCCTCTGCAACGCCTCCAGCAAAAACACCGTCGACGCCGGAGGAACCTCGCCTGCCTTCGCCCTCCTCGCTGCCGGAACGCCAGCACATCCAGCCATCCGCCTGCGCAGGTTGCCAAGGAAGAAGAACCCATTTAGGGTTTTCATTTCGGCCCCCTCTTCTTTTGGGTTTATTACAATTGTGACCCACTATTTTGTATTTACAGTTTTCACCCAGATTATTGGAATTTGCAGATTTATCCTCTATGGTATTAATTACAGAATTGACCCAGAATTTTATTGCGGATGATGACCCATATTTCTAAAATGGTATAATTTGCCCGGAAAATATAATTTCGGATTTTAAACTTTGGGTTTACTTCGGGTTCTAGTCTTATATTTACTTAAGCGATGTTTTATGCCCTTGTGTATTATCATGGTTTTGACCCAAAGTTTATTTCGGGAGATGGCCAAGTTTTGATAGTTTCTTAGTTGTCCGGAAGGTTGTTTTGGTTTTGAACCGTATTTATAATTGTTGTGATCACCCCGGAAAATGTTTTGCGAGTGTTACCAATGCTTTGAAAGCGGGGCTTCCTTAGATTTTTATATGCGTTAATCTCCCTTCCAAAATTAGCATTTAAGCTAATTTTGTGTAGCTTTGGTTTTATGTCCAGAAGCGCCCCGATAAAGGCCTAACGACTCCAAGTTCGACATTCGTCTTGACGTCGCGTGAGTATTCTCTTTCCTCGATCTAGTTATCTTAAGTTTTAGTATCATGCTAGGTTGGATAATCTAGTATAACTTAGAGTGAATGCCAAGTAGTGGCCCTGAACCTTAGGTGAGTTTTGAGGATTTATGATCGTTCTAAAGCTTGAGGTGTTATTATCTTGCGAGGTTGTTTATGGCTTTAAGTTGTATGTTGAGCTTGTGAGAATTTAAGGGTTGAGGTTGTGGACTAGGACGAGAGTATCCTAGCATGTGTAGTGATGGTTATAACCTGGTGAGATCGTGAGGATTAGGAGTTGTTATCCTATCATGGCTATGGTTTATGATCTTGCGAGATCATTGGGACTAGAAGTCTAAGGACTTCTAGCATGTGAGATAGATGTTGATCGTGTGCCTTTTTACAGGCGTTGAGTGTCTTCCTGCGGGAAGCTGAGAGCGGGATATAGCGGGATTATCTTTGGAACGAAGTAAGTCTCCGGACTTACTTAGCTCGTATTCTCTGTATTAGTTTCGATGCGTGTTGGTGGTGTGTGTTTATTGTTTATGTGTGTGTTTATTGTTTATGGTTTATAACAACTAAACCGGAAATAGGATTACCGACCTTTATATGTTTATATTTGGCCCAAGTGTATGATAACGGGCGGTGACCGCTTGTCCAGTCCAAAATGGGGATGACTGGGAGGTGCCTTGCGACCAGCCCATCGGGTGATGCTGATCCGCATCAAGTACAAACCCGTATGGTGAAAGGGGACAAGGGCGAGATCTTTAAGATTCTCGTGTCACAAAAGAAGTTGAATTAGAACGGGATATGACCTAATAATAAAAAGATAATAAACCGGATTGTGTGTTTTGGAACATGTTGTGTGTTTATGATGCCTTATGTGTGTGTGTGTCAATACCATGATTCTAATTCCTTGAATGCTAGCTAACGGTTTTATACCGATATTGTTGTAGTTGCCTTGCAGGTTAGGGGCGCAGTCGAGAGATCCGGAAGAGTGGGCAGCCGGGGTCCGTACATTTTAGGATGGGTTTTGGGGGTTGTTTTTATGTATTGTTTAGGGTTTTATGTATGTCGCGTGTATGGCGGTTGCCTTTAGCGTTATATCTCGGCTGAAGTCTTTCGTTGTTTTCTTTTGGGGTTCATATCATTGCATTAAAATGAATTTCGGTTTTGCCTTTATTTGTGTCTTGTTGTACGATCCAGTGAAATTGTTGTCAGGCTAAGTGTCGGGACCCATTGTGAGGTCTCCGCCCGTAGCATCCCGAGTCCCGCGGATTCGGGGTGTTACAACTGTAAGAGGGCGCCGGAATCTGAGCAGAAAAGGAAGGGAGATCCGCCATTAAAACAACGTTCCCAAGCGGTTTCAGGGGAGGAAGAAGAGGGCAAAGAAAGGAGAAGTGGGCACAGTTTGGGTAAGGTTGAAGAATAGGGCGCAAATGAAGGGGAAGTGGGCGCCGCCTTTAGTGGACGAAGAAGGAGTGCGCCGGCTTCAGAAGAAGTGCGCCGGCTTCACCGGAGGGAGAGGGTAAAGAAAGGAGAAGTAGGCGTCGGCTTTGTGGTACCAGTGGCGTAGCCCCTCCTCGTGTCAACCTTGACGGCGAAACCCTAGATCTCTCGCTTGCCCTTCTCCCACTCAAAGGAAATCCTAGATCTCTCGCTCACCCTTCGGTGTCGGCTTGGTGGCCAAATGTCCTGCGGCGAAACAGTGCTCCCTGTCGTTGAAACTCCGGCGGATCTCCGTTTCATCCTCTATTTCTCCTTCTTCTCTTTCGTTCCTTTCTAGATCTGTTTTCTCTCTCTTTATAAAGAGAATGAATGTTTTCTCTTTCTTCTCTGCAAATAATATCAAAGTCATTTAATATTCAATTTTTTTTGACAGCCCATCCATCCATCCATCTTTTCTTGGGAGGCCCACAAATACAGCTATTAATTTTTTTGCAGGCCTAAATTATACTAGGAGCCCACTTTACAAAAGTAAAATTTAGGAGCCCTATTTTCCTCATTTAGTCAATTTTAAACGCATGTCTATATAGTATAGACACGCGAATTCAATGCATGAGTATATTTGTATGAACACAAGTTCGTTGTTTTAACAAACGAATTATATATGTTCTCATTTATTGTTCTTATGGTGAAAAATAGAAAAGTAACAATTATTTTCATCTATTGAAACCCAAAAGTAGAAATATCTCGCGTAATAATATAATCAAAAGCGGCTAATGTACAATTAATGTGTTATCATTGCACTGGATGAACAAAAATTAAAATAAATTATATTTATGAACGTAAGTTCGGTTTCACTAAACAACATTCATTCTCTAATAATTTTAAGGAACATGTTAGATGTACCATTATATTTTATTTCAAAAATGATATATATCCACAAGCAACATTGAATTTCTTCGTCTTTTTCGTGTTTTCAAAAAGAGTTCAAGAAGTGTCATTGGTTCAAGACCTACCGATTGGGCCCCACTTTCGTGCGGATTTTAGAAGACCGCTTGTGTCGTTATAGAGCACAAATGGAGGTTTTGGACGTGAATGAGGCCGTAGAGGCACCATACGACGTAATTGCATTGTAACTCATATATATGTATAAGGGAACAATCCAGTTCGATCTGTTCATCAAGCGATATCATCAGGGCCACTCGTCAATTCGACCGAGTTCAACAAATTCCGGTGGAATCAATCCGCTCATTGAATTTGATAGATGTCGAAACGCCAAAAGCTATAACTTGCACTTTTTAACGTTATAATTAATTAACGAATTATTTATTTATTTTCAAAAAATAAAGCCAATATTCAAGTTATTGCGAACAGTAACTTACTATTAAAAAAAAAAGAAAATTGATAATAATGGGCGCTGATTATTACTATCGGAGAGTACCATATTTTCTAGCCCTTGTATACCCTTTATACACCGTACCAATTAAAATCATTAATCAAATGTTAGTTATCATTATGAGTGATTTGAGTGATGCTAAGTATCTGAATCGAACGTAAAACAAGAGGGTAAAATGTAAGGTTAATCGATTGTCTTGGCATAATAAATGTCGCGTCAGAAGATGATCAATTTCACGAGTTTTTATTACAAAAAATCCGTACAAATTTTATGGTGTTTGCAAATGCTATAGAAATCTATGAAATTGTTGTGAAATATGAAATTTTATCAACGTCATTAAAACTACAATTAAGTTTGTGAATGTCGTTATGATAAAACACCATAAGACTTGCAAATATCTCGGACTCCCATCTATTATTGGTAGATCTAAGAAGGCGGTATTCGCTTTTATTAAGGAGCGCATTTGGAAGAAAGCTCAGGGTTGGAAGGAGAAACTGTTATCCTCTGCGGGATGAGAAGTCTTAATCAAGTCTGTTCTTCAAAGTATACCGACTTATGTCATGTCTGTGTTTCGCCTACCGGATGGTCTTATTAATGACATCCACGGTATGCTCGCTAGATTCTGGTGGGGTTCTACACAGACGACTAGGAAGATCCATTGGAGGAAATGGGATGACCTTTTCTTGCCGAAACGTCATGTTGGTATCAGATTCCGGGATCTTAAGGTCTTTAATGATGCTTTGCTTGCGCGTCAGGGGTGGCGTATCCTTTTCTCTCCGGACTCCTTGCTGGTTGTGGTTCTTAAAGCCAAGTACTTCCGTACAACTACTTTTCTGAATGCCTATCGGGGATGGAGACCCAGTTTTTCATGGCGTAGTATTTGGGGGGCCAAAGCCCTCCTCATTGAGGGTCTTAGTTGGCTTGTGGGAAATGGACTTCATGTCAACGCCTCTTCGGACAAGTGGGTTCCTTTGGATGTTGGCTTTGGCAAGCCTACACTCAATCCCGGTATGGGGGAAGATATCATGGTCTCGGAATTCATTGACATCGATACTAACACTTGGGACCACCCTGCACTCCACGCGGCTTTTTCTGCTCTTGACGTCTCCCGGATTCTCTCCATACCTCTGATTCCAAAACCTAATTTTTGTTGTATCAATTCTTGAAATCTGCGCCTGCTTGGGTTAATTTTTGCTGTATCAATTCTTGTCAGACAAGTGTTGAAGATGGTTTGCTTGTCTACCATTAAATGCATTTCATTAGCATATACACCTCTATATGCAACATTTTCTTTTATAGAGGAAAGGGTTTTGGATTCAATTCAGTATGATATCGACTTTTCTCGCGTACATGAAATGAAATGCCGTAGTTGCAAACGGACCAAATGCTGCAAAAACACAAGTGTAGACTATATGTGTATGATATATAGGGCAAATATATAGAATAAGAGACTGAATATGTAAATAAAGAAAAGCTGTAACAAACCTAACTGAATCGGTGTATATATACATATACACGATAGAATGAAATCATGTTTTCAGCTCATAATTCACATGGTTTCAGAGCCATGATTACAGACCATACTCATCTTTAGATCTAAAATATTTTTCCAAACACATTTTCTTTCGTCTTCCATTGATTCATGGCTACTGTAAGAGAATCACCTTAGACTGATGATTCTTCTCATTCCAATCTGAATCGGCATATTGTTGATGCCAATGATCCATTACATTATCCAATTCGGATAATCCTGGCATGCAGTTGGTGCCTATTCTCTTTAATGGATCCAATTTTACAACCTAGAAGAGAAGCATACGGATGGCGCTTGACGCTAAACAAAAATTAGGTTTCATTGAGGGAACATGTGCTAAACCGGCAATTGGAGACACAAACAAGCTCGCACGATGGACTCCCGCAGACTACATGATTCGCTGTTAGATTCTGCATTCGATGAAGTCTGACATTGTTGAACTCTTCACCTATGTCGAGTCTGCTCTAGAGCTGTGGAAGGATATTTCCGAGCGTTTTGAGGTATCAAATGCTCCTCCAATCTACCAAATTCACAAGGATTTGTCTATGCTTAAACAAGAAAACACAACTGTTGCAGTTTATTATGCCAAAACTAAGAAGCTGTGGGATGAATTATGTTCAATTGATGTGATTCCTGTGTGTTCTTGTCGTGGTATCACTAATTGTACTTGTGATATGTTTAAGAAAATTGTGGCTAGGGAAGCCAATACACGTATTATGCAGTTTCTCATGGGGTTAAACGAACAATATGAACATACACGTAGCCAGATCTTGTCTCTTGACACCTTACCTACAGAAAATCGTATTTTCCACATGATTTTGCAAGTGGAAAAGCAAAAAGAGCTTACCTGTCGTAATCCTAATTCACAAGATGTGTTTCTTGTGTCTCGATTCACTCCATATAGACAGGCAGGAGGCAGTCGCCGGGATTTCAAGAAAGAGAAATCCGATCGTTTATGTACCTACTGCAAAGAAAAAGGTCACCTACGAGAATCATGTTTTAAGTTGACAGGAGTACCTGAATGGTATAAATAATTCAAGCATAAGGAAGATTAATCTTCAGGAAGTCATGTTGACACTTACAATTGATCTTATAAGGTTGTTAACAATCTTGAGGTAGCCATTGCTGATACACCTCTGGATCCTGCAGAAAACTCAATTTCTCCACCTGTCATGGACCAATCCATGATAAATGTTGTCTGTCAAGAAGTCATCAAGTTAATGATGGAAAAGCAAGCCAATTCTTCACTTAACTTCGCAGGTATTGTTTCTGGTTTTGTGAATACTGCAGTTCATACACATACTTGGATCTTGGACTCTAGCGCCACAGATCATATATCTTTCTGCAAAGATTTTTCTAACTTGACCAAGATAGACAAGTCTTTGTTGATCGGTCTCCCTGATGGTTCAGTGAAAGAAGTGTACTACAGAGGAGATATAACCTTGTCTTCAGATATTATTCTTCATGATGTTCTATACCTTCCTCAATTCAAGCATAATCTTATGTCAATTTCTCGTCTGATCATTGATTTCCCTATGAAGATCACTTTCACTCATAATTCCTGTTTATTTCAGGACCTTACCAGTGAATCTATAATTGCTTCTGGTTACAAGGATGGTCATCTATAGAAGATAGGCTCATCTCTCTGTCATTCTCATGATCATGCAGTTTCTAATATTTTCAATAAGCCCTGTGATATGCATTTGTTTCATGCAAGACTAGGGCATTTGTCTCTGTCTAAAATACATCATGTTGATGATTTTGTCACAACTAAAGTTGAGACTCTTGACTGTCAAGCTTGTATTCAAGCCAAACAACATAGAAATCATTTTGATTCTAGTACATCTCGAGCACAAACAGCCTTTAGTTTGATTCATTGTGATATATGGGGCCCCTACCATACTATAGCTTTATGTGGTGCTCGTTACTTCTTGACAATTGTTGATGATTTTTCTAGATGTACTTGGACCTTTCTCATGTCTTCTAAGCAACAGGTACTCAAGATAATTGTCAACTTTTTGGCTTATGTGAAGAATCAATTCAATACCACAGTGCAGATTTTTAGATCTGACAATGGAGTTGAGTTCATGCAGAAGCAACTCCAAGATATATTTCTTACTTCTGGAATCATTCATCAATGTTCTACACCATATGTGCCTCGTCAGAATGCACGTGTGGAACACAAACACAGGCATTTATTAGAAACTGCCAGAGCTATTCGTATCCATGCTCAATTACCACTTTCTTTTTGGGCAGAATGCATCCTCACGGCAACCTATTTGATAAACCTCATGCCATCTGCTTTCCTTGATTGGAAGTCTCCATTTGAACTTCTTCACAAGATTAAGCCATCTTACACACATTTACGTGTCATAGGATGTTTGTGTTTCAGTTTACTTCCCAAACGAGACAAATTTGAACCAGTTTCATCTCCTTGTATTCTCCTTGGTTATCCTCCAGGACAAAAATCCTACAAGCTTTACAACATCAACACAAAAAAAATAATCATCAGTCGTCATGTTACCTTTCAAGAACATGTATTACCTTTCACAAAGTCATCATCTCCAACAGAAAAGTCCTCCAGTCCATCATCTCTTCCCTTGGTTACTCCAGCTCTAGACCACAATTGTACCCTGTGTATTCCTCCATCTACATCTGCTCCAGTTAACCCCATCCCATCACCCTTGCTGAGGGATTCCTCATTTGCAAATCCAATCCAAGTACCATTCAATACCTCACCCAGTCAATCTTTGACTCCTACTTCATCTCCTTCCAATATAATTATTCCATCTACCAATACTCCCACCACTATTACTCCTCCTTCTACATCACCTCTTCCCTTAATTATTCCACCTACTCGACCAGTACGTACCACCACTCGACCTGTCTATCTCCAAGATTATAAATGCAATTCAGCATCCTCTCTTGATCATTTTGATCTTGCTCCTCATTCTCCAGATTATATTCATGCTTTGTGCAATGTTATTCAATCTTTTGAACCTTCCACATATAATCAGGATAAACAATCTCCCTTATGGATTGAAGCCATGATTAAAGATATACAAGCCTTGGAAACCAATGATACCTGGGACATTGTTCCCCTTGCTTTTGGAAAAGTTCCAATTGGTTCAAAGTGGATATATAAGCTCAAGTATAGAGCTGATGGCACGATTGAGAGATACAAAGCTCGGTTGGTAGCAAAGGGTTATAATCAAATCAAAGATAAGGACTACAAGCACACTTTCAGTCCAGTTGCTAAATATGCTACTATTTGCACAATACTAGCACTTGCAGCCTCTCAGGCTTGGCCTTTGCACCAGTTGGATATAAACAACGCTTTCCTTCATGGATACCTAGATGAAGAAGTGTACCTATTGCCACCTCAAGGCTACAATCAAGATCCTCCTGGCTATGTATGTCAATTAAAACGCTCATTATATGGTCTTAAACAGGCTATTCGCCAGTGGAACATCGAGCTTACAAAGCTTTTACTCAAGTTACACTTCGTTCAATCTCACCAAGATCACTCCCTCTTTGTCAAGAAATCTGCATCAGGCATCACTATTGCCTTAGTATACGTTGATGATGTTATGATTAAAGGAGATATACCTTCAGAAATTAGCTCTCTCAAGACAGCCCTGAATCGTGCATTTACTATCAAAGATTTGGGGCTTGCCAGATATTTTCTGGGCATGGAAATAGCCCAAGGCACTTCAGGATTGCTTCTCAATCAATGTAAATATATCCATGATATTTTACAAGACACTCAGATGCTGAACTGCAAGGCTACTTCTTTTCCTATGCAAAGTAACACACACCTATCAACTGACTCTGGGATATATACCCTAAACCTGAGGTCTATCGACGCTTAATAGGTCGACTCTTGTATCTCACCCTTACACGACCAGATATTACTTACATTGTCCAACAGCTAAGTCAGTTCCTTGCTTCACCTCGCTTACCTCATTGGCATGCTGCTATTTACTTACTCTGATATCTCAAAGGCACCATTGATTTTGCTCTTACATACAATCGACAAGATAATATCTCCCTCACAGCTTACAGTGATGCAGACTGGGGAGCTTGCCCATTTTCTTGTCGATCCATCACAGGCTACTGTCTATTTTTGGGTACCTCATTTGTGTCTTGGAAAACAAAGAAACAACGCACGGTTAGTAAATCCTCAGTTGAAAGTGGGTATCGTGCAATGTCTATGACTACCAGCGATATCATCTGGTTAGATGGTTTGCTCAGTGATCTTCATGTGAGTCTTCCTCGCCAATTTACACTTTATTCTGACAATAAAGCAGCTCAACATTTAGCAGCTAACCCCGTATTTCATGAGCGAACTAAACACCTTCGCATTGATTGTCACTTTGTGAGGGATGAAGTTGAGAAAGGTTTTCTCACTACAGCTCATGTTCCATCTTCCCTCCAGCTAGATGATATATTCACCAAGGCCCTGGGAGAGCAACAACACCTTTTTTTGTCTCGCAAGCTTGGCCTGGTTACTCCTGTCCAGCTTGAAGGGGGGTGTAGACTATATGTGTATGATATATAGGGCAAATATATAGAGTAAGAGGGAAGAATATATAAATAAAGAAAAGTTGTAACAAACCTAACTGAATCGGTGTATATATATATATACACATGATAGAATGAAATCATGTTTTCAGCTCATAATTCACAACAAGGGTTCTCCAAGACCTTGATAGCTCAACCGAAAGGGTGGACACTGTAAGAGGCATTTTGTACATTATGTTAATTATAACCTTCCGACAAACTAATAGTTAAATGACCAATGCCTAGCTAATGAAATAACAGCATTGCTTACTTGGTAAGTGTAGCCACACATGATTGCAGACATCAGCAGTAATATAAAACGAATACTTCCGGCTTCTCTAGCTACAGAAATGAGACCAAGTAAACCTAAAGCCAGCAAAATGTACGCAACCCCAAGGGTCCCTGTCCGGCTTAAGAAGTAATCATGGAGAAGAGAGACTCAATTCGATATTTCTGCACAAGAAAGATAAATTATTGGATAGCAACAACAAATATTATACAACAAGCCTACAAAGCAAGGTAAACATTTCCTACATTTTTAGCAATCTTAGATTTGTTCCTTCAAGATGGAATTATACTGCAAGAAATCAACTAAGAATGGTAAATATTTCCGACAGTTTGAACACTCCATGATTTCGTACTTCGGTATCATGCAAGTTTAACTAACGTATTACAGGTTTCTACAATATCCTCACATAAGCAAGGCTCCTGACCTAGTGATGAAAGAGGGTGTAAGATGGTTCATTGAGGATGGGCAATGCACAAAATTCTGGACTGATATGATGCTTGGTCGTCCCCGACACCGCTGATTGACTTGGGTAGAGAGTGGCCGGCAACGATGGACTGTAATTGCAGGGTGAAGGACATGATGATTGTGGGGCATGCATGGTTGGGATTGGAACTCATTCGGTGACCTATTACCTTCCAGTTGTCTCATGCAGCTGATTGCATTCATGGCTTCGAATGAGGTGGTTGATCGCATTTCATGGAAGCATGAACCCTGTTATGTTATTGATTCTTGTTACACATTGTATCATAGGACATAGAGTTAAACTAGCACCTAGTACTATGATCTATGTAGAGTCATGTAAATGTATTCATGTGATAGTTTGCTATGTGATTGATCTTGATGTATGACTCAATGTTACCACTTAGTGAATCTAAGTAAGGTAGCTTGATAATTAATATGGTGACAAGCTCATTTACATTGGTATACTATTATGTGTATTAGGAGATATAAAGTTGTAATATATGTGTGTGTGATTTATGCTATTCCGGCTAAGTAGATATTTGGGCTAGCTGGATGGTTTTTTGAAGCACATCTCCTTGATCCACTTTTGGAGGCCTGCTTGATGATGTTGATGAACCGGCTGCTTCAAGTTGTTAAAACCAGTTCAGTGGTTTACTTGAGCTTGTAGCAAAAAGTGGTGTTTAACCTAGGTCAGCTTTGGTACTTAAAATGTTTGGTTGCAGCTTCTAAAACTCTAGAGTACGGCGCTTGTGTGCTTCGTCTCACAGAGTGAAAAGAGAGAACTGAGAGAAGAAGAAGGAGGATCATCCAAATCTTGCGTTGAGCAAAAAGGATCCTTAGAAGAGAAGAAGAGGAAGATAGATCCGATATCTCTGGATTATCTTCTCACCATTTGTTTCGTTGGTTTGCAACAGAGGCGAAGATCAAACTCAGATCTTCGTCGAGGTGCCTTTGAGGGGGCTTTTCTTCACCTTTGCTTCTCTGTATCTCCTGAGTTCTTTGTGTTTGCTTTCTTTGCTAGATCTTAGGAAAGGTGCTAGTGTCTCTTGTCCTATGTTTTGTAATCGGTGTTCTTGAAAACCTAGTGAAACCTCGGGACCGGATCTCTCCTCTTGAGGTCCCGCAGAGTAGGGATAGTTATTACCACCGAATTGCGTAAACAAATTGCTTGTGTGCATGTTGTTTGTGTCTTTAGTCAGATCTACGGCTAGAGAATATAGAAACGTTAGAATTAACTATCACAAACCCAATGGACTTGTTTTGGATGATTTCTGCATACAAAAGGCTCACTCAAGGGGAAATTGGCATCAATGGCTGCTACAAATTAATTTGGAAGCTGCAATTCCAGGAAAGGATCCACTATTTCTTATGGTTAGCTGTGAAGAAATGTATTATGACCATTATGCACGTTTTGCACGATTGGATCATGGCCAATCTCAGAGATGAAGAGATCTGTGATGATGGTGTGGAATGGAATGTTGTCTATGCCATTGGTGATGATAAAACTTAATACTGACGGCGCCGTCCAGAAGCATACAGGTAAGGCGCGTTCAATATTGCCATGTGCTCCTTGCCGATGACGGAATTGTGGGGGTGTTTTGACGGGTTACGAATGGCGTGAGATTTAACAATCCCAAGATTAGAGGTTGAATCGGATTCAGAATTGGTTGTGAAGCTCCTTCGTCATAGTTTCAATGCTTCTCATCCGTTATTTAGTCTGGTGGATCGTTGACAACGCTTCGTTCGTAAAGATTGGGTTGTTTAGTTTCATCACATTTACTGTGAAGTAAACGGCGTGGTGTTTGAGTATCCTATTGGTTTATTTAGGTTACATGACCCGATAAACTTTTGTTTTTGTTGTTGTTGAAAAAGTGTACCTAGTTAATAATCTGATTCTATATAAATGAAATATTAGTGTTCTTTTGATTATACGGTGGAACGAAAATAGTTAAAGAAATTTTTTTTAATAAATATAATTATATTACATTATTTTTTATGTGTTAAAAAAATCTCTAACATTCTATTAGAATCGTTAAACAAGAATAACTTTTTATTGATTTGCAAATATTATGTTTATGATCGAGAAATATTCCTAGCAATTTCAAACAAGAACTAAATAGTTTTTCTTTTTTTTTTTGAAATATTAATTTGTATTAAGAAAAGGGATGTACAAGGGGAATACAGAAGCAAGATCAAGTACAAAGGGGATGCATGGACAATGCATGAAGAATGAGAAAATCAAGCAAGGTTGAGGTTAAGCAATCTAGCAGTGTGGAGCGTAGAGGGAGATCGATCTTTCCAGTTGATTTCAAAATGGAGTTTGGTGGACCTGATGATCATACCAGCGCAGTCCACGGCTCTTGTGAAGCAGTTGTTGAAGAGCATATTGTTCCTAGCCTTCCAGACATTGTATATGAAGGATAAGATGGAAGCAATCTGGATACAATCAATCAGATTGGGCTTAGGATCGGTACAGGAGCTGAGCCAGGTCCAAAGGCAACCCAGATAGGGTGCAGGGTAGGGGATGTGAGTCCATCTGGAAATGATGTCGAGAACTAAATAGTTATCTGCACACCTGATGACCTTCCGTACACACTTGAACCAAATCATGAATTTTATTTCTCGATTACGGTTTTAAAAAAAATATTTCTAAACTAGGTGACAATTCAAGGATATTTTTCAATGGTCTTTTATATCTTATCAAAAAGTTTTAAGTCATTTTAGTTTCGTCACATTACCATGAAGCGAACTACACTGCGTATGAGTATCCCATTGGTTTATTTATGTTACATGACCCAATAGAGAACATTGATAGTTTTCTGAACAAAGAGTTTTTAAGTCATTTTTTTTTAAAGGAGACTTGTTAGTCAATGAAGTTGGACTAATCTTGATCAAAGCAATCAATGTGAATAAATCAGTTCTGGGTCTACCTAATAAACTTTTGTTTTTGTTGCTGTTGAAAAAGTGTACCTAGTTAGTAATTCGATTCTATATACATGGAATATTAAAATTGAGGGTTTTTCTTAGCTATGATGATTAATGTTGAACTTATTGTTCTTCTTAGGTTGATAATTGTTATATTAAGTTATGAATTGCTTGAATGTTTAATCTACTTCTCAATCGAAAGGTATACACTTTTAGATGCTAGAGTAATGTTTCCGTACACATATACAGTGATCATTAGTAATGACTACAAAATATTCTAACCCTAATATCTTTAGCGTATATTACAACCACAATATAGTGATCATTAATAACAACTATAAATATGTTAATCAAAGTAGAAAGAAACCAAAATCAACACCTTTATAAACTATTCGAATATGAACAATTAAAAGATATTATATAACAACTCACAAAGTCAGGATAGTATGGAACTAGTTTGGCCTCAGGATCTACTTTCTTTACCTAACATTTGCATAGACTTTGGATTCAAACTCGCATGTAATTTTCAAACAAAGACCCATCTTCCATACTATATAAAGGTAGTCTTAATATTTGATGATAATCAACAAACCCCTTTTCCATACTCACTGCAACAAAACAAAACAATGCATCTTTTCTCAATCCAATTCTCAGTAAACTTTGTCTGTACTATTTTGCTTCTATATGCCAAACTAGTATTATGCTACCAACAGGTTTGTAACCATCAAGATCAATCTTCCCTCCTCACTTTCTTCGCTACCATTCAAACTTCTTCTTCCCCGCCACTCAACTGGTCTTCTTCTATAAGTTGTTGTCAATGGGAAGGGGTGCAGTGCAATGCTAAAGGTAGGGTCAAACATCTAAATTTGCCTTCACGAGGCCTAGAAGGAAACTTTACTCTCCCTCTTGGGAGCTTTTCTAACCTTACCTATCTTAATCTCTCTCATAATTCTCTTTCCGGACCTATACCATGGTTCTTATGTTCGAGTTCATCACTTGAAACCCTAGATTTATGTTATAATCATTTAAGTGGTCCGATTTCTCCTAAAATAGGGGGATGCTCGAAGCTCAAAATCCTTCGAGCAAGATCTAACTCACTATCAGGGTCCATTCCAAATGCTATCTTCGGGTTAAGGAAATTAACCGAGATATCACTTTCAGGTAATAACATCTGTGGGAGCATCAAAGAGGGAATTGCAAGGCTTACCAATCTTAGAACTATAGATTTTTCGTCAAATAGCATTTCGGGTCATATTCCTTACAAGATTTATAAGCTCTCGTATTTGCAAAACCTCTATATTTCAGACAACAATATTAGCGGTCCTATCCCCTCAAGTTTAATGAGATGTACAAATCTAAGGGATATAATTTTGGGAAACAATTACTTAGAGGGAGAAATATCCAAATTAGATTGGTCCGGCCTCGGCCAACTTCGAAAGCTTGATCTTATGAATAACACATTCAATGGTAGCTTACCAGAAAGCATATATGCATGCAAGCTACTTGTTGCTTATCGAGTAGCATTGAACAATTTTACTGGTCAAATGTCACCCAAAATTATTGAGTTGAAGTCTCTGTCATTTCTTTCACTCGCTTACAATTCACTTACAAATGTATCGAGAATGCTTACATTGCTAGCAAATTGCCAAAAGTTAACTTATGTATCCCTAGGTAGGAACTTCTTGAACGAAGCCCTGCCAAGCGATAAGAGCTTTCTTGGTCCAGCAACATTTTCAAATGTGTACCATTTTAATCTTTATGATTGCAATCTTACAGGATCATTTCCCCAGTGGCTATCACATCTTAGGTCAGTCCGAGTTATACTCTTGGGAGGTAACAAGATTACAGACAAAATTCCACCTTGGTTAGGGACTTTACCTAACCTTGTCAAATTAAATTTAGATAATAACAACCTATTTGGAGAAATTCCACAACAACTGTGTAACATGCCAGCATTGATCTTAGAAAATATAGATCCAAAACTAATACATATTGATCTTGAGCTTCCCATTAATGGTTTTAGACAGAACTTCAACCAGTACCTTGAGATCACAATCATTACTCCGGCTTTGGATCTTAGAACTAATCATTTAAGTGGTCATATTCCATCAGAGATTAGCCATTTACAAAATCTTCGAGAACTACATCTTGGAAATAATAACTTTTCGAGCTCAATTCCGGTTGAAATATCTCATATGAAGAATTTGGAGAATCTAGATCTATCAAGAAACAATTTGACTGGAGAAATACCCACATCACTCGAAAAACTTGATTTCTTGTCGGGTTTTGATGTATCTTTCAACGATCTCAAAGGCCCGATACCAACCGGTGGTCAGTTTGCTACTTTTGATGCATCTAGCTATCAAGGCAATCCCGGCCTGTGTGGTGATCTCTTGCAACGCCCTTGTTCCAATAGAGTAGAACCAAAAGCGAAGGATGAATCACACCTTAAGACTGAAAGTGGCAATAAGCAAGCATATCTAAACGGGGCCTCTGTCGGTTTTGCATCGGGGTTTTCAGGTGTTGTTGCAATTATGGCATCCTATATTTGGTATAAGGTTTGCACCGCGGCACCGCGTCTGTAAGAAGTGGATTGTTCAATCGATAAACCTTTTCTTTTGGTAATGATACTAGAACTTGTGTGAAGGTTAATAATACTACACCTTTGTTTGATTTGTACCGAGTTTGTTGTATGTGAAATAGTATAATGATGTTCTACCAAAAAAAAATAGTATAATGTTGTAACCTTGTTTGATTTGTACTGAGTCTGTTTTTGCTGCTTACACTTTTTGGAACCTGTCTGTTACGGTGTGAATTTACCTATGTAATGAATCTATCTTAATATCAATGTATGAGACTAAGAAACCCGTGTATTATCTTTTGTTGATTAAACCTTTATCTGGTTTTGTATTACTTAAGTGGAAGGTGTGAGAATGAATATGAATTCCCCTTGGGGTTTCCGTCGTCAGACGACTCATATTAATAATAAGCAGCGTTTACATAATTACATAAGGGCACCCTATATTTACGTATATTTACATAAACTATCATACTCCCGCAGTCGAAACTGGAGGATGTTGAACAGTGAGACTGAATCTAAAGTCTAAAAATAATTGTCGGGGAAGTCCCTTTGTAAAAATGAATGCGTACTGAAATGCCGAAGGTACGTGAAGAATTCTAACGTGACCACGGGCAACTTTGTCGCGGACGAAGTGGATGTCAATCTCAATGTGCTTGGTCCGTTGATGTTGAACTGGGTTGCTGGCAAGGTAAGTAGCAGAAATGTTATTTGTGTAGACAATGGATGCCTTGGCAAGCGGACAATGTAACTCAAGCAAGAGATTCCGCAACCAGGAACATTCTGACACCACATTGGCAACTCCTCTATATTCTGCTTCAGCACTGGATCGAGAGACGACAGATTGTTGTTTGGCAGACCACGAGATTAGAGTGTAATTGAAGAAAACACAGTAACCTGAGGTGGAGCATCGTGTATCAGGGCAGCCGGCCCAATCAGCATCTGTATAGGCAATAAGATCAGACTTCGGAGAAGAGGTGATGGTGATACCTAAAGAAGACGTCCCAGAAATGTATCGGATTATGCGCTTGAGAGCTGCAAAATGGGCTTCCCTGGGATCGTGCATAAAAAGACACACTTGTTGTACTGCAAAACTGATGTCTGGTCGTGTGAAGGTGAGGTACTGCAATGCTCCAGCTAGACTACGGTAAAGAGTCGGATCACTAATAGCAGGACTGGATGAGGCACTGAGCTTGACAGACGTTTCAGCCGGGGTAGCAGAGGGTTTGCAGTTAGACATCTTTGCTCTTTCAACAATTTTGCGAGCATATTTATCCTGGGATAGGAATAAGCCAGATGATGTACGACGAACAGAAATGCCCAAGAAATAGGATAGGGGGCCTAAGTCTTTCAAGGCAAATTCCTTACTCAAAAGCTTGATCAGATGCATGCGCAGGGCGTCAGAAGAAGCCGTAAGGACAATGTCATCGACATATAGAAGCAGATAAGCAGTGTCAGATCCTTGATTATAAATAAAGAGGGGAGTCACTCTTACTACTAATAAACCCAATGCGATGTAGAAAACCTGCAAAAAGCGTTGAAACCATGCCCAGGGAGCTTGCTTCAGACCATATAGAGATTTCTGCAAAAGACAGATATGATTGGGTTTGGAGTGGTCGCGAAAGCCTGGTGGTTGAAACATATACACCGTTTCGTTTAGATGGTCGTGTAGGAAAGCATTCTGAACATCCAGCTAGTGAATGGGCCAAGAACGGGATACTGCAATGCTGAGAACCATACGGATGGTCGCTGGTTTAACAACAGGACTGAAAGTTTCATCACAGTCAATTCCAACCTGCTGAGAACAACCGTAACTAAGCGAGCTTTGTACCGCTCCAGGGAACCGTCAGACCTGAATTTATGCTTAAAAATCCACATGCATCGCACAATATTAGCATCTACAGGACGAGGTATCAGGACCCACGTCTTATTCCACATAAGGGCTCGATATTCGTCAAGCATGGCTGCGGTCCAAAATGAATCTTGAAGAGCTATATTGTGGGATTTTGGAATGGGGATATTGTGGCGGTCGAAACGGATAAGTCAAAAATCGGTTTGGGTTTAACAATTCCGGATTGACTGCGGGTTTGAGGCCGGTTCGGAAATGGATGGGACGGCTCATTTATATTGTCACCGGCTGGGCTGGGTAAAACGGGGGGGGGAATGTGGGACAGTAGGCTGGGCAACGATCACAGGGGAGCTGGGCCGGATGTGAGCTGGGCTGGAGCTAGGTAAGCGAATGGAGGAAGCAGACTGCTGGGGTGGGCCGCTCAACTGTGAGAAAGGGGAAGCGGGCCCAATCACAAGGGATGGAGATCTGTTGCTGGGGTGGGCCGGAGCTGGGTTGTGGCAGCGGATTGGGCCAGACGCTGGATTGGGGTGATGGGCCTGTGGTGATGGATCAACAGCAATTAAGGGGTTTAATTGTTGCAAATGATATGGTTAAGTATCAACATCAGAGGGCTGAGACGTGATAATTTCCAGGGAAAATTGGGACGGAGTAGAAAAAGGAAAAATGGACTCATCAAATGTCACATGACGGGATATTATGATTTTGTGAGTTGCCAAGTCTAAACATTTAAAACCCCGATGATGTTTAGGATACCCGAGAAAGACGCATGGGTTAGAGCGATGTTGAAGCTTGTGGGAGATGGTGGCACTTTGATTGGGATAACAAAGGCAACCGAAAACCCGGAGGTGAGCTAAGGATGGTGTAGTGAGGTACAACACCTGAGTAGGAGATTTATTTTGAATGGAAGATAATGGGAGAATATTGAGAAGATAACAAGAAATTTCCACGGCATGGGGCCAAAAAGAAATTGGAATGGAAGCATGAAACAATAGCGAACGCATCATGTTATTGATTATTTGAATAATTCGTTCGGCTTTATCATTTTGTGAGGATGTGTGGGGACAAGAGAATCGAAAAACGATGCAATTGTCAACAAAGAACTTGTGAAAGAGGGTGTTGTTGAACTCCCCTCCCATGTCACATTGAAAACTTTTGATGGGTAGTTGAAATTGTGTGGTGACAGATTTGTGAAATTGGACAAAAAGATCAAATACTTGAGACTTGAACTTGATCGGAAAAATCCATAGAAAATGAGAGTAATCATCAAGAAAAAGCAAATAGTATTTAAAGCCTTCTCTACTAGGGATAGGAGATGTCCAAAGATCACTATAAATAATGTCAAAAGGAGCAATTGAACGAGTTGTAGAACGATCAAAAGGTAATCTATGATGTTTTCCTAATTGACAAGCATGACAAAGAGGAGTCATCGTTGACTTAGTACATTTAATGAAAGAGGAAAGTCTAAGAAAATCTAAAACTGGAGTGCCGGGGTGACCAAGGCGGGCATGCCAAAGATTGGACGACTCGACGGAAAAAGCTTGATGGACACGAGTAGAAGGACGTGTGACAGCATAGAGTTCCCCGAACTATTACATCTCAGACGTGTGATCCCCGTGTGTAGATCCTTCACAGAAAAACCAAAAGGGTCAAATTCTACTGAGTCATTGTTATCAGTTGTAAAACGTCTAACAGACACTAAATTTTTTACTATTTGTGGTGCAATAAGTACATTGGATAGGTGTAGAGGTGATTTTGTGGTGGGGATAGTAGTATCTCCAATACCTGTAGATGGAACACGCATACCATTCCCAACAATCATCGAATTTAATGAACCATTATGTGAAAAAGACGAGAGAGAACCTGAATTATTCGTCATGTGAGATGTTGCGCCCATGTCCATGTACCAATAGTTGTCCGTCGGATTTAACGTCATAGATGCAAACACGTTATCCACCGCAGTTGGCTGATTATAATCTACAAAATGGGCCTGCTGAGGGAGCTGAGATGGACCTTGCCCAAGTAAGCTAGGCTGCTGAATTCCAAAATATTGAGGAAAAGGGCAGGGCGGATGGGCTGCTGGGCCCATCTGAAAGTGTGGAGCTGCTGGGCCCATTGGAAATTGTGGAGCTGCTGGGCCGCCAGAATTGGGCTGGGGAAAGGGATACCATCCCTGGGGTCGCCAGCTATAGCGCATTGGATGCATGACGCCGCCGCCAGCCTGCTGTCCACCTCCAGCCTGCTGTCCATTGCTACCGCCGCCAGCCTGGCGTTGTCGGCCTTTCCGGCCACGACCACGCCGGTTAGACGAGGATTCCGGTGAAGTAGTGGAGGTGCCGGAATTGGGCTGCGAAGAAGAGCCGGATGAAGACGACCGGGCATCCGTGTGTAAAGCAGTTTGCGAGGAGCCGGAAGCAGTTTTGTAAAACTCGGAAGCGGGTCGGATTGTTGAATAAAACTTGCCGCAACGTTGTATTCAGAAGGTAACCCCGAAATAAGTTGAAGAACAAGACGGGTGTCAGGAACTGGTGAGCCGACTCCTTTGAGTTGATCTGCTAGGGACTTGAGTTGAAGACAATAAGCATTAATCAAAGAAAATCCAGATAACTTACAATTCGAGAACTCATGTTCAAGATAGACGGCTCGAGTATTTTTGTTATCTTGAAAAATATATTTGACTCGATTCCATGCCTAAAGCGCGGTGTCGTCAGAGTCAAGAATTTGCAACAGAATATCCCTTGAGACCGTACTGTAGATCCATTGAAGAACTGCAGCGTCAACTTGGAGCCACAACGAATCGTCAATGTCCGTCGGTTTGGGAACCTTTGCATCAATATGATCAAGAACGTTGTGCGCCTTCGAAGTGACGCAAAAAAGAGCAACCCAAGAAGCATATGGGGTGTCATGGTTAAGGACTAGGGCAATGTTATTCTTGATATTGGAGATTCCGAGGGCGGAATGGAATGAAGGTTTCCGTTTTGCAGCCATCAAGGAACGTCGAGAAGGGGAAAACAAGGTAGATCGGCGGTGGTGAAGCCGGCCTAGGGTTTGAGGAAATAGCGGAAGAGAATTAGAGGAACGAGAAGTCTGATACCATGTGAGAATGAATATGAATTCCCCTTGGGGTTTCCGTCGTCAGACGGCTCATATTAATAATAAGCAGAGTTTACATAATTACATAAGGGCACCCTATATTTACATATATTTACATAAACTATCAAAAGGTTATAAGTAACCATAGCTTGAGGAGACATAACTAATTATTAGAATATATTAATTATATTAAAAGGTAAATTAGATATTAAGATGATCTTTATTAAGCGGTTACCAATTGTAAGGAGAGATAATTAATTATTAGAATGTATTAATTATGCTAAAAATAAGGAAACCGGTTAACAAAATTTTAGTAACCCCTATAAAATCACCCCAATCGCCCAGTTGGGGTTTTTGGCAGTCGTTCGTCTCGCCAAAAAGCCGTCTGCTTCTCGATTGGAAGAAACCGCTTGGAACCGCTTGAAACCATCTGGTCGGAGAAGATAACTAGATCGAAGAAAGGTGCGTGCACTGTGAGACCACCATTGATGAAGGTGGTTGCAAGGCTTCAATTGAGCACAAATCTGATAAGGTTTCTCTTTTCGATTATTTGTGTGGTTTGTCTTCTGTGTGTTGTCGAGTGAATGCAAATCTGATAAGGTTTATCTTTCGAGGAACACCCAGCCCCGCCATTGTTGAAGGTTGTGAGGATATGTGAGGATTTGCTTGAAGTGCGAGCCTGCAACCGTCGGAGAAGACGACTTTGGAAACCTTAACCGGAACCGCCGTAAACGCCGCAACCATTGCCTATAACCGTCGGAACCACCTACAAATCTATATCGTTAGGAGAAGGACTACGCACACATAGAGGAGTCAGAGGGAGGCCAGAGGTTCAAGGCTTTGATGAGAGACTTTGATAAGAGACTTGTGTAAATGACGGACTTGTGTAAATGACAAACTTGTGTAAATGACGGTCTTATGTAACCAAATCTTGTGTAAATGACGGACTTATGTAACCAAACTATGTGTAAATGACGGACTTGTGTAACTAAAACTTGTGTAAATGACGGACTTATGTAACAAAAACATGTGTAAATGACAAACTTATGTAACAAAAACATGTGTAAATGACGGACTTGTGTAACCAAACCTTGTGTTAATGACAGACTTGTGTAACCAAACCTTGTGTAAATGACAAACTTGTTAAATGACATAAACAAATAGAACTTGTGTAAATGAAAAATGACCGAATGTGTTCACTACATAAATGACATAATAAATGAAATTGTGTATGAACATTGTGTAATTGAAATTATGTATTAATATTGTATAATTGAAATTATGTATTAATATTGTGCATTGTTACGCTAAGATTGTGTAGCACAAAAGTCTTACAATATATAAACTCGATATAATTTCCTAACTCCTAGCGAACCCACAGTGTATGGGTCGTTTCG
This sequence comes from Fagopyrum esculentum, assembly GCA_033239045.1. Lineage (NCBI taxonomy): Eukaryota > Viridiplantae > Streptophyta > Magnoliopsida > Caryophyllales > Polygonaceae > Fagopyrum > Fagopyrum esculentum. Next base: position 9,333,495 of record BSUD01000001.1, read on the forward strand.
TAGCATGGATAGTATTCCGAGGTCGAACACGAAGACTAAGGTGAAATCAAATCAACAAGTGATCATAGATAGTGTGAATCTAGTCTAAGAAAAGAGAAAGAAATAAAGAAATGAAAATCATGATATTTTTGGTTTGGTTTCTGTGGTGATCAAGCAAAGATCACAAATCAAGCAAGATAATAAATCAAACTAACAACTCAAGCTAGCAAAACAAACAAGTGACACAAGCACAAAATATGTGATCAAAGAGAGAAAAGTGGATTCTAGAGGTCAAGATTTCCGGTTATGGCATTGGACTCAAGCTTCTAAAGATTCTAAGGACAACGCTGCGGTGTTGGGAAAGGGTGTTTCTCTAGTGGAAGCAATTACCGGGTAAGTCTCTCGCTTCACTAATCCCGCATCAAACTCCTATTACCGGGTAGGTCTCAAGGGGTTAAAGTAGGGAATTCTACACAAACCGGACTCTACTTAAGGGGCAACCCTCTCCTTACCGGGTAAGTCTCGGATAAGGGAAGTCTCAAGCAATAATCCTAGCACACTCAATCCAATAGCGGCTTGTAAGGCTCACTACTACCTAGAGTCCATCATCTTAGGTGTCTAAGATCGGAAATCACCGGGTAGGTCTCTTCCCTCACTTAGGTTGCTAGCATTAAGTGACCCTAAGCTATATTATGCTTAATAAACACTAGGATTTAAACAACCTAACATCCTAACATACAGATTCATCAATTAAAGAGCAACAGAGAGAAAAATCGGGTGGATCATAAGAGAAATCGGACGATCTACACTATGAACAAGTCGATTTTTCTGTCTGGGTTAGGTTTTGTGCATACGAATCATCCTAAACTAACATACAAGTCCATCCTATCATCACCCAAGCCATAACCATCAATCCATCACTCCAGAATCACAATAAACTAGCCAATAATATGCATTTCAAGATCCAAAAATCATCACACAAGCATACATGGTTCTCATAAGTAGATGATGAAAGATGAGCAAGTAAAATCAATAAATCTCAGCTGAATATAAGTTTAAGCAAGACTTACAACCCTTCAAAAGATGTTCCAAAACGTTCCTCACAATCCTTCCAAAAGTTCTTCAACCAAAGACTCTAAAAATCACTCAAAATCACTCAAAAACTCACTTTCACTCTAAGTTTGGTGTTCTTCTTCTTCCCCCAAAATGAGAGAGTTTTTCTTCTTCTCCAAGTCTATCCTCCAATTGGAAATGAGGTGTGTGTGAGAGAATGTGGGAGAGCATGCTCAGCAACAGCTTGCAGAACCACTTATATTCTCCATCAAGAGCAAGGCCGGACAAAGAGATCGTGGGACACGTGGCTTAAGCTGTCAAAGGCCAAAAAATCGACCCAGTCAGATAAATCGGCCAATTTTCCTGAGTGCTGGTCCGATTTTCCTCAACAGAGGCTTGTTATGATCGTCTAGCCATGAGTTGCTCCATTGCTTGCACCAATAAGGGTCCTTGTGTCCTTCATTGCTCCAATTATGTTCCTTAAAAGCTTTGGATGTGTACCACCATGAGGCTTGACCCTCGAACGTATCGATTAATGTCCAAAAGATCCCCGAAATACCTACAAAACCGACAAAAGCTCGTGTAGACGTCTTTTCTAGAAATATGCACGAAATGAGTGTAAACGTCGTGAACTAATGCCAAACCGTGCATGAATAACGGGAAAAACTATCTAAATGAATGCCTATACTAACGTCATAAATCACGTTATCATGCATCATCAAAATTAAATATAATAAAGAAGAGAGAAGAATAATTTATTACCCTAATTAACAAAATTAAATATAATTAATAGGAGAGAACGATCTTCTAATTATATTAATAGGAGAGAGAAAAATCTTCTAATTTTCACAATTTTTTTTTTTATTTTAATATTTTTTTTTAAATCTGAAGCATCTAGTTTATCTTCAAAGATACACACTTGTATATTGTTTCTACATTGATTCATTAACTGCATACATGCTCATTTTTCTTAATAAAAAAAACTTCTTCTAGAAATTGGCTCTGGATGACATACTAACAAAATAAAATTTTAGACAAACAAAGAATTCTAATTATGATGTAGGGCTTTTGTTCAGGTACGGTTCAATTAATGCGGTACGGTCGTACGGCCACCCGTACGGCCGACAAGTGTCCCGAAAATTTTTTTTTTTCAAATTTTTTTTTCCATAATCGTATGAAAATTTGTTTGAACTACCATGTTATAATTTATGCACTATTCTCCTATAAACTTTGAACTATTCCCATATAATCCATGAACTATTACTTTTTAATATATTTTATCAAATTATTCATAAATTAATCGTTTATATGTTATGAACTATTCAATTGTAATTCATGAACTATCATTTTATAAGTTATGCACTATCCTTTACAAATTTTTGCACTTTGAACTATTCTATTATAATTCATGAACTATTCTATTATAATTCATGAACTATCCCATAATAAGTTTTGAACTATTACTTTCACTCCTTTATAAATTTTGCACTATGAACTATTCTATTATAATTCATGAATTATCCTTTTAGAAGTTATGAACTATTCCTTAATATGTTTTGAACTATTACTTTCATTTCTTTATAAATTTTGCACTATGAACTATTCTATTATAATTCATGAAATATCCTTTTATAAGTTATGAACTATTCCATAATAAGTTTTGAACTATTACTTTTACTCGTTTTTTTTTTCCGGGACACGTGTCGGCCGTACCGGAATAATGTGCCTTACTTGAATAACACCCTATGATGTAGTGTGAATTTTACAACGACCATACTGAAAGTGCAAAACATTTGTTCTTTGAGTGCCCTTACACTATAAAAACAATGATAACAATCGTCCATCCTTATGGCCCTAAACTACTATTGGAGTGTTGTTCTTATCCCCCAGTGCGTCATCACGAAGATCAAAACCTTCTTCGGTCCTTTCTCTGGTCCGGAAAGGACTCTAGCCCTCGAGCACTGATTGCCTGGAAGACGTTCTGTACCCCTAAGGATGATGGTGGGCTGGGTTTTAAGGAGCTTTTGTCGTGGAACAAAGCTTGCATCGCTAAGCTAATTTACGAGCTAGATCACGCCTCCATTTTCCCTAGCCTCTAGTCTAACTGGTTTCATCAAAACATCCTCAAAGGTACCTTCATCTGGGCTTACGCATCCAACTACAAGCATAGCCACACGTGTTGTTCGATCCTAAACGTAAGTAATGAGATTAATGAATTAGGTAACGGTGCCCACTTCTCCAACACCACCACAAGGCCAAATGGTACCTTCTCCACCACTGTAGCCTACAATCTCATCTGGAAACCCCATCCCCTTGACCCGCCCTTCCATCTTGGCATCATTTGGAAAGGTACTAATGTCCCTAAGTGCAGTTTTATCACTTGGATGGCGAGCCATAAACAACTCCATACTCTCACCAAACTCTACTCGTGGAACATTGTCCAGACTGATACTTGCAAGCTTTGTGGTCTTCACTCTGAGAATGAGGACCATCTTTTCTAGCACTGCAACTAATCCACTATGGTTCTCGACCTCACCTTCCGTTGGCTCTGGCAGCCGGCTCCTTACCCCTTCAGGACTGACTTATGGAACTGGATCAACTCTCTTAAAACCCGCAAGCATGACCTAATCTCTCACATCCGCATCTCCACCATCACTAGCTACATTTACTTTGTCTGGAAAGCTAAAAATGACCTCATCTACAACCACAGGTTCACCCATCCTACCTCTTGTGCTTATAACATCATCACTACTACAAAGAATTACGCCTCAAGCAAATGGAAGAATAGATCTCCAAGCTCAATTAACATGGGCCAAGGCCCTTGGCATTCATCTATTGTAACTCCTTTCTCGCTTGCTCTTGTTTCTACCCTGAGTCTAGTATGAATTCCCTGTAAATTCTTCTCTGATATATATATTAAGCTTTTAAAAAAAACAATAATAACAGTTAAATTTCATCGAAATTACAAGATTATGGTACGACAAAAATGAAAGTTAACGATATTCTAATCAATCTTAAAGGAAAAATCGACTCATCGGAACTAAGACAAATAGTGGTGAAATGGTGAAACGTCTGGATAGCAAGGAGCCAACTTGTATTAAAAAAAAAAGGAATCACAAAATCTAAAACAAATGGCGGTAAATCAACTCAGTGAGTAGGAACAAGCAAACATGAATCCCTATTCGAACAACACCATACAACTATAATAAGAAAAGGAAGAAAAACAACATATGGCAAAGGCCGAAGGAGGGTTTTAGCAAACTTAAGTTTGACGCATCTTGAAACTCCTCTAGCCAATGCGCCTTTGACTATATCATACGGAACTCCAAAGCAATATCACTCGCTACTGGAAATGGTAGATGCACTAATGATATTGTCCTAGAAGCAGAAGCGTTCGCTCTTCAGAAAGGCCTACATAAGGCCGCGAGTATTGGGATTGCAACCATCGAGATTGAGGGTGATAACTGACACTCATTAATGTAGTAAACAAACAATCGAAACCTCCTTGGGAAACAGATATGATCATCTCCGACATATATCCTTTATGATTTTTGGCTTTGAGCAATGCAACACTCATCATATATATCTTCAGGGAAATCAACGTTGTGGCGGAAAAACTTGCGCATACATGGACACACTCAGGTGGAATCTAACATGGGATTACCGAAGGATGTTGCAGACCTCATCTGTATGGATGCTTTAGGAAGACCGGTTTCTGGAAACTAACTTTCTCAACTTCTTACCTTTTTATAAAAAAAGTGCTTGCTTCACTTCTAATTACCTCCCAAACGAATCGTCAAATAAACCTCACGGTGGCAATAAACCAAATGTGCGTATTTTATTATGGAGCTATCAATACTACAAATTCCAAATAAAATTTATTAATTACCAAAAAATGATCATTAAACTCAACTGGTATCTCCAATTCCGATTTATCTCTAAATTTTGTATTCGTAAAAAGGTTCGCCCCATTATTGATGGTTGCGATTATAATCCCATCAAAGTTACCAAACTCTCTTAATCCAGTAACTTGATAAAAACTAATTACTTGATGTTACTATCGGGGACGACGACCCTACAAAGCTTCTTACAAATTTTACATTCAATGCTAATGCTATCACTAAGTACAATTGAAATGAAACTCTCTAAACCCCTTATAATGAAAAGAGAAGAATGAATTACTAAAGTCTTTTTTTATCGCTGATACAAACTAGGTTTATTTGTTTTCCTCATATATATATAAATTTTTAAATCTAAAAATAATTAATTAAAGGGCATAACGGGAAAACGTAAAAATAAAAACCCTTTAAACTTCACGATTAAGATCTATGCGTAACCCTAAAACCCAGACAACAAACTAAAACCGACGAGCATCAGCCGGTCTCTGCGTCTCCTTCCCCGAGCACCGTCGCCTTCCATGTAGCCTACCCGTTCTCCACCGTTGCAGAGAACCTGGTTTTACAGGAGAGGTTGTCGCGGTATCTAAACGGTTGACGGAGATGGTTGACTCGACCAGGGAGATTCAGAGGTTACGCGCCTCCAGAAGTAACTTCTGGCTCTTTAGTAAAAATTGGTTATATATAAATGAAATAAATCAGTTAAGGTCTACCTAATAAACTTTTGTTTTTTTTGTTGTTGAAAGAGTTTGCTTAATAATTTTTATATATAAATGAAGTATTAGTATTGAGTGTCCGGTTAGTTAAAAGAGCAAAATAATAACCGTAAAGAAAAAAGGAAATGCAATGAAAATAATTATATTATTTTGATGTATTAAAATGTCTCTAAAATTCTTCTATTTAAGTCACTAAACAATTATGATTTTCTATTGATTCAATAATATTTTATTTATAAAACAAATTTTAGTAAATCCAAACAGGCCTGAATGATTATGAACCCACTCGTTATATTATGCCTTTGTTATTTTACTTCTATGTGTTAATTTTGTTATGGGTTACCAACAAGTTTGTACTCCAAAGGCAAATCTTCTCTCCTCTCTTTCAAAAGAACTATGTAAATTGCCAACAATCTGTTTGGAGAAACATGCGCTCTCCATATTTCCACTGAGATTCGCCTTTTACAAAGTCTTCAATCCAATCCCTACTTTGGATGTGTCTTCCAATAATCTCAAAGGTCCGGTACCAACTTGTGGCCAATTCCCTACTTTGGATGTGTCTAACTTCGAATGCAATCCAGGCATGTGTGGCGAGCTCTTGCATCAACCACGAGATTACATGTGTTAGATTTTTTTGTAGACATTTTCATATAATCAAGAGCTGAATTTTGTTTTTACCACTTTTGGATTTTAACTCTGATCCATTTGATAAAAATGAAATAGCTAGGCAATTCTGTGTGCGTATATAGGAGACCTAATCTGTGTGTATGAAATATTTGGCCCCAGAATCTACGTCTTACCTAATCTGTGAATTAGTCCATTTTCACGGCGCGTGATTTGAAAGCAATATGGATACATAATCCATGCAAATGAACAAAGACCCATCTTCCATACTATATAAAGGGAGTTATAATATTTTTATCATAATCAATAAACTTGTTTTCCATACTCACTGGAACAAAACAATGCATCTATTCTCAATCCAATCCTCAATAAACTTTGTCGGTGTTCTTTTGCTTCTATATGTCAAACTAGTACTCTGTTACCAACAAGTTTGTAACCATCAAGATCAATCTTCCCTCCTCACTTTCTTCGCTACCATTCAAACTTCTTCTTCTCCGCCACTCAACTGGTCAACTTCTGTAAGTTATTGTCAATGGGAAGGGGTACACTGCAATGCTAAAGGTAGGGTCAAACATTTAAATTTGCCATCACGAGGCCTAGAGGGAAACTTTACTCTACCTCTTGGGAGCTTTGCTAACCTTATCTATCTTAATCTCTCAGATAATTCTCTTTCCGGACCTATACCATGGTTCTTATGTTCGAATTCATCACTTGAAACCCTAGATTTATCTTATAATCATTTTAGTGGTCCGATTTCTCCCGAAATAGGTGGATGCTCGAAGCTCAAAGTCCTTCGAGCAAGCTCTAACTCCCTGTTAGGGTCTATTCCAAATTCTATCTTCGGATTAAGAAAATTAACCGAGATATCACTTTCACGTAATAACTTCAATGGGATCATCATAGAGGCAATTGGAAGGCTTACCAATCTTAGAACTATAGACTTTTCGTCAAATAGCATTTCGGGTCAAATTCCTTACAAGATCGGTAAGCTCTCGTATTTGCAAAACCTCTATCTTTCGGACAACAATCTTAGCGGTCCTATCCCGTCAAGTTTAATGAGATGCACAAATCTAAGGGATGTATTTTTTGGAAACAATATCTTAGAGGGAGAAATCTCAAAATTAGATTGGTCGAAACTTGGTCAACTCCAAAAACTTGATCTTGCGAATAACACATTCAATGGTAGCTTACCAGAAAGCATATATTCATGCAAGTTACTTGTGGCGTATCGAGTAGCATTGAACAATTTTACTGGTCAAATGTCACCAAAAATTATTGAGTTGAAGTCACTATCATTTATTTCCCTTGCTCACAATTCACTTACAAATGTATCAACAATGCTTACATTGCTAGCAGATTGCCAAAACCTAACTTTTGTCTCCATAGGTAGGAACTTCTTCGGCGAAGCCCTGCCAACCGATAAGAGCTTCCTTGGTCCAACAAAATTTTCAAATTTGTACTATTTTTCTCTTGATAGTTGTAATCTAACAGGAACATTTCCACAATGGTTATCCCATCTTAGGTCACTCCGATATTTGGTGATGAGAAGTAACAAGATTACAGACAAAATTCCACCTTGGTTAGGGACTTTACCTAACCTTCTCCAATTAAGTTTAGGTGATAACAACCTATTTGGGGAAATTCCACAACAACTGTGTAAATTGCCAGCACTGATCTTAGAAAATATAGACCCAAAACTAACTCATATTCATCTTGAGCTTCCCACTTATGTTGGTACAGATACCATCTACCGCAACAATGAGGTCACAACCATTTCTCCGGCTTTGGATCTTAAATCTAATAATTTAAGTGGTCATATTCCATCAGAGATTAGCCAATTACAAAGTCTTCGAGAACTATTACTTGGAAATAATCACTTTTCGAGCTCAATTCCAGTTGCTATATCTAATATGAAGAATTTGGAATATCTAGATCTATCAAGAAACAATTTGACCGGAGAAATACCTACGTCGCTCGAAAAACTTCATTTCTTATCGGGTTTTGATGTATCTTTCAACGATCTCAAAGGCCCGATACCAACCGGTGGTCAATTTGCCACTTTCGATGCGTCTAACTATGAAGGCAATCCAGGACTGTGTGGCGAGCTCTTGCAGCGCCCTTGTTCGAATATAGTAGAACCAAAAGCAAAGGATGAATCACATCTTAAGACTGAAAGTGGCAACAAGCAAGCATATCTAAATGGGGCCTTTGTTGGTTTTGCGACGGGGTTTTCAGGTGTTGTTGCAGTTATGGCATCCTATATTTGGTATAAGGTTTGCACCGCCTCTGTAAGAAGTGGATTGTTCAACTGATAAAACTTTGCTTTTCGTGATGATACACCTGAGGCAATAGATAATTCTACACCTTGTTTGATTTGTACTGAGTTTGTTGTATGTGAAATAGTATAATTACACCTTGTTTACTATGGTATATTGCGCGCATATTTCCCCAAACCCTAATAGTTGTTGAACTGTATATAGTCAATACTTTTTTCGACAATCATGATTAGAGAGTATATGTTTAATTGAATTGATTCAAAGTCATATATTAAAGTTCTTTTTGGTTTATTTGTAATCTAAAATTCCTCTGGAAAATCATTATAAGTAAACATAGCCAAGTATAAAATAACAACTATAAATATACATTATTTTTCTTTTTCTTGTTGATCGTTTGAACTACTGCTCCCTCTGATCATAATTATTTGTCATTTTAACTTTTGACATAATTTTTAAGAAAAGTATTAAATAACATAGATTTTGTAAAGTTTTTCTAAATCTTATTACTTATTTAATATTCAACCTTCTTTTAAACCAATAAAAAAGATTTTAGAAATAAAATTAATCATTTACACCAATTTTCAAGAACATTTCTTATAATTATTGTTCATTTATTGGCCTAGAAAACTTAAAACGACAGATAATTGTGATCAAATTTCTAATGATAAAACGACACTTATTTTTTATCGGAGGGAGTATTATTTCTCATATTTCGTAAAACAAATGAACTATTAAGTTGAGAATGAAAAAAATAAAGATAATCATTAATTGTTTAGATGTTATATATTATTGATATTTGGGTTTTGGCTAATAAACATGCAATTCAAATTTGTACTATCGAACCTAAAAAGGAGGGTCAAATGTGAGATTAATGGATCGTCTTGGCATAACAAATGTCAGGTCAGGATAACATTTGTAAACACTTTAGAGACAATTAGGATAACATTTGTGCATTTTGGTTGAAAAAAATCCATCAAATATTTACAGTGTCACGTAACTTTAGAGACAATTAGGATATTTTATAAATGTCATAAAATTTTGGTGGAAAAAAAATTCATAAAAATCTTAGCTTATATATATTATAAAGAATTTGGTCTACTAGGCGCTTTTTGGTTTTGTTAAAGAAACTAGGGCTAATTTGGAAACTAGGCTGTTTTGAGAATTAGATCAGTAAATAGGCTTTTTAGTATTTTTGAGTTAGTAAGTGTACCCAAACTTTTTTTTTAACCGTGAACCCTAACTATCCTATCCTCTTCTCTCTTCCCTCTCTCTCTCCCTCTCTCTCCCTCGTAGCCGCAAATGGCAAGCAGATTTCCTGGAATCGGAAGCGATGTTCTCGGAATCCGACTGCGATTCCGATCAAAATCCCCAATCTCCTCAAAATCAGCGTAATTTCGGATATTCACACCGGAATAGCTGCTCGATTAACCACAATTCAACCTCGATCGGAAAGTCGAAAAGAGCTTCGATTCCACTGGATATTCCAGAAATCCGACTGCGATGAGGAATTCCTGGTTTGTCGTTGGCACTGTAGGAATCGAAAGGTTGATTAGTCACTTAATCATTTTATAAGTTATTATTTCTTAATCATTAATCAGATTCGCGTTGAGGCTAAGTTACGGCACAAATATGTGTTGGATGTTAAGTTACGGCACAAATATGTGCTGGATGTTTGAGTTTTCTACTGTTTGAGTTTTCTGCTGCTGAGTTGTATGGAGAGAGAGAGAGAGAGGGGGGGGCGTTTTGGGGTTCCTTGCGGGTGATGAGTTTTGTGCTGTTGCGTTTGTATGAAACTGGGGGGGGG
>BSUD01000001.1:9344058-9360051 GCA_033239045.1 Fagopyrum esculentum
TCTTCTGCTTCCCTGCGCTGAGTTTGGGTTGTGCCTGAGTCTAAAACAGTCAAGTTACGGTGTCTGTGGGGGTGATTCCTTTCTGGTTTCTATATGTTGTTTCTCACAGTGATCTGCTAATTTCTGGTATGACTGAAATTTTGTGACTGGTACGAGTTTTTAGGTATGAATTTCATACCATAATCTCTAGTACGAATTTCTGGTATGAAATTCATACCAAAAAACTCATACCAGAATTTTGTTATGAGTTTTTTGGTATGAAAAATTTCTGGTATGTAGTTTTATGGTATGCAGTTTTATGGTATGTAATTTTATGGTATGAAAATCCGGTGTAACAAAATTCTGGTATGACAAAATGTAATTTTATGGTATGTAGTTTTATGGTATGTAATTTTATGGTATGAAAATCTAGTGTAAAAAATTCTGGTATGATAAAATGTAATTTTATGGTATGTAATTTTATGGTATGAAACTTCTGGTATGAAATTTATGGTATGAAATTTCTGGTATTTAAATTATGGTATGAAAAATTATGGTATGAAAAATTATGGTATGAAAAATTATGGTATGAAATTTCTGGTATGAAATTTCTGATACGAACTTTTCGTATGATAATTTCTGGTATGAAATTTCTGGTGTGAAATTTATGGTATGAAATTTATGGTATGAAAATTCTGGTATGAAATTTCTGGTATAAAAATTCTGGTATGTGAAATTCTGGTATGAGAAATTCCGGTATGAGAAATTTAGTCCAGAAAATAAAAAAAAATAATAAATAAAAACAAGAAAAATAAAAAATAAAAAAAACAAATTCAGTAATTAAAAATTAAAACTTATACTTATATAACAAATAACAAACATCATTTATTCCTTTCTTTCTAAATAGAAGGGTTAATAATTTTTACCTACTATTAAATGAAAGTGGTAAAAAATTTGGGGTACACTTTCTTAAACAAAAACTCAAAAAAGCCTAGTATGTCAAATTCTCCCAAGAAATTATACCCCATATTTTTTTACCATTTTTATTTAGTGGTAGGTAAAATTAATTAACCCTTTTATTTAAAAAAAAATATTTATTATTTGTTATTTAAGTGTAAGTTTTAATTTTTAAAAACAAAATTTGTTTTTTTATTTCTTTTATTAATTCTTTTTCTCTTTTTTATTTTCTTTATTTTTTTTATTTTCTAGAATGAAGAATTTTTCACATGCCGGAATTTCACATACCGGAATTTCACATACCGGAATTTCACATACCGGATTTTCACATACAGGAATTTTCACATACCGGAATTTCACATACCGGAAGTTACCATATCATACTTGAAGTTATCATATCATACCGGACGTTATCATAGCATACCTGAAGTTACCATACCGGAAGTTATCATATCATATCGGAAGTTATCATACCGGAATTTATTTTTTTATTTTCTTTTTATTTTTTTGTCTTTTTAATTTTCTTTATTTATTTTTTTGGAATGCATACCGGAGTTTCACATACCGGAGTTTCACATATACCAGTAGTTCACATACCCGAAGTTCACATACCGGAACTTCACATACCGGAAGTTCACATACCGGAAGTTATCATACCGAAAGTTATCATACCGGAAGTTATCATATCATACCGGAAGCTATCATATCGGAAGCTATCATACCGGAAGTTATACCAAACAAACTGATTTTATGTCACAGTTTAGAATTAAGAATTACATACCGGAAGTTATAAAAATGGTATGAGCAAAAACGCAACATTCAGGTATCAACCTTGAAGCAACAAAAATGTCTCTAAAAATGGTATAACCTTCTTCTCTTCCCATAGACGATCAAGACCACTATAAGCATCACCCTGAGCGACCAAAGGTTGTAAATTGACTAAATTCACCAGTGTAAAAATCATTGGCATCCGGTATGAACTTCCGGTATAAAAAAAATTCGGTATGAACTTCCGGTATGAACGGTATGAACTTCCGGTATGAACTTTCGGTATGAACTTCCGGTATGAACTTCCGGAATGAACTTCCGGTATAAAATTTCGGTATGAACTTCCGGTATGAAAAACTTCCTTATGAACTTCTGGTATGAACTTCCGGTATGAACTTTCAGTATGAACTTCCGGTATAAAAAATTTCGGTATGAACTTCCGGTATAAAAATTTTCGTTATGAACTTCCGGTATGAACTTTCGCTATGAACTTCCGGTATGAACTTTCGATATGAACTTCTGGTATAAAAAATTTCGGTATGAACTTCCAGTATGAAAAACTTCGTTATGAACTTCCGGTATGAACTTTCGGTATGAACTTCCGGTATAAAAAGTTTCGGTATGAACTTCCGGTATTAAAAATTTCGGTATGAACATCCTGTATGAACATCTGGTATGAACTTCCGGTATAAAAAATTTTGGTATGAACTTCCGGTATGAAAAATTTCGTTATGAACTTCCGGTATGTAACATGTCCGGTATGTAAATGTCTGGTATGAAAACAGAAAATAAAAAGGGAAATAAAATAAAAAAACAAATTCAGTAATTAAAATCAAAATTTACATAACAAACATCAAATATTCTTTCTTTTTTAATAGAAGGGTTAGTTAGTTTTACCTTACCATTAAATGAAAGTGGTAAAAAAATCATGGGGTATATTTACCAAATAGAAAATTAGAAAATGCCTAGTTAGTATACAATAAAATAAAAAAGTCTATTTACCTAATTAGCCCTATATAGTATAGAAGAATCACTTCATTCCACTTGTTTAACTATGAGATTTCTAACTGTCACGTGTCATTTTAACAATTAACAACGTTCCAAAATTTTCAAATTAAGTTTCTTAATTACATAAAAACTAATAGATTTTATAGTTAGAATTTTTTTTAAAAAATTTTATCTGAGACAATTTATATATATAAAATTAAAAAACACGAAAAAGATAAAGATTTAAATAAGAAGATATATATCACCATTTAGAAAAATCAGTTACTTAATAAGTGAATAAGTTATTGAGAAATAACATATTGTTGTATTGAAGTAACACATCATTACTATTGCACAATAATTTTTGTATACTTTAAACCTTACATTTAATATATATCATAATATTTATTGTAAATTAAATTTAAAATACAATCCCGCTCAAGCGCTTGGCGACAAGAGACCGGATGAGCTTCCTTGCCATCGACCCTGTTTGTCAATTCTGTAAGCATGAAACCGAGACCCATGATCATCTATCTTTTAGATGTCGATACACGAGGAGGGATTTGGCGAGAGGTTAAACGTAGTTTTTGTATGTCGGCAAGTCTGAGCACAGTTGATCTTACTCTACGATGGTTGAAGAGGTACAAGAACAAGAAGGAACGGAAGATAAGCGCTTGGGGATTTGCATTTGTGGCGACGATATACCCCATTTGGCACGCACGGAATAGTTTAAGGGCAACTTGTTGCGGAGGAGGTTATTATCCGACTTGTGAAGACACATGTCTTTAGACTTTTGCAAGCGACGATCCCGGGCGAAGTTGGTGATGGTCTCTTTAGACATTGAGGGGCTGTTGAGCCGCTTCTTGTGCTTTAGTTGCTTTGATAGTGCAGCTTTATTTTGACATAGCTAACGTCTTTGGGGTTGTGCATGTTCTTGTTGTTTTTCGTTCGTTTGTTTGACGTACGTTGGACCTATGTTTTTAGCCGATCTCCTCAAGTTGAGGAGTAGGCATTTTTCTCATCTATGAACTTACCACCATCTTAAAAAAATAAATAGTATCTATTAAAGCAGAAATCTCTTTTGTCACATGTCAATACCACGTTTATTGAAGTCCAAAAAATTATTTTAAAAAGGGATTTCAAATATTAATACAAATTAGAAATAAATAAAAAGTATACAAATAAAAGTTTAACTTAGATATTCTTTTTAATTGCAACAAACCATATAAAGCAATCTATTTATTGAAAGAGTATATCGGAAGTTTTATTATAGATAAGTATGTGTTCATAATCTTTTTTAAAAAATTTAAAAAATTTATCTAAAATAATTTTCTGCGGTTTTTTAATCTTTGTAATCAAGTTTGAAATTTTAGAATAATTTCAAGTATATATATATACTTCTAGGATTTAGTTTGGAAATATTAATTAGTTTTAAACTTAATGTATATAATAAATTTATTAGATATTTTTAAAGAGAATCTAAAATTTTTTATCTTATATTTATTAAAACAGAAAAGTTTCTTTTTCTACGTGTCAATGTCTTTCAAACTTATTTTATTCATTTTTTAACCAAGTTTTGATATTTGAAAGGTCTTTCAAAACTATTTTATTCATTTTTAAGCAAATTTTGATATATTAAAGGTTGTTAACACCTTTTAAAAAATATAGTATTTGTTTAGTTCTGAAATTTGTTGTTAACAATTTTTCAAAATTGGAAGTACCATATTTTAGAAAAAAAAATATTTAACATTTATTAAAAAAAATATTTAACATTTATTAAAATTCAACCCACATAAATAGTGTTAATTATCACAAATATAATGATTATTTATTAGTATTGATAATAACATTGACAATAGAAATAATCTTAACCAATAAACGTGTATAAGTAAGGGTCGTCTATGGTGTAGGTCGAGCGTAACGTTGACGAATAGTCTTAAACATCTTAATTTGGGGTCGTACATCTTGTCTAATATTTCATTGTTGCGTCATGCGACGGATACCAATATGTGAGAACGGGTGGTGTGGGCAAATTGGTTTACATTGTAGCTGTAGAAATTTAATATGTAAACATATCAAGAGAAAAGAATTATTTTCTCTAACTGCCATTAATGATTTAACTTGATGAAAAAATATAATACTTACCGCAATAAAATGGTTACGAGGCATGTCTAGAGCGATAAATCCAATCGATCCCGGGACCGGCCCACCTTCAAGGGGCGTTTGTTTGGTTAACGGAAGGCTTATATGAGCCGTACTTCAATCCAAATGCACAAGAGTGCATTGGTAGACCGTGGCAAACAATGCCCCGCATAAGGGCATTTTCCATCCAATATTTGGATGGGCCCATAACATTTGGTTTTAGCGAATTGAGTCTCTTGAGAATCTCTTTATGATCGACCCCTTCATGATTCAGGAAAGAGTGATGTTATACGGCGCCGGCGCCTTGCGAGTGCGCGCAAGGCCTCGCGCACTCGCAAGGCGCATGCGCGCAGGGAAGGCGCGCAAGCGCCTTCCGACTGCGCGCAAGGCCTCGCGTTGGCCCAATGCGCGAGGCCCATGGTCGGATGCCCAGCCCGCCTCCGCCTATATAAGGAGGCGTGGAGGCCAGCCCTTCCTTTCCCTTGTTTTCTTCGTAGCCGTCGCGCGTCCTTTGCCCTCGAGTTTCGCAGCCGTCACGCACTTTATATAAGGAGGCGCGGAGTTTCGCTTCCTTATTGCGCAAAACAAGTGCCACTTTGTTAACTATATTGCACTTTATGTGAAACGTGCACAATATATGCTTCACATCGGGAAATACTACACCCAAGGCGCTTATAAGACCAAGCTCACGATCAGTGGCAATCACCTCCGACGTCTTTCCGTACAACAAATAACGGACCCTCCTCAAAGCCCACTCGTAGTGATCTCTATTCTCGTGTGCCGTGAACACAAAAGCAATTGTGAATGTCTTCTTGGTGCTAGTGATGCCTACGATCTCCAACAATGGCATATTGTACCTAAAAGTAATACGAAACAACGATTGAGTTACAATTTCTAAAGAAAATATGATTGAGTGTATGAAATAAAGTAAAAATGTGCCTTGAATTGAAACTTACTTGTTGGTCTTATATGTCGAGTCCATCACAATAACATAGGGAAACATGTTGAGCAAATGCCTCGAGTCGGGATGTGAGATAAAGAAATCAATCACTTCATCGGAATCTTGACTTCTCCGAGTGTTTACATAGTATCCACGTTCCGTCAACGTGTGAAGTGCTTGTTGTAATGGACATCTTCCTTCGGCTTGCTCCATTCTAATCTTCAAACCGGTGTTGTAAACTTGACGGATGGAGGTGACATTGTCGGGATCCTCTAATTGCACGGATTTTAATATATGTCTCGGTTTTAAGCCAGAATTTCAATTCACGCTCCACCTTTCGGCTCTGCTTTGGAGTCATACGTCCAACATATGCATGACCTCTTAACACCGAAGGAATTATATGGTTTTGGATTCCACATACAACCCTCACCGTCCACTTTTCTTCTTCAATTTGGGTTCCTACAAGCTCAAACAAACACATACACTTCTTCGAGTTTTTTTTCCGGCTAGAACTTGGAACATGATCGGGATCTAGGTCTTTTTCTTTTCTAGGTCCTCCGTGTCTATCACAACCCAATTGTAGGATACGAAAACCCCTTCTATCCAACCATGATTTTTTTAATGACCAACACCATATTCATAGCGTTGGCCACATACCGAGCCCACCCCAATAAGTTCTCTCTATCTGCAAAATATCCATGAAGCTCAAATTTTGATGAATAACTGGTACCGAGAGCACGAGAGTAATCCATAAGATCATAAATAAAAATAACATAGAGTATTATTTTAAAAATACACATCATTTTATTCTTAAATGTCTAAACTACAATTCCGATTCTCTATTCTAACATTGCTAATTCTATAATTTCGATTCTCTATTCTAACATTGCAAATTCTATAATTCCGACAAAATAAAAAGAAATAACAGTAAAGTATAAAAATGAGTGTGTATACTTACTTCAAGTTTTGCGAGAATTTCTTCTGGATCACTATATTTTTCAATATCGAACGGCATCATCGAGCTTTCACCATCGGATTCTACATCAACTTCATCGGAATACGAAGACATTTTAACGACTTTTTTGTTTACGTTGTTGAGGTTTGGATGAAGGTGAATGAGTGTCACATGTTATTATATAGGCTCGAAAAATCCACAACGGCTATATTCCCCAACGGCCAGTCCAACAGTCCTTTTTTCAAAAGTATAATGGACAAAGAGACGCGGAGGCGGAGTGCGCCTCCGCGTCTCTCTTGGCGCGGGCGGACTCCGCCTCTATGAAGGCGCGAGTCCGCCCGAATAGTAAGCCTGTTCAGGAAAACATCGTATCATTTAGGGTTTTTATTGAACTCTTTCATCATGATTTTGCGCATTCGGCAATTGGTGACCGCACCAAGCCCAGACTTGTTGCAAAAACCAACGGAATTGTTTAGGGTTTTTACTGAACTCTTCCATCATGAAGTTGTATTAGGGTTTGACGGTAAAAAAAAAAAGAGGGGTATATTTTTTATATTTAAAAACTAATATGGACCTAGTTACTAGATAAGAATCTAGAAACAGACTAGCTACCAAAATCACCCTAAATAATATCTATTACCATGGAACATGTATGCTTATAAAAAAACATCTATTACCATGGAACACAAATTAATAACACATATGGGCTTCAAATATAAAAAGTGAATCTTTGTTTCAAATTTTAAACACATGTCTATATAGTATATGTCTATATAGTATAGACACGCGAATTCAATGCACGAGTATATTTGTATGAGCACAAGTTCGTTGTTTTAATAAACGAATTATATCCGTTCTCATTTATTGTTCTTATGGTGAAAAATAGAAAAGTAACAATTATTTTCATCTATTGAAACCCAAAAGTAGAAATATCTCGCGTAATAATATAATCAAAAGCGGCTAATGTACAATTAATGTGTTATCATTGCACCGGATGAACAAAAAAATTAAAATAAATTACATTTATGAACGTAAGTTCGGTTTCACTAAACAACATTCATTCTCTAATAATTTTAAGAAATATGTTAGATGTACCATTATATTTTATTTCAAAAATGTTATATATCCATATGCAACATTGAATTTCTTCGTCTTTTTCGTGTTTCCAAAAAGAGTTCAAGAAGTGTCATTAGTTCAAGACCTACCGATTGGGCCCCACTTTCGTGCGGATTTTAGAAGACCGCTTGTGTCGTTATAAAGCACAAATGGAGGTTTTGGACGTGAATGAGGTCGTAGAGGCACCATACGACGTAATTGCATTGTAACTCATATATATGTATAAGGGAACAATCCAGTTCGATCTGTTCATCAAGCGATATCATCAGGGCCACTCGTCAATTCGATCGAGTTCAACAAATTCCGGTGGAATCAATCCGCTCATTGAATTTGATAGATGTCGAAACGCCCGAAGCTATAACTTGCACTTTTAAACGCTATAATTAATTAACGAATTATTTATTTATTTTCAAAAAATAAAGTCAATATTCAAGTTATTACGAACAGTAACTTACTATTAAAAAAAAAGAAAATTGATAATAATGGGCGCTGATTATTACTATCGGAGAGTACAATATTTTCTAGCCCTTGTATACCCATTATACACCGTATCAATTAAAATCATTAATCAAATGTTAGTTATCATTATGAGTAATTTGAGTGATGCTAAGTATCTGAATCGAACGTAAAACAAGAGGGTAAAATGTGAGGTTAATCGATTGTCTTGGCATAATAAATGTCGGGTCAGAAGATGATCAATTCACGAGTTTTTATTACAAAAAATCCATACAAATTTTATGGTGTTTGCAAATGCTATAGAAATCTATAAATTTGTTGTGAAATATGAAATTTTATCAACGTCATTAAAACTACAATTGAGATTGTAAATGTCGTTATGATAAAGCACCATAAGACTTGCAAATATCTCGGACTCCCATCTATTATTGGTAGATCTAAGAAGGCGGTATTCGCTTTTATTAAGGAGCGCATTTGAAAGAAAGCTCAGGGCTGGAAGGAGAAAATGTTATCCTCTGCGGGAAGAGAAGTCTTAGTCAAGTCTGTTCTTCAAAGTATACCGACTTATGTCATGTATGTGTTTCGCCTACCGGATGATATTATTAATGACATCCACGGTATGCTCACTAGATTCTGGTGGGGTTCTACACAAACGACTAGGAAGATCCATTGGAGGAAATGGGATGACCTTTGCTTGCCGAAACGTCATGGAGGTATCGGATTCCGGGATCTTAAGGTCTTTAATGATGCTTTGCTTGCACGTCAGGGGTGGCGTATCCTTTCCTCTCCGGACTCCTTGCTGGCTGTGGTTCTTAAAGCCAAGTACTTCCGTACAACTACTTTTCTGAATGCCTATCGGGGATGGAGACCTAGTTTTTCATGGCGGAGTACTTGGGGGGCCAAAGCCCTCCTCATTGAGGGTCTTAGTTGGCTTGTGGGAAATGGATTTCATGTCAACGCCTCTTCGGACAAGTGGGTTCCTTTGGATGTTGGCTTCGGCAGGCCTACACTCAATCCCGGTATGGGGGAAGATATCATGGTCTCGGAATTCATTGACATCGATACTAACACTTGGGACCGCCCTGCACTCCACGCGGCTTTTCTGCTCTTGACGTCTCCCGGATTCTCTCAATACCTCTTTTCTCATCAACAGATTGTGACTTCTTAATTTGGGGCGCACACTAGTCCGGTTCTTTCACCGTTCCATCTGCCTACTGGCTCGGGAAATTGGGGTCCGCTAGCATTGAAACTGATCCTGGCTGGCCTTTGGTCTGGGGTTGTCTTCTCCCGCCAAAAGTTGTTCATTTCGCCTGGCGCTTGTGCTCGGGTTTTCTTCTAGTTGGTGAGATGCTCTTCGTCCGTCACACCACTGACTCGGCCACTTGCGTACGCTGCAACCTTCATCCTGAGCCGACTTGGCATGCTTTAATTCACTGTCAAAAATCTGCGCCTGCTTGGGTTAATTCTGCCTCCTTCAATGCCTTCATGGATTCGTCCCAATTAGAGCCTTTGGTTGTGTTGGATGAAATACGTTCCCAGCATGGTCCTCCTCTGGTCTCGGAGTTTATTACTAACTGTTGGATCGCTTGGACTCTACGGAACAAAACTTTATTTGACTCCAGCCCTTTCTATGACCATCTGCTTTACGCACGCTTCCGGGCTCTTGCTGCTGATTTCCGCAATTGTCCCCCTTTGTCGAGGTATCCTTCAGCTCCAAATACAACCTCTGATATCTCCTGGACTACTCCACCTCTGGGCACTCTAAAGCTAAACTCGGACGCTGCAATCATCAATGACACCATCTGTATGGGCGGAATCCTCCGCAATAATATTGGTTGTTTGCTGATGGCTGCTTCAAAACGCATTCCTGGAGTGGTTTCTCCTACTCTTGCTGAGGCGATGGCCCTTCTCTTCACTGTTACTACGGCCTTACCTCAATGTTGTGATCGCATCATCATCGAGTCCGACTCATCTTCGCTTGTGAAACTACTGCACCACCATGCGCACGAGGACGTCTTCCGTCCAGTTTCTTACATTTCCTTATTTTGCTATAAGATCTTGTCTTTGCTTGCTGATTTCCATTTTATTTCTTTCAAGCATGTGCGCCGTTCGGCTAACACTACAGCCCACTTTGCGGCTAGACTTTTAGATGATGTTTCCTCGGCTCTTTGGCTTGATCATTTCCCGCAAAGCTTAGTTCAGCTCGCGGAAATTGATCTTCTTTAATTGAAAGGCACTTTTTCCCCTAAAAAAAAAAATCAAAGTGAATAAGCGGTTATATATCTACCTAATAAAAAAATTGGGGAGAGGGAGTCTACCTAATAATCTGAGAGATGCGTTACTTTTGTCGATGAAAGTCATAAGGCATTGGCGTTCAGATTGAGCGCCATCGGACGGTGTGACGTCCAGCTTTTGAATGCCGCGTACGTAGGGATTTTAGATGTGTAAAAGCGGAATTTTAGGAAACAATTTCCTAAACATCTAAACAAGGATCGCATGCATAATAATTTAGATAAGGGAGAACATGAATGCCTTTTGATGCGTGTTCAATAACTCCTTCAAGCATATGTAGAGTCTCAGGGTTACTTCTCTAGTTGGTCCATCCAAGACTGAACATGAATCGCCTTAACCATCGATTGCTAGAACAAAGGATGAAGCTTTTGACAGACTAGTCTTAACGGACCTATCTTATAAAGCTTAAAGAGATGTACAAATCTATAGGGTATAATTTTGGAAAACAATTACTTAGAAGGAAAAACTCGAAATTAGATTGGTCCGAACTTGGTCGACTTCAAAAACATAATCTTGTGAATAACACATTGAACGGTAGCTTATCGGAAAGCATTTATTCATGCAAGTTACTTGTAACATAATAGCATATCGAGTAGGACTAAACAACTTTACCGGTCAAATATCTTCCAAAATTATCGAGTTGGAAGTCTCTATCATTTATTTCCCTTGTTCACAATTTACTTACAAATACATCAACAATGCTTACATTGCTAGCAAATCGCCAAAGCTAACTTTTGTCTACATAGGTGGAAACTTCTTCAGCGAAGCCCTACCAAGCGATAAGAGCTTCCTTGTTATAATGCACCATAAAGAGACTTGTACAAATTCGGGCTCGGGTCGGATCATAACTAAAAATTCAACCCGGAAGGTGCGTGCCGGGTTGGGTACATGTTTTTACTAATGACAACAATAATGAATGGGAGAATGAGAGATTAATGTTGGTTATCATTTCTCACCTTAATAATGGTTCTCATTTGATCTGGATAGCAGATATCAATATCGGTATCCAAATATAGATATGAGATTAATATCCGATATCGGATATCTCGGTATCCAAATATAGATATGAGATTAATATCCGATATCTTTATTTGGTATATAAAGGTTATGAAAGTGGAAGAATAAATATAAGATATGTGATACCTTTAGTTTTTTTAGTATATCAAAAGAGGAGAAAAGGTGTAATAAGATTATATCATGTATCAATATGATAATAATATAATTATATATCAAACACCAAATATCATTTTTTTTTCTAATGTTGATACACATATCTCATATCCAGATATGGATACTAAACATCCATACTAAACATGCCCGGATCGATTGTTCGAGGCTCGCCTTTCTTCCAATCCGCACTAAAGAGCTTCAAAAACCTGACACATTAATTATACAGAATTGTAAGAAGTTGGATTTGGCCTCAATAGCCTCCGGTTAGTTATCTTATGTGATCTTCCAAAATTTGATATGAAGTGTGAGCTTTTCAAATTGAAACTTATTGTCTTGTAAGACTCCTGCAAACCTTTTACCTTAGCCACTAAAAATGGTTTACAAGACGATCTATTTGTGCCTTTTCAATACTAAAAATAGTGTACAAGACTCCAAGGAGGAGCTTCAAACGTATGATATCACACAGCTAAGATACTGGACTGAATTTTCTGGCTGCTACTAGCCCTGCTGAGAGAGCTAACCCAAACAAAGCATGTAATCGAACGCAGAGGTACTTTGCTATGAAGATCTTCGTATTGTCCTGCAAGCGAAAATGTTCAATATCAGCGAATTACTGATATCAAACCCGAGAGACAAGTAAAGTATGCATTTATTCACAGTCTGATTATTTTCTTTGTACTCACGTTGTGATTTTGCTTGACGTAGTTGATTATCATAATCCCAATTGGCACGGTTAGAACGCAAAAGAGCTGAAACAAATCACTAGTTAGAAAGATACTATCTTGTTGCAAGAAACATTACTGTATATAACAACTTTTAACAATGTGATTGGGTTTACTGTGCTAGGCAGAGGGAGAATTCTTCCGAGACCGAGTAACATTGTAAGAGAGTACAAAGCGATGACTGCTGCTTTCACAACTTCTGCACCTGCTTCGGTGCCGATTCTAACCTGAATTTGCTCAAAACTAGGAAACATTAGGTTCATTCAATTTTGAGGCAACAAATGACAAGGAAAATTTAGCATAAGTTGAATTACCAAAGGGGAAAATTTACGAACTGCTCTATCTCCTTCGACCTGTCATAACAGTTCAATTAACAAGATTTTACGAGTTGAGAAAAGAGTGTGAGCTAATCAGAGAAGCTTTCACCTGATGAAAATGGCTACAAAAGAGAATTAGAGAGGTTGTAAAGCCGACGAGAATTGATACAGCAAAAATTGTGCTGGACAAGTGTTGAAGATGGTTTGCTTGTCTGCCATTAAATGCATTTCATTAGCATATACACTTCTATAAGCAACATTTTCTTTTATAGAGGAAAGAGTTTTGGTATCAATTCAGTATGATATCGACTTTCTCGCGTACATTAAATAAAACGCCGTAGTTGCAAACGGACCAAATGCTGCAAAGCACAAGGGTTCTCCAAGACCTTGGTAGCTCAACCGAAAGGGTGGACACTGTAAGAGGCATTTTGTACATCCTTATGTTAATTACAACCTCCCAACAAAATAATAGTTAAATGACCAATGCCTAGCTAATGAAATAACAGCACTGCTTACTTGGTAAGTGTAGCCACACATGATTGCAGACATCAGTAGTAATATAGAACGAATACTTCCGGCTTCTCTAGCTACTGAAATGAGACCAAGTAAACCTAAAGCCAGCAAAATGTACGCAACCACAATGGTCCCTGTCCGGCTTAAGAAGTAATCATGGAGAAGAGAGACTCAATTTGATATTTCTGCACAAGAAAGATAAATTACAAAGTAACTGAAAATGGACAACACATACACACCTCTGAAGCATGTTAACAACTGATTCACTCTTGTTTTTATCTGCTCCTGTGTCAAAATCGTAAACATCATTGCTGCCAATTCACGTATACATGGGAATTTGTCAAAATAGAATTGAAAAAATAAAGATGCCTCCATAGGTAGTATGTTCAAGATGATCGTCCATTGAAAAAACTGCATTTCTAATGGACAAAGAGTTATAAACTCTTCGGCATTGTTAGCCATTACAAAGATGGAATTCTTAGCTTGGATAAGTAGAATGATAAACTGTTGGATAGCAACAACAAGCCTGCAAAGCAAGGTAAACATTTCCTACATTTTTAGCATTCTTAGATTTGTTCCTTCGAGGGATGTTGGTATACTGTTAGCTTAAATACAATATACTGCAAGAAATCAAGTAAGAATGGTAATTATTTCCTACAGTTTGAACACTCCATGATTTCGTATTTCAATAAAAGTTGGTATCATTCAAGTTTGAGTCTAATCTAGACTACAGAGATACCAAGCACTAATGTAGAAAAAACAAGTACTTATACATCTAGTTCTACTTCATGCAGCGTGATTCCAGGATTTACAATCATAACTCGCAGTCATCACTGGAGATCAGCATATCATGTCATAACAAAAAACATAGTCATGATCTTTCTTACTCACATTTATTTTATTCTTGATGACATCAGTCACCTTGCAATCTATGATCATGCCTGGCACAAAACAGATACTAATACAAACAATGGAATAAATAAAGCTCCTGCATAAACCATGACTTTCTAGAGCCACCTTTCGAAATGGAAGTTCCACTCAATATAGCATCCTTCAATTGCAATCGTGTCTTGAGAAAATATTACACACCAACTTAACACTTAAACTTCTGTCAATTAACAGCATCAAGTAAGAATACCTTAAGTTTAGCCAGGTGATAATACAAATTGAGGATGCAAGAAGACGGATGTAGTGACTTGCAGAAAATAGGCCAGTCTGGAAATAGGAAGCTGCACTTGCAACCTGTTATTCTAAAACAACAACACAAATAACTAGTAAGGAAAACCATAAGAACTATATCTCTGCTCTACTGTTTGGGAAGCTAGTTATGAAGACAGTTTGTGCATTATAAATTTTTTATAAATAGAATATACTGCACAAACTGTCGTAATAAATTGTGTACCAATCAATATGACGTGATCTACTGATCCTGCATTATCATGGAAACAAAATTCCTAGATTCAAAGAAGAAATAAAAAAGAAAAGAAAATCTTACAGTGAGAGGGACTAAAGCAACAGAGTAAATCGGAAGTTTCACTGCCCTCCATAGTAAGGTTGCCTGAGATACTTCTTCAGTGTCGTCCTTTCCCTCATAATTATGGTTCTCCTCTGCAACTGAAGCCACAACAAATGTGCAGTTTTTCCTTCTTTTCCTATAGGTTTCAAAATCGCTAATGGAGATTCCTGGTGTTATTAGACCTCCTACATTCTTCACCAGTGAAGAACGAGCAAAATTCCTAACAAAAACAGAGGAGTTAACAGAAGTGTTATTCCCACAAGCAGGAAAAGTAGGGCTTAAAAATTGCGGGATACCAAGATCTAAAATTTTTTTATCAAGCATGGAAAACCAACTAGCTAACATTCTACTGAACACTTAGAAAAAGAGAAAACCCTAAAACCCAGATTATTAGATCAAATTGATAGCCTCCCACCAGCATGAATTTTCAGTAGAGAAGTTATTTCACCTGCTACTTTCCTATCAAATGTTTAGGAAATCAATAATTCAATCTACATGCAAGAGATTAAAGTAGCAAAGAGAACAAATATAAGAGACTTACTGAGAAGAAGCAGATGAAGATGGAAAAATGCAATTGAGTTGCCTATGGAGAACCGAAAATGGAGATAAGCTGCAAAGGGAAGCCATTGCAGACTGACCAACTGCCATCACCTTATCGCTTCACTTTCATAGTTGCATTTACTTTATACAACTGATGTAGTTACTAGTGACTAGTGAGATTCAGAGAGATGTAATTCTTTAATCCGACATTGTCTATCAAAGTTCTTACTGGAATGGGCCGGATACGGGTCCATCTGGCCCATATATTAAAAGCCCAATGTTTCAGGCCCATACACTTGGGCTATGGAGGTAATTTATCTAAATTGACTTGTATTTACCTAGTCCAATCCGACATATTGTTTAATGTGTTGCCCTTATTTTTAGGACGGTAATTTCACTCGAGTCGAGACCAACAGATACTTGAATTATCCGAACGGATCGGATAATTCAAGTATCCGTTGGGCTATGGAGGTAATTTATCTAAAGATTCTAAAGTAATGAGTGAAATTTATAAAACAAAAAAAGAGTGATGGTAGTCGGATATCCGAACGGATCGGATATCCGGAAATGAACAGCCCTAATCTAAAGTAATGAGTGAAATTTATAAAAAAAAAAAAAAAAAA
>BSUD01000001.1:9360061-9446426 GCA_033239045.1 Fagopyrum esculentum
ACCAAATATTAACATTCAACTCAAAAAAAAAAAAAAAAAAATTTATAACGGAAAGCGGTTCGATTTCATAGACGGCGCGCCGACTATGGATCGAAAGGCCGAAAAGGATCGGCAGACGGACTTACCGTCATGAGGGAGCACAACAAAGGAGAAAAAGAAAACACAAAAATACATCAAAAAACCCGAAAGCAAGGACGTCTTCAGGGGAAAGCAGAATGATTCAGTCAAAGGAAACGACGAGCATGAACGTTCATCTTCGAAGGAAGTATACAGGTAGAAAACTTGGGGAACAGTTGTGGACACCTCAGATTTGGACTGCAACGGAGCCTTCAGGAGTCGATCACACATCCACGCCTCCTTCTCAACAAACACTCGAATTACCACCAAGACCGTATCAAAACAGAGAAAACGAAACTGCCGCACACGGGTATCGTGATATAAAAATGTGTAAAACTTTGATGGTTTAAAGACTAGCGATTTGTAGGGGGGATTGTTCAAAAATAGTTGGTTAACAATAACAAATCTTGTTAAAAGAAATTAGAATGAATATTTTGTTGAGATTTAATATTGAAACCTCATTGTTTTTAAAGGACAAGCTCATAACTCCCCTGGTGGTGGTTCATGTGAGCCATTTTTTCCCCTCATCTTAGATTAAGATTCAACAAGAGTTGTTAGCTAGTTATGCTTCTTCTTCTTCTTTTTTTTTTAATTATAATCAAATAATTGGAAGAAAAAAAATTCCAACCTTACTCGGGCTTTTTTAGCCTTTGATTTTTATGAATAGTGATTAATCTAGAACAATCGGTTGAATAAATCTTGTTTTAGGTTTAGCAGTGTGACTAGTAAAGGTTAGAGTTGCACTCCAAAAGGGATAAATCAAAGGGATGATCTTAATTGTTTGGATGCCATACACTGTCCTTAAATTCGGGTGAGCAGGGTTTCTAAAATAGAGTTACCAAATTACTCATGGAATGGATATTAGTCCCATAATTTATAAAACACAGACAATGTGGTAGACAATGTGGTAGCGAAGACGGTCAAGATCTGGTCAGTAACCATACAACGCATAATCGCTTCAAAGAACCCATTTGAGACGAATAAGCGCTTAAACATTGCATAGAACACAAACAATTTGGTAAAAAATTGTTGGTGGATGTGATTTGTTCGGGAGGTGCCGAAGTATAAGTTCGGTGTGTAGACGAATAAACGCTACATAAAAGAGGTTGGTAACCCATTTGATAATGAGTAGAATGAGGGGTTTCCTCATGTAAGAATGATTTGCACATTCAACAGTATTTTATCCGTCATGTCCAACAACAAAGTCGAGAAAGAGGGTTTCTCAAGAGAGAGATCTATTGCTTCCACAGATCTGGCAAGTTGGACTCGCCGTTTCGAACGCAGATCTGGATCGATCTACAATTCCAAACTTTCACACAAGACTAAAAACAAACAACAACGAAAAGGCGGCAACTCCAGCGACGGGAAAGACGAGGGGAGCTCCGGTTTGGTGTAGTGGAGGACCGACGGTGCAGATTGCCGGGATCTAGGTCGAATTTGGGTTCGAGACGACGAGCATCGATCGAAGAAGATGCAGAAGGTGGGAGTGGCTTCTTGGACTCCAGTTGGTGAAGGCGGATGCTCAAACTTGTTCATCGGCTCCGTTAGGTGAGGGTAGCGGTACAAAAGAGCTTCTCGGAATGCTTGTCGGCGCTATTGCTTGAAGGAACTCAAGGCATGAGGCTTGGTTGAAGACGCCGGATCTTTGTTATTGGGTTGTTTTGCGGTAGAATATACTTTTGTGGAAGCCATTTGAGGTGTAGGAGTGGCGGCGGCTGGTGTTAGGGTTAACATTCAACTCAAAATAATATCAACTTTAAAAATTAGTATGAGCGATACAAATTATCAACGTATTTACCAAAAATAATATGACTTATTTTTCCGTCAAAAATACTAACTCCGGTGTGATGTGGTTTTCACCAAAAAAAAAAACTCCGGTGTGATGTGGATTATTTTTTTTAAAATCAAGTTAATAACACACAAAAAATTTTATAATAATATAAATTAAGTTTTTTAAATTATTATATTTAAAATATAATTTTTGTAGATATTTTT
Organism: Fagopyrum esculentum; assembly: GCA_033239045.1. Taxonomy (NCBI): domain Eukaryota; kingdom Viridiplantae; phylum Streptophyta; class Magnoliopsida; order Caryophyllales; family Polygonaceae; genus Fagopyrum; species Fagopyrum esculentum. The sequence goes on from BSUD01000001.1 coordinate 9,362,174, forward strand.
TTAATAAAGTCTTACAACTTTTTTGTAAAAAAAACTATTAAAAATAAAATATTTGTAATATATATATATTAAAAATAAATCGTTTTCTTGTGAATTTTTTAAAAATATTTGGAAAATTTTTTTATTTTGTATATATTTTAATTAATTTTAATATATAAATTTTTTAAAAAATCGATTTTTTATTTAAAAATTAGTTGAAATATATAAAATTCCAAAAAGGATTTTAAGAAATTACAAGAAATTTTTTTAAAGTACAAAAAATTATTTTAAAAAATATTTTATTATAATTTTATTTTATTTTAAAAAAAAATTATAAATTTAAAATATAAAAAATAGATACAAATTTATTTTTTAAAAACAATTAATTTATATTTGTAACATATTTAATGTTATTAACTTGGTTCAAAAAAATAAAACCCACATCACATAATTATTTCTTGATGACATGTCAAATTCCGGTTGTCACGTCATCGCCGGAGTTAGTATTTTTGCCGAAAAAGTAAGACACATTATTTTTGGTAAATACGTTGATAGTTTGTATCACTCCTAGCAATTTTCAAAGTTGATATTATTTTGGGTTAAATGTTAATAATAGTTTGTATTACTTTGGGTTGTTTTTCCTTAAGTTAATATCCTAGATTTTGTTGTGGGTTACACCAATTGTATGTTTTTATATCATCTTCATAGCAGATTTGGTAGAGAATCACCTCTTCTCATCAATAGCCCTACATATTTTGTCTTGAATTACATTCTTAGGTAGGTTATAGCTTTTTATTTTTTCAACAATGTTATCCGGTAGAAATGTATGAAGTTGGTTTTTGAGTTGGTAGTCCCCCTTTTTATTTGTGATATGGCATTATGGCTAGCAACCTGAGTTGTATCATCTATCAAAGGACAACAAGTCATTATCTCCCGAAGTGGTTGCTCAGTAATTCATTGGTCTTTCCAGAATTTTATTGTTTTTCCATCACCAACACACCATTTGATACCTGCGTTAAATTCGTCTTTTATTTTCATTAATTTTTTTCATCGTCAAGAAGTAGATTTCCCATATTTGTAATTCCAAAGGAAAGAGCCTTTCGTATGTTTTTTTCAATAACTTTAAGTGCTTGTTTGGTTAAACAATAGATTTACAATTCCAGGGAATTGACTTTCCTAGGAATTGAATTACTGGGAATTACCATTGCTGAGAATTGAGAAAATATGTTTGGTAGCAAAAAAATATCCAGTAATTTGTAATGTGTTAAATTCATAGGCATTATTAGTTAATGACAATTATAACCTTCATTTTCAAAATAAAAAAGGTGGGAGATGAAAATTTTAAGGGTAATTGAGAAATTTGATATCAAAATAACACGTTAATTGTTTTGTTACCTAGGGAGGAGTGGGTAATTGTAAATACTCCATTGAGGTAATTGGAAAATATCCAGTAAATTAGATTAATGTGTGTATCATTTTTGATTTTGCAACCAAACACCTTAATTGGATCTTATTTAATGGATTAATTTACTTTACTGGGTTTTTTACACCCAACCAAACAAGCACTAACTCATATGGTTGGTTCCGTCATTATTTACCATAGGAGTTTTATTTGAAGAGTTTTATTCATATCTTTAGTTTTTCTTATGGCGGTTCCTCAAGTGATCTATGCTTATATAGTTTATCCCAACTTATGAGTGAGTGGAAGTTAAGTCCTTTATTTTAGAAGAAGTTTCTATTAATTTGGTCTAGTTCTTTATAGATACTTGTTGGCAGCATAAAAGCTTGCGTTGTGTAGCTTGGTTTTGCACTGAGATTTGCTTTATTAAGGTTGTTCTTCCCTCTTGTGATAAAGAAGATATTTTCCATTTTGTGATTGTTGCTTTTTTTTTTAATAATAGTATTAAAGATGTTTTTATTCACACATCTGTCGATTATAGGGCACCTGAGATATTATTCTAAATTTTTTGAAGCTAAGATGTCTAATTGTGTTTGTATTCTTCTTTTGTTGTTAGAATCTACATTAGTAGTAGTTTAGAAAGCCGATTTGTGATAGTTGATTACTTGGCCCGAAATTGCACAATAGCTTGTTATGACTGTTAATATTTTGTTGCTTGCATCTGCCCAGGTTTTTGTAAAGATGATGATGTCATATGCAAAAAGCTAAAAAAGGAATAATTTTTCCCCCTTTAGAAATCAAGAAGCCAATAGATTTTGAGAAATCGTTGCTCATTTTTTTTGTATATTTTTAGTCAATACCTCCACCCCAAAATTGAACTGAAATGTCGATAGTGGGTCACCTTGTCGTAGTCCTTTTTGCGGGAAGAAGATTGTTGTTGAGGATTCATTAATTATAATTGAATAAGAGACTGGGGAAATAGATTCTTCTATCCACGTTTTAAATTTTTCTCCAAAACCAAAATTTTCAAGAACCGCTTTTAGAAACTGCCATTCAACTTTATCGTATGATTTTTCCATGTCTAGTTTAATTTCCATAAAATCCTCTTTTTCTTTCTTAGTTATAAAGTCATGGAAGATTTCATGGGCGATGATAACATTCATGTATTGCTCGATTTTGAGTAGATGCACCATGGAGTGGGTGGATAAGTTTTGGGAGGACTGCACTTTGTTTTTCTTTTTTAGGATTTTAGCGATGATTTATAGATTGTCGAGCAAACGCTGATTGGTCTATAGTGGGAAGTAGTGGTTATGCTGTCTAATTTTTGGATAAGAACTATAAATGTGTGGTTAATTTGTTTAAGGATCTTGCTAGTTCTATAGAAACTTTTAACCGCCACAATTACCGTTGGACCAATAGTGTACCAATATCTTTGGTAAAAGTCAATCGTCATGCCGTCAAGACTTGACGATTTTCCAACTCCAATATCAAAAATTGCATTTTTTTATTTCTCTCGTAGAGAAAGGTTTAGTTAATTCATTCTCATAGTCGTTTATTTCTGGTTGAATTACTTCTAGCCGTTTTTTTAAGTGTGTGATTGTCTATTACCGAAGCTTTAAAGCGACAATGGTACTCATTCAAAAACTCTTTGTTGATGCCCTCTTCTCTTGATAGAATCTCTCCATTGGTTTTAGTAATTGTGGCGATGATCTTTCTATTTCTTCGACCAGTAGCTTTTTTGTGGTGAAATTTCGTGTTTTCATCACCTAGTCTTACATTGTTAGTGTTAGCTCGTTGCACCCAATATTTGTGTTGATAATCAATTAGGCATTTCCGTTTTTGATAAGTCTATTAATCTTGTCATTTTACAGTTGACTGAAGCTTTGAAATGTATGTTTTTGTAGAGGTGGCGATCTCTTCATCTACTGATTTTAGTTGTTTGTTTATGTTCCCAAATTTTTCATGGCTCCATTGTTTTAGTTTTTTTTTTTAAGGAGACTAGTTTCTTTGATCAGATTGAACATATGAATTCGCGGATATTGAGTTATCCACGTTTGTTTATAAGATTTTCACAATCCTTGCAACCACATAGATTCAAATATGAATAGTTTGTTCTTAGGTTTATTAGATATATTTTTCTATATTTACAAAGATCATACAGTGATCCGAGGATGTAAATGCATGATTTGTAATATGGATTTTTGGGTATTCACTAGACTTCTATGTTGGGAACGAACCATGCGCATTCGAACAAACCTTACCGAAATTGGTTTTGATCCGACTATAAAATTGGAAACCATTTTTCTTAATCTCTTGTAGAGAATTAGTGATTCATTTTTTTGGTGTATTATCACATCAAGTTCTCAAAATCACTTGCCATGGATTAAACAACCGAGACCAAGAGTCTTCTACTATCGGAAACAACTTTTAAATCGGTAAAAATAGACATTGTCTATAAAGTGACCTCCCTCCCTTGTGAAGGATCAAAGCTCCTCCATATATTGCAAGAAGATATTTACTCGATAGCGAGATGATCGAGAGGTAAAGGTGAATTTTAGCACAACAATCATATAAATAACTTGAATTCAGAATCTACAATATTTAAGTGAACATTTCTTATTCCAAATTATAACTTAGTGTTTATAGTTTCAACTCTTTTGTTTTAATTTTTCGTATTGGGTTTATCCCGTAACTATATACGGGGTATATTAAGGTGTTATCAAACTAATAATGAACAAATACATATCTAACAAAAGTCTAGTATTTTCAAAAGATACGAAATTTTAAAGTGCACAATTTAGCGCATTCCGGCGACTGACAGTATAAAAAGAAAATAAAGAAGATAGACTGTCACAGTTAAAATGCGATCAAAATTTAACGATCCATATATCTTTTCATCAATAATGTTTTTTCTAACTTTGTCTAAATTTAATATGAACTCCATTGAAGTTGTATTCAGTTGAAGTTGAAAAAATTGCTTGCCGTCGCAATGAGTTACATTGTGCTCTTTGTAATTTTATATCGGATTGTAATTGAAACCCTTAAAATCCCAAAAAGATATTTTAGCCTCATTAAATGGGTAATATCTTTTTTGAAAATAAATGCAAATACACAAAAGAAAAAAGGAAAAGGCTTAAGCGACTCGTCCGAGCCAAGTATAATCGACTCAGTTACAGCCGAGCCTTTACCTTTTGTAACGCGTCTCTCCCTCTCGTTTAGTCAGAGACTTTGAGAGCTTGAGCGCGGCGTAGAAGAAGCCAACGAGGTTTGCTTTTTAGCCTAGCCGGATTCGAAGTTAATATCCTCACAGCGGCTAACGCTTTTTTCTCCTCCGATCCGGCTCTAATTCGGCTTGTAAGCTCCGATCAATCTCTCCCTTTTTTTCCAGCTCTGCAATTCGATTTTTATCAAACTTTCTCATATGTTAGGGTTTGTCACCCCCTTGTAATTGACCCTCTAGGTTAAGCCTTGCTCACTAACACGGAATTGAAACCGTTAAAGGAAGCAAACCAATATGATTTTTGATCGATGTGTAATATATATTATTTCCGAAATGATTCTCAACGATTCCGTACGGACCTTAATGAATTCGAGATTTGGGGTCGTAGGATAACAAGGAACATTTTATGTGTCGAATTGTTGAGTGAGAAGGAACTTCTCGACAATTTTATCTGTCAAATCCATCGACTGATGATTTGGTAGTTCATATGTTAAAATCTGTTGAGAAAATGGTTTTCTAGTCTAGTTGGGTTAATCAACATCCCTATGCTGCCCTTTGATCGTCAACAAGAAGGATGACTGTTACTTTCACCGAATTGTTATAGTTCAGACTGTAAAAAAATCACACCAACTTTGAGTTATGCGCATTTAGTATCAAAGTTGCATAACGAACCATATGAAAACGATTGTCATAGTGTTATATAAGGATTCATTTTTGCTTGTGTTCATATCATATGTTTTGACAGCATTTTGGACAACGTGCGTTGTTTGGACTGTCCAATTGTTGGTAATGTTTTTTTCATATAATAATTCTGAGTTATGTGATCAATGGTGATGTAAGCTCAATGTTGGTGTTATGTTTTGCACTTCACTTGTCTCAATGTTGGTTTGATAAATCATGCGTATTGTCTTATATGATTCATTATTCTTCATTTCAGGTTAGTTATACGATCCATTGGAAATATTCTTGCCCATCACTTCAATCATTGTTCTTACTTCTGTTTAACTTTTAGACACAGACATCAGTACAAGTATCTGAGAGCTTAATGGAATGGAATGCCAATAATCCTTTCAAAAACTTGAAAGGTAGTGCCAAGTCTTTGTCTTGATCAATGCCAAAATTACTAAAATCAGTCGAATGTGTGTTTACATGATTCATGTCTAACTACAACAATGTTCTTTGAGCAATATATTCTAAAGCTGATTTGTTTTTTTTCTTCTGTTTTCTCTCTCAACCACCTGAAATGAACTGTTGGTCCATTCAACACTATCTAAGTTGAGATGCATTTCAAACAGTCCTTTCTTGTGTAGCCATTGGTTTAGAATTTGAGTCTGGCCTAGTGCAATTTTGCACTAGTTCCATGGCATGCCAAAAGATTCTATATTTCTATGGGGCTTAGACTTATGAAGTTCTGGTTAGATGACATATTAATATGATCAATCACGGCCCTAAAAAAGCTTATTGTCAAGTGTCGGAATTCAAAAAAAGCTGGTGCATTGTAATGCTTTGATCAACTTCAATTTTTTTTTTTAATTGAAAGAAATATTATTCCATGCCTCTATGGTTTAGATATTCATTATATCTGTGGTCTCTTGGAGTAGATTTGGAACCGAAATCAATGATGGACATGACAATCATAGCAGAGCCTGTTAGTAGTGCATTGGGATCTTCTGAGAAAGAAAATGTCAGTCAGCCTGGCAAAAGAAAGAAGACTATGACATCAATGTTTCTCAAGTTTTTCGATACAGCTGCAGATGGAAAAAGCCGAAATTGCAAATTTTGTGGCCAGTCTTATTCAATTTCTACTGCTACTGGTATCTTTTTCTCTTCTCTTCATTTTTGGAATCCTTCTTCGTTATTATTGCAACACTTGGTAGTTGGTACCGATCATATGAAAATTGATTGATGAATTTTTTATAGGCTTTTATTTGGTAGACCCCTCTCATTTTACTCTCTATATAATTTTCCTAGATATGAAAGAATTGGGTTAAATAAGGGTATATTTACTGAATGAGTTTATGTTATGGGTACTCTTAATAAAGTAATGGTAAAAGGCCTAGTTAGTCATTTTACCCGTTTTTTTTATTGTGTTCTCAAAGGAAATTTGGGAAGACATCTCAGCAGTAAGCATTCAGGATATGATAAGTCTACAGAAGGTGTTACATGCGCAGCTCTGCCGCATACCACTACGATTGTCAAGAACCCTCAACCCCAAACAAAAGCACCAAAACTGGATCTTGACCATCTAAATTGGTTGCTTATTAAGTGGCTAACTTCATCTTCTCAACCTTCTACAATCTTGGAAGACAAGTGGCTTCTAAACTCCTTTAAATTTCTTAATCCTTCAGTACAAATCTGGCCTAGTGACAAGCATCAAGACATATTGAATGAAATATTTAGGAGCATGCATGAAGACTTGAGGGCATCATTGGATCAAGTTTCGTCGAAGGTTGCCATTACTCTTGAATTTTGGACCTCTTATGAACAAATTTATTATATGGGCGTTACCTGTCATTGGATTGACGAGAGTTGGTCATTCCGAAAGGTTCTTCTCGACGCTTGTCACATACAATACCCATGTGGAGGGCTCGAGATATATAATGCTCTAGTGAAGGTCCTCAAAATGTATAATATTGAAGATAAAGTTCTTTCTTGCACTCATGATAGCAGTCAAGGTGCAATGCATGCATGCGGCACTTTGAAGGACGACATGGATACCAATAAAGCCGGACCTTTTTGCTACCTTCCTTGTGCTGCTCGTACTCTTAATATGATTATAGAAGATGGACTGAGAACTACAAAACCAGTACTATCCAAGGTTAGGGAGTTTGTCATGGAAATGAATTCTTCATTTGAGATTTCAGATGATTTTTTACGATATAACACAGCTTATCAAGAATTGAACTGCAAGACCCCCTTGGACACATCAACACGGTGGAGTGGCTGCTACCAGATGCTTGATCTTGTTCGGAAGGTAAGTACTGAACTATATTTTGGTTTTGTCAACAGGAAAAGCTTTGCTTTCGTTCTGTCTTTCGTGCTTGTTTAAATTCTTCTGTGTCTGTTACATACTGATTATGTGTTGACCATCTCTTTGAAGTTATTCATAAAGAAGTATACTTCGATCTCAAACTGTATGGTAAATAAGTATTCCATTTTCTCGGCAGTACTTGACTTATCTTAATGTCTAGAAGCTGTATTAGGAAATTTGAATTGCTTAGAAGCTGTATTAGGAAATTTTGAATTGCTTAGAAGCTGTATTAGGAAATTTTGAATTGCTTAAAGACAATAATTTTAACCCATGTTTTGTTATGTGGTAGGCCAGCAAGTCCATGGAAGCTGTCGTAAGGAAGCATGAGGGAACACTAGAAAACAGAATGTTGCTAAATTCAGCTGAGAAGAATGCAATTAACATAATCCATGGATATCTAGAACCTTTCTACAAGACCACAAATAACATATGCACAGATAAGGCCACAACTGTTGGTCTCGTGTTGTTTTTCATGGAACACATCTCTGAGATGATCACTGCATGTAGAGATTCACGCCACTTGCCCGACTGGCTGAAGAGCGCAGCCGAAGACATGGCCAAGAAAGCCCGTAGCTACAACAATCAAGTCTGCAACATATTCACCTACATGACTGCTATCCTTGATCCAAGGATCAAGAGCGAGCTCATCCCCGAAACCCTAAAGTCAGATGCCAATTTAGAGGAAGCAAGAAGTCACTTTATTAGAAACTACTCGTCCCACTATCCATCAATGTCGAGTGTATATGGTGGACATGAGAACGAAGACAGTGGTGGTGTTTCGTTTGCAGAAGAGATTGCTAGGAAGAAAAGACGAGCCACAATGAGCACAGCTACTGATGAGCTTAGTCAGTATCTTTCTGAGTCACCAGCCTCAATACCGACAGATGTATTGGATTGGTGGAAGATGAACACATCACGCTATCCTCGGCTTTCCATTATGGCCAGAGACTTCTTGGCTGTACAAGCTAACTCATCGCCACCTGATGAGTTGTTTTGCAGCAAAGGAGATGAGATTGAGAAGCATAGGTTTTGTATGTCCAGGGATAGTACTCGGCTTCTTCTTTGCATCAAGTCATGGACGGATGGCGGCTTCAGGTTGAGGTGTAAGGCAACTGAAATTGACTATGATAGGATCATGCAAATGGCTGTTGGAGTTGCGGGTGAGACTGGTAATGCATCTGTTTACAACACACACAAATGATGATAATAGGCTGGTAGCTGACCCATACTCCTGTTTTATGTACATGTTTGGAGATAGGGTATAGGTGTTCATTCTGTGCAATGTTTTAAAACTCTTTCATATTTTGTAGGTTAAGTTTAATAGCATTAACCTAGAGAATTAGTGTATTCCCCGTGTACAATTGAAAGTCTGAGTTTCATGATGATTATTGTTAGGTATATCTGGCATAGTTAGGCTGGTACATGAGACAAGCTACCCGACTCGGCTCGAGTTCAACTCGTAAAAAGCTCAGCTCGGACTCGGCTAGTATATAAACGAGCCGAGTTTGATTATTGTTAGAGTACGAGTTTAGTATATTGGGTCGTATTTTGGACTTATCCTTATTTCTTTATCTTTTTATCTCTTTTATTTTGTCTATATAAATTAACACTATTTGATCAATGAAATAAAAATCTTTTTTGATTCACAAATCTCTTTAATCATGTTCGGCTAAAATAACATTATATGAATATTATTGTAGATGGGCTACTCGGGCTCAGCTCGTCAAAAGTCCATTTGGGCTAATCTCGTTTATAAACGAGCCGAACTTGAGCATGTTAAGGCTCGGTTCGTTCGGCTCGTTTAACACCCCTACGTATAGCTGCAGCCCTTCTGTGTAAGAAATTGGAACCGATTAAAGATGGATAGCAGAGGCTCCGTGATTTGCAAACAATGTGAAGGCCAATGACATTGCTAATACACTAATTTATAAATCATTAGAGTTTAAAAGCCTAATACTACCTCACAATAATAAGAATTCATACTTAATCAATGATAAAACGAAAGCTACAACAGATATAACACAACTCTCCTAATCTAATATCATAAACAAGAATGTTGTAAAAGCTAACATCAATATCAAGTATCCTCCGATGAGCCTGTGACCGGCATTCTGTCCAAACCCAAGAAGGGTGTTGGGTATTGGGGTCACTGTGATCATTGGGGTCGCCGGCACTACATCAAGAAGGATAAATTAAGGTAAAAACACTAAAATTGCATGCACTAATGATCATACGGTTACGTACCAGCTATGGGAGAAGAGGTTGAATTTGGTCCAGAGAAAACTGGATTAGCTGCAGGCGCCGTGGGTGGCGGTTGCGCTGCTTCAACGAAAAAGTAAATGCAATCTCATGAGACAACACAAACAAAGAAAGGGTAAAAGTGGAAACTGATATATATATATTATATTTCACCTGAGCAAATGGAAGGGCTCATCTGAGGACTACATGAACCAGGAAGATCCAAGGCCAAGGAGGCGTTGAAAGGGAGAGATCTAAGAGCGATGCCATTGAGGAAAAGGCAAAGACAAACCGGTTCTTGGCTGTAAATTTGCGCGAGGTTGTCACAGCACTGCTGTGTCGGGGCAGGAACCGAGCCTTGGACGAAAGGGGCGCATGGAGATAATAAGAGAAGACGAGCACCGCAATCTGTGATTGTAGGAGTTGAAGCAAACGTCGGGGGTTGGCCTGAAATCTCCGGAAGAGTCGCAATCAAGACGAGGAATGCGGTTACGAAAGATCCGGTTGCATTTGGAGGAGTAGGAGAAAGAGCCATGGTTTGGTAAATGTGTTTCCAGGAAATGGAGGAATGAATAGGATTATAGTCTGATGTATGCACTGGTTTAGTGTGAGTGTTTACTGGTATGCATGCTTGTTGTGTGTTTTTCCTGCTCTAACAACTGCAGTGTAACTGAACCAGTCAAAGAGGCCGAAACTTGTATGACTTTCATTTAGGTGCGGTATGGTATGAGTTATTTGTAAAATCTAATATAATGTACTTAGAAGTTGGCTTTGGCTTATCAAGGCAAACTGTCTCCTACCGGTGTCGATGTACCTAAAAATATTGAAAGCTTTGTTTGACGTGATGTTATTAAGATTATAGTATATGTTTTTTTTGGTAAGTATACACTATTGTGTACATAATCGGTATTGTCTTAATTAACGTTAGTGTTGTAGTATTCTAAGTATATATGTAATATCTTTTCTATATTCTACAAGATAATACAAAATTGCAAATATTCTTTCATGGTATTAGAGTCTAATTGATCTATATTATCTTCATCGAACTCTTTGTCTTCGTATAAACCTTCTGTCAAATATCTATGGCGCCTACTGTGGCTCTTGCTATCATTTTTTTTTTATAACGGAAAGCGGTTAGGTTGGTCTACCTTCTAGCAGGTAGTCCACCCTAAAGCATCCTTACGGATGAGAACAAGAAGTTCGGGATCATCAGAAAAATTAGCGTTGGGGGTCGATACACCCAGGTGGATTAACCGTTCAGCAACACAGTTTATCTCTCTGAAAATATGTCTAATATGGACTTCGTCGAAAGAACGAAGGTCCAAACTGGAGTCGGAAATAAGCATCTCGATCTCCCAAGGACAACTCCACAAACCTTGGAGTGCCTTAATAACACAAAGGTTATCACCTTCGATTTCGATCTTTTTAATATGAAGTCTTTTAGCCTCCTGGAGGCCTAATTTCAGGGCAAAAACTTCCGCTTTAATAACTGAGTTAAAGTTATTCTTTTTTGCAGCTCACGACCTTAATTTCCGTTATGGTCCCGAATTACGTAACCAATAGAAGTTACTCCCGAGTCTAGTTTTGAACCATCAAAATTAAGTTTATGAAAACCAAGTTTTGGTTTTTCCCATTTGATGTCATGCTTCTTCCTTTTAATATGGTTTGATGCTTTGTGTGGTTGTTTAAAATTAAAATCGTCCTCATCAATGGTTTTGAGATTCCAATTATGGATTTGTTCTTTGATAAAGCTTGTAGCCTTCTTAGCTGTATCAATATGTTCATTACTGAAGATAATTTTATTTCTAAAGAACCATATGCTCCACCAAATGGTTGCAAGACATGCCATCTTTTTAGGTCCTAATTTATGATATAAATCAATTAGGATATCATGTATTTTATTGCTTTGGTTAATTGTGTTCATTTCGGTTAATATTGTTCCGTTAATTTTGTTAATAACTTGTTTACTAAAATGACACTCAAAAAACAAGTGAATGAAGTCCTCTAGGTGATGATTGCAAAGTTCACAGTTTCTAGTTACTGCAATCCGCCTTTCGTCGAGCTTGGCTTTTGTTGGAATTCCGTTTTGTGAGATTTTCCAAAGAAAATTTTTTATTTTTGGTTGTGTATCCAATTTCCAAATTCATTCACATGCATAATTGTGGGTAATGTTCGTCCGTGCTTCAATCATTTTAGAAGCAGATTTAGTAGAAAACCATCCGTTTTTGCTACATTTCCAATAAAGTCTATCATGAATTTCATTATTTGGTATGATTGTTTCCTTGATTTTTCTCTTGATACCTTGGTTAATAAAGTGTTGTAGCTCATTTTCAATTTTAGTGATATCCCATTGCCCTGAATTGTTAATGAGGTAACTTACTTTGGTGTTTGTGTCAATAAGGTTGGAATTTTGTGCCATTTTTATTAGCGGAGAGGTCGTTAGCCAGTTGTCATGCCAGAAATTGATTGTCTTACCATTGCCAACTTGCCAGATACGACCTTCTTTGAATTCGGTTTTTAATTTCATAAGATTATTCCATTGCCAAGATGTTGATCCTTTCTTTTGGTAATTCAAGATATTAATATTTTTTAAGTACTTTTCATTGATAATCTTTACCCATATGTTATAAGACTCTGCTAGAATTTTCCATAAAAGTTTCATTTGTAATGCTTTGTTTGTGGTTTGGGCTTTCCTTAGTCCAAGCCCCTCATTTTTCTTAGAATTGCATATCACATCCCAGTTAATGATAGCCCTATGCTTGTCTCCTTTGTTCCAGAAGAATTTTTTGTATGTTTTGTCGAGTTCATTAAGATTATAGGTTGGTAGCATAAAGCTTTGCATAGTGAAAGTTGGTTTAGACGCTAGATTATGCTTGATGAGAGTATTTCTACCTTCTTGCGATAAAGAGTTTGCTTTCGATTTCATAAGTTGTTGTTTTGTCTTAAGGTTTATATCCCCGAAAGTATCTTTTGTCACTCTTCCGTTAGTGATAGGACAACCCAGGTATTTATCGAGAGATTTGGTATGATTCATCGCTAAAATATTTTTTATTTGGGTAATTTTGTTATCATTGGTTTTTTTGGTTGTTTGGAAAGCAGATTGTTGGTAGTTGATTTTTTGTCCTGAGATGGAGCAATACATATCCATAATTTGTTTTGATCTCTGACAAGAGTCAGAGTTCGCCTTAGCAAAAATAATCATGTCATCGGCAAAAGATAAGAAATGGATTGGGGTTCCTTGTCTGCAAACAAAGAAACCAATATGGTTAACATAGTTGTTGCAGTCATCCTGTAGCATTTGAGTTAGAATTTCCGCTCCTAGGATGAATAGATATGGAGAAAGAGGGTCACCTTGTCTAAGACCTTTTTCAGTAAAAAATTGATCTGTGGGACCGTTGTTAACTTGGACAGAATAGGATACAGTGGAAATGCATTCCTTGATCCATCCCACAAATTTGTTGTTAAATCCGAGTCTTTCCAGAATTCTAAGAATAAAATTCCAATCAACTTGGTCATAAGCTTTTTCCATATTGAGTTTGATAGCCACCCATCCTTCCTTGTCTTTTTTGGATCTGAAAGAGTGGAAGATCTCATGTGCAATGAGAATGTTGTCGTGGATTGATCGATTTGCTACAAAGGAGCCTTGAAGCGGGTGGATGAGTTTAGGTATAATTGGTTCCATTCTATTTGCTATGATTTTTGCTATAATTTTGTAAACCGTTGAACACAAACTAATAGGTTTGAAATGATTAATAGTTGTTGGGTTATCTATCTTTGGGATAAGGGTTATAAACGTGTGGTTTATTTGTTTGAGCATTTTCCCACTCCTAAAGAAGTTCCTTATAGCTTTAGTGACATCGTTTTCCATAATGTGCCAATATTTTTGGTAAAAGCCAGCGGGCATCCCATCAGGACCCGGAGATTTGTCACAACCAATGTCGAAAATGGCATTTTTAATTTCAATATTATTAGGGGTTTTTGTTAGTTTTATATTGTCATCATTATTAACCTTGTTTTTAATCAGTAGAAGTTTTTCTTCTAATAAAGAATTATTAATTTGTGTTTTAGCAAATTTGTCAATAAATTCCTTTCTAACTTCAGATCGGATTTCACTTTCAGACGAGATCACAATCCCATATGTAGTTGTAAGCTCTTTCAAGCTTTTGCGGTTTCTTCTTCATGTGACAATGCGGTGGAAGTACTTTGAGTTTGAATCAATATTTTTCAAATGATTATTTTTTGTTCTTTGTCTCCAATATCTCTGGTGAAAAGCAAGTAAGCGGTTTTGTTTAGTTATTAGATTCCTTTGTAGAAGGTCATCTCTTTGGTTTAGGGTGGGTTGATTAGTGCTTTGAGCTTCTTCGAGTTTTACTTCAATCTCCTTAAGTTGTTTAAATATGTTACCAAAGTTTATTTTACTCCACTCTTTAGCTTTTGTTTTCATGAGATGGGTTTTCTTGGTGAGATTGTACATTTCATTACCACTGAAATGGGTACGCCAAGTTTGTTTAATTAAATTTTCAAAAGATTTACGTTTAGTCCACATCATTTCAAACTTAAAAGGTTGGGGAGTGAAAATTTTTGAGTTAGATATATCAAGTGAAATTTGACAGTGATATGATAGGGTGAATGCATGGTTTTTTGTTTTTAAAAGTGGATATGTTCGCTCCAAACGGTGTGTGCAAGCTTTAAATTTATAACCCTAGACTTAAGCTTAAAACAAGGATGCGAACCCGCAGTGTACGGGTCAATCGTAGTAAAAGCAAGGAATTCCAGGGGTCGATCACAGGGACTCGGTGAAACAAAGTCAATAACGGTAAGCTTCGTGAATACTAACCACAAGAGTAATTAACACAATCAAAGATGAATAAGAAGTCAATAAAGCAAACATGCAATTCTAGGGATTAAAGCTTCTAGTTGTGGTTTCAACTCAAGATCTATAGATAAGCGGACAAAGCTGAAATTTTTGCGTGGGGAAGGTGTTACTAAAGTGGAGTAGATCACCGGGTAAGTCTCACTACACACTAATCCTAAACCGTAACTCCTATTACCGGGTAAGTCTCAAGGAATTAAGATAAAGAATTACAACCTCAAAATAACACACCATCTAAGGGAATAGAATCAACCTTTACCGGGTAAGTCTCAGGCTAACTCACAAAGATGGGATGGAAGCACACTCAAACCCCAATAAAGGATAAACCTTTATTACCTACGCTTATGATCGTTGGTACACAAACTAAGGAATTACCGGATAAGTCTCATCCTAAGCTTGCATTGAACCAGGAAAGGTGTAATAAGAATAGGATTTGGCAAACTCTAACACTTAACTCTCAGTTTAGGATCAGATAAGTCACCTCGGTCAGCCAAATTCCACCCCGGCCGAGATGTTCATCGACTGAACGAGATGCTTAGGGTTAAGGTTAAAGACTCGAACTTTCAGGATCCTACTGGAATCTAAGATTATTCTATCATTGTTTTTCCCACAACCTTCAGCCAATCACCCTAGAATCACACAAGGAAATTAGCCACTCATCATCATCATGAAAGTATTAAATATATGGGAAGAAGGTGAATATTTGAACAAGAAGAATTTAATAAAAAAGACTTCAATAACTGAATCAAATATCACAACAAAAGCGTTCCTTGGATAGCAATCCAACAAGACAAGACAACAAGTGAGGGAATTGAAGACAATCTTACAAAATCCTCCAAAAAGCTATAAAAGCTATAGACTTCAATCTTCCTTCAACCTTCAAAAAGGTTCTTCGAATCTCCCCAATTGGAGTATGTTGCTGCGTATGCTGGATGTATATCGGGTGTGATAGCGGATGTAGCGGGGTGCCGGATTTTTGGGAAATCCGACCCTTTTTATAGGAAAATAACCCTCCAAAGATAAGATATCTTAGAAAGATCTCTTCCCATAAAAATAGGTAAAATATAAGATCTTCTTCCTTCCAGGAGCCAAGCCCAAAAATATAAGATCACTTTCCAATTTTAAAAGATCTCAGCCAAGAATAAAATATTCTCGCCGCGTCCTAGGTGTTCGCCTCGGTCGAGTCGGCGTCTCTGGATCACCTCGGTCGAGATGAATCTCTGGTCAACCGAGGTGAGTCACAACTGAATGTGAAATCTCTCAAAACTGGTCCAAAGTGAATCTTTAATCCATTGCTATGCTCCCTGGATGTAGCTCCAAATGACTCATGACTCCTTTTGTTCCTTTTTGATGCAAAACGCGCCATTTTACCTACAATTACAGCAAAACTAGGTGTAGACCTCGATTCTCGCAAAGGTAGATGAAATGGTAATATAATCACATATAATACATACAAACATGCAGATTATTGAAGATAAAACGTCCAAACAAACCCTAAAATATAGACTATAATTCATGCTATCAGGATACCATTGAAGGATTTGGTTGTGTACTAGAATACGGTCAAGCTTTTCAAGAATGTTAATAGATCCGCTACAATTTTTCCTCCACATGAAAGAATTACCAGATGTTGGCACGTCCTCGAGATTGCAAATGTTTTTAAAGTTCAAAAGTCTATTAAATTTGTTTGTATTAATTGTGGCACCGCCAAGTTTTTCCGAATGTTGTTGAATTTCATTAAGGTCTCCAAGAAGGAGACAAGGATGATCAGAGTCAAGGATGAACTTGGATAGAGAATCCCAAAATTGGTTTTTGAGCCTTCTTGTGGGGGTGCATACGCAAAAATGATATTCATTTTATGATCCGTGTTTTTACAATTCAATTCAATACAAATGAATCTATCATTTTTAAATTTGAAAGTAATTGTTTGGTTTCTCATTTGATATTCTTTCCTGAGGAGACATAGACCTCCTGCCCTTCCAGAAGCAGGACAATAGATCATATTGTCGAAACCAGCTGATTTCCAGATGCGGTCATTTGGTGGTTTTTCTGATTTTGTTTCAGCAAGGGCGATAATATTGATCTTATAGATCTTGCAAACTGCTTCGAGGTTTGTCCAGAGGTTACTCTGACCCATTTCTCTTATATTCCAGAAACTAATAATCATAAAGAAACTGGTCTTTGCTCTTTTGTGAAAGCGGTATAGCTTGATATCTTGAGTTCTCAACGTTGTAGTGAGAGATAATTTTGGGTTTTAAGTGCATTTGAGTTTTGAGAATTGAGGGACAGAGTACTTTGAAGTAGGGCATACTTTCATCATTATAGTGAGAGGTTGTTATATTTATTTTAGATGTTGTTATATTTATTTTAGTCTTTGTTGTGGCAGAAAACTGAACGATTAGCACTTTGATTAAGATAGGTCGAAGGGGTTTTACCCCAAATTGGTCATTGCCTTGTTGGGCATTTTTAGAAGTCATTTCGAGTGACTTTGAGTGAGTTAAAAACTCTTGATTTCGTTTAATTGGGTCACAAATTTTCCAAAGTTTAAAAATGTTGGGAACATCATCAATGGACTTAACACACTCTCTTAACGCAAGCAAAAAAGAAAAAAACGAGTTATTCCTTTTAATAGAGGGCGATCAAATCCTTCAAATCTGGGGTGAAGAAAGCAAATCCCAACAAAGGATCAATCAAGCAAATCCATAAGGAGTCAATTTGTAGGTTGTAAGATAGTAGGTCACTGCTGTTTTAGATCCATAACAATTCCTTTGTAATCTGAAAATGGAGCAGTAAAGGACATCATCAATAATCAGGGCATCAACCCAAGGACAGAGAGAACAAGAAACAAAATTTTGAGATCCATTTCTGAAGTGAAGCTCTCCCCAAAAGAACAACGATGACCAAGGGGGCACAGGGTGATACCTAAGCCATGGAAAAGAAAGCAGATCCGGGAGCTTGGTGTGGATACGTGCACCAGACCAACAACAAAAGCACCACTCAAAATCAACTCGAGAGGGCTTTCTTCGGTTAGACTTGCAAGGATCAATGGAGGTTGCGTCAAAACCATCCCACAACGGAAACTGAGGCACGATACCGCATTCCACAACAAGAGAAGGAGCCCCTAGACCGCTAAGAGTCTCCGGAAGCCAAAACTTCCAAAGGGAGAAGATGAAACCGGCAAAAATAGCGAGAGGGTGGAAATGAAACCTTTGTTTGAGGAGCATCTCCCCGAAAGTGAGAGGATGGTGCACGATTATGGAGTCGGGGATGAAGGCGGTTAGAACCTTCGTCTAGCATCGATGAGGGAAGACTTCCTCCAAGTAGCAGAGCTTTTGAGCACTAGAAGATTTGAGTTTGAACTGATCAACGGGCAAGACGCCTTGATTGGCGATGGGGAGGTGGCCGGCCTCCATAGTGACGAGATCGGAGTTCCTAGCCCATAGTCGAGCAAGTCGCCAAGAAGATTTTTGGTGGCTAGGGTTTTGAACAGTAGAGAGCAAATAGCCTGAGGGGTTTTTTTTGTGGCTCTTGCTATCATCGACCTTTACTACCTACACCCTTAGGATCATCTGGGCATTTCACTTTACTTTGTTGTCTTCAAAGGGAATAACTATACATAATGGAAACGAAACATGCTTCATGCGTTTCGTGCCAAAAGAAAGATTGGGTTCATTGATGAAACTCTTAAGAAACCCGTTGAAGATGCCGATGAGTTCGTTCACTAGGAGACAGTGAACTCTATGCTCATCGGTTGGATTTCACAAACGCTGGATTCCTTAATTAGGGAAATTGTTGTTGTTCTCAACTCCGCTCGAGATCTATGGGTGGATATCGAGCAAAGAAACTCCACCGAAAATGGCCCTCGAATCCTTAAATCGAGAGCACGCATTGCTTAGTGCAAGCAACAAGGACTGGACGTTACAAATTACTACGGCCGATTGCGACGCCTTTGGGACGAGTTGTCCTCATCACTTTCATCAAACAACGACATATGTGGTCTTTGTGCCAATTGTTGATGAGAGAGACGATGAACGAGTTCATCAATTTCTACGGCCGGTTGCGCCGCCTCTTGGACGAGTTGTTCTCATCGCTTCCATCAAACAACGACATATGTGGTCCTTGCACCAAGATACTAGAAGATGAGAGAGATGGTGAACGAGTTCATCAATTTCTTATCGGGTTAGATGACAATTATCACAATCTAACATATCATGTGATATCCAAAGCGAAACTTCCAAATCTGAACAAGGTGTACGCCTTAGAGATTCAAGAGGAGTGTAGAAATTTGGCTACAAAGGAACTAGACAGTCATACTGGAATCACTTGTCATGGCTGCAAGAAATGTGTCTCGATTTTCTCAAGTTAAACTTGATAAATCTCATGAAATTTGCAGTCATTGTCAGAAACCTAGACACGAGAAATCATCTTGCTTTAAGATTGTCGGTTGTCCGGATTGGTGGAACAATGGGTGTGGATCCTCAGATGTACTTACCGGAAGGACTGCTTCTGCCATCAAACCTACTTCAGGGTCTGCAAATTCACGAACTTGTATGCTAGTAGGAGGAACTCACGCAGTTCAAATTGCTCACACCGTAGTTTTTGACCCAGATCCACTATCTACAATGGACCGGACTGTTATGGGTGCAACCCTATCCGATGCTCAATGGGCAAATCTTATGGATAAGTTCAAATCCTTTCATGCAGCTTCCAGCGAAACAATAACATGTATAAACTATAATTCATGGATTTTAGATAGTGGAGCATCTTTTCATATGACAGGTAATATCTGGTTGTTATAAAAAATGCGTAGTGTTAATCCATATGTTATTCGATTACCTAACAGAACTCTTAAACAACCAATCACGCAAGTTTAGTTTATTTAAATTCAAATCTTATTTGATCTACTATATTTTATGTACCAGGTTTTACATGTAATCTTATATTTATTGCATGTTTAACTAGAGCTTTGAAGTGCAAACTTTTATTGACATCGAAATTATGCATAATACAGGGTCAAGTTTTGTGAATGTCTATTGGAGCGGGTGAACCTAGAGAATGACATCTATTGGTTGCGTTTTTTGATTTTTCGAATATTCATGTTAATGAAACTCATGATACGTACGCACTGTAATATATCAATTATATCTTCAGCACATAAGATATCACTTTGAAAATCCAAACTAAAAACTCGAAATAATCAACAAGCAGAATCCAACTATGTATGAAATACTAATTTTATTTGAATTCTTAATTTTATAAAGTATTAATTTTATAATATTTGAATGATTCTATTGTATTATGAAATTTAAATGATTGTTCCACCAATTTATACTGAAATTGGAGACCATTCTTCTTTTTTTTTAAAAAAAAAAAAGAGTATAACTCCTGTGCATAAAGCTAAGATTAATCAACAAAACAGGACATACGAGACATAGTAGTGCCTCCCAAATCATTCATAATAAGAGGAAGGGAATCAGCAGGGGGAACCTCCAACTCATGAGTACCCACCGGGAAGAAAAAGCGTAACTAGCTAAAAAATTCGCAACGGCGTTAGTCTTGCGGTAGATATGTCGGAATCGGACTAGCCAGTTCCTACGAATGAAGCCTTGACAGCGAGCTACCAGACTAGAAAGGGGATGGGTATGTGCGATGCCTCTCTCAATCATCTGCACAACGATCGTTGAATCTGTTTCCAGCTCTAGTTGTCTATATCCCAACCTCCAGCAAGTGTCCAACCCAAGGAGAATACCCCAAAGTTCAGCCACCGGAACTGAACACACACCAATGTGATGTAGCCCACCATGTATCCATCGTCTGTCTTCATCACGAAGGACCCCTCCAGCCGCAGCCTCACCACAACCTTGTTTGACCGTCCCATCAGAATTCCACTTAACCCAATTAGCGCGAGGTTTAATCCATTGTATGTAGCTGACAGTTTTAGGCCGTATCTGCTCCTGTATTTTCCTATGTTCATGAACTGTAATGTATTCTCGAGTCTGATTAATGATGAAATGCTCTCTCCTCGGTGGGTGATTATCATTACCAAAAGCTAGGTTATATCTCCACTTCCACATCCACCACACGGAATAGGAGAATAAGATATTCCAAGGAACGTCTTCCATGTTGAGTCGAGTGTGATTGATATTGGTAACGAACCAGTCAGGGGCTAGGTTCTGGAGGAAGCCTCCGGGTTTGTCCGAGTGGACAAAGCACTCCCAAAATGATCTTGCACCGGTGTAGTCCCGACAGACATGAAGGAGTGTCTCCTCGTGGTCCGGACAAAGATCACAGTTCGAGGAATTAGACAGGTGCCGGTGAAATCTTTCCGTGTTTGTAAGGGGTTTTCCAAGCGACGCAAGACATAGAAAGGTTTTAACTCGTTCTGGGATATGCATCTTCCAGATATCTGAGTACGTGGTCCTAGTCGGAGGACAGCATTACCATGCCTTAACAAAAAGTATCCAGACTTCATGGAGTAGGAGCCGGATTTGCTGAGTGGCCAACAGGGGGTATCCTCCATCTCTTGGTCTTCAAAAATTCTAATCGCAACCAACTTGAGTAAGGTAGCATCAGGTAAAAGGGAGTGCAGAACGCCCAAATTCCAACCTTGATTGTCTATCCACAAGTCCCGAACCTTTGCACTGGAAGGCATGTCCCCTACGTTATGAATAGCGAGATTTTGTAGTGGAGTATCGTATAGCCACTTATCACTCCAAAAGGCCACAATCCTTCCATCATGAACCTTCCAAGCAAGCCCCGGGTAGATGACCTCGTTCATACCCCAAACAACGCTCCTGAAAATAGCCGACCCTTTCCTAGTACGAGCTAAACTAAGAATCTCCAAACCTCGACCCAATTTGTATTTCGCATACATAATTCCAGACCAAAGATTCTCCCTTTCCGTAACTAGTCTCCACGCCAGTTTCCCCAAGGCAACAGTACTACATCATCTGAGATCCATCAAATTCGCTCATCCTAGGATTTTTGGTTGACATAACGTCTCCCAGCTAACCAGGTGCATCCTCCTTTCACCAGTAGCCCCATTCCAAATAAAGGAACGGGATAATTTTTCAAATCTTCGAATAAAGGTTGAGGGTAACTTGATGGTCTTGACAGCGTAACTTGGGAGCGTGGATAGTACTGAATGTGTAAGGATTAGTCTCCCTGCCAGGCTTAGGGATCTCTCTTTCCAGTTAGCTAGTTTTATTTGTGCTCTTTGAAGAATGAAATGTAAGTCCTCGGTCACCACTTTTTTATTCAAGATCGGCATCCCCAAGTAGTTGCCGAAATCTTCCTTACATTTTAGACCACTAATACCCTCTAATCTGGACTTCAATCTGGAGTCCACGTTCGGACTCACCACTATGTTGGACTTGCTGAGACTAACCTTCAAACCGGAAGCTCCACAAAAATTTTCAATGCATTCCTTTACCACTCTAATATCAGTACTGGATGCTTTAGCAAATAGCACAATATCGTCTGCGAAAAAAAGGTGTGAAAGAGGAGGTGCATCCCTAGCGAGCTTAATCGGTTTCCATCTTTTATCCTCAACGGCTTGTTTATCCAGCGACTAAGTCTTTCGAGGAAAAGGACAAATAGATACGAGAGATCGGATCTCCTTGCCTCACCCCCTAGTAGGCTTAAATTCTGGGAGCATCTCTCCATTACATAGTAACCTCATTGAGGTTGATGATACACATGACATAATATGTTCGACCCAATCTTCTGGTAGACTCATACTCCGAAGCGTTTCCTCAATAAAGCTTCATTTCAATCTATCATAGGCCTTCTCCAAATCAATCTTGATGGTCATCCATCTCTTGCCGGATTTCTTTTTTACTCATTGAATCAATCATTTCCTGCATAATGATAATATTGTCCTCGATGAGCCTACCTCGAACGAAGCTGATTTGAGTCGGGCCAACACAATTGCATACAATCTGTTGGAGTCTGTTAACCATGACCTTGGTGATCACTTTGTAGGCCACGTTACACAAGCTTATAGGTCGAAATTGAGAGATAAGCTCCGGCGAAGATACCTTAGGGATAAGAACAACCAGTGTCTCATTCAAAGCTTTCCTTAGACTTTTCGTTGACCAGAAATCCCAAATACACAACTTGACATCTTCTCCCACCGTGTCCCAACAACTCTGAAAGAAAACCGGTTGAAAGCCGTCTGGTCCCAGAGCTTTTCAAGGGCCCATAAATTTAACTACAATGCGAATTTCTTCTTCACTAACTCCATTTGTCAAGGAGTTCAAGTCCTCTTGGTTCAGTGGGGGGAAATTGTTGGGAAGATAGATGCTAAACAAAGGACTATCGTGAGCAGGAGCATAAAGATTCTTATAGAAGCGTTGAGCATGCTGCTCAATGGTGTCAGCATCGGAAATCCAAGAATCCTCATCATTTTTAATTACCTCTACTCGATTCCTACGGCGTCGGATAATGGTAGAGGTGTGAAAGAAGCTTGTATTTCGATCTCCATGACATATCCAGTTCTCCCTGGACTTTTGACACCATATGAGTTCCTCTTGTGTTAAAACCGATTCGAAATTTGCATGTAGTTTACTCAAAGCATCAAGATTAGTTTGAGATGCCGAAGCATCAATCTCCATTTGTAGCGCGAGCATACGGGTCATAAGCTCTTCTTTCTTAGCTGACACACGGCCAAAGGACTGCTGATTCCATTTAATCAGCCAATTTTTCAGCAAATTAAGGGCATTACGAGATCACTACCACTGTTCCATTTATGGCGAAGAAGATCCTTAAAATTTTGATGTTGTAGCCATGTAGCTTCAAATTTGAAATGACGTCTTTCTTTTAGGAATTGACGAGAGGGGGTAAGAGCAAGCAGGAGAGGGTTGTGGTCAGAAGATAAGGCATGAAGGTGTCTCACACTAGCTTCCGGCCAAGCAACTCTTCCTTGATTGTTCGTGAAACATCTGTCCAAACGCTTAGCAATATGAGAGTTTAGATCTTTCCTTCGTGTCCATGTGTAGGCCGGTTTGGAGAACCCCATATCAATCAGATTCGTACACTCCACCCAATGACGGAACTTAATTGTATCTTGCGAGAGTATCCCTTTCGAATGGTCTTCCCTAATGAGCGTGGAGTTGAAATCTCCACCAATGAACACAGGTCCATGGATGGTGTTAACTGTAGTGCAAAGGTTCTCCCAAGCTTCGGTTCTCCTGTCAGGGGTAGAGGGTTATAAACAATAATATTATCGACAGTTGTGTGACTGTTACCTGTGCTGACGTGGATAAAATGCTCCGACACTAGTTTGATTATCACCCCAGTCGTCGGTTCATTCCAAAGCAACCAAATGCCCCCAGCAAAACCGACAGCGTCGACTTTAGCGTGGTTAGTGAACCCCAGTTTACTGCATCTAGTGGTTGCTAGATCCCCAGAGAGTCTGGTTTCCACTAACGCAAGCATATCAATGCGATGGCGATTAATCATGTACTTTATCGCTTTCGAAAGCGACGGTTGGCTGCTCCCCTGCAATTCCAGAAAATTATATTCATAATAACTTTCTTGGGGGAGGAAGAGTGAAATATCAGTTTGTGTTGGTGTGAAGGTGTATAGTACACTCTCCTACCATTATTGACTCTTCTTGTATCTATGTATCCTGGTGAGTGGGACTTCCTTCCTAGCTTATACCTTTGCCTTTGTCGATCGATATTGGGGTGTCCACATCCATTGAGGTGGGATGAATAGGTCCAATCCCCTACTCAGTACGAGTCACCTCCAACATGCTTGCTCCCGGGCCATCTGGCATGCCTCTCTTCAAGGATTTGGAGTTTATATCTTTCGCAATCTGCCTTGGGGTTTGTGATACTTGTGCACCTGAGTTTGTGTCTCCCTGTGGTGAGAGCACTTGGCCTCGTGAGGTGGTTACATTATCCTGGCTTGGTATATTCTCTCCATATGGGACATTTGTCTCACTTGAATTTCTAGGGTTGCATGGTGTGTGGGATTGAGGTTTGCATGCCCAGGGTTTAGCTGTTCCCCCTTGTCTGTATTATGTTCCATTAGCCCAACATATTTATTATCCACTCTAATCTGGTTGGTAGACTTTGAAGGTGGACGCCCTTGACTACGGTTTTGTCTTCGTTGTCTTGTAACTGTCATCCATGGATCAAGATTAGGTTCTTGGGGGATATTTTGTTGGGGTTCTGTGACATTTTGTTGACCTTGTGTAGAAAGTTCTGCGGCCATAACTGTTTCATCTTGCGCAGGGTTTTGCGACTGGTGGTGCAAGTGATGTTTTTGGTGGGGAGCAGCATCTATCCACAATATGCCCATACTTCCCACATATGTAGCATATGGCGTTCAACCCTTCGTACTTGACATGGATCCTCCTTCCTCTAATCATGATTGTCCTTGTGAGTGGTTTCTCTAAACCAACCTCTACACAAACTCTAGCAAAGCGACCCCTAGTCGCGTATAACGTATTCAGATCGATATTCAAAGGCTTCCCGATGGCTGATGCTAAAACAAAGAGCACATCCTCGTCATAAAGCTGGAGTGTCAGGTTGGATAGGCGAGCCCAGACAAATAATGATTGGATGTTGTCGATGAATGGATCGAAATCGGGGTGCCAAGGCTTGATTGTGATATAAAATCCAAAGATCATTTCATGGTCCCTCAGAAAGTGCTCTCAAAAAGTATGCTTTAAGTTCGAACTTGACACAATAGTTGTCGTTAGGTAGGTCAATGATTGTGATCTTGCCTTTTGGTCCCCAAATTTGATATAGGCGGCGTTCAAGAGTCAGAAAAGGAATAACTTTACCTAGTACCTTTACAATAACTGCCGAACGTCATTTGACATTCAATTCAGTCATGACGTCTTCATCGATCTCTACGAAGGTCAGACCTTTTTCGTTAGCAGGGATCTCAACTCTCATTCTTCTCGATTCTACAAAAGAACTTTTGACCAAGGGGGCCGCTTTAGGTGTCTGTCTTCCAGCGGCAACGTGAGCGTAAGATACAGACATCTGGGGGGGGGGGTTACCGGAGTTCCATGGGTCTGGCGGTGGTGGAATTGCAGGGGGAGGAGGGGGAATAGAGGTCGGCGGCGGCGGTTGGGGCGTCATAGGTTTTTTTTTCCAACACGGTACAATATAACTTCAAAAGTTATTAATTGGAGACCATTCTTAAAATATTATTGACCAGAGACAATTATACTCAACGCCATAATATAAGCGAAAGTATTTAATTTTAAAAATAAGTCACTTATACCTAAACAATATCAAAAAGTAAAAAATGTTATTATTATTTTTTTGGTTGGAAAAATGTTGTTACGCTAAAAAGTGTGCACGCAATAAGCCTTAAATTTATACTCGTTATAATTATCCTAACTTCTAGCGCACCCGCAGTGTACGGGACGTATGTAGCAAGATAAGTATTCCGAGGTCGAACACAAAGACTAAGGTGAAATTGGTTTAAGTTGTGATTGAATTTAGCAAGATCTAAGTCTAAAGAAAAGGAGAAAATAAAGGAAGAAAATCTCAATTGTTTTGGTTGGTTTTAGGTGATCACATCAAAGATCACAATTCATGCAAGCGATCAATCAAACTAAACCAAAAATCAGCACAAATAAATAAATCAAACAAGATATTGATCAAGGAAAAGGAAAGACGGATTCTAGGGGTTGGAAATTCCGGTTATGGCATAGAACTCAAGTTATCTATTCATTCTTTGGATTGATTTTGATATGTTGGGATTAAGTGTTTCTAAATTGGGATCAATCACCGGGTAGGTCTCATGGTCCAACTAGTCCACACCTAAGGTCTCATTACCGGGTAAGTCTCTAAGAACCTAAGGTTAGGAATTCTACACAAACCGGAATTGTTAATCAGGAATCTAACCTATCCTTACCGGGTAAGTCTCGGAATGGGAAGTCCTAATCAACATTCCTAGCACATCTAATCCAATGGCGGCTTATTAGGCTCACCACTACCTAAGGTCTTACTATTTTAAATTCTAAGGGCAAGGATTACCGGGTAAGTCTCTCCTAACACTTAGTCTCTACTCTAGGATACTCTAGGGTAGGTTAAACTTAGCAAGAACTTAGGGTTTCAACATTTATATAGATCTAAGGTAAGATCCTTCGAACCAGAGAAAATCACGGTTTGTTCTACAGAAACCACGGCCGTGGTTCTACAAGAACTACCCGTGATTTTTAACAGAAACTACGTTCATAAACAAAATCGTCCAAAGGTAAATCTAAGTCCGTCCTATCATAGTTCTAGCCAAAACCATCTTTTCCTTACCCTAGAATCACATCAATCTAGCCTACAACATTCATGATGGAAATCAAAGCAAGCAAACATAAAATCATAACCCCCATTTGCAAGATAATGAAAGGAAAGAAGATGAACAAGTTAAGTTTCAACACAAACCAAATATTAAGATCGAATTAGAACGACTTACAACCCTTCCAAAAGAAGGTTCAAGGGTTCAAAAATCTCTAGAAATAAATCCGAAATACAAGGAGCTAAGTGTGTGTTCTTCTCTCTTCTTCAATGGCACCTTTCTTCTTCTCTTTTGCACTTTCCTTCCTAGAAAAAATCTTCTTCTTTTGAGAATATATTTGTTAGAGAAATGGAGAATGGATGAGCTGCTCCCCAAACTACCCCAGCTCCCAGCTGCCTCAAACAACCCATCAAGGACCACTTTTATAACAAATTCTTCATGAGCTGGCCATGAGAATCATGGCACAGCTGTCACGAGAATCTGGCAAAATCCACGGTCATTTCCACGGCCGTGGTTCTTCAGAGAACCGTGATTTTGTGCAGAAACCTTGTTTTGGATCATTAGGCTGTGGTTTGGTGCATGGCCTGTGTTGGCAAGGTTCCATGAGTCCTTCTCAGCCCTTGCCTTGCGTTCCAATGAGTTTGGAAGTGTGTCCTCTGAATGAGCGACCCTCAAACGCATCGTTTTAGCTCGAAACTTCCCGAAATACCTACAAAACGCACACAAGTCCGTGTAGACGTCTATCTCGACAAAATAGATGTTTTGAGTGCAAAACGTATTGGACTAGTGCTAGATGATGCATGATTGAGCGAGAATCCTATCTAAATGTACACCTAAAACTATGCTATAAATCGTGTTATCAAAATACCCCATACTTAAGGTTTGCTCGTCCCCGGGCAAATTCCCAACTATAGACTAAGAGATGACATGATTTATGTATGCAGAAAAATGGCAAAATCTTTTTGGGTTTTGTGCTTCTACTATTGGATCACCTTCATAGTCATGATCAATGGCAATTGGATAAGCATTTATGTATCAAACAATAAGGGCATGGAAAGACAATTGTACTTAACTCAAAAGCATGCATGAGATGGGAGGACGAAGATGTCAAGAAGATCAAGAGTTTATCCAATCTAGATTACTAAGTCTTACAAACATGCAAGTAGGTCATAAGGGCCTGTGACATAAAAGGCAAAGAAACGTCGTAATTTTGGGAGGGGAATTTTCTAGGTATGTGATGCTAATCCGGGAATGGAACTAACTTCACTTCCTTGTCCTCGATCAACTTCCCCCAAGTGTATATTTTTTCCTATCTTGCTTTCTTTTTCTTTTTCTTCAACTCATTTTTGAGACAATGGCATTGGTGTACAATAGCCGAAACCTCGGTGATTAGCCATCCTCGGGCTTTTTCTCTTTTTCGAGGTGCATCCACACCGGGCACACATACCAAAGCTCGTTAGGGCTATTGGCTCATTTGATTTTGGCAAGGCACCAACACCCGATTATGTGAAGTGTACCGAGTTACTTATCATTTAAACCAACGCCCCCAAACCTATTTTGGCTACACTTCCACAAAAATTTCAGCATTCTATTCACGACATTCTTTTCATTACATTTTCACCCCGCACTTGCTTTTACACATTCAAACACAC
The DNA here is from genome assembly GCA_033239045.1 of Fagopyrum esculentum. Classification (NCBI taxonomy): domain Eukaryota; kingdom Viridiplantae; phylum Streptophyta; class Magnoliopsida; order Caryophyllales; family Polygonaceae; genus Fagopyrum; species Fagopyrum esculentum. The sequence goes on from BSUD01000001.1 coordinate 9,390,827, forward strand.
TAGCATGCTCCTATTCCCAGATGGGTTTTAAAGGAGGTTGAATTTATATCAATTGAGGTGCTCAAGCAATCATGATCAAGATGAGAAGTAGAGAAAGATGAAATGCCTCATTCAGTCCTAGATGGTATGCAAGAACTATCATGTAATTTCGACTTTCAATACTCAATCCATTCTAGGCAATCATCATGATCTCAAGTCATACATGGAATTTAAGAGAAGTAGTTCGAGTCCACATATGCATTTATCAATTCAACACATAAGGCCATTCATAGCCAATCACAAGACAAGTTTCATCATTAGGATCATATCCAAGCCTAGAAAGCACAAATTTTTTTTTTTTTTTTTTAAATTTTCTGATTTTTATGGGATTTTCGATTTAAGTATGTACAATGCAAGACACATGCAAATATTAACCTATCCTAGATGCTCATCATGCAAAGGATCATGCGAACCCCACCCCATACTTAGAAACACATTGTCCCCAATGTGGTATACAAGTAAAGAGAGTGAAAGAAGGTTCTCACAATGTAAAATGGTTTGCTATGGTATTTGGGAATTCTCAAGTGAATTGATGTTGGATGATCCTTTCAACCATGGTAGAGAGCTCTAAGCATCTTTCAAGCTTTGAAACCCGCGCTAGGCACCGCTAGCCGTCCAAGTTCCGCGTCCGCTCCACCCATAATTGGTGAGGGTTTCATCATCATCATCATTTCCGAGAGAGGCTTCCAACGCCATTAATGCTTCTAGCATACACATGAAGTAGACAAAAACACACAAAGCACACAAAAACAGAAAAATCTAAGCAAAAATGAAGGAAAAATGTTACCGATGGGTTGCCTCCCACCAAGCGCTTCTTTAAGGTCATTAGCTTGACCAAACTTCGGGAGCGTCTATTCAAGGTGGAGCGGGGCAATCATGTCTATCGGGGCTCCCGGAATATACTTCTTCAAGCGATGCCCATTCACTTTGAAATCTCCACAATGCTCCCCTCCTATCTCAATAGCTCCATGGGGAAAGATCTTCTTTACCACATATGGCCCGGTCCATCTTGATTTGAGCTTTCCAGGGAAAAGTCTTAGCCTCGAGTTGAAGAGAAGGACAAGATCTCCTTCACTCAACTCCTTTGGAATAATCCTTTTGTCATGCCATCTTTTAGTTCTCTCCTTGTAGATCCGGGCATTCTCATAGGCTTCCAACCGGAGCTCCTCAAGGGCATTGATATCAAGCAATCTCTTCTCTCCCGCCTCCTTGAGGTCAAAATTCAGCCACTTAATGGCCCAATAAGCTCTATGCTCCATTTCCACCGGAAGATGGCAAGACTTGCCATAGACCAACTTGTAAGGAGTGGTGCCAATGGGTGTCTTGAAGGCGGTTCTATATGCCCATAGTGCGTCATTGAGCTTCATAGCCCAATCCTTCCTTGTCCTAGACACCGTCTTCTCGAGGATGGCCTTGATCTCACGGTTGGAGATCTCCACTTGACCACTAGTTTGGGGATGGTAGGGTGTTGCTACCTTATGAGTCATCCCATACTTGGCCAAAAGTGCTCCAAAATTTCTATTTGTGAAGTGCTTCCCCCCATCACTAATGATCACCCTTGGTGTTCCAAACCTAAGGAAGATCACTCGGTTGAAGAACCGCACCACTACTTTGGCATCATTAGTAGGAGAGGTGATGGCCTCTACCCATCTTGACACATAGTCCACCGCCAATAGGATGTAGAGATTGCCACATGAGGAAGGGAATGGTCCCATGAAGTCCACACCCCACACATCAAAAATCTCAACTTCTTGGATGTTGTTCAAGGGCATTTCATTCCTCATTGAGATGTTCCCCGTTCTTTGGCAAGCATCACATGCCGCTACAAAACCTTGCACATCTCTAAACAAGTTAGGCCAATAAAAACCGGATTGCAATACCTTCGCACACGTTTTGTGTGAGCTAGCATGGCCTCCACATGGTAAGGAGTGACAATGCCGGATCACACTCTCCATTTCATCCTCCGGTATGCATCTTCTAAGCATCCCATATGGGCCTCTCTTGAATAGAAGTGGCTCGCTCCAATAGTAATGCCTTACATCGTTGAAGAACCTTTTCCTTTGTGCATATGTTAACCCGGGAGGCACTTCCTCACACACCAAGTAATTCACAATGTCGGCATACCATGGCTCACTTCCTCTAGCCACTTGGAACAAGCATTCCTCCACCATTTGCAATTGTTCATCCCGGAACGAGTCATCTATCGGGATGTTGTCTTTCCCAAGCTCCAATGGTGGGAGTCTACTAAGGTGATCCGCTACGGAGTTCTCGGATCCCTTCTTATCTCGTATCTCCAAATCAAACTCTTGAAGAAGAAGGATCCACCGAATCAACCTTGGTTTGGCATCTTTCTTTGTAAGTAGATAACGGATCGCCGCATGATCCGTGTAAACTATGACCTTCGCTCCAACAAGGTACGAGCGGAACTTCTCAAATGCATACACCACCGCTAACAACTCCTTCTCGGTGGTAGCATAGTTGAGTTGGGCATCGTCTAGCGTCTTGCTAGCATAGTAAATAGCATGAGTGCGCCCTTCTTTCCTTTGCCCTAAAACGGCCCCTACGGCCACATCACTTGCATCGCACATGATTTCAAATGGTAGACTCCAATCCGGAGGTTGCATGATAGGTGCGGAGATCAAGGCGTTCTTCAACCTACAAAACGCTTCAAGACAATCCTTGGAGAAAACAAAATCAACATCTTTCATTAGTAGGTTAGTGAGAGGCTTAGAAATTTTAGAGAAATCTTGAATGAACCTTTGGTAAAAACCGGCATGCCCTAAGAAACTCCTTACCCCCTTCACCGAGGTAGGTGGCGGCAACTTCTCTATCGTTTCAATTTTAGCTCTATCAACCTCAATGCCCCGGTTAGACACCAAGTGTCCTAACACAATCCCTTCACTTACCATGAAGTGGCATTTTTCCCAATTTAAGACAAGATTTGTCTCCTCACATCTTTGCAATACTAATGACAAGTTAGCCAAGCAATTATCGACAGAAGAACCATAAACAGAGAAATCATCCATGAATACTTCCATGATATTTTCTATGTATTCCGAAAAGATAGCCATCATACACCTTTGGAAGGTGGCGGGTGCATTACACAACCCAAATGGCATTCTCCTATATGCAAAGGTACCCCATGGACATGTAAAAGTTGTTTTCTCTTGGTCATCGGGGTGGATAGGGATTTGGAAGAATCCACTATACCCATCTAGATAGCAAAAGTGAGAGTGTTGAGCTAATCTTTCTAGTATTTGGTCAATGAAGGGGAGGGGAAAGTGATCTTTCCTAGAGGCCATGTTCAATTTCCTATAATCAATGCACATCCTCCACCCCGTAACCGTCCTAGTCGGTATTAGTTCGTTGTTCTCATTAGTTACTACCGTCATTCCACCCTTCTTAGGTACTACATGAACGGGGCTAACCCACTTACTATCCGAGATAGGGTAGATAATTCCCGCATCTAGCAACTTAATGATTTCTTTTTTGACCACCTCTTTCATTATAGGATTCAATCTCCTTTGATGTTCAATAGAGGGTTTGTGGTTATCTTCCATCATTATTTTATGCATGCACAAAGATGGCTTAATGCCAACCAAATCATCAATAGTATAACCAATGGCTTTCCTACGCAATCTTAGTTCATGCAGCAATTTAGCAAGTTCATCATCACTCAAGCATGCATTAACAATCACAGGATATGTAGAATTTTCACCAAGAAATGCATACTTCAAATGAGAGGGGAGGGGTTTGAGTTCAAGTGAGGGAGGACCTTTTTCGGTTGAAGACGATCCAAATAAGATTGGATGAGATGAGTCCAAAGCAAATGAAGACTCCCCATGGCTCCTAGAAGCTTGATCATCATCAAGAGCTGATTCAGGGAAAACCACGGTTGGAAACACGGGTTGCTCATCTTCCACGGCCGTGGCTCTTGCCAAGCTTGCTTCTCGGAGTTGTCCAGAGAGTTTGACGGCCGTGGTACCTGAATCTCGACCGTGGAACTTGCAGCTGTTCACAATTTCTTCGTGGCTCTCAAATCCAACTCTTGGTTCCTCTTCCAAGGCCTCCAAGGCTTTGATCTCTTCATTGCATTCCTTTTCAATGTCTTCCTCCATCATACTCAAGGTAAGAACCTTCTCCAAGGGGTCCTTGATCAAGATCGAGCTTACTACTTCTCTAGATTCTTCTTGCTCGACTATGTTGAAGATATCTTCATCAAGGGTTGACCCTTTCATCATTGTGGACAGCTTGAACTTGATGTTCTCTTCTCCAATGTTGAAGGAGAGAGTCCCGTTCTTGCAATCCACTAAACATCCGGAGGTGGCTAGGAAAGGTCTTCCTAGGATGATGGGAACCGGATAATCCGCCGGAATGTCCAACACTACAAAGTCAATAGGCACGTAAAATCCTCCCAATTGCACCGGAATGTCCTCTAGAATCCCAACTGGATGAGTGATAGAACGGTCCGCCATATAGAGGGTCATCTTGACCGGCTTTGGCTCTCCTAGCCCGACCTTGTTGCTAAGTGCAAGCGGTATGATGCTTACACTCGCCCCAAGATCACAAAGGGCCTCGTATTTCACATCTCCCACTCCTATTGGGACGCAAAAAGAGCCCGGATCCCTTAGCTTGGGAGGTATTGCCTCCTTCATTGTTTGGATCAACTCCGAGGATCTCTTGGTCATCCTAATCTCCCCATACTCCTCCAACTTCCTTTTGTTGGAGAGTATTTCCTTCAAGAACTTTCCGTATGCCGGCATTCCTAAGATGGCATCCATGAACGGAATGTTAATATGTAACTTGGACATTAGTTCAAGGAACTTACCAAAGTGATTGTCCAAACGAGCTCTTGCTCTTGATTGTGGGAACGGTAGTGGCGGCTTGTATGGAGGCGGTGCCACATAAGTTGGCTCTACATCTTTGCTCTTCCCTCCATCTTCATGCTTTCTTCCCTCTTCTACCACTACTTGATTTCCCTTAGCTTGGTCCTTGGGCAAAGGATCCTTCATACTCAACCCACTCCTCGTTGTGATAGCCAAAACTTGGCCTCTTGGGTTGTCTTCGGTTCTTCCGGGAAGCTTCCCCGGATCTCTATGTGCTTCACCCGCCTTTTGAAAGACTTGTGCTTCCAAGACCTTTTGAGCCTTAGAAATTGAAGTGACGGTGCTCTCAAGTCCACTCAATCTTCCTAGCAATTGTTCAAACATGACTTCGGTTCTATCCTTTGAAGGTTGAGTAAAGCCGGGTGGAGGTTCTTGTGAAGCTCTTTGTGGTGGAGTTATGCTTGTGGAGGCGGGAGGGTTCAAGGCTCCATCCGGGTTAGAGTAAGAAAACCCGGGATGGTTGTGGTTTGGCCGGTAATTGTTGAATTGCCGGTTGTTGTTGAAATTTCTTGGGCCTTGGTAATTGTTGAAATTGCCCCTTCCCATATAATTCACATCTTCCTCCTTGGAAGACAAGCTAGCTTGTGGAGGTGCTGGAGGAGTTGCTTGGCTCTTCAAGGTGGTAGTACATAACTCTCTCAAGGACTTCAACTCATTGTTGATGGCGTCAAGCTTGAAATTACTCATGGTGACTTCGCTCACCTCATATGCTCCCGCCTTTCTTCCTTCGCTCTTCCTATGAGAGTACTTTTCAATCACTAGAGCTTGCTTCTCCACAAACTCCCAAGCATCATCTACATGTTTCTCCATAAATGTCCCACCGGAAAGAGATTGAAGCTTGAATTGGCTATCTTCATCAAGTCCTTTGAAGTAGATCTCCAATAGCTCAATTTTTGGTATGCCATGGTGTGGACAATCTAGGAGAAGGTCTTTGAATCTCTCCCAAGACTTGAACAAACTTTCTCTATCCCTCATCACAAAGGCATTGATCTTCCCTCTTAATTCGGTAGTCTTGGAAGGTGGAAAGAACTTGGTCAAGAACTCGGTTGTCATCTCTTCCCAAGTACCAACTCGCCCTTGTGAAATAGATTGATACCAAGCCAAGGCTTTGTCCTTAAGAGAGAAGGAAAAGGCCCTTAGCTTATGGTTGTTGCTCTCCAATCTTGGTGGTCTAAGAGTCTCCATCAAGATCTCATAATTCATCAAGTGTTGATGAGGAGATTCTCCTTCCATCCCTCCAAATTGATTATGTCGGATCATTTGTAGAACTTGAGGGCGGAGCTCATAGTTGTGGGTTGCGGGATCTCCTAGATTCACACCCGGTCGGTGTGCTCTTTGTGCCGGATCTATACGTCTCCCTAGGGTTTGTGGCTCCTCAATAGCAATGGGTACAACCCTCACATTAGCCGCCGGTTGCGGTTGTGGTGGAGGTGGTGGAGGTTGTCGGCGATTAAGCTCTCCTTGAACAAGGGCTTGCCTAATCTCCTCAATCTCCCTCCTTGTTTCCTCTTGCCTCTCATTGGCAAGTCTCCTCTCTTCCTCCAAGAGCTCATCTCTTAGCCTTATTTGCTCTAAGGCTTCATCCAATTCAGCTTGAAGATTTCTACCGGCCATCTCTTTCTCCTTTCGGATGTTCTTAGATCTAGATCGAAGGGTTTTCTCCGGTTCGGGATCGAATGGAGCTAAATCCTTGCCACGAGATCTTCGCATACACCTATAGAGAAATAGATGTCCTGAAAAGCAAAGACACAAACCAAAAAGAGATCAAAAGAAACAAGAAAGATCTACACTAGAAACAATCACAAAATAGACTCAATCTAGACCTAGTCCCCGGCAACGGCGCCAAAAACTTGTTACGCTAAAAAGTGTGCACGCAATAAGCCTTAAATTTATACTCGTTATAATTATCCTAACTTCTAGCGCACCCGCAGTGTACGGGACGTATGTAGCAAGATAAGTATTCTGAGGTCGAACACAAAGACTAAGGTGAAATTGATTTAAGTTGTGATTGAATTTAGCAAGATCTAAGTCTAAAGAAAAGGAGAAAATAAAGGAAGAAAATCTCAATTGTTTTGGTTGGTTTTAGGTGATCACATCAAAGATCACAATTCATGCAAGCGACCAATCAAACTAAACCAAAAATCAGCACAAATAAATAAATCAAACAAGATATTGATCAAGGAAAAGGAAAGACGGATTCTAGGGGTTGGAAATTCCGGTTATGGCATAGAACTCAAGTTATCTATTCATTCTTTGGATTGATTTTGATATGTTGGGATTAAGTGTTTCTAAATTGGGATCAATCACCGGGTAGGTCTCATGGTCCAACTAGTCCACACCTAAGGTCTCATTACCGGGTAAGTCTCTAAGAACCTAAGGTTAGGAATTCTACACAAACTGGAATTGTTAATCAGGAATCTAACCTATCCTTACCGGGTAAGTCTCGGAATGGGAAGTCCTAATCAACATTCCTAGCACATCTAATCCAATGGCGGCTTATTAGGCTCACCACTACCTAAGGTCTTACTATTTTAAATTCTAAGGGCAAGGATTACCGGGTAAGTCTCTCCTAACACTTAGTCTCTACTCTAGGATACTCTAGGGTAGGTTAAACTTAGCAAGAACTTAGGGTTTCAACATTTATATAGATCTAAGGTAAGATCCTTCGAACCAGAGAAAATCACGGTTTGTTCTATAGAAACCACGGCCGTGGTTCTACAAGAACTACCCGTGATTTTTAACAGAAACTACGTTCATAAACAAAATCGTCCAAAGGTAAATCTAAGTCCGTCCTATCATAGTTCTAGCCAAAACCATCTTTTCCTTACCCTAGAATCACATCAATCTAGCCTACAACATTCATGATGGAAATCAAAGCAAGCAAACATAAAATCATAACCCCCATTTGCAAGATAATGAAAGGAAAGAAGATGAACAAGTTAAGTTTCAACACAAACCAAATATTAAGATCGAATTAGAACGACTTACAACCCTTCCAAAAGAAGGTTCAAGGGTTCAAAAATCTCTAGAAATAAATCCGAAATACAAGGAGCTAAGTGTGTGTTCTTCTCTCTTCTTCAATGGCACCTTTCTTCTTCTCTTTTGCACTTTCCTTCCTAGAAAAAATCTTCTTCTTTTGAGAATATATTTGTTAGAGAAATGGAGAATGGATGAGCTGCTCCCCAAACTACCCCAGCTCCCAGCTGCCTCAAACAACCCATCAAGGACCACTTTTATAACAAATTCTTCATGAGCTGGCCATGAGAATCGTGGCACAGCTGTCACGAGAATCTGGCAAAATCCACGGTCATTTCCACGGCCGTGGTTCTTCAGAGAACCGTGATTTTGTGCAGAAACCTTGTTTTGGATCATTAGGCTGTGGTTTGGTGCATGGCCTGTGTTGGCAAGGTTCCATGAGTCCTTCTCAGCCCTTGCCTTGCGTTCCAATGAGTTTGGAAGTGTGTCCTCTGAATGAGCGACCCTCAAACGCATCGTTTTAGCTCGAAACTTCCCGAAATACCTACAAAACGCACACAAGTCTGTGTAGACGTCTATCTCGAAAAAATAGATGTTTTGAGTGCAAAACGTATTGGACTAGTGCTAGATGATGCATGATTGAGCGAGAATCCTATCTAAATGTACACCTAAAACTATGCTATAAATCGTGTTATCAAATGTTATAATTTTACTACATATTAGTAAGGGATTTAATTTACCATAAAAATCGATAAACCATTTAAACCATAACTAATCTATAAACAAAACATTGTATAAAAAATTAAATAACATAATGCAAGTTTAAGAGCGTAAAAAAGCACAATATTAGCTAAAAGCCTAAAACGATAACTATTTTTATATTTTTAACAAAGATCGATGTGAAATAGATGCATATATTCAAGTGCGATTCCGTTTATCTAGATGCAAGCCATTCAACAAAACTTGATATATAAATGAGTTGAGTTTGAACATGTTAATGTTCAGCTTGTTCGATCGTATAACACTCTTACAAAGAAAATGATGTCGCTTATTAGAAGGAAGGGTAGGGTGGGCGATTGCCAAAACAATCAATATCAACATGCCCAAGCCTACCGCAATCGTAACAAAAGTTCGGTAATCTCTCATACTGACCTGGTTCCCACATTCGAGTACCCTTCTGATAGATTTTGGTGGAGAAGATCACAAAAATGATGGATGAAGAACCACACAAATGGTGGAGGTAGAATCACAATTTCATTGATATTATTATAACCTTTGTATAGCTTTACAAGAGAATAATGACTAATAATATATAAGAAACTAAATAATAAAGATATTATTACGATCTTAATATTATCACGATCTCGATATTATCACGATCTCGATATTATCACGATCATGATATTATCACGATCTTGATCTTATCATGATCATGATCTCGATCTTATCACGCATCCTCAAGCCGGTGGTGGGTGACGCACAACATCGAGCTTGAATTTGATAAATTGATACTCGGACCATAAAGCATTTGTAAACAGATCCGTCAGTTGGTCAGCAGAACGTGCAAAGCTAGTGCGAGCCATGCGTTTTTTCTGACGCTCATTTTGACTTGCCTTTGAATATATTTTATTCCAATAGAGGCAATGAGTCTTGAGCGAAAGTGGTTGGGGTTGCGCTTTGTTTTGTGATGCCGGTTGGTGGCCCTAGAAGGCCGATATATATGAATCGCCGCTCTGATACCATGGTAGATTTTGGTGGAGAAGACCACACAAATGGTGGAGGAAGAACCACACAAATGGTGGAGGTAGAACCACAATTTTATTGATATTATAATAACTTTTATATAGGCTTTACAAAAGAATAATGACTAATAATATATAGGAAACTAAATAATAAAGATATTATTACGATCTTAATATTATCACGATCTCGATATTATCACGATCTTGATCTTATCATGATCATGATCTTGATCTTATCACCTTCACATTCAAGATAACTCCTCGACGCAACGATTTCAAAATGTCCACCGATAGTTTGAGTCTTGGGATACTTCCCGAATGAGTCATACACTCATCATGAGCATAAAGAAAAGGCTGAATTGACATTTAGGGCCTTTTACACTATAGAATTGAAATTCAGGGCCTACCAATTACAAATTGAGAAATAAGGCTCCTACTTTACTAGAATAATTCAGAAATATGACAAAAAGTTGATAAAAGTGATGACTAATGAATGATAACTGATGTGAGTGCTGACTGTGACACTTTTGATTGACATTTGGAGGGAATTTGGGGCCAAAAAAACGCAGTACTCTGCCCAGAAAAAATCCGCTTACCCAAATAATGTCAGTATGTCACAATCATACCCAAAAATAAATTTGTCAAAGTACATAAACATACTCGAAAAAAACATACCCAATAAATCAAATATCAAAATAAAACAATATCCATAAATTGGATAATATTTTATATTTATACACAATTTAAACATCACTTAATACAAAATCCATACCCAATTTAAATTTATCATACCTAAAATTTTTCAAAACTCGATATTGTACACAAACATCAATATCAAATGACATTTGGTCATTACCCAAAAATTCGCTTGACATTTGATCATTATAACACATTTTGGATAACCATAAAACATACTCACGATATCACTTTAAATATATTTAATAATAAGAAATATACTACAAATCCAATAAACATAAAAGCATACCCAATTTGAATTTGTCATAACCAAAATTTACACAAATCGATATTGTACCCAAACATCAATACCAAATGACATTTGGTTCTTGTAACACAATATGGATAACTATAAAACATACCCAAAAATATAACTTTAAGCATACACAACAATAAAAAACATACCACAAAAACAATAAACATATACCCAATAATGAGAAAAATACTACAATTCATATTTGAGTAACGAAAACAATGTCACCAAAAAAATTAAAACTTGAAAATTTCATCAAACTAGCTACATTAACAAAAAAATAAAAGGTAAACATGTAAAAAAAAGATATTTAAACCAAAAGTAAACATCTAATCACCATCATTTCAATTAAATAAATTACTGCCCCTATTTTCTAGTTTCCATGCCTATTTTTTCTTTCTTTTATATAGAGACCTAGTTTACAAAAGATAATTTTAAAGGGTCCTATTTCCCTAATTAATTCTAAAGAAAAACACCTAGAAGATTACCAGTCTCACGTGCAAGAGTGGACGTAACCAATCCCAAGGGTAGGAGAAACCTAGTCTAGAACGGAACCCTCATGAACTCCACCTTCGATGATTGGGTGTCAACAGGCTCTTGTAGAGTCCAAACTGACTTGTCGAAAGATCATGGACCACCCGCCATAACTTGATCCTTATCTTCCACACTTGTAAACTAAAAGATATACAAGCTTTGTTTTAGTTTTAAACAAGAAATTCTTTCGGAAGACCCCACAATCCCTTCATCGTAGCTTGTAGGACATATAAATTAAAAGGTCAGGACGTTAGAACCGATCTTATAAGAATCGTCGAAGGATGCCAAAATCTACACATATTTTTTTATCACGTCGAATCACAACATATTCTTGGTTTTCCTTTATCCATGCTACTACCTGTCGCAATACCGATATGTACACGTAGCTTCCACGAAAATCCATCTCAATTCACTCCCACGGTTCAACTTTACACCTTCTTTACCCGAAGAAAATTTGATTTCACCACCAATTCATTCAAAAATAAATGGGATATTAAGGGCACGGCGCTGGATTTCGTATACGCACCACGTAGACACGATGCGTGAGCGTCACGGTCACGCATCCTGTCTACGTGGATTTTTGACCGTTGAGATTCGAACGTTGTAATCCGAACGTTATAATTCGAACGTTATAAAAGTAACCATTGCAATTTAAACGTTATTGATTTCCTTTGGTTATATATAGATAGTAATAGAAGAGGTGAAAAACGTTCACAACATCTTCGAAAAAACAACACAACATCTTCTGGAGAACAGCTGCGAGAATGCCAACACACGAGGATGATGAAATGATGATTCCGTTCGACGATACAAAATTTAGTGATCTAGACGAGTTTGTTCTACATTTCGAGGTAAGTACTTTATAACCGAAAATATAGAAAAAGTAGAAATGTTGTATATAATGTATGTTTACGTTAGTTGTAGTAACATTTGTTATAATTCGTGTTTTTATTATTTGAAATTACTGTTTTGCAAAATGTTGTATATAATGTATTGTCAAGATTATTATTTGAAATTAGTAAACCGAAAACTAGAAATTTTATAGTTTTTTTCTATGTGAACTAGGATCTTCCAAATTATTCTCGTCACGAAGGGAGTGATTATTCGCGAATGTTTGAAATTCGCGGTTTTTTCCATGATCGCGAGACGATGGTGGATTGAGCTCGATTCATGGGAGGAACTATGAACATGGTGTTGGTTACTAGTCGGTCGTGGAGAAATTCATGGGGTTCGTTACGTTTTGTTTGACATGCGAACGTTTTGGAGCCCCTCGTAAGAAGAAAGACGTGGATCCTGATACTGAGTCAATCTTCTAGCCGAGCACAGAAATCGAAGAAGGACGGATGTTGTTTTGAGCTTGAGGGCATAGAAAGCGAGGCTGAGAAGTGGACGTTGCATGTTATAAATGGAGTGCACAATCATACACTTCCCGAGCAGTTGAAGGGACACACATATGCTGGCAGATTGACGGAAAAACAATTTCGGAGGGTGGGACGTGAGCTTGGGTCAGGTTTCAAGCCGAGAAATATATTGAAGTCAATAAAGTTAGATGATCCATACAAAGTCAGCACAATCGAACAAATATACAATGCTAGAATGAAGATTAGGAAGCTACAAGCCGAAGGACGGAGTCCTCTCCAACAAGCACTACATATGTTAGAGCAGCGTCGTCATTACGTGAATGTGAGAAGATGCTCGGAATCGGAAGAAATTTCAGATTTTTTCATCATGCATCCGGATTCAAGACATCTCCTCAACCTATTTCCTTATGTCATCATAATGGACACGACATACAAGACGAACGAGTAAGTTTTAATATACATGTTATTATGGTTTTGTTATTTTTCATACACTTTTAGTTTAATATAAATGTAAACTCTTAATATATCCTATATAGGTACAAGATGTCGTTGTTAGAGATTGTCGGTATCACTAGCACGAGGTTGACGTTTGCAATAGCATTTGTTTTCATGGCCAAGGAAAACGCCAATCACTACGAGTGGGCATTACGGACACTCCGACATGTGTGCGGAAATGTTACACCATGGGTGATTATGACGGACAGAGAGCTCGGACTCATAAGTGCACTCGGTGTTGTTTTTCCGGATGTGAAGCACATGATTTGCACCTTTCTTATAAAGTGCAACATCCAACATAGATTTTGGGCGGTGACACGGTCAAAGGAATTACAAGCTGTTTTTGCATCACACTACCATGCTCTTATTGAATCTAGATCTCCTGAGAGTTACGAGCGGAGTTTTGGTGAAATGAAAGTGCATTGGCAAGCGTATCCGAGGTTGATGGAGTATTTGGAAAATACATGGCTAATCCCCTACAAGGAAGCAATTGTTCGATATTGATGCGACTTGCATCTACACTTTGGCACGAGGACAACGAATGCGTAAGAACTTATTTCTATATTGTTTACACTTGTTTTTATAATAATTGTTGTAGATTAATTTATTGAATTGATATTGGTTGTTAGGTGTGAGTCCGCGCGCTCATTGTTGAAGGGTACATTGCGTTCTACCGTTCAAGGATTTCAGTTGGTGATGGAGAACATTGACTTGATGGTAAATGATCAGATTGATAAGATTCAAGCGTCAATAGAGATGTCACGTGAGAGGATGTTGTTGGCTGTGCGTGTGCCTATATTTGATTTGCTCCGAAATAAAGTAAACAACGAGTGCTTCCTGGAGTTGTTGGAGATCTACGAGAAGGCAAAGCAAATTAGGAGCTTGACAACATGTAAGGATTCATATTGGATGGAAGCTCATGGGTTGCCTTGTGCACACAAGTTCTATATTGCTATTAGGCATCGGGAGCCAATACATTTGGATCAGATTTACCCTTATTGGAAGCAAGTACGATGGGAAAAATTGAATCCGACGCATGAAGATGAGGTTGTCTATATTGATCCATACATGGAGTCACTCAATGACTTTAGGGAGCGATTGGACAAGAATTTGCTTCCGAGAGATATGCTTGAGCGTATGGCTTCATCATATGAAGATATTACAAATCCGGGCAATTCAACGTTGAGAGTACCAGAGTGGAAAGTCAGAACTAAAGGAAGACTACCAAAGTACGACATTCTTTCAACAAGGAGAGAACCAAGTCGGTTTGAACATGGTTCTAGATCGGCACATCCACGTCCTCGAGGTCGTCCACCTAAAGCAAGACAACATGTGGAAGTTAAGGTGGAGGAGCCCGAGCCTAACGAGGCCCAAGTTGAAGTTAAAGTTGAGGAGGTTGAGCCACGTGGTAAGAACAACACCACCAGACGTTCTAAGAACTATCGGTTCAAGGGTGATCTGTAATAACCGAAAAATTTATTTCTGATTAATTCCGAGTCAAACCGAGTTTTAGAGACCGTTGACCTCTTTAAGATACCTAACTTTATGACTAGAATTAAATTTATCATTTTATGTAAGTTATAACCACATAAAATAATGAAAAATACACCAAACCCTAGTTATATATATATATATCTAGGTCTTTTGACGAGTTTTGACAAGACCATGACGAGACCATGACAACGTCACCGACAAGCTTAGGACAAGCCTTGACAAGGCCTTATATTCCAACCTTTTTTTTTACCTTGCACCTTGATCTTCTCCAGCCCATTCATATTATGGCAGTCGGGCCTTGCTTCAGCCCATGCCACACACCACACAATTGGGCCCGTCTAGCTTGCTTCCCAGTGAAGACGCCATCCCAGTGGAGACGTGCGCCAGCCCAGTGGAGACGCCAGCCGTGCTTCCTCCTCCTTGTGTGAAACGCTTCCCATCTTCTCCCGTAAACCCTAGGCTGCCTCCCTCGTGCACCTCACCTTTCCTCTCATGGTGTAACCGCCCTCGTACACAGCTCAGAGCCGCGCCCTTTCCTTCATGTCTCTCCCCATCACGCAGGACCAACTCCGCGCAACAACCTTCTCCTCCTTCGTCTTCGCCTCCACGCCGGCGGGTCGCTATCGCCATCGAACGAACAACAACACTTCTTTTCAGTCTCCAGCGGCTAAGGGCATCCCGACTCCGCCTCCTCGAGCCAGCAAGTCGGAGTGAGCAGCCAAGGTTGGTGTAGACAACCAGCGTCTATGGCCTCGCAGCAAGGAGGTCGCGACATCTTTGCTTCTTCGACCACAAGGGCGGCAGGTACGAGCCACTGGTGCGCAAGTCCACATGGGCGACAGCTCAGATCCGTAGGGCGGTGAGAAGGGTCTGATGGCGCGGGTATGCTTCCCTGCTGGTGCGTCCAAGTGATAGGAATCTCGATCCGTCTTCTTCAGTCTACACACGAGCTTGTTGAGTCCGTCTAGTCGGGTAAGGACCTCGACCCTCTTCCTTCTATACCCTCTCTATATATATGTGCTGATTAGAATCCCGTTGGGATCTTGAACAGTTCACAACAGCCCTAGAGAGTGCTTGATGAGCTGATGCGTTTTTTTTGAATTTTCGGAAGTGACAATCAGTCAACTTCAGGTCAAGATTTGGGTAAGTTAGACTTCTCCTTTCTTGCTGATTTTCGGGTATGTTGTAGTCAGTGTTGCATAGTATATCATACTAAATTTGGGAACAATCGGAGTTACGGTGTAAGAGTTATAGTATCCCGAAGTTGGCTATTCATGCAGTTTTATTTTTGTATGCTGAATTTGAGGAAATTTGCTTGAGATGCCGTTTTGTGGAATAAATTTGGAGGGGTTATTGACCTCTGTTAGACTTGAATTTCTGACAAGTTATAGTTGATATAGTATAGTAGATCATACTAAAATTTTAGAGGAATCCATGCTACGGTTTGAGAGTTATGGTGTCTCAAAGTTGACTCCTCACACAGTTTTTATAACTGTGCTGAGTGTTGGGAAAAATAGCATGTGATGCTGTTTTGAGAGATAGTTTTGAATACGATTTTGATTTCTGTTGGACTTGAATTTTGGATATGATATAGTTGGCATATTGTGGTGGAACATATTAAAATTTGGGATGAATCCAGCAAGTGGTTTAGGAGTTATGAATTTTTGAAGTTGAGACCTTAAACAAATTTCTGGATGTTGCTGAGATTGTTGAGTGCTGGAATTATCTGGGTTGTGCAGTCATGTTTGAGCTTAAGTTTGGATACCTTAGAAACATAATCCACCGTTCAGTTTTTATTATGTTATAGAGTGTCATGCATAGTGTGGTGTATCAAAAGTTGGGGTTGATCCAACGGTTGGATTTAGATTTATGAAGGTCCAAAGTGGACTGGCTGAGCAGTTAAGAAATACTCAGTTTTTGGCTAAGTCTGAATTTCTGGTTTAGGAACTGACTTTGAGAATTTGTGTAGAAGTGATTATTATGTATTTTTGAGAAATTCTGACTGCTATGGATAGAGTGCATAGCATAAAAGACTTAGAGATCTTTGTTAGACTTTTTTATATTATTATTAGGTTCTCATATCTTAAGCCAAAGTCGGACCTTGACGACTTTTTATGAAAGTCAAGAATGTAGTTAACTCTTCTAAATCTTTAGCAAACTTTCCTTTGAGAGTTTGAGTGTGGTTTTGAGTTCCAAAGAATAGTTTGGAACTTTGTTATGGAATTTTATAAAGTTTCGGGACCAGGGGTAAAACCGTCATTTATCCGTATAAGGGTATTTTGGTAATTTAGCTGATGATAGAGTTAAATATCTTAGAAGTCAGAGACTTCTAATTAAGTGGGATATATTATTGATCCACTTGCCTTTTATAACAGGAGGTTGAGTTCTTGCGGTTACAGACCGAGTCGAGATAACGAGATTATGTTTGAATTCAGGTAAGTCCTTTGGGCTTACTTAGCTGACCTCTAGATATGAGTATGAATAATGGTAGTGGTGTGTGAATGAGATGCTTATAGTTATATTTTAGTAATATTTATAAACCGACCTATACCTTGGCCTAAGAGTAACGGGCGATGGCATTCTGCTCAGTTAGCTTGAGGGCGCTGGGGGTTTCTTTAGGGACTAGTCCACACTCGGTTTGTAGTGATGCTACCGGCGGAGGTAAGCTAGACCTACACCCAGTTGGATAAGGAACGGAGGCGAGAACTCTTAAGATTCTCGTGCCACAAGTGTAAAATGGAATAAGGTGAATCACTTAACTACTAGATAATAACCGGTTTGTGTGCCAGCATGATGATTGTTTAAGTTACCTTGTTTGTGTTTGTGCTATCATTTTTCTGCTTATATTTGGATTGTTAGCTAACGGTTTATCCGTGTTGTAGATCTGTAGAGATAAATAGTTGTAGAGAGATTCGGGACGGATGGTCAGCCGGGTCCACGTACTCATTAGATGGGGACGGGGGAGTCTTCCATACGTCATGCATGTTATGTATCTTTATATATGTTTGTAAGGCTGTCACATGTGTACTTTCATACCATTAAAAATATTATGTTTTGGAAATTGTTTTTAATTACATTTGTGCCTTGTTGTAAGATCCTAGTAAAGTTGTTGTTAAACCAAAGTCGGGACCCATTCTGAGGTCCTAACTAGTAGCTCCCCGAGTTCCAAGAACTTGGGGTGTTACAACATGGTATCAGAGCCCGGGTTGGCAACAATGGCACTTGAAATCTTCTGAAAGACCGAATGTATAAAATCACTAGAACCCGAAAGGGGTCTAAGATGTTCAAAACGGCTTCTATTTTTACACACGTGCATAGTCGGGTTGTTGGGTTAGTAGTACGTCGGACCACCATCGTTCTCCGTGGATCTCTGCAACTTCGAATGATAGGTGTTAGTATATAGAGTTATATCGATATGTTTTAATGTATGATTATATATATGTATATGTGTAGCATATTAGTATCCTAAAGGATATTTTAGATCCTTTACTTGTGATATCATGAAGCGATTATCGCCTCATGATAAATCCGTAGCGGACTTGAGGAATTTTCAACACGAGACAATGGATTCAGACCTAGGATTGAGTATTATACTCTGTGGGCATCCTGGCAACCCTATAAATCATCCGGAGAACGGGCGGGCAAGGAAGTAAAGATGTTGAGATAATTTTCACCACAAGTACAATCCGATGAGAAAGAAAATCCCGAGTCAGCTCACATAGAAGGAATAGAAAGTCATACAAGGGACTTGGTCGTATGAATCCGAGAGGTGAATTAGAATAACCACGCAAGATACGACAAGAGATCAGATTAGAGATAACAATAAGGGAATAAGTATCATATAGAATGGAGTACAACCAAGAATTTCGGAGTGAAGGACGTTACCATCAAGGCGGACGCCACCATATGCAAGCATGGACATGAGAGTACAAAGAGAATAGGGTGTTGACCCAATGGTGAGATATTAAAGGGTACAAAGATAGAGAGTGAGTTTAATGACGATAAATAGAATGTGTAACCATGGAAGCAAGTGGAGTCCTCCAAAGATGCGAGCATTTTGAAAGAAACTTCGACATAAGTGTCAAAGAAACTAGAAGACTAAAACGGTGACAACGAATTTCCATAAAGGTATCATGATCAAAACAAAACCAATTAAAGGGAAGAATGTGGGAAAATGATATTGGTGGACTAAAGAGCCCACGATAACTTCTCATTCACATAAATATTTAAGTTACCAATACTAACGGTCTTATTAGAGAACCGCAACAGACGATGAACAAAGTAAGAAGACTCGTGAAGACACGCTTACAAGTTATTGTGGAAGACTTGACGAACTCCTTGATGATAGATAAATGCTATAAATGGACTCGGAAGAGTATAATGATCTCATAAGAAAACAAGAGAGGTGCAGACTATGGAAGGAGCTAAAGGGATATTAACAAAGAAATTGGAGGAGATAGATTTTCACCAAGGGTATCAAACTTCAAAAGAGATAGAAGAACAATAAGTCCGTGATCTTATAGAAGGGCAACTACAGAGTAGTGATAACTGAGACATAACCCGTACGGGTCAACTAGTAGTAATTGGTTGACAGATAAGGAGGATAATTATGAAAGAATTTTAAACATCTAGAGGACCCTTCAAGAGATCAACGGCGACAAAAGTGAAGTTAAATCGGTACACGTGCTAGTAACCTTAATAGTAACCTTAATAGTAACATGGAGTGAGTCGAGTTAGTAACTCTAATTAAGAACTTAAGAAGGAAGACTAGATAGCCAAGAATGACCCTTTATGTTATTTGAGACCAAGGGAACTGTGTAAGTGATTTACTACCTACTGGCTAGGAAAAAGGTACATATCACAACTAGTACAGATGAATTATAAAAGGAGAACTAGAGGAGTAAGTATACACTTTGATAGGGTTCTATGTCAGTCAAGACAGAGTGTGCGTAACCATTCATACAAGGGAGGATGAGGATTCTCTTACGATAATTGGGGAAGAAACCCTTATGACCAAGAGATGCACAGAATAAAGACCTACAATTGAGAGTACAAGCGAAGATAGACTCCACAAGTGTAGAGGAGTTTTGACCTCGTCAGAGATATAAGAAGTTGTAAGGAATGGCGATACCAGTATCAAAAGGAGTAAGAGGCCGGTAGCAGAGTCAATGGAGTTCAACAGAGCAATATTATAAACAACGCTAATGAAGGAACATGTGAGAATGACCTAGTGGACTGGTGAAAGAGAATTGGTCTAAGGAAACGGAAGTGGGGAGGATAGAATGAACTAACAAAGGGGAAAGAGTTAACCGAGTAGTGGATGCGTACCAGGAATTTTACGCCATTAGAAGTATGAGAAGAGTGAGTACGATATGTTGAGGTAAGTCAACTATAGAATAAGCAACGTCAGCAGAGGACGTGCAAGTGTTGTTGGTATTGATGAGTTATGTACAGTTAAGAAGAGATATCTGTGATTGTGGATTATTGAATTAACTATACCGATACTTTGGAGGATTTCCTCAAGTAGGTAACGAAAATCTTCTTAGATAACTAAAGGTATAGAGAGGATCGTGTTTGAGGTTACTTCTTGGCTGGTTAAGATCAAACTCCGGTTGAGTCAGAAAGTTTAGATCCATGTTAGAAGAATTCCAAAGGTAAACGGAAGAGGTCGTCTTCCAACCGTCATCTTAGTTCCTTAAGGCAAATAAGGGAGGTATGGGGTACTTCATCCGGATAGGACATATGGTGTAATTGAGAGGAAGAGTTTTGAGGTCAATCATTTTGGACTCATGGAAAATGTCCTTATGATTAACGGGTGACAACATAATTATCAAAGTAACACAGCGGAAGCGTGATGGGTCCTAACCCACATAACAAGAAATTCGAGAGTACAGAAAATGACGTGTCGAGTGTAAGACAGTGATAATTGGTAAAATGCATTTCGTTTGGAAGGAACGTGAAATAGGCTACGTGGAGTGACAGGAAATTTTGTAGAGGAACTGTATCACCATCTAGATAGACGAGAAAGTATGTGCACATAGAAGTATAGAAAGAGAGTGGTACCCCATTATAGATACAAGTGAAGCATGCCGACCTCGTCACATGTCGGCAGACAAGTAAATCTGGAACTTAATACTTAGCAGGGTACTTTAGAATGAGTTTCTTGATGGAATGAAAAAGGAAGTAAACGATGTAATAAAGGTATTGTGTAGGGCCTGCACTAACAAGCTCAAGGGAGTAACTATCAAGTTGAATCGAAAGACAGATAAGAAAAGGAAGCTACGGGAGTGTACTTACAGACCAATACTCGTACATATAGAAAACATAATCTCAAGAGTAGAGTATAAGAAGAATTTTATATCAGAACATATCCGAGTTGCGTTGCATGTTAGAGAAATATTATCGGTCTGATAGACGTGAGGGATATAAGAGTGGAATGTTGATGGTGTGTTAGCAGTTATCGAGCAATTATGATCAAACGATGGTGAGGTAAGATTACCTTGTGCCTAGTGTTGTCATCGCGAATACATTTTATATCGCCTAAGATCTTGATACTGCGTAAGAAGCTTGAGTTGAACTAGAGATCTATAAAATAATATGATGACGTCGATAGAATACAAAGATTGACCACCCGGTTTTGGTTGTTAAGTTATATCAAGTAAGACAAAAAAATGAGCAGATGACGGTTCTTTAATGGAGGAACCATATGACGGAGCCATATTATGAAATAAGACCAAGTGAGTTATGATACAACTAGCCTTAAACACTTAGTAAAGTACCGGGAGGTGTATAAGGGGGGATATCCTAGATCGGATGCCTGGAACCTTTCAGAAGATCAGAAAGAAAAGAATTGGAATAAATTACCTCGGGAAGGTCATCAAAAGATTTAGAGGTGAGTTAGGTAAGACAACCTTGTGAGACCTTACAAGCGGAGTTGAAAGTGAGTGAAGGACTAGTATTCCTCGCCCTATATAGGAGAGCAACCCCATTGTCCACGGATTAGTTAGAGGGAATACCTACTAGACACGAGTTAGCTCCTCGGAATAGAGGATCGGACAGTTGGACCGAATGATACCGGTGAGTTATCCGATAACCACGCTAGAACGTGGTAGCAAGCGCTAGTGAGGTATGTACATGAAAAGATTTTCGAAGTCAATGGTTTTGTGGAAAGCCGACGAGGCTACTTGGGATATTGTGATATTAGGAGATGTCGTAACCTTTCAGAGATCATTACAAAGATAGTTGTAACCTTGAAAACAACTAGTTGGGGCTTGACCCTGCAAGTGTGTGATATTGAATGACTACTTGTTTCCTTTTCATGATTGAGTGCTTAGTCATGTGTGTTATAGTGATGACCTTTGGTGTGTGAGTACTTAGATGTAGAAACGACAAGGTTTTTGTGTAGTGATTAGATACACCCGACTGGTGCCTTAAAGGCCAATCATGATTATCTAACCCTAAGTTTCGGGACGAAACTTATTTTTAGGGGGGTACTGATGTAATAACCGAAAAATTTATTTCCGATTAATTCCGAGTCAAACCGAGTTTTAGAGACCGTTGACCTCTTTAAGATACCTAACTTTATGACTAGAATTAATTTTATCATTTTATGTAAGTTATAACCACATAAAATAATGAAAAATACACCAAACCCTAGTTATATATATATATATATATATATATATATATATATATATATATAGGTCTTTTGACGAGTTTTGACAAGACCATGACGAGACCATGACAACGTCACCGACAAGCTTAGGACAAGCCTTGACAAGGCCTTATATTCCAGCCTTTTTTTTTACCTTGCACCTTGATCTTCTCCAGCCCATTCATATTATGGCAGTCGGGCCTTGCTTCAGCCCATGCCACACACCACACAATTGGGCCCGTCTAGCTTGCTTCCCATTGGAGACGCCATCCCAGTGGAGACGTGCGCCAGCCCAGTGGAGACGCCAGCCGTGCTTCCTCCTCCTTGTGTGAAACGCTTCCCATCTTCTCCCGTAAACCCTAGGCCGCCTCCCTCGTGCACCTCACCTTTCCTCTCATGCTGTAACCGCCCTCGTACACAGCTCAGAGCCGCACCCTTTCCTTCATGTCTCTCCCCATCACGCAGGACCAACTCCGTGCAGCAACCTTCTCCTCCTTCGTCTTCGCCTCCACGCCGGCGGGTCGCTATCGCCATCGAACGAACAGCAACACTTCTTTTCAGTCTCCAGCGGCTAAGGGCATCCCGACTCCGCCTCCTCGAGCCAGCAAGTCGGAGTGAGCAGCCAAGGTTGGTGTAGACAACTAGCGTCTATGGCCTCGCAGCAAGTACGAGCCACTAGTGCGCAAGTCCACATGGGCGACAGTTCAGATCCATAGGGCGGTGAGAAGGGTCTGCTGGCGCGGGTCTGCTTCCCTGCTGGTGCGTCCAAGTGATAGGGATCTCGATCCGTCTTCTTCAGTCTACACACGAGCTTGTTGAGTCCGTCTACCCTCTTCCTTCTATACCCTCTCTCTATATATGTGCTGATTAGAATCCCGTTGGGATATTGAACAGTTCACAACAGCCCTAGAGAGTGCTTGATGAGCTGATGCGTTTTTTTTTATTTTTCGGAAGTGACAATCAGTCAACTTCGGGTCAAGATTTGGGTAAGTTAGACTTCTCCTTTCTTGCTGATTTTCGGGTATGTTGTAGTCAGTGTTGCATAGTATATCATACTAAAATTTGGGAACAATCGGAGTTACGGTGTAAGAGTTATAGTATCCCGAAGTTGGCTATTCATGCAGTTTTTTTTTTTGTATGCTGAATTTGAGGAAATTTGCTTGAGATGCCGTTTTGTGGAATAAGTTTGGAGGGGTTATTGACCTCTGTTAGACTTGAATTTCTGACAAGTTATAGTTGATATAGTATAGTAGATCATACTAAAATTTTAGAGGAATTCATGCTACAGTTTGAGAGTTATGGTGTCTCAAAGTTGACTCCTCACACAGTTTTTATAATTGTGCTGAGTGTTGGGAAAAACAGCATGTGATGCTGTTTTGAGAGATAGTTTTGAATAAGATTTTGATCTCTGTTGGACTTGAATTTTGGATATGATATAGTTGGCATATTGTGGTGGAACATATTAAAATTTGGGATGAATCCAGCAAGTGGTTTAGGAGTTATGAATTTTTGAAGTTGAGACCTTAAACAAATTTCTGGATGTTGCTGAGATTGTTGAGTGCTGGAATTATCTGGGTTGTGCAGTCATGTTTGAGCTTAAGTTTGGATACCTTAGAAACATAATCCACCGTTCAGTTTTTATTATGTTATAGAGTGTCATGCATAGTGTGGTGTATCAAAAGTTGGGGTTGATCCAACGGTTGGATTTAGATTTATGAAGGTCCAAAGTGGACTGGCTGAGCAGTTAAGAAATACTCAGTTTTTGGCTAAGTCTGAATTTCTGGTTTAAGAACTGACTTTGAGAATTTGTGTAGAAGTGATTATTATGTATTTTTGAGAAATTCTGACTGCTATGGATAGAGTGCATAGCATAAAAGACTTAGAGATCTTTGTTAGACTTTTTTTATATTTTTATTAGGTTCTCATATATTAAGTCAAAGTCGGACCTTGACGACTTTTTATGAAAGTCAAGAATGTAGTTAACTCTTCTAAATCCTTAGCAAACTTTCCTTTGAGAGTTTGAGTGTGGTTTTGAGTTTCAAAGAATAGTTTGGAACTTTGTTATGGAATTTTATAAAGTTTCGGGACTAGGGGTAAAACCGTCATTTATCCGTATAAGGGTATTTTGGTAATTTAGCTGATGATAGAGTTAAATATCTTAGAAGTCAAAGACTTCTAATTAAGTGGGATATATTATTGATCCACTTGCCTTTTATAACAGGAGGTTGAGTTCCTGCGGTTACAGACCGAGTCGAGATAACGAGATTATGTTTGAATTCAGGTAAGTCCTTTGGGCTTACTTAGCTGACCTCTAGATATGAGTATGAATAATGGTAGTGGTGTGTGAATGAGATGCTTATAGTTATATTTTAGTAATATTTATAAACCGACCTATACCTTGGCCTAAGAGTAACGGGCGGTGGCATTCTGCTCAGTTAGCTTGAGGGCGCTGGGGGTTTCTTTAGGGACTAGTCCACACTCGGTTTGTAGTGATGCTACCGGCGGAGGTAAGCTAGACCTACACCTAGTTGGATAAGGAACGGAGGCGAGAACTCTTAAGATTCTCGTGCCACAAGTGTAAAATGGAATAAGGTGAATCACTTAACTACTAGATAATAACCGGTTTGTGTGCCAGCATGATGATTGTTTAAGTTACCTTGTTTGTGTTTGTGCTATCCTTTTTCTGCTTATATTTGGATTGTTAGTTAACGGTTTATCCGTGTTGTAGATCTGTAAAGATAAATAGTTGTAGAGAGATTCGGGACGGATGGTCAGCCGGGTCCACGTACTCATTAGATGGGGACGGGGGAGTCTTCCATACGTCATGCATGTTATGTATCTTTATATATGTTTGTAAGGCTGTCACATGTGTACTTTTATACCATTAAAAATATTATGTTTTGGAAATTGTTTTTAATTACATTTGTGCCTTGTTGTAAGATCCTAGTAAAGTTGTTGTTAAACCAAGGTCAGGACCCATTGTGAGGTCCTAACCAGTAGCTCCCCGAGTTCCAAGAACTTGGGGTGTTACATGATCAGATGCAGAAGTTCATGAAACCCTTAATCCTTTCAGCCTATGATGTTAAAGGAGATGAGCATTATGGATTTAAATTTCTTGCCGTGGTTTCGGGTTACTCGGAAGAAGATTACTTGATTGTTAGAAAGGAATTGGCTACAGAGTTGTTGATACAAAAGGACTTGTACGCACTTGTGAGTATATTTTGTTGATAAACCCTTCATCCTTTTCTTTGCTTAACTATATTTTGTTGATAAAATGATAAATTTCACTAATAATTGTTTTTTTTTTGTCAATAGTCGGCGGTACAATGGACGGTTGATGAAGTTATCATTGCCACTTGGTGGACTGATCATATACCTTGTGGGTTGGAGAATTGGATGAAGTGTCCACTTATTGCAACGGTAGCAGCGACATATTACCGGTGTATAGTTGTTATACTTGGCTCAACCCCCGAGATATGTTTACCAATTGTTGCAACGGTTGAGAACCAAGAACCCCCAACAAAAATTCGTGCAATAGCGTGGGTCAATGGCAATCACTTTGTAGCCGTAAGTTTTCTTTCTACACCTTTTATATCTCATACATTCCGTTACTTTTATTCAAGAATGACAAAAAAAGGTAATCACTTTTTCATTTGTCAATCATCTTTCGTTAGGTTTGGCTTAAACCAGATTCTCCATTACCACATTTGACCCTTCCATGGAGGCGTGAACATGATTCTAGCATTGATGGATGAGATGCACACTTCCGTGATAGATTCAAGTTGTTCGACGACCTCCGGCGCAAAGAGTGTCCTAGACAAGTGATAGTCAATCTCGTATCTTATTCAGAGTGATAGGTTATATGTGTTTCAAGGTTTTAGTTGGTTCATGGATGTTTGTTTTATATGTAATTCATGTGGAGTACTATAAAACTTGTGTTTCTTCTTAGGTTAAATGTGTTTCAAGGTTATATGTGGTTCATGGATGTTTGTTTTTATATGTGTTTCAACGTTATATGTGTTTTATAATAAGCGAGATTATTGATGAACTTTAAAAACAATGTAAAAGGTAAAGCACATAACATTGCAACATATAAAATGTAATATATACAACAAAAGGTAAAGTACATCGCATGTATGTCCTCCATACAACAAAAGTTAGCGTGGGTCAATAAAAAACAAAAATCAATCTCGTCTTGGTTGTGTCGCCCTGACCTGAGAGGGTGCTATATGAACCTCCTGGCCAACGGACTCATCGTACATCGCATGTATGTTCTCCATAGTCACTGAGTCACGGCTAATAATATCCCGTAGGCGGGCCTGAATGATGTGTAGCCTCTGCATTGGAAAATAAAGTTGTGAGCGCTAAAGGTAAAGTATAAAACTTTAAAAAGAATCAAATAAATATATCAACACATACCCAAGTATCTGAAACAGGGACCGGAGGAGGACGATTTACCGGTGGAGACTGTATAGCCGAGCCAGGAAGGAGAAATGGATGACACCGCTCGCTAAACCAGGACATGTAGTCCTGAGATACTGTCCATGGTAAAGGGGCCCTAGTCTGACCCTGAAGTGCAAATCTGTTCGCCTCCTCGTGTCTAGCAGCCCAACGATCATCTGCGCCATGAAATCTCACCCTATATCCCCTACTGCCAGAAGCAGGGCGCTGCTCCAAATAAGGGACAATCCTCTGAAGTGGGATCGTCTGAACGTGCCCAAACTGACGGAGGACTCGATCCGGCATGTATGCCTCGATGATATCTCCTATCTGAATCGTCCCCCGGTACGTCGAAACAGCAAATTCGCCCTCAAAATCCAACACTCTATCGCTATATGGCATGAACTTGATGTCCTCCGCTCTCATCTGATCTAATTGTGAGCGCAAGGATCTCAATCTCTCAAGAGTGGATGTTGGTGTCCTCGGGACAGAGAGTCTAGAAGCCCATATGGCCGATCCATGACGTCCTGGATCCCTTGCCGCAGAACAACCCAAGGACGGGAAATGGACGTAGATCCAGAACTGTAAATATTAAAATAAATGAAAGTTATTAGTAATAATAATAATAACAAATGAAATTTATTATCTAAAGTGACTAATTACAATAAATGTTCTTACCTGTAGCAGTGATGTACATCCTCCGATCGTCTTCACCTTCAGTCGTGAAGCGTCACCCAACATACTGTACGGAAAGTCCAGATTTGTCATTTATCATAACAGTAACAATAGGAAGTTATTAGTTATTGAAGTAGAGTGATAATTATACGTACGGGTACAAGTACACTAACACGCCGGTGTCCCAAGCATAGTCTCTAGTCCGGCCATGGTCACGTACCAAGTCGATCAACCAAGGTTGAATCTTGTTCGTCGATTTATCGACGAACAAGGATGAGCCTAGAAAGAAAAGAAGAATTACAGAAGCCACCTCCTCAGCTGGGGTAGTTGGGTCGCGCCGAATAACATCATACGCAGTCCTCAGCAAGTCAACTAGTAGAGCGGTCTGGTGACTCCTAGTCTCCACCTCTGATATATGAAATGTGTCACTCAACCACCTAACCCTCTCTCGTGCCAACATAGGTGTGACCATGGCCTCTCCATCAATCCTAATATCTAGGATGACGGCTACATCGTGCTGGGTGATGGTCATCTCACCCGAAGGTAGATGGAAGCTGCTAGTCTCTGGATGCCAACGCTCCACGAATGCATGTATGAGGGCGTGATCAACTCCAGCAAACGAGACGTCTAGCAAACCCGTCAATCCACTCTGAGATGCAAAAGCAAACCAGGAAGTGGGGTCGGCTCTATCAATGTCTGAAATCCATCTACCCAGCGCGGAAATGTGCTCTATACGCCGTAAAGCGGTCATCGGCCTCCTGTAATCCTCCTTCATAACACGACAAATATTCAATTAAACATTTTATTGATTTAGTTTTTGTAACATAATGTGTTATAATTGTGATTAGTTATCTACCTCTCCCATCCAGACACCGCGAGCACGGTGTCCGGCGTAGCAAGTGAGCACATCGCTGATCAATGG
Source organism: Fagopyrum esculentum (assembly GCA_033239045.1). Lineage (NCBI taxonomy): Eukaryota > Viridiplantae > Streptophyta > Magnoliopsida > Caryophyllales > Polygonaceae > Fagopyrum > Fagopyrum esculentum. The sequence goes on from BSUD01000001.1 coordinate 9,419,033, forward strand.
TACCCCTGTATCAGCAACTACACGGCCTCGATCAGACGGTACAAATGGCTCCTGCGGCGGCACTACAGGATCTGCAGCTGGAGCATCAAAATCAAAATATCGCTGCTCGGTATGATCGCCAACTGGTGGCTCTACCTGCTCCTCAGCAGGAATATTTGTAGCTGTCTCTATGTGTTCGTCAGCAGTAATATCAGTAGGTGGCTCAACGTGCTCGTCAGCAGTAGTATCAACACGCTCGCCAGCTACGGGATCTATCTCACCTGACTGTACAGAAGGACTAGCCACATCCTGGTCCGAGTCAGATCCGTATGTCGGTGGTGGAAGAACCTTCCGAGGGAGAGCTGGAGAAGCATCTGAGATGCATGGTCTCAGTGGCTGCTGTGGTGGTGGTGTGTCGGCAGCCGAACCAGCTACCTGGGAGCTCTCCATCGTAGCTCTGGTGGTGGCGAGTCCATCTCTACGAGCCGAGGCCGTAGGACGCCTACGTCTATGTCTCTGTATGACCTGTAATATCTATATTTGATATTACAAGGCAATTTAATTAATTTTCTTTTATATAGTTTACTTTACTTTCATTTGAAATGAATTTAAAGGAAACTAAACGAGATTAAACAAGATTAGAAGGTAAATAAATTAAATTAATTTATTTACCTCTTGTTTAATAACTTTAAATTATAATTATAATAAATAAATTAATTAAATAGTAAAGGTAGAGATTTTAATTTAATATAATTTTATTCTATTTTATTTTATATTAAAGTAATTGTATGAAATTAAATAGTAAAGGTAGAGATTTTAATTTAAATTATAATTACATTAATATCAATTAAATTATTTAAATTAATTAAATTAAATTATTAATTATTTTAAATTAATTTACATTACTTAAGATTAATTAATATTAATTATTATAAATTCATAATTTATATGATTTAATTAAAAGTAATTACGATAAAGTAATTACATATGTTCAAATTGTATTTACATCATTTAATGGGATAATTTAAATTAATTAATATAAGTTATTATAAATTGTAATTTAATTAAATTTAATCAATCTACATTATTGTAAATTAAAATTTTATATCATTAAATTTAAAGAAATTAGGATTAAGTAATTACATTATTCAAATCGTATTTATATAATCTAATTCAAAAAAATTAAATTAATTAATGCAAATTATTATAAATTATTTTTTAATTAAATTTAATATTCTTTAATTAATTTAATTAGATTTTAATTAATTTAATGCATTGGAATGCATTATAATGCATTATACGATGAACAGTGGCTTCACGGTTTCACAATGCGTGACTGTGGACCACTATTCATCGTCTTCGATAGTCCGCCTTCAAAGGCGGACTGTCGAAGCTTAATATCCCCAAATTCAACAATCTCTCTTCAATCAACCTAAAACTAACAAATACAACAACAATCTAACCTATTTTCCTCAATTTCATACTCAATTACGAACCCGAAACTTTTAAAACGAAATCCGAACAAAATCGAAACAAAAACCGAACAAAAATCAAACGATACCTTCTCTCGGATCGTTTTTCCGCTATTGAAATGGCCTTCCTCCATTACCGTCTTTATCCATAGCGTAAATTTGTGTGAAATGGGTTGTTTGGATGATTTTGGCCCTTCGACTTCTCTCGTCTTCGCCGGCTTTTCGTCGTTCTGCTGTTTTTTGAATGTGGCGTATATGGGATGAGATCCCGTAAGCCCTTTTTAGGGCATGACACTACGGTCGCGCATCGCGTAATCGTGACAGTGTCACGCATTCGCAATGCGTGACCGTGAGCCTACGGTCACGCATTGCGGATGCGTTGTGCCGATACGAAATCTTGAACCGTGCGAATTGACTTCCGAAAATAAATTAGTAATATATATTCGAAAAATAAGAAGGCCAAAAAATTAAAATAAAAATCTATCTACCCTCCTCGTCACAGAGTACATTCTACCCCTTCATCGCGGCTTTCAGCGCGCCGCTGAAATCGCCGCCCGATCTTCCGCCGCTGGAACCATCAACTTCTCTCAAGTCTCGGTTGACTGTGGTGGGGTTCTGTTTGATTTGATGTGAAGTAGGGTCTCCGTTTCTTCAATTATCCAGTCTGTTTTAGGTGAGCGTTGATTCTTACCCCTTTTTCGTTTATTTATCCATCAACTCACCTGCGCTTTTCATTTCCTGGTGAAAGTTCGCATATGGAGAATGGCAGGAATTTCTCGAGATATGATTATCCGCTCGCATGTTTGGTTTGATGAGTTGTCTTTTTTTCATGGATGCGAAAGCTGAAAAAACCCTAGTAGCTGTTTTTGAGAGTAATGAAATGTAAATATGGCTGTTTGGTAGTGGAATGATCTTCTTGTGGGAATAGGTGTGATTGTGCTATGATAGGTGTGAGATATTGAATCTTTGACCCTTAGTATTTTGGGAGAGGGATTGAGAATTCTGCAAGTGAACTTCATGAAGGAAAAAAGTGCTGGATGATGGCATTATGCTTTTGGTAAAGTCAATGTGTTGTTTAGTTTGGGTAAATCTTGCTGGAGGTTTAACTGTATAATCTTGCTATGAAGTATAAACCCTGGGTTGGTTAGCATTATTATTTTTCTTCTTCTACTATCACTCATACTACTCCCTTTGTTGTAATGTATGAACCAGAATAGTTGATTAATTGTATGTAATATAAAGGTTGAAAACATGTATTTGATGGTTGCAGAAAAATTATCATTGGTACGTATCTAATATATCTTCGTCAACTGTAGTATGTAATCAACGCTTCAATGGGTCAATAGTCAACCAAAATTTGTGTTAAGATAGTTACATCAAATACTTATGTACATGGCCAGCTCTCCAAACATACAAATGATATAAATGGAAATATATCATCTCACTGAGGCGTCCTTATTTTATTGATATTTCGCTTCCTTATTTTATTGATATTTCGCTTCCTTGTGCGATTTCGTTAATTTTTCACTTATGCGATTTCGTTGTTAATTTTTCACTTATGCGATTTGGTTAATAGTTCTTATTTATTATATAGTTTAATATGATTCTCCGTACGTCTCATGTGGTCAATGGTTATCTATTTCTATTTATTGATGTATTTTCTCCTTTTGTCTGGCTTTTTCCCTCAGTTTGAGGGTTTTACATGTATGCATGCATGACTCTGAAGATACAAGGGCTCAGCTTTTGGCATCGACATGGTGTGTTTATATGAATCTCTGTATATGAATAATTATGCAGTATCTAAATGGAATAAACACGATGTCTCATTGAAGATTGTTCATTGCAGGGATTGAAGCATTAAAATGGACCTGCACTTAAATGTTGTTTTTATTAATTATTTAGCAATGAGATCTGATTGAATTATTTTATCTGTTATGTTTGAGAGATGTCATATGGCTCTGCCAAAATGCTAATATGCAGGGAGGAAAAAGTTGGGTGATTTTTTATTTGTATTGCAAGGCTTTGCTAGATGAGATATTTTCTTATTCATTTCTCTTGCAAAAGATTGATCTTCATGCCTATACTTCAATTTGGTTATGGTTTTATCTTACATAGAAGTTTCATTGTTGATGTAGGAGAGTTGTGAAAGAAAAATGATCTCAGATACAGTTCAGCCAAGTAGCTTGAAGAAGGTAAAGACTGAAAACAGTTCACATGGCAGGCAAAGTGTAGCTGCTGAAGCCTTGAATGGGAGATCTAAAGACATGGCATTGGCTAGTGTAGGTCCGTGCTCTGATGGAAGTTGTGGTCAAGAAACAATATCAGGAGTATTAAGAGAAAATGATACCAATGATATTGAATGTGTAAGTGTAGAATAGGGTATTGCAACGTGCTAGTATGGAATTGAATCTGGCTGTGCATTAATGGAATTCTGGCTATTACTTATACTTTTCTTCTTCCCCCCTCATCATGTTTGTGACAGAAATTGGCAAATTTGCCGGAGGATTTGGCATTACAATACCTTTATGGAAATCCTAATGACTTAGAAGATGATGAAGATGACAGTGATTGGGATCCCTATCAAGAACTTGTTACAGTTGCAAAGTGGTTTTGCACTAACTGTACTATGGTTAACTTTGATGGTCTTCTTCACTGTGGTGTATGATTCATGCTTTTGGATTTTGTTGTATTATTATTATTATTTAATTGCGAATCTTGTGCTCCATTTTGGGGGTAACAAACCCCAGTTTGGGTGCTTAGTATTTATTATATACGGTGAGAGTGGATATATCATTTTCTTTTCTCATTGTGGTTCCTTGAACAGATGTGTGGAGAACACAAGGAGTCTGGAATACTCGAATATGGCTTTTTTGCACCTTCTCTTTGTCAGAAAGGCAACTTCTCTGAGATTTCAGAAGCAATAGAAAAATTTAAAGGTAGCTTCCTTGAATTGTTGATGTGTTATCTTCTATGATCACCTTCTCACTATAGCAGCAGATCTATTTGTTTAACCATAACATTTTTCAAGAATTGTTCCTCTTCATTCAGTTCATTGGCTGCAGTACTATGAAGGCTGTATTAACTGCATGCCCATATAGCATTTTAATGTCCTTTTCTACTAAAAAGTTCATAGAGCACCCTTGCATTTAGTACACCCCTAACCTTCAAATCCTATAGCTTTCAACAATTGAACTCACAGCCATTGACTACCTCTTTTCTGACAAGGAAATAGTTCAGAAACATTTTGGGTGTTGAAGTTCTGAAACCTATTAGACCTGGGATTTGACTAGAAAATGGCTGTAGGATGTCTCTCCTTGATTGTTCGAAGTAAAGTACTAAAACATAAGACGGAGTTCTGTAATAGATAATGGAATATTGTGATCCACATTGTGGTAGCTTCTCTCCTTGATTATTCAAAATATAAATAACAAAAATATATTACTCTTAGAATCAAGATGAACTGGAAGAATTTTGTTCCACGAATAGAGATTTTATGATTTTGAACATGTAACATAAATAAAGTATTAAGAACTGTTGGAACATATATCCAACCTTATTGTGAGCATAAGCCAAAATGTCATATGGTTTGGCTGGAACACATATAAAAGCATCATTATAAATTTGGTGCGTTGCAAGTAACCTACACTAGTTCATGCAAAGTTGTAAACATGTTAACAGTATAAACATTACCACCTCTACCGAGTGTTGCTGCTTAAGGAACTTGTAGTAGGAAACATAATTTTGTTAAGGAAAAAGCTGGATAAAACTAATAAATTTATTTATTTATTATATTTATTTATTTGCATTTGTACTGAAGAAATAAACCACCAACCATCCAACTATCCAAGTAAGAAACTGGATTTTAAGAAGCACCAGCGAGAAAAGACACAGATGCTGAAGGCTGCACAAGATCCATAAAAAAAAAAAAAAAAAGTAGACTGGAGCATTTAATCTGAACTAGATTTCGTTCTTCCCAGTTACACCCAAAGGAAGCAACAAGATCAAGTGGTGAATAGAAAGGGCTTAGTATTTGAATTATTTTTTGGTGGATGAGAAAAGAATGTTATTGAGATGAAAGAATAATAACAAGTACAAAGAAAAGTTAATTCAGTAGAAACTACCTTCAACCAGGAGTAATACAATGGAAGCAAATTTGTGTAAGTGCTACCTTAGTCATTCCTAGCAATACATTGTATCTTTTTAATTGTTGATCCTGTGTTTTCTTCATCTGTGCGATTGTTTTCTGTTCCATACTTCGAACTGAGGTGGTCAGCTTTACTCTCTTAAATATCTTGCCTATTCACCCCAATTGAACTCGGTGTTTTTTTTTTAAACTGCAGAATCATTCTCTCATATTCCAAGATTAGAGAGGCCCACTGCATTTGGGTTTGATGAGAGAATGTTGATGCACTCAGAAGTATGTTCTTGCTATAGAATCATCCAATTTTATTATGATTAACGCTGGATGCTCTTCTTGTTTAGTCTATTCATGATAATTCTGGCTGTTGATAAGCTTGCTAAGTTGATATATTAGAAAACTGAACTACAAGTTCACTGCTGTGTTGAATTGGTGACAGCACATTTCAAAAAATTTCTGTATTTTGACGGGAAAGTTTTTGAACCTGTCTGTCTGTCTGTCTCTCTTTCAGCTCAAATCATTATAGCAGATGTTGGATTTGCCTGTACTTATTCAAGGAATCGAATTTTATATGTTGTTTCAAAGTTTGCTAAAAATTGGAGACTTGTTTAATGTCTGTTAATGGTTGATACTTCTATTATGGTCACCGGTAATGCAGTAAACTTATACTGCTTGAATTTATTTGAGTATTTCTTGAACAGGTGCATTTGTTCTCATGAACATAGGAATTGGATTTGCAAACCTTAAGAACAAGCTAACTTGAAGTTAATGATTCTTAAAATGAAGATTAGAAGGATCTTTTGGCCGGGGGAGATAGTGACTAAATGTTTTCTCTTTTTACTTCCTTGTCAAATATATTATTAGGAAGTGTAATCTTGATAGTAAGCAGATCTTCTTGGGTCATAAAAATCTAGACAGGTTATGGGCCCGTTTGGTTGATACGAGTTGAAGGTATTAAGCAGTTGAAGCTGTTGAAATTTATCACTTTTTCGACCAACTAGTGTTAGATTATTGGGTTTATGGGGGGAGTTTATATAAATTTGTACAACAGCCGAACTTAACCTATATCAACGAAGTTACACTGGGAGGCACAACCTTTCTTTCTCTAGTAAAATAGCGAGCATCTTTTTTTTTTCCCCAACCAGTGTGGCAAAACTAAAGCTTGTTGGACTGAAGTTAATGAGGGTGCAAGTACTACTGTACTGTAGATAGAAGAGGCCTCTGGATTTGGTTAGGTTGTTTAGAAAATTGTTTCGTTAGGAAGTAGATGCTCTTTCCTAGGCATCATTTGTGCTTCGGTTCACCCAGGGCATTTATTCCAACATTAATTTTCTTTTAACACACTTTTTTTCCCCCCTTGTATTGAGATTCGGAGGAAGTAGTGTTCTTTTTTGCGGTGCTGGATTTGTTAGATTCAAATTTTGCAACTGTATAGTATATATATTATGTCTGCAAGAAAAACCTATTAATATTGATCAAGTGGTGAGCTCTATATATATAAAATGCAACATTGTGATACAAACCTAGGCTAGAAATAATTATTATTTTTATTTTCTTATCTGTCGGTTATTTTCCTTAAAATCCCCACTTTTTTCCGTGTTTCCCATTACTTTGTTTTAGTTGCTGAATTTCTAGGATTAAGTCTTTTATTTATTATTAGGTGTTAGATATTTCTATCCTATTATAAAAGGAGCAATACTGCATTTGTTTGGGATCAGACTTGAATACAAAACTTGATGATTCCTTGAATTCCCTGTGTTAGAGATTTTTTAGCACAAGTCCTGCGTTTGCAAGATTATAGCCATGCAGTCCTAGAAGTGAGATTTGTGCTTCTAGTGGGGTTGTAAACATTGGTATCAGAGCCGGTCCAACTCCTTTCCACCTTACTGACCTATCACCACCTTTCCACCTTACTCACCTGTCACTACCCAGTCCAACGGCCTTTGTGAGATGCATTCAGTTATTTCCTTCAACTTCCCCATTAGGAGAATTAGTTATTTTGTTTTACTATTATAAAAGGAGCTACATATTGTAATGGAACAAACTTGAATATTGGGTTGAATACGAACCTTAGAAGTCCTTGAATTTCCTGTGTTAGATATTCGTTAGCTCAAATCCCGCGTTTGCTAGATTCTTGCTACACAAGTACACAGTTCTAGGAGTGAGATTATTCCTTCTAATTGGGTTTTAACAATTGGTATCAGAGCCAGTGGATCTGACATGGTGACTGCCATCCATCCTTCGTTTTACCGCCACCACAACTTATATCTTTACTGACCTAGTACAACCAATCATCCCAACATGATCTTCCAACAACTAGCTTCAATTGTTTCTTGTTTGGAGGAAATTCTACCCATCCTGCAAGCTAAAATTTTATAGCTTTGGGCTCACTATAATAGTGCAGCACAGCCAAGTAACAACAATAATCGGCGATTCAACTGAGGAAGTCCATATGCAATACAATTTGATGCATCTAGAGTACCCAACAATGCCTACAAGCCCTGGAGATCGAAGCCAAATATCAGTCAAGGAGCCCTTATAGACTGTTTTAGTTACAAAGGAAGATAAAATGAAGCTTTTTACTGCCCCAATGAATGTTGATAAATTGTCATATGATGGGTACAAGTGGAGTGGGCCAACACAAGTAAAGGGAAACTGGTATCCAACAGGAAGCTATTACAAGTGTACGCATTGGAATGCTCAAGGGAAGGGATTGTCTAGCAAAAGGGGAAGAGTGAGAGGATAATGTCGGTGCTGTCACTTATAGGGTTATAGGCAGCTGATATTTTGCCATGAGGACAAAGCACTTTCGAGGGGCACGCGTTCATAAAAACCCAGGCTTCAAATTCTAACAGATTTATTATTTTCCATAATTTCCCCACTTTCTCCATGTTCCCATTCTTTTTGTTAGGTGCTGAATTAAGTCGTTTATATATTATTAGGTGTTAGATATTTCTATCCTATTATAAAAGGAGGAATGGCTGCATTTGTTTGTTATCAGACTTAATATTGAATTGAATACAAAACTGAGCATTCCTCGAATTTCCTGTGTTAGAGATTCTTTAGCACAAATCCTGCGTTTGCAAGATTCTTGCTTACTAGTGGGGGGTTCTATCACATTGGCTCATTAATTTCTCAAGATTTAGAATTATTGTTTACTTGCTGATTAATATATCAAAAATAAAGAATTTTTCTTTGCTAAATGTGTTTTTTTTGCCTGGAGTAGGTTGAAATGAAATCTCATCCACACCCAGAAAGACCTGATCGTCTACGAGCAATTGCTGCCAGCCTTGCTGCTGCAGGTTTTCCCCTATATTTTTAACTTTCTGTCTCATGTATATCTTACTCCCACTATTCTCTGTCAGCAATTGAAACTGTGCATCGTATATCTTCACTATGTGGAAGATGAATGTGAATATTTTGTGTTTCATAGGTATATTCCCTGGAAAATGTCAACCAATTCTTGCCAGAGAGATCACACAGGAAGAACTCTTGAAGGTGAAGTATCTTAATGACTTACAACTTTGTGGTTGTGCACATTTTGTTTTCTAGCTGTATAAAGTCTTGGCGCAATCTAGACACTGTTTCCTCGTATGTTATATGGTATTATTGTGCTTAAGAATGTGTGAGATACATGCATCAAATGTGTTATTATGTCATGTATCAATATATTTCTTAACATCCTAACCCTTAGCCGACTCCTAAAGCAATTTATCTTCTTTATGTGAACCTGTATCCTCGGGATCTTTTATTTAGAACCCGCTCAATATTTTTAATATATTTCTTAACATCCTAACCCTTAACCGATGTCTGAAAACTGTCCACTTCAAAATAAAATTAAAAATACCAGTCATATTGCAATTGTTTTTGATAGCTGCAGTCTACTGTTATTTGTTTTTAGGCCCGTTGATTTCCATATTTATGTTTTTTGTTGCGGTTGATTTGAGTGTTTATTATCCACGTGATTTACAATATGCATGTCTTGCTGAATATTCAGGTACACTCGCTGGGGAATATAGAAGGGGTTAATCTTACCAGCCAGATGATTTCTAGGCAAGTGCTTATGCTTTCTCTCCCAGGTCCTGCTCCCTTAGTTGGCCTTACTAATCGACTGTTTGATAGGAACTTATATTGCTCTTCTGCAGTTGTCTTCTTACTATATAACTAAAAATGCTGTGAAGTTTTTGTGCTGTCTACCATAAATTCATTGATGATTTAGTCAATGCAAAAAACTAAAGAGCTATATGAATTTAAAATGACATTTTGAGTATATGACAATATTAATCTTTCAGCAGGTCCCAGCGTTTGAGACTGCATCTGATAGTTCCTACTGTCTGGGATATCTTATGTAACATATCTTCTGTGTTATTACTTTTATGTTTTATTTTCTTGCAAAGTGGATCTTGTCATGCTTGTGGCTGTCACTGGATATCAATTGAAGATGTAGTACTCCAGTAGTTAGGCATTCATTATGCAAAAATTGTCAATTATTTTTTTAACTTTCTAGTCTTCTTGAAAAGAGGGGGATTGAAGTAGAACTTCAGGAGTCATTAGGCACCCATGATGAGAAAGCAAGGAAGATGTTATGGTCAAGAGAGGAGACAGAATGCTTGTACTCGAAAGTAGGGGAGATAGAGAAGAAGAGGAAAAAATGGCACTTTTAGTTCTTAATATTACAATAATATTTTAATCAACGGGGGTGTATTGGTGCAAGTAAGAACGCAAGTGTGATTGACTTTTTGAGGTTAAAAACCCACTGATCTTTTGGAAATCTTCCATGGTATTATGCTGGTTTTCTTGAGATAAAAAGCGTCTATGGTACATTTAATAGCTGTGATGCAGCATTGAAGCTATTCATCTTTCTTGTACCTTCGAGTCACAACAAAACTGACTTCAAAAGTTTGGATACACTGATATACAGCATCAAGATAAAAAAAAAGTTTGCAACACTGATACACAGCATCAAGATACAAAAGTTTGCTTCTCTAAATCCCTAACATTTGTAGCCAAGATCAGATCTCTCTATGTCCTCTTGCTGTAATCTGAACTAGCAATAGTAATGTTTTTAAATGTGTCAGCTAATAGTAATCTGAACTAGCAATAGTAATCTGAACTAGCAATAGTAATGTATATACTAAATATTAAAAGGTAAAAACGATTATCCTGGTTGCAAGCTCGTTGCTTGTTTTTCTAGAGCCATCGGTCTCAATATATCTATCAAATTCAGAAGTCAGGTTGCTGACTGTTTAATGGTAGAAGGTTTGTTCATATTCAAATGCACCTCTCTAATTGTTTTTCTCTCTGTTTGTAGTTATTTCACTCCGGATACATATTCAAATGAGCATTCGGCATTGGCTGCAAGGCTTGCTGCAGGTTTATGTGCTGATCTTGCATCACAAATATATGCTGGAGCAGCAAAAAATGGATTTGCACTGGTACAATATCTTCTATTCTTCCATTGCTCTAAGATTCTGAAATCAGAAGATCTTCATGTATTAATGCTTTACATAAATGTATCAGATCCGACCTCCTGGTCATCATGCAGGCGTACACCAGTCAATGGGTTTCTGCCTTCACAACAATGCTGCAGTTGCTGCATTAGCTGCTCAAGTCTCTGGAGCAAAGAAGATCTTAATTGTTGATTGGGTAATGAACTTAATGAAATTTTAAGTGTCTGTACTTTTAGCATCTTGTGATAAGTATTCCGCATTGCTGCCTCTGTTTCTTACTATACTTGTTCATTGCAGGATGTACATCATGGAAATGGTACCCAAGAAATATTTGATGGGAACAAATCAGTGAGCTCTCATAGTTTTTACTATCTCCATCCAAATATTTACAGATTCAGTTCCTTGTTTCTAAACATTAAAGACTGACAGGCTGATTATTTCTACAGGTTCTTTATATTTCATTGCATAGACATGAGGGAGGAAGGTTTTATCCTGGGACTGGGGCAGCTCATGAGGTATTTTGCTCTTAAGACCTGTTTTGTTCCTTCTATTTAGTCTTCTCATCGCATGCTTTGCCTTGTTGATATAATACTCTGTTTTTCTTCATAAAATGGATTGCTGCTTATGTGGATTTTCTTCAAATGTTTTGGAGTACTCTCTGTCGTGTATACGGAATGGTTTGTGGTACTTATTCATGTAGCATCTGCATCATCCAGTTATTTAGCATATAATTCTTTTATTTCAACTTCTCTCAAGTTTGTGTATGGTTGTGGATTGTGATTACTGCGGTACAAATATGAGCTTTGAACTTCAAATACTATTTGTTTATTTGATCTGTGTGAAATTATTATGTTGCTTGTGAAATATGTGTTTGTTGTGACTACTTCGATATATTGTGTGCATTTAGGACAAATTGTTGAGGTAAAATCTTGAGCCTGATCTCTTGTTAAGCCCATATCCTATCTTTCTTCTCATCATTCTTGTGGTCCACTCAAATAATTTTTGACACTAAGATAGGCAACAAGGTTGAGAGCTCTTAGGGCTGTCCTTTCTGGTAGACAGTTTATTTTCTTGAAAAAGCTGTCAAGGTGAAATAGGGAAGTCCTGTTAGTGTTAGTGCTCTTTCCCACCTTTATAAATCCTGCAAGTCGCAAGCTTTTCTGGAATACATTCCCTCACTGTCTTTGCCCAAATTATATCTTCTTGTGAGCATAACCAAAGCAGGTTTTTTTGGTTTGAATTACTCATTGATTGCGAGAATAATGTTCATCTGATATCCTGTTTATTTGATTGTTCTTTCTAAGAAAGCGCTTTTTCTCTAACATTACCTTGAGGTTCATCCTTTGTGCTTGCATGAGATTTTTCGTTTCAACATCCTTCCTGTACTAGAGAAATCCAAGTATTTCAAAAGAAGTATCTTGTTTCAGCTAAACTTTTTATGATCACAATAGTATCATGACTTCTCAGTTACATGCTTAATTTAACTACAGGTTGGAACCAATGGTGCGGAAGGCTACTGTGTTAATATTCCTTGGGGCCGTGGTGGTGTTGGGGACAATGACTACCTTTTTGCATTTCAGTATGTTTTGCTCCCAATAGGTGACACATCTTCAAAGTCTTTCTTCTTCAGTGTTTGAATTTTAAAAGTTGAAGTCAGCAGATGAAACCTTCTGGTCCTAACCAAAAGAAAGCATCAGAAAAAAGGAATTTATCTATGGGTCTGTTGACCATATGTTTTTACTTGTATACAAATATGAATTGAAGTAGTAAAAAGTAGGGACGTGAACAGTGTTCCAAAATACGTGAAACGGAGACGGGACGGAGAGGCACCGTCTAGCGTCTAGACGGCCGGACGGCCGTCCAGACGGATCCAAGACGGACAAGACGTTTTTTTATTATTTTCTAGTATTTCCCCCTAAATTATGTAAAAATATCATATAATTCAAATAGTTATTCCTTAAGTCAGCACGTTCAATTAAAAATATCAACACAACGGGACAACAATAGTGAGATCCTCATATTCTATTGGAATAAAGAAAAATTAAAAGAAAAAATTAAAAGAAAAATCAACATGTTCAACACTACACATTAGGCTAGAGGAGAAGTAAAGTCGGGAGAGAAGTCAGCGAAAAGAAGCGAGAAAGGGTTGAGGAGAAGCGAAGTCGAGAGAGAAATCGGAGAGAAGAAGTAAGAGAGGTCGCCGGAGAGAAGAAACGGGAGATGGCGGAGAAGAAGCAAGGTCGACAGAGGTTGAAGAAGGAAGAGAGAAATCGAAGGATACCCGGAGGAGAGAAGTCGCCGGACAAAAGACTAGGAGAAAGGTCACTGGAGGGACTGAGGTAGAGTCGGAGGAGCAAGTCTCTTCTGAAATTGAAATTCGGAATGAGAAAACCCTAAAAACAGGGACAAAGATACTTCTTCACCCGCCCGTCCTACTCGTCCAAAAACCCGTCAAGTCCGTCCCTCCCGTCCTGAAACCGTCCAGCCCGTCTCACATGTCCAGAAAACCGTCCTAGAGCCGTTTTACACTGAAAACGTCTTGCCATCACCGTCTTGCCTCAATTCGGGACGGCCAACCACCGTCCACCGTCCAGACGCCGTCTAGACGGCCCTGGACGGCGGATTTTAGAACACTGGACGTGAAAGGAACTGTCTGATTCTTTGACATGACTATAATGTAATCATTTTATCTGCAAAGGTAAAATAGAAACAAGAATTGGATTATGCACTTGAAGACATGGTTTTTAATAATGAAACTAATGGTGCTTATGGTTCACTTGAGGGGGTTCAGTTATAAAAATTATTATCAAATACATAATCTCAGTTGGTCTTTGGGTAGAGCACTTAATGTTTATGTTCACGATAAGTACATATATTTGTGGGTGCTTGAATGTTCATATAATATGGCTATTAAGTGACTTCTTTTGGGTACTAAAAGTGTACTGTTGAAACTTCCAATGTGGAAAATTCCCCTACTTTGGGCATTCACCACCTGGTTCTAGAAGCTTCAAAATCAGAGTTTTTGCCCTAGGCCAGGAAACTCGGGACTTTGAGGATGGGTTTTTCGGGGGATGGGAAGCATTTGAGGGTGGAAGGTTGGTATGGGAGATATTGAGGGAGATACTTCAGTGATTAAATTCAAGATGTGAGTGTATAACTGATTAAAATTATTACTGAATTTATGAATATGCGTGAGTTGTCTCTGTTTGTCTCGATAGGCTTAAGAGTGATCTCGTATATTGCATCAATTAAGGGAATAAGAGAAAATGATGCTATTGTGATGATTTAACTCCCTTTCTCACGCTGTTTTAGTTCTCATTTGATCCCTTGGAAAATATGAGTAATTGCAAACGTGCATGAGTGAGTTGCCTCTCATGTTTATTTTGTTTTTTAAGATCTAATAATGCGGCTATTTACTTTGTGAACTCTATTTTCAGCGCAGGAATTTGCTCCTGATCTCACCATCATATCATCGGGATTTGATGCTGCAAGAGGGGATCCACTTGGTTGTTGTGATGTAAGATATAGTTTCTTGAATTGTGGTAGTAGTCTCAAACAATTTTAAATGGAAAACGGTAGTTGCACATTTTTTATCATTTTATTCTTTGATGAACAAATTTCTGATGTTTGGAAGCACCCTTGTTTTGTTTTTACAGAAATGTCAAATAAGCTTTGAAAATATCTTATCAATGTCGAAATTTGCATAAGACACCATCTTAATATAGACTTTTCCTTTGGAAATATTCTGTAGGTAACTCCCAATGGATATGCATGCATGACTCATATGCTGAGCAAGCTTTCAGATGGAAAGCTCCTCGTCATACTAGAAGGAGGGTGAGGGTTTGGTTTTTTAAGTCATTTGTTTATGGTGCAGTTCGATCCATGTATAGCTGATTGATGCTTTTGATGATAGGTATAACCTTCGGTCAATATCATCTTCTGCTACTGCAGTGATCAAGGTATATTCTGCAAAAAAATTACCTGATACCTAGACACCTCAACAACGATTGTTAGTTGCTATTTTCAATTACTTCTTCCATTTCCTCATGATTTTTTGCATTAAAAAGGTATTGCTTGGTGACATTCCCGAGTACTCGTTGGAGAGCATTGAACCGACCCGGGCTGGTTTATGTACTGTTCTGGAAGTATTGGCTATTCAAATGAAGTATTGGTCATGCATTAGCTCGAACTTCACAAAATTGCAGTCACTTTGGGAAGCTTACTTGCAGACCAAAAGTGAGTAATCTCCTGTTTTCTGAAGGCATAAAAGATTGTTAGTTACTTCTTGTCAATTATTACTTTCCATTATGGCTTCAGTTTCCTCAAAGAAAGAGGTTGGATACTTGAGTTACTGCTATAGTGAAAATTGGAAACTTTTGAGTTTTTTTTTTTTTCTTTTTCGGGAAACTCTCGACATATTTCATTACCTTACGACTTCCTGTGTGGTTGAGATTCTACTTAAGTTCTTCGTCAGTATAAGGCATAACCTTGGTACCGTTTTGATGGTTCAATCCATTTCCGATTGCTTATTTCCACGTGCGTGTACTTTTAACAGAGAAGATGGTAAAGAGACGACGGACAGTGTTGCCAGTATGGTGGAAGATGGGAAGGAAGATGCTACTTTATCACTTACTTTGCAAGAAGCTCCATAAAACTCGTCGAATTTGGTAAATTTGTCATTTATCTAACATGCGTCGTTGTAGTAATTAATCTTATGGCTCTGTGGGTTAGTTTTGCAATTGGGTGTAGCCTTTGGTGATGCTTCTTTTTTGAGATAGAGCCAAGTTCGAAGTAGTGGTAGCTAGCTAGCCTAACCTCTTGAAAGTCTACCCTTTTTGTATTGTATTTACCTTGAAAACTAAGTTTAATTCCCCTTTCGTCTTTTGGAACCATACATTTGATGGGGGTCTCTCCTGAAGTCTGACTTTAAATCCCATTCGTGATCAGTTTGAACATGGCTATGGCTATGGCTATGGCTATGGCTAAGCCCAACGTGTATATTAAGCTCAAGCTCAAGGTATGGACTATTGAAACAAAATTGATTTTCAAGTAATGTAGGTTTTCATGGAGGCGAAGAGACTTTTCACAAAACCACCAGTATAAACGGGAAGTTTAAAAAAAAAATTTATCCTAATATAAATAAATTAGTAGTAATGATAATATTTGATTTAGAAAATTATAATTCATTTATATCTCATAAAAGTTTATGGCAAAATTGGCAAACTAGCCTTTTAAGTAAATCAATTGAGAAAGAAGACTCATACTATTTGGGATTGGTATTTTGACCCCCTATAAAATAGAATAGAGGAAATAGAGTACAAAAGAGGGCAAAGTTTGACAACCCATCGGATGTGATGTACTATCTCACATGTCACATCAATCAGAAAAAAAGAATTTACAACATTCTTACTTTATCACCTATTACCCAAAAATCCGCTTACCCAAATAATGTCACAATCATACCCAAAAATAAATTTGTCAAAGTACATAAACATACTCGAAAACAACATACCCAAAAAATCAAATATCAAAATAAAATCATATCCATAAATTGGATAATATTTTATATTTATACCCAATTTAAATATCACTTAATACAAAAACCATACCCAATTTAAATTTTTCATACCCAAAATTTTTAAAACTCGATATTATACACAAACATCAATATCAAATGACATTTGATCATTACCCAAAAATTCGCTTGAATTTGATCATTATAACACAGTTTGGGTAACCATAAAACATACCCACGATATCACTTTAAAAATATACTTAATAATAAGAAATATACTACAAAGCCAATACACATATAAAAGCATACCCAAAAACCCGTTTACCCAAATAATGTCATAATCATACCCAAAAATAAATTTATCAAGAAATATATTGCCTCTATTTTCACAATCATACCCAAAACCATACCCAAGAAATATACTACAAAACCAATCCATGTAAAAAAGATACTTAAATCAAAAGTAAACATCTAATCACCATCATTTCAATTAGAGAAATTATTACCCCTATTTTTTAGTTTCCATACCTATTTTTTCTTCCTTTTGTATAGAGACCTAGTTTGCAAAAGAGAATTTCAAGGGGTCCTATTTCCCTAATTAATTCAAAGTTTATTTATATAAATTGTCAATTAACAACCGTAAAGTAAATGTAAAGGTTCAAGGTTTAGGTACATTGATTTTCTTTTTTTAGTTAGTCGTATTTTATTGCGCTAAAAGATCCTAATTTGATTAGGAAAGAGATAAATATAATTATTTATTTAAAATAGATTCTATAAAATATAAATAATTGGTAAATTATAAATGCATGATGAAATGGTACATGATATTAAGGGTTTTTGTTTTAAGGAAAATTTCGGATGGTGCCCTTCTGGTTTTGGGTTCTCCAGAATTTGTCCGGAGGTTTTTTTTAGTTCGGATGATGTCCTTGTTTTTCTAATTTTTTTTTTAAAAATTCAATTCCGTTTATATTGTAAAGCAATGTCAACTAAAATATTTTTTTAAAATGAGAAAAAACTTCTTTGAAAAAAAAAAGATATAAGAGGCTAAACATTTTGCACATAGTTTTTTTCAAAAAAAATTTATTTTAGTTGACATCCCTTTACAATTTAAACAAAATTGGACATTTTTCGGAAAATATTAAAACGCAAGGATACCATCCGAACTAAAAAAAATCTAGACAAAATTCGGAAAAACCCAAACCATAGGGACAACATCCGGAATTTCCATTGTTTTAATATATTATACCTCTTAGGGGTCATTTGGTATTGATATCCTAATTAAAGGTATGAGATATCGGTATGAGATATCGGTATGAGATATGGGTATCATTTATATCTATATCCCAGTTTGGTATAGTGTAGTATATCAAATTTGATATCAAAAATTAAAAACCGGAAGAGAGAGAAGCAGGGCGAGAATAGGTTAGGGATAGTGGAAGGAGAGGAAGGAAGCACCATTAATGGGGGATTTGAAGAGTCCTTATAAACAGGTGAATGCGTTTTGCAAAGAGGTTAGGGTTAGGGTTGGGGATTTGAAGACTCCCTCCAAATCAGGCACAATCTTCAAATAATTGTTATGTTGAAGAATCAAACATCAAGGATTTGTAATTACAGAAGAATAGTTTCAGGCACAATCTTCAAATAATTATTATGTTGAAGAATCAAACATCAAGGATTTGTAATTACAGAAGAATAGTTGCAGAAAACAGGAAGAGAGAAGCGAGAGAGTTGCTGAACAATCAAACATAAAAAATTGAAAATAGGGTGACCATTGAGAGAGAGACGAAGGGCAAGAGATATATCGATCGAGAGAAGCAAGGGCGACCATTGATCACTTGCAACTTTTCAAGGATTTGTAGTAGAAAACAAGAAGAGATTGCCAGTAGGATGAAGAAGCTATATGTAAAGAGATATATCGATCAACAAGAGAAGTGATACCTCTCAGAAATAACGTATATCAAAACAAGGGATTTTGATATCAGGGTATCATTTTGATATCGATACCTGATACCCATATCCATATCTTTAATTGTGGTATGGATACCAAACGGGGGTTAAGTATCTTCATATTACTCCAACTTAACCATTTATTATGCGTTTGATGTTGAAAATGCTACATAAGAATGTTAATAAGAAGAATAACTTTAGTGCAGGCATTTATACACTAACCTCTTTACCATTTGGCATGTGCATCGAATGTGTTTTAGATAACGGGTAAATTAGCTACGCAATAACATAACATGGCCAAACATCTTTAAAATGCTATGTCTATGCTGTACGTATGTAGAAGACGAAATAACCATCATTGTAATTCTAGGTCTATACTACACAACGGATGATATATACCACTATAACTTTAACAGCCTATAACATAAGCTATCACCAAATTCTCATTTTAGGCTTATGCACTTCATACATTTTAAAGATGGTAAACCATAGCTACGCATCCTGTATTCCTGTTGCTGTTCAACTATATAGCTCAAGCGTCATCAAAACTTCATGGTTATGAGTTCGCAACATCGCCCAAATGGGTTTCTCTTGGCTTCCAAAAAATGGCCTGGATATCGACGTTGTCAAAGAGCAGAATAGCAAAGTGAATTTGGGGAAAGTATAGATGCCAAAATTGGAATGCACCCAAGGGCTTATACATCATAGACGGGCATTCGTTCTTCAATGGGGACACGGCATATGGGGCACGTCTTGCACTTTCCGCAGCAGGAGCTGACATTGGGTACAAAAGGGATTTTAAAGGAGTGTATGTAAGATGAAACTCGAACCTTATCAGCATGTTTTTTAACAACTAACCTATTAGGCATTATGTTTGAAACTAGAATTGCATGGAGATAAAGAACACTACTTTCATATAGATCAATCATGTACAGACATGAAGGTAAAATCACCTGCAAAGGATTCGATGCCGGCAGGGAAGCAGCACAATGCTAATCTCCTTCTCATAGCAAACTCGACAAAGAATCTTTTCCTGTAAGATTTTTAATGGCCAGAGTTAGAAACAGAATTTTGCACACAGAAAGATACCTAAAGGAGATCTCTGAACATAACTTGTTGCCTATGGACTACTATAGTAATCATAAATATAACAAATGTAAAAACATAAATAAGAGGCCTCTGAAAAAAGGTGTTTTTTTCACCATGAAGAGTATAAAAATGGAAGAAACCTATTTAAATGACAGATTTGGAGTAGAAGGTTACATGTTGAATCCGCTCATACTCTTGTGTACTGAATTTTGTGATCTTAGTTTGCTCACCCAATATCGATTGAAGTCTCCACACCTATAGTAGAGAAAGGAGTCATACATTAAGCAAATTACAACACGATGAGTAGTTGTTTTCAACAATAAAGAGAATAAACTGAAAAAGGAGTGCCCTTACTTCCTCAGCAAGAGCTCTCTTTGCCATTTTCTTCACTACATCTGGTGGATAACTGCAAAAGGTATCGTATCTGCACAAATAGGAACAGTCCAATGATGAATACATGTTTCTACCTATCAAGCAATGTGTACTCCACACATATAAAGAGTAACCATTAGCATAAGAAACTAAGAAACCATGACACGGAACATAAATTACAGACCCAATTTGTTCTTAGATAAAACTAACACTGTGATGGTCTGAAAGAAACATACACTTCACAGAATCCACATTGTTCATCATCTAAGAAATTGAAGAGATATCATACAAAGCCAAAGTAAGAATCACCAACTCAATAACGTTAAGTTGAAATGTGTAAAGAGTAAAGAAAACTGTTACTAATATGCAGCCTTGATTCATTAGGGTGACCTAAAGCAAGAAATGAGCCTTCTTGCCAAATTTGCAAATATTTTAAGATACTAATTAGAGGCAGGTTGAATATAAATTCAAATCCAAGTTTTCTTTCCAGCAAGTCCATCTTAAATTATGTAATTGTCGATCGCGTGTTGAAACAGTGATCAATGGTCATGACTCGGTCTCCCGTATACTTGTTCGTTGAGATTGTCCTCCAACAACTTATGCATGAACCAAGGTTATCAGAGAAGGGAGAATATTGCGAGTGAAGAGCAAGCAACTTCTAAATTCCCTAAAGAAGTATTAGAATCCTCATAGAAGACTCAGAATCAAGCATTTAAGTATTTAGCAGTACACAAAGCTCTTTTGTTCAATAAACTAGCATCACTAAAGTCAGCACGTTACTTCTTTGTGTTTTCGTTTCCCTAATGTCCTCTGAAAACACAGCACATAAGGATGAATGAAGATGCACGAATAGAATGCAATCCCCTTCCTGCTCACAAAATTAAACTAGGATCATGGGAACTAAATTTGTGGCAAGTGGTTCTCCTATATATGGCCTACTAGAGAGATTCTTTAAGATAAGAAGTAAGAACCCATATACAAGAAAAGAATTTAAAAAATATAGGATGCTTACCCTGATTCATCATCATGAAGAAGTCGTGCCTGCTCTTCTCTACTTACTTCATCAATGGACCACCACCCTAGAAGCCTGACATAAAAAAAGGAAAAAATAAGTATAACTAAATATAATGCAAATCTGTGCATGTTACAAGATCAATTTTCTTACAGAAAACAATTCCAGAGAACTTTTCCATAGAAAATTAGAACATATTTACCTTGAACCACGGAGCATAAACTCAAAGGAGTTACGAACTTGTGAAGAAAGCGTATAATATCGGCCACTACCAGCTTCACTACGTAGTAGAAGAACAATTCTTTCTACTAACTTTGATGTAGAGAAAATCACTCCAATTCCTTGCAGGAGGAATAAAGGCGAGAAAATTAATGGAATTGGGATCTCTCTAGCTTTAGCAGGTGTGCCCTGCAATTATAAGCCAAGAGGAGTGTTATGAACAAGAGAGTTTTTCAAATAAATCCTTCAACTGGTTCAGTTATGATTAACAGATTTGAAACAAGACATACCTCCAGGTACATGAAAAGTAGAATCTGGAATCCAAGTAGCAGAAGTTTCATAGCATGACCCCCAAAGTCTTCAAAACAGCACATTCTAGGGTTTTGATCTTCATCTGAATGGACAAGTAAACCACTACTAGTCCAGTCAAGGTAATCAACCGTCAGAGATGATGAAATACCATCAATTGTTTGAGCATGGGTATGTATCATAGGATTGGACCACTTCGTACAGACCAGGAAAGCAAAAAATTGCCCAATGCTGTAAGAAAAAGGAAAATTACAACATATGAGGAGAAGTTAACCAAATTTTAATATCATAATCCATCTATTCAAACCTAGGATCAGCTGGAATAGAAGGATGTCATACTATAGCTTCCAGCATTAAACTGCAGAAAATATCATGCAGCAGAAAATTATTTAATACCTGAAATTAATAAATAGGTCCCACCATCCTAATGCAGCAATTACACCTGCAAGAATTGATTGACGTATTATAAGGAGAAAATATTTTCATATTTTCCATACGCACAACAAGCGAATGGAAAATTCCAGTGCTACTACTCCTGGAAGACAATAAGATTATAGCTAATATCCATTGGCTAACTAGTTATGTTTTGCATCAAGCTAGCAATCATATTGAGTAAAAACAAGGTAGGCAGATCTCACAGGTTAAAGGATTATATAACACAGTTCCCTGTATGACAGTATTAACAGACAAGGAGTATATATGTACTGGCGTAGTAACAGGCTGACTCTTGAAAGCATGCTGGCTCTTGGAAGCATATAATTCTAGCCAAAAGATATAAAGTGTATTTCCCAGAATATGTCCACAAACATCAACCTATACTTTCAGCAAGGTGATCTACATAGGATCTGGGCACCCAAATAATCCTGCAAGTGTTTACACCAAAATGGGACAAAGGCTGCTTCTTTGAGGACTTAAGTGGTGATGATGACCGTGGGCTTTTTCTGAGGATGGATGTAATGTGCTCCATTACTTAAAAGTGGGGTTTAATTCAAAATGTGATACATTCAAGTATCATTAAATTAGCAACATGCCCATTGTTAATATATTCAATGACTCACCCAAAAAGCAGCCCAATTGTTTTTCTAAAAGCGCAAACCCATCATGTAGCTTGAAAAAACAAGTGGTAATGAGCAATAATCAGTTTCAAAAGAAGTTCAAAAAACAAACTCATAGCTCAAAAAACGAAGGATGACTTCGTTGTAAGAAAAAGAAATGTAAACATTACGAGAAAAAAGATCAATACCACTGAGCTTAAGAACCATGAATAGGGTAGCAGCAAGGAGAAAAACCATGGAGATAGCAATCCAGAAATGCTGCATACAACATGGTAGAGTTTGGTTAGCTATAGCATACATCTAATTGGAAGATAATAGAAAAGAGCTGTGCAGCAAACACAAGTTTTGCCTTATAGGTTAATTTGAGCAATTGTTTTCTTTTGTACATTTTTTTCACCTGTTTTTGGTAAAATGTAATAGAAGATTCGCTACATCTAACAGAAGTACATATTACTGAACTTCAGGAAGTGACTTTGATTACTGAACTTACAGCAACATGTGAAGTGACTTTTATGGAATGTAATATGAAATTCAAGTTACCTTGGATATCAAAAAGTATGATTCAGCAACATGTGAAGTGACTTTGATGGATTCAGTAAATTATAATTTCAGGTTTACCAAAAATGGACTATCAACTCTTAACAGAGGTATACTGAACTTACAGGAAGTGTTTCCCATATAACTTCGTCACTCAAGTTCTCTTCTTCTCCTGGCATCAGTGCCTTGCACATTCTGTAGTTACATCGCCAAAGATTAGTGAAAAGTAGATCAAAATATATAAAGGAAAAAAGTAATCCTGTAGGGTCCAAAAGAACAATGAGGAACAGAAAAAAAAAAAAAAAAAAAAAAAAAAAAAAAAAAAAAGAAGAAGAAAAGTCAAGTCTGTGAAAACTTGTTCATCTTTTTATTGGAAGAAAAATAAGATCTTCTTTAAGAGACCATTTTATGAAAAAGAACCTATACATAGGCCACATGACAAGGGTTATACTAACATTTGGCCCAGGTAATGCAACCTTAACTATTTTCTAAAATGGTACATCGCTCATACACGATTCGTTCTCAGATGAGAACCTAGTCCGGTGATGGCTTCATAAGTATCAGAAAGAAATAAGCCAGAAGTCAAATAGAACTAATACCAAAATTCTTACGAATTGTATTACTCTTTAGTTGATAAGACTCTTGTGAAATTAAATTTCATTTGGCTGCACAAAGATAGTTAAGAAGGCAAATGGAGCACAAGGCATTAAAGCTGAAAAAGGAAAAAGAGTTACCTGAAATTATCTATCAGAATAACTGCCTCCAACAACAGAAGAGGTGTGAAAACGATTTTCAAGTTTACAGCTGCAACGAGAATAACTGTTAGGAAACAAACGCATTTAAAAAACTCCCATACAAGGCATAACTTAATGATTACAGCATCTGAGCTTATAACAAAAAAAAATGACAACTAATAAGTATTTATTCTTAACTAAATACTTTTTAATGAACATAATACTCTTTTAACTGTATAAATATAATTACAGAAATTGTATTAATGAACAAAACACCATACTTTAACAGGCATGTTGAAGGTTGCAGAGTAAACAATGAATCATATAACAAATTAGAGATTTTGGAAACTTTGAAGCAATAAAATATCATTTGACCTTCACTAGCGTATATCATCAAGTAAGGTCATAGATCACAGAAGTGTACCGTCAGAGCTCTCCAGATGAATGCAAAGGAGCAGTTCAAAAGCAATAAGAAGCGGCGCAGCGACAAGAGCATGAGATGGAGCCCACTACAGTGGGAAAAAACGAAATATGGTTATTTGTTATGCGGATAAACAGTTAATATACGTCAAGAAAACTGGTCAGTTATAAAGAGTCTTTAAATGAGTAGCTGGAAATAAGTCATACATGTCGACCATGTGGAACTGATGGGGCAGGCATGGAGAATCTTCCCCGCGCAACAACTGCGTGAAATAACCATAGAGGGGAAAAGACAAGCCTGCATAATGGATCCACAAGTAATTTGATCAACAGTAGTATATTTGGAAGAAATTCCATTCACGGGGTGCTCATGGTTTCCTATTTCTGTTTTCTAATTGGAGGCATATGAGAGAGTGTATGGCCACAAATTTCTATTTTTATGGAGCCCTAAAGTCATGCTTAAATTTATTGCCCTGAGAGCAATGCTTGCTTGTAGCACAATGCTTTGAAGCTGAATTTCATTCAGCTCCAAATTGTACATAACTCAGTGATTATTTATTTTCTTATCCTTAATTCGGTCCTCATATAAATCAGGCACAATGATCTTCTTCAATGAAACTATTATCCGAATACAAAACTAGTTAAATTACAGTGTTTACACGGTAGAAGGTCAAATCCTAAAAGTCTTCAAATCGATACAAAAACATTTCCTTTTTTAGTTAAATGACTTTCCAAACCCTAGATATGCAACCCACCTCCTCCAGCCTAAAAATGAAGAAAGCAATTAAACATTCTACTATTCTAGCAACCACGTCAAACGAATTTGAAATTGAAAAAACTCCAAACTAAAAACACACAAATCAAACACGATCGTCCATTCCACGGTCTATACCTAAAAGTGAAAGCAAACAATAATTTAAAACGAAAAACATACGCAAACCACAAAAAACAGAATCAACAAAACGACGAACGAGAAATCATCCGCGAGGGTTAGCGAGAGGTAAAATTCTCACATGAAAGTCGAAAAAGGAAGCAAATATATTGAATTGAAGAGATGAGAAAACGAACCACCAAGAGCAAGAGACGACATGATCAAGCTTGAGAACGAGAAGAAGAGTGAAAGTGAATAGCGAAGTGTGAGCTGCAGAGGCTTGTGCCGCCTTCCACACTCTTCCCGAGCTCATCGCATCCATTCGCCGATTCATCTGAGAGAGAGGAAGAGCAGATAGAGATAGAGCGAGGTAATCGATGAGGTTTCGTGACGAGAAGAGAGAATGGATTAATGGAGGAAGAGAAGCAAACAACCGAACAAAATCAAATTTCAAGCCCCGTCTGTCGCTTGCTGTCTCTCTCTTACAAAGTATCTTGCGGATTCCTTTATATACATCTTCATTTCTAAAAGCATTTTCTTTCTTTTTCCTAATTAATATTTTAATTAATAATAAATAAATATAGAGTATTTTTCTAAGGCCCGTTTGGTTAAACTTAACCATATCTATTTGGAATTAGAAAATGGCGTTGAAGGGTAAAAACGGAATTGAAAATTTAAATTGACAATTGGTAAGGGAGATTCCATGTTTATTAGGTTTTAGAGGTCGGGGCCTCGAGGGTAGATATTCTCATACTAGAGACCGAAAAAATCAAAAAAATAACGTAAATTAAGGGCCCGTTTGGTTTTATCACCGGAAACGGAATGAAAATGAATCTAGTCCATGTGTATATCCCTATTCATCAAACTTTTTAGAATTATTCCTTGTGATTTGAACTAATTGGAGTAGTATTTGATTAGTTTTGATTAGTTTTGATATCCTATAGGGTAACAAAATGGAGGAAAACACATGCATTTTACATTAAACTTATGGAATGATTCCAAAAAATTTTATGAACAAGACATGCATATAGACTAGATTCATTTTCATCCCGTTTCCATTTTCGGAGTTACAACCAAATGGGGTAAATATGTAAAGTGAATCTTTAATAACTATTATAATTCGGATATTATTATCGGGGTATATATTTTGAGTATTAAGTTTTGAGTGTTTAAAACTTGGTTAAATCTCGTACATTAGATTTCGAAGTTATGGGAATTAATTTTTCATTTCAGCTATAATAATTTGGATGTGACGTTCGGGTGATAAAATTTAAGTATTAAAATTCAGTATAATGTTTGAGGAATTATAGTTGAAATAAATCAATAATTTATAAAAAGAATAATTACATTTTCATTACACGAAAACTATCTACTCATGGTTTACTAGTATTTAAATCCGAACACTTTGTTTTTGTTTAAAAGAAGTAAATTTCGCGACATTAAAAATTATAAAAAGAAATAGTATAACACATTTGGTTCAAATTAACTTGTTTAGAAAGCATATAATTTTTAGAAAAAATGACCAAGAATAATACATAATTTAAAAATTAATTATTAGTATACAACTATTTACATTAAACCAATTTTAATACTGGGTGAAATTTATGACCAATTTATTAAGAACATCGCTCACAACTTTATAAATCACACAAAATTACTCATACATTATATTTTCTTTCAAGAAACACTCATATTATTTTTTTTATACCTAACAAATTATATAATAAAGTGTAGTCATCACTTTATTCTTAAATATTTTAGGCCATTTATATAAGTATAAACATAAGGATGATTGAGAAACTTTAAAACTTTAAAAATAAAATTTTGGTTAAAAGATCCATACTTTGTGACATTTCCACAAATTTTTTATATAAAATAAAATTGATTTTTAAATTTTTTAAAATTTAAACATGAAAAGTAAATTTTTTTCACAAATTTACGTTAAATAAATTATTTTAAACTTTCAAGTTACACAAATTTTCAAATAAGTAATATATTCTTGGATTTTTTTCTCTTGGTGTCATCAAGATTTGGACTTTTTCTCTTGGTATTTACTAAGCTTTAAAATTTGTCTTGGTGCCCTCAAGGTTTCATTTGTTTCCTCTTTATACCCATTCTTAATATATTATATTAAAATTCATTAAAAAATTATTAAAAAAATAGAAAAATAAATTTAAAATAGATTATGACCATAATTAATAAATTAATAATAGAAATAGTTCTTATATATATATATATATATATATATATTTTTATTTTTTGAAATAAATATATT
>BSUD01000001.1:9446553-9466099 GCA_033239045.1 Fagopyrum esculentum
TTCTTTATAACATACTTTTCCATAATCTTAAAATTAAAAAAACATAATTTTTTAAAATTTTAAAATTAATATAAATTATATAAAATTTTAATTCAAAATTTTTTGTTATTATATTTTAATTCTCTAGACTCTTAATAAATTTTCAAAAAAATGTTTTTTTATTTAATTATATATATATATTTTTAATCGAAAGTAAAAAAGTAAAAAATTATTTTAATTAAAAAATAAAAAATATATTTATTTCTAAAAAAATATAAAAAAAAACTATTTCTGTTATAAATTATT
Organism: Fagopyrum esculentum; assembly: GCA_033239045.1. NCBI lineage: Eukaryota > Viridiplantae > Streptophyta > Magnoliopsida > Caryophyllales > Polygonaceae > Fagopyrum > Fagopyrum esculentum. The sequence continues at coordinate 9,446,839 of BSUD01000001.1, forward strand.
AATTAAATTTAATGTGGTCATAATCTATTTTAAATTTATTTTTCTAATTTTTTAATTATTTTTTCATAAATTTTAATGTAATATATTAAGAATGTGTATAAAGAGGAAACAAATGATACCTTGAGGGCACCAAAAGGAATTTTGAAACATAGTGGATACCAAGAGAAAAAGTCCAAACCTTGATGGCACCAAAAGGAAAAGTCTAATATTCTTTCATTAAGTTTTACCTACAAACATGGATTATTCCCTCAAACTAGCCATAAAACAATAATGACATCAAACATGGTTCTATTAACCAAAATTTTATTTTTAAACTTCTTAATTTTTTTAATGAATAAACTACCTTAAATATTAAAAATAACGTGATGACTAACTTTTGTTACCTAATTCGTTGAATACAAAAATAACATGGGTGGTTTTTGAAAGAAAATAAAATATACGAGCCATTATGTGTGATTTAAAAATATATGGCGGTTTTTGTAATAAAATTTGACTAGATTTTCACTCTGTATCAAAATTAATTTTAATGTGAAATAATTTGTATATCAAATAGTATTTTTTAAAGTTTGTAATATTTTTGGTTCGTACCTCATAGTTGATATTATTTTTGGTCATTTTCCTTAATTTTATCATAAAATAATGATAATCAAAGGATTATCAAAAAAAGCTATCAGAATAAAATATTACCTACTCCGTAAATGCGCATATGGTCTTGTTCAGGTAATGGTGGTTTGAATGTGTTTGTTGGGACAAAAACTGTTTACTAGTGTTTTGTGTTTAAAATATTTAACATGTGTTTGGTGGGCAAAAAATACTAGTGTGAAGTGTTTTCAAAAAACTCATGAGAACAAGGGTTATTGGTTTTGAAAGAGTGTTTTAAATCCGAAAGTACAGTATTGTCCGTACATTATTTTCGTTTTTAAATTGTAAACTAGTATAAAATCTCTCTTTTCTCACCTTATCTTCCAAGCTGCCGAAACCCTTCGTGTCTTCTTCCTCTTTCATCATTATCTTTGTCTTCCGGCTTGCTCTGAAGGTGCAGTTTCCAGCCTAAGGTTATTTCGTGCAAGTTGCCAAAACCTTTCGTGTCTTATTTCTCAATTTCAATTCTTCAATCTTCTTTTCATCTGTTGTGGTCACGCTCAAAATTCATTTGCGAAATTGAACTTTTACGGAATTGAATCCGCTTATACATTGACTTCGAAATTGAATTTCAATGTCGGTGTATAGTTAGTTAGAAAGGCTCAATCAAGAATTTTATCGCCTCTGAAATCTAATTCTCAACCCAAAAATTCAATCCCATGTTTATCTGTTGACTTCAGAATATAAGTAAATATTGAAAATCCCAAACTACTTTTTCTTGCGGTTGTGTTTCCAAAGAACTTAAACTCGATCCATAGTTGTTCATTCGCTCTCAGGTCTTTCCCAGTTGAATTTCAGGTAATTATGATGTTTGTTATTGATTACTAATTTCGATCTCAACAAGGGGGTGATTTTATTCTATATCTAGGGGTTTTTTTATCCCTGTAATATTCATATATCAATGTTCATGATATTCATTAGACTTGTACAAAAGCAGGCTCAGACCGGGTTTGGGTCGGTCATAACTAATAAATGTTGCCCATGTCCATTCACACAAAAGCGGGTGGAGGGCCGGCACGGCCCAAATGGCCCATGTGTACTTGATTGTGCGTTTCCCCCGAGATTTATCATTCAAATAAGTAATATAATGTATTTAACACAAATTATCAATTCAATTATAGATGCATAGTGCACTACCAACGAGTTCAACAACAATCAACACACAAAAATGAAAAAAATCAACACACAAAAATAAAAAAAATAAAATACGTGAAAAACAATCTTGTATTATAAACGAGTATAACTCCTCAAAATATTCAAAGCAAACTAAATAAAAAATGAGAGTATGTGACACTAAAAACAAACTAAATTTTATATGTACATATATATACAAAAACAAATTATATGTATAAAACTATATATGCGTTGGGCTGGCCCGTGGGCAAAATGTTTACCCATACCGTCCTATCAAAATACAGGCCGGGTCAGACCATACTCAAATGGACCAAACTAGTTGTCTTTTAGTTACATCTAATTCAGACGCAATCCTCATGATTCGACACTCAGTATACTGCAACTGACTATGTCATACTTGCGGGTAGGTTTTAGGATCATCAACATAAGAGCGCACATGCGTGTTAAGCCCAAACCGCCGGTTCAGCGATTTTGTCCAAACCGAACCCAAATCTAAAAAGAGTATGTTAATTATTATATATTAGATTCGAAATATCCTTATTTTCAAATATGAAAATTTATTATCTCCCACCCGCATATCCTCCCTCCAATCATTTACATTCCATTTCCACTTAAAATAACTTCTTTCTCAATAAGCTTGCAAACTCCTTGAAAATCCTTCGTGGGTTATAATAACAAATTTGTGAAGGTAATTCTCTCTTTCTTTGTAATTTAGGTTTAATATCTGAAGAATAAGTATCACATATGGACCACTAAAAAAAAGGTCCAAATGGACGATTTGGCAATCAACTCTTTGAACAATTCTAAATTAGGTATTATTATTATTATTATATATATATATATATATATATATATATATATATATATATATATATATATTATTTTTTAGTTCATAATATAAAACTATAACTCTTGGTAAGACAAGAATCCAATAATTACATATCTTTGATGTATTAATAGGTTTTAAGTATTCAAAATTGAAAAAAAGTCCCAAAAAATTTAAAATAAATAATAATATAATTTGGGGGCATATATTATGTGCTTGAGATTTGATTTTATCGTTTTTGTCTTTTAGCCTAATTGTTGATCTTATGGTTCGTGTTATGTTGATAATAGATTTGAGCCTTTGAAAAATTGAGAGGTATTTGACTCTGTTTTACCACAAAGTGTCAATGTCACTGTAGTGTTGGATTTAGTCTAATGTTATCAGTTTCTTTTAAAACACTAGGAAGGCTAAAATGTTAGACTAACAAATTCCCACAACTTACTTTAACTATCGTTACTCCCTTACTCCAAATTCTCTCAAATCCCGATAATGTCTTTCGGGTCATTACATTACGATTTCACTTTATAGATTGAAAATGGGAGGTCACATGGGATTTCTGAAACGGACTCACAATTGGTACTTCACATTCTCAAACGTTCAATTTCTCGTTACTGTCCGCTCTCTAGTTTGGTATGCAAATGTTAAGACTTTTTGTAAAAAAATTGAATTATTCAGGTCTCACGTACCTACCGCAAGACGAATATTGTCGCGGACTATATATCTAGTGCACCCTTTAATTTCCTGCTTGGTTTAAGTGTATTATTTTACCCCAGAGAGTATAGTGAATCTTTTACTTAATGATGTAACGGGTCGGGCTATCAAGAGTGATGGTTACTTAGTCATTTTTTTCATGTATAATAAACACGAGATACCACTTACTCTCCTTCTGACAAAACTAAATAAATTCTAATTTCACTATATGTCGGTTAAAAACCATAGGCAATCATCCACCGTGCAACTAATACAGTTCTCGGCCTTTATAACAGAGTATAGAGTCATGCCAACCACCACTTGCGAACTCATTTGGCTTTGCTTTGTGCTTCTCCCTTGACGCTTATCATAACCTTTCAATGAAGTTACGTTGTAACAAATCAAGTAACTACTCACACTACTAACAATCTAATCTTTTATGAACATACCAAATACATTAAAATTGATTGACATATGGTTAGAGATCAAATCACCAAAGATACCATTTATACAATATTCACGTCCGAAACTGACCAACCGACAAATATCGTGATTTCAATCTTAGACCCTTTTCACTTCAAGTTTCTTTTGTCTAAATCTTAGACCCTTTTCATTGCAATATTTTATCTCTATATATATTGGACGACAACTACAACATTTTTGATAATAGCATATTGATTAATGAAATTTGTTTGCAAATAATATAATAAAAATTCTTTGAAGAATTTAAAGAATTATATTTTTAGGAAAAACTAATTAATAAATGAAATATAAAATATCGGGTGTATCCAATTGAAAATGAGAGGCGTTTTGATATAATTTGAGAAAAGGAAAATGTTGACATATTGTTTGACTTTTGGGCTTAGTTTCAACTTAAGGTATAATCCTAGCACGAGAAATCTGATAATGGTATAATTCTGCTTGTTTCTTTATTTTGTTAATTGGAGGAACAGTTGACTTTGAAAATATACTCTTTCGTAAATTAATATTCTGACCAATAAGCATAATTCGTAATGCATCAGCACATTCATGTTTTTCTTTAAAGCTTGAGAAATTTATTTATGTTGGGGAAAGACACAAAATCTTCACATAATATTTAGTAATTAAGGACACGATTTGCATGAAAATGATACAAAAAAATATTGTAGAAAAAATTAAATTAACAAATTTTGATTTGATTTGATTTAGTGGATCAATATAAACATCTTATTGGATTAAGACCTTCAACTCGGTCTTCATTTCACTAGAGGAGAAAAAGTTGGTATAAGGGCAAAATGTAAATATATAAACTCTATAAATTTCAAGATTCAGATCTCGTTATACGAAACCCTAAAAACTAAAACCATCGATCCACTCACTGGCAGAGCCAGGATATAAATTAAGGGGGACTAATCGGTTACGATATTTAATTCAATTACAAAAAAAATAGCGATAAAATAATTCATTAGTAAAAACTAAAGTTTAGTACAACAAAAGAGTTCACTACTCTAAACGGGGAAAATCCCTCTTTCGGGATCTCATACTCTGAAAATGTTGAATGATAACTTCATTGTCAATGCTTTTGAAAACTTCTTTCTCGATATAACAAATCAAACCGTTAGTCAAAAATTCATCTCCCATCTTGTTGCGCAAATCTGTCTTGATTATACTCATCGTGGAGAATGTTCTTTCTACCGTAGTTGTGGCAACTGGTAACACTAAAGTGAACTCAATAAGACGATATACCAAATGAAACGCTTTGTGGGTACCTTTCTCAACCATCCTCTTAGCAATATCTGCAATATTCTACAGCATAGAAAAATCTTCATCTCTTCTCATTTCAAGAATCCACATTTCAAGTTGTCCTCTAAGCTCCATTTGCTCACAAATTGAAAAATCTTGGGGATATAACTTTGCAAGTTGAAGTAGTTTCTTCACACTGAAATTGGAGAACGTATTCTTAGGATCAAGACATCCTATGCAAGTGAGTAATTATGTTGTTGACTCACTGAAACGATTCTCCATCTCTGTATCAATTTGGTGAATAACCTACAAATGTAACACCACATTAATTTGATACAAATTCTAGTTTAATATTTAACTAGGAAATAACAAATTACCTGACAAAAAATTTCAGCTTTGAAGTGGTGGTAGTTTGTTGTACCATTTCCATTACGTCTAGAACGACGACTTGTAGCAAGATGATCCATGTCAAGAATCACAACATTGTGCTTAGTACAAAAATCATTGACTTCTCCAATCAACTGCTCCCATCCATTGTTCCTCAACTCTTGAAATTTCAATTTACAGCTTTGAACAAGACCAACATCGACAATGATATTTTTCTCCTTTTGTTGCAAGAATTGCGACAAAACACTTGTAGCCGCCAACACTGTATTCATCAAGTGGGCAATAAAAACAAAACCATAACTCTCCATCTTTTCTGCCAAACTACCAGTTGTGCCCCGAGTTTTCTCATTTATGCCCTCATCAAAGATATTGTCTAACACTTTGAGAGTTGGGTTCCACAAAGAAAGAATACGAATAATGGTTGTATAGTGAGAACCCCATCGTGTAGACCCCGGCTGAGCTAAAACACTTTTTTGATTTTTTTCCTCTTCCTTTTGTAATGTCACCATTTTTCAACCTCTCCACCATTTCTTCATGTTGTCTTTGCCGAAACTCATCTTTTCTCTTGCAAGAAGATCCAACCATATTAGTAATCGCAGACAGATTTTAAAAGAAATCACTCACAAACTGATTTTTTTTGTGAAGCAGCCACAATCACTAGTTGTAGTTGGTGAGCAAAACAATGAACATACCATGCATAAGGATTTTCTTTTAAAATAAGAGTCTTCAATCCATTAAACTCACCTCGCATATTAGAAGCTCCATCATATCCTTGACCTCTCACCTTAGAGATAGATAACTCATGTTTAGCAAAAAAACTCATCAATGCCACATTTCAAAGATAAAGCGGATGTATCAACAACATGAACAACTACGAGAAACCGCTCCACCACCACTCCAAGGCTATTAACATATCTTACAACAATCGCCATTTGTTCTTTGACAGAACTATCACGAGCTTCATCAATCAGCAAAGAAAAGAACTTGTCTCCAATATCACTGATTATGACTTTTGTTGTCTCTAATGCACAAGCACTTACAATTATTTTTTGAATGGGAGGGCTAGTAAGTTGATAATTTAATGGTGCATTCTCTAAAACCACCTTTCCAACCTCGGCATTGTGTAAACTATACCACATAAGAATTTCCAAAAAATTTCCTCTATTTGGAGACCCCATTGTCTCGACATGTCCACGAAAAGTCAATCCTTGTACAAGTAATAATCTAACAACATCCACACCTGCGGTCAACCGAATGCGATATGCAACATCTAATTCTTATTTTTCAACCGACAAACATATTGACACACTTTGTCTTTGATCTTTGTAAGCAAAAAAATGTCTTCTAGCATTGTTGTGTACACTATTCATAGATCCCACGTGTTCTTTAAACTTTTCCGGACCCTTCTTTAAATTGCGAAATCCCGTCATCACAAAAACATCATCACCAAACCTTTTACCGACAACCGCTTGAAAAAGATAACACCAAAAGCAAAAAGCGGCATCATTAGAAACACTATATTCCAACCATTCAAACTCTTTGAACCACTTAGGAAGAAAAGCCCTTTGTTTATTTCCTTGCATACTTCGTGGAAAATCATGTGATAATGGTTGACAAGCACCTTGAACTACATATTCTCTTTTCACAACATCTCTAACCTGAGGCTCATACTCATTGATGGAATTAAGCAATGCCGGATCACTAATAATACTAAATTCACAAGTTGAATCACGAGGACTCTCCTTTCAAACTCTTTTTTCGCCAACAACTTCATTTCTAACATCATTTTCAATTGGTGCACCAACATTCACACTAGGAATTGAACTTGAATCTCCAACACTTGAAATTGATACCTTCTTCCGAATAAGATACTTGTCCATATTATTAAATCCTAATCATACCATTAACAAATTTAATTCAAACACAAATGAATTTTAAAACCTAAAATACCCAACTTAACAAATTAAACTTAAATCACAATCTAACACATTTAAAACAAATACTCAATCAAGCTTCAACGCTCAACAATCAACATAGCAATCAACAATCCGTAATAACAATCAACAATCCGTAATCAACAATCAACATTTAAAAGCAAATAATAATCAACATTCAACAATCCGTAATTTCAAGTATTCAACAATCATTCAATCAACATTCAACATCAAATAGCAATCAACGATCCGTAATTTCATCATGAAAATTGAAGATACTGGATGTGAATTGAGAAGACCGGTTACCTGAAGGATAAAGAATTGAAGATTGCACGAATTCGCAGCGCTCTGTAGACTACAGTGGCGACTGGCGGGCCGGCGGCATGAACAATTTGAGACCGGCGATGGGGAGAAGGGGAAGGACCGGCAAAGGGGAGTAGAGCAGGCTGAGTAGCGACGGAGACTTGGCGGGCCGGTGGCGACTGCACTTCGGCGAAGGGGAGGGTAGTGTTGCTTCTACATACTGCACTTCTTCCGCTCTGCATTACTGTGTATGAGTGTATTAGGGTCGAGGGGTTGAGGTTGTGGTCGACAGGGAAGGGCCGGTGTCCGGCGATGGGAAAGGTCCGAGTAGCCGGAGACTTGGCAGGTTGCGTATGTGAGTGACAACGTGAGGGTGTGAGGGAGAGGGAGAGGGAGTGGAGCGGAGCTTCTGGAGGGTTTGTCCATATGTCGAGACTCCTTCACCGTAGGAGGTTTTTTTTAGTTCAAAACGACGTCGTTTTGATTGAGTTTTTTTTATAGCTTAAGCGACGTCGTTTTGGGGGGCACTGTAACACCCCGAATCCGCAGGACTCGGGATGTCACATTGGGCTAGGATCTCACAATGGATCCTGACCCTAGCCTGACAACAAGTTCACTGGACCTTACAACATGGCACTGACAGATATAAAACAAATACATAAAACAGTATAAATTGTACAACCCAAAGTAAACAACAACATAGCCGAGTATATAAAACGACAACCTCACACAGGAGGTACAAAAGAACATCCTCACGAAGGAGGGGAACACAACAAACCCAAACCAACCACCTAATGTACGAGAGTCCTCGGCCTGTCACCCTGCCAGATCACTCAGCAGCGCCTAACCTGTAAACATCTACAACACGGTATGAAACCGTTAGCTAACCATACATATATGAGGTAATGCATAAGCACAAACACAATCATGGAAGATAAACACATCATCATGCTTTCACACATTTACCCATTTTATTATCTTTATATAATAACCATTCACTCAAAAACCATATATATATATATAGATGAAAGTATGTGACACGAGGACCGATACATCCCCGCCTCTGAGTACAATGTCCAGCTGTACGAGTATCGGTCACACAATCCGTGTACCCTATGGGAGTGGATTGCGCCCTTCCTGTAAACCAGTCTGGCCCGACATCAGAGAACCTCCCAGACTCCACGGCGGGATGAAAGGGAAAGGTTATCACAGCCACGCAGTGGGGCAGTCAATAAAACATAGGTCGATAAAAACGACAACTCATGCTATCATAGAAAACATATAAAGCACGCACCACTCATGCAAACACCCAATACAGGGATGGTAGCTAAGTAAGTCCTACGGACTTACCTCAACCTCGTACAATCACAACCACGATCAACCTCCAATCCTGAGAGGGACACTGCCTAATAACAAGGCATTAAGAGATATATCAACCTCTATCCATCAAAAGGGTCACATCTAGACCCAAGGGATCCATAAGGATCATAATCAATCTATAAGCCTCACAACCAACTAAACCTCAATATCTCAACATAACTCACAATTCCTCAAATCTCAAGGTAGTATCTAATCAACATTCCTCAATCTCAATTCTAATCCTAATTTAATTAATTAACCTTTAATTAATTAATTAGATTTTGCCAGAATAACGTTTTGCCCGTAGGCAATTTCTAAACCCCCTGTCATCAGATTTCATCAAACAAGAACCCATAATCACCAGAATAATATAACGACCATAATGGAATTTCTAATTGTCCATTTTGACAAGCCTAAAGTCAATTTAGGCCAAATCGCAGTACGGAAAACGAATAAATTCATAACTTATTCGTTACTAACCCGATAGACGATCGGAAGAAGATTCAGACTCCTAGCGATACGGGGAGTAAGAGCGCGGTATGTAACCTTACATTTGATGACTTGCGGTGGTCCGTTGGCGTTCTGATAGCGATAAACGGAGGTTTAACCAAAAAGCTAACAATGGGGAAATAAATTGGTACCACGCTGAAGAGTACAAGATAAGGGACTCGTTGGTACAAACGGATTTGAAATTGGATGAAAAACGAGTGAATTATGTAATATTGAAAATGAATCGATACCTTCGTTTCGCCTCTCGCTTTGTTCGCTCTGAAACTTTGAACACGAAAGTGAAATGAGAGTTGAAGTAAACCGCCTCTTCTCATTTGTTTTTACATATAATATATATATACTAAAAGTGGAGACAACATCCTTCATTCATCCTTTTTCAATGTATATATTATAATATATATATATATATATACACACGGATACAGTACACATCACCACCTCACTTTACATTTGCTCAGTAAGTTGCAAATTTCTAATTGCATCTGCCGCCTTCCACACACACTCATATATATTATATATATATATATATATATATATATATATATATATATATATAACGTTTATCCAATTTATTTAATTAAAACGCGGTTATATTTTTCGGTCTCCAAACTTTACCAAATTGGAACATTAAATCTGGAATATTGTAGGGATAAATATTCCACAACTGCCTAGGAAAACGTGTATTCCTAAGCCGTCTTTCTTAGCCGTTAAGAAACGAAATAGCGACTCTTTTGGCCGTTTTGCCTCTCCATGTTATTTCATATCTAGGACATATCCGATGTCCTGATCATTTCTCTCAACTGCATTTTTATTAATTGGAGCTCCCAAATGCTTCAAATAACACCGGAGGGTAAAAATAATTACCCGGGGGAAAAAGTAAAAATTTCCCCAAACGTCCAAAATTACGCCAGGAACATAACGGTGGGACTCTTACTTATCACTTGCGAAATCTTCGCAAGTTATATGTCAATTACTATCAACGATTAAGTTAATCAACATTAATTAGAATTCGAAATCCTAGCTATTACATCACACACCCCTTAAAAAAAAAATTTCGTCCCGAAACTTGAACAATTCCCAAATCCTCTCGGACCCATACGCCGAGGTATAACTCTCACTCTTTCTATCGGAGGTATCACATCTCCGTTCAAAAGATCACAACCTATAACAATCTATAACCTCAAGTATAAACATGGAGGAATCATCATCTCCAGAAAATAGGACCATAACGCTACCCAAAGGCGTAGAGGAATCACATCTCTCGCCATACCACATCACAAGGTATAGAGGAAGCACATCTCTAGTCAAAACATATCACATGCATAGAGGAAATACATCTCTAGCCAACCCATAAACATATATATCGCATGGAGGAATCACATCTCCACTGAACTATGTCCATCAAGGTAGCATGGAGGAAAGAACCATCTCCAGCTGAATCCTAATCCCACTCAAATAGCATGGAGGAAAGAACCATCTCTAGCTATAAATATAATCATACTCGGGTAGCGTGGAGGAAGTAATTATCTCCAGCTATAACATACATCACGCTAGCACATCAAGATCTACTAAGATCATAAATCACATCAAAGCTAACAAGGAATAACACATCAAGGCATATAAGCACATAAGCACAACATTCATCAATATAGCACTAAGATCTACTCGTGCTCCCACAAATGGGTTTGTCCCAACATATACTCTGGATAGTTCCTCAGGACACTATCCTCAGTCTCTCACATAGCCTCTTCAGGTCTTTATCTCGACCATAATATCCTCAAGATGGGAATGTCTTTCGAATGCAAGCGTTTCATATCTCATTCCAAGAATGTAATCGAATGCTCAACAAAAGTGTGGTTGGACTCAACCATCAAATCATCGTAACTCACAAGGTGTCTCGAGTCTAGTATATACTTCCTCAGTTGAGACATATGGAACACTGGGTGGATATCCTCTAATCTCAGAGGCAAAGCTAAACATCATGATACCTTCTCTGTACTGGTCGATCTCAAATAAACCATCATATTGGAAACTCAGTTCCCTTTCCATATTAACACGTCTAACGTCTCGCAGCTGAGATACTTACAGCCGGACATGAACTCTCGTTTAAACTTTAGAGGTTAACGCCTCTTGTCTACATATAATATCTGGAAACTCTGTACATCTAGCATTCTTTCTTCAATCAACGTTACTTGAACTATAAAATCCTGAGTCTGGTCAGGTGTTATTCCACTTCTACTGCTAGATCACTTCTAGCATAAGGATATACGACATCTATGTCTATATATTGACCCATAAGGTCATCCCAAAAAGATGCACGTCCTTCATTGTTATATAATAAACTCATTAATGGAAGGTAATATAACCATCCACGTTTCCCATTCAACTTACAACTTATAATAGACCTTTAAGATATAGATGATCCTCTCTAACAGACCATCTGTCAGGGGGTGAAGTGTAGTCATGAGGTACATACTCATCCCAAAGCAGTCTGAATCTGCTACCCAAAATCTCAAAGTAAAAACATCCATCTCGATCAGAAATGATCGTTCTTGGTATACCATGGAGTCTCACTATCTGTCTAGTGTACTCCTCAACCAATTCATTTACTAGCCACGTCCTTCTGATAGAAATGAAATGTGCCGGTTTCATTAATTTGTTACCAACAATCCAGATAACATAAAACTTCTACTGGGTATACGTGATATTCTTTGTCTCCATCCGCATCAGCAGGTACACAAAAGTGGTCATGACTCTTCATCAGTCCATCTACTCCCATGGAGAACAATGGTGCCTCAGTACGAGACATCCTTTCTCTAAACCTTGTCAAGGCTGGGCAGGTCTCCTACTTCTGTTGGACCTCATCCAAAAGACCAAGTAGAACCTTTGAGGTATAATTGGGTATCCTCATCAAGGAACTGATTGTCCAACTCTAGCCAAGCTAGATCTCTCTGAAGTTGAGGCTGAACTATCAGTCTCACTATCATCTTCTCTTGGAGCGTCTTTCCATTCAAGTTATCGGCGACAACGTTCAACTTCTCTGAATGATATGGAATCTTCAAGTCAAAGTCTTGATCAACTTAAGCTCTTAACACTGGCAGTTATTAAACCCCTGTTGCATAAAATATACTTCAGATTTCCATGATCTATAGAAATCTGACATGAAGATCACACCGGTACGGTCTTCAAAACTTAAAGGCTTGAACTACCACTACTAACTCTAAATCATTAGTCGGGTAGTTCTCATCATACGTTCTCAGTTGTAAACACACATATCAATAACCCTACTCCTCTGTAGTAATACACATCTCAGACTTAGTTGGGATGTATCACCGTAAATCACGGGATCCCAAAAATCTTCTGACTACAACAGAATGGAAGCAGAGGTCAAATGCCTCCTCAACTCTTCAAAACTTAGACACCCTGCTTTCATCATGTAGTTATGGTGGTCTTCTCAAAAGACTCGCAAATGAATACGTAATCAATCGGCTGAGCCGAGAAAACTACGTATTCCTTAATGTTCATCAGTATCTCCCATGTTACAACATACTTAATTCTCGCCAGGTCAACCATGATCCCACTGGTGGAGACAACATGACCTAAAAAGGCTACCACTGGCATCTCAACTTACACTTAGAGAGCGTAGCATACAACTCTCTATCTCTCGAAATCTGCAGAACGGTCCTCAGACGATCGGTCTACTATTCTCTGCTATGAGAGTATACCGACATGTCATCAATGAAGTCCACCACCAACTAATCAAGGAAGTCGATGAAGATACTGTTCATCAACTCCATAAAAACTACTAAAACATTCGTCAACCCAAATGACATCACTACAAACTCGTAGTGTCCATAACGGGTATGGGATGCTATCTCATACACATGCTGCTCTCTCATCCATGACTAGGGATATCTTGAGCACAAAGGAATCCTGAAAACACAATTGCTTCTTGAAGCTAACTCATCAGGTCGTCAATACGGAACATGGAACCCACTAGGGTAAACCCGTTTCGATCAACTTTTCAAGTTATCAGTACAATATCTCAACAAGCACCATATAGTGTGGCTTTCCCATTCAATCTTGTATTATACTTCAACTCGATAACAATGTCCACACTCCGCTGAGGTGGCAACTAGACGGTTCAGTAACACGTCTATAAACTCATAAACAACTGGAATACCTTCCATTGTTGGACTATCTCGCTCCTTCATGGTATAACACTAGAAGGCGTCATATCCATGTGCTATCAGCTCGCTGCTCGTACAGTCCTGATGACAAACCCGTCTCTTCAAAGGTCTTAACCTTAGAAGTCCTCTATTTACCATCTCAGTAAAGACTATAATAGCCTTACTATTAATATCTAACACCGCATGATATCTATTCATCCAATCCATACACATAATGACTTTCTCATGCACCTACGACATGACAAAGAAGTCTACAAGCCATACACAAGTCCCAGAACAAGGGAACAAACACATATCTCGCGGGTACCTCAGACCCCTAATTGGTAATCCTGTAAAGAAAAGTCCACCTTCTACTATATATCAAAGATCAACCATTAACGCATGCATCGAAAGACAAGAAGTGCATAGCACTCATAACAAACAAAACTCCACTAGGTAAACCATTAACGAGAATGGTACCTGTAACAGCTAAGTCCCGTAGCTCCACTACATATCATTACTCGATCTCGGATATATGCTCCTCAAGTATCACTGAGGTCCTCACTATAGCCTCCACTTCCACTCTTTCTGCACCGGAAAGAGGAAGGTCTTGCTGGGAAGAAACACCACCGTGCTGACAGAAAAGGGGCCAGATGGCCTAGCTCACCACAAGTGAAACAAGCTATCGATGCCAAAGGGCACTTAGAACGCAAATGATTTGGATAGCCACAATTGAAACATAATTGTCCCATTCTTGCAACCTGTGCAACTGAAGGGTAACTCGATCTTCGTCGTCCACCTTGAATGATCTTATTTCGAGAGGGAACTTGTAAAGACAACACCTTGCCCTGTCGACAAAACTTCGCTCTATGCCCTGCTTTACCACACGTAAAGCATATGATGGGCGCCTTTGGGCACACAGCTCGCTAGTGTCCTAACTTCCACGCAATTAAAACACGGTAGTTCTGTGCTAGTCGTCTTCATGGCCAAAGGACCACTTGGTTGTCCTGGTATCTGACTTGGTTCACCATTCATCATCTTTGCTTCTTCACTAACTGATTCAATCTGTTGCTTCTTCTCTGATCCAGAAGCTTCAGTTGATCTCACAGTTGTTGGTAAATCCGGTGTGGATCTACCCACTATCACCTCCTCATATACTTGCTGCATATACTCTTGAAACTCGGATCTACTCATGGAGACACAATCAGCCTCTTCAAACTCGTTCTCTGCCATAGGCGAAACAACAGCGGAAACTGGTCCCTTACTTATCACCACTGGAGGAAGAGGGGGGGGTGTACCCCTACCTCATCCCACTACAGATACTACTCTAGTCTGAGTCATCTGTAGGATATACGCACCTAATCTTATAAGGCTATATATATGCCATAGGTATCGATATGTATATAATACATCCACATAATCCATAGTACACACAGATATATATACATATCTACGCTGCAGAGATCCATGGCAGAGGTGACGACTTCTCGTACATTCTATCCCAAACCCACATTTAAAAGTAAAACCTTTGAAAACGTCAGATCCCATGTGGGCTCTGTTTATTTTACCTATCAAACCTCATTGCAGGTAGCAAGTGCCATTGTTGTCAACCCGGGCTCTGATACCAACTCTGTAACACCCCAAATCCGCAGGACTCGGGATGTCACATTGGGCTAGGATCTCACAATGGATCCTGACCCTAGCCTGACAACAAGTTCACTGGACCTTACAACATGGCACTGACAGATATAAAACAAATACATAAAACAGTATAAATTGTACAACCCAAAGTAAACAACAACATAGCCGAGTATATAAAACGACAACCTCACACAGGAGGTACAAAAGAACATCCTCACGAAGGAGGGGAACACAACAAACCCAAACCAACCACCTAATGTACGAGAGTCCTCGGCCTGTCACCCTGCCAGATCACTCAGCAGCGCCTAACCTGTAAACATCTACAACACGGTATGAAACCGTTAGCTAACCATACATATATGAGGTAATGCATAAGCACAAACACAATCATGAAAGATAAACACATCAGCATGCTATCACACATTTACCCATTTATTATCTTTATATAATAACCATTCACACAAAAACCGTATATATATATATATATATAGATAGATGAAAGTATGTGACACGAGGACCGATACATCCCCGCCTCTGAGTACAATGTCCAGCTGTACGAGTATCGGTCACACAATCCGTGTACCCTATGGGAGTGGATTGCGCCCTTCCTGTAAACCAGTCTGGCCCGACATCAGAGAACCTCCCAGACTCCACGGCGGGATGAAAGGGAAAGGTTATCACAGCCACGCAGTGGGGCAGTCAATAAAACATAGGTCGATAAAAACGACAACTCATGCTATCATAGAAAACATATAAAGCACGCACCACTCATGCAAACACCCAATACAGGGATGGTAGCTAAGTAAGTCCTACGGACTTACCTCAACCTCGTACAATCACAACCACGATCAACCTCCAATCCTGAGAGGGACACTGCCTAATAACAAGGCATTAAGAGATATCAATACTCCTATCAATTAAAAAGGTCACATCTAGACCCAAGGGATCCATAAGGATCATAATCAATCTATAAGTCTCACAACCAACTAAACCTCAATATCTCAACATAACTCACAATTCCTCAAATCTCAAGGTAGTATCTAATCAACATTCCTCAATCTCAATTCTAATCCTAATTTAATTAATTAACCTTTAATTAATTAATTAGATTTTGCCAGAATAACGTTTTGCCCGTAGGCAATTTCTAAACCCCCTGTCATCAGATTTCATCAAACAAGAACCCATAATCACCAGAATAATATAACGACCATAATGGAATTTCTAATTGTCCTATTTGACAAGCCTAAAGTCAATTTAGGCCAAATCGCAGTACGGAAAACGAATAAATTCATAACTTATTCGTTACTAACCCGATTGACGATCTGAAAGAAGATTCGGAATCACAGCGACGCAGGCTACGCATGGACAACATCAAATTTACCGGAATCTGAGCGACGGAACCATCCTGGTGACATATATGCTCGACCAGCCCTCCATATACTCGGAAATGCAGAAACTCGGTACCAATATGAAGAGAATGAAGAGAGGAATCCAGAAACTCAAACGGAATTGAAATCGGATTAGAAACGGAGAGTATATTTGAGTTTGAAGGTTGAGAGAAATCAGAGCTTTTACGAGGAAACGTGAAATGAAATGAATTAATAAAGGATTTTCCGCTATTTATAGTGAAGACGATAATTACCCTTTAGTAAAGTCGATAATTATCCTTTAACCGATCCAAAGGCGGGTCGAACCTCTTTCTCCAAACTTCTCGCGATTGGAACATTAAATCTGGAATATTGTAGGGATAAATATTCCACAACTGCCTAGGAAAACGTGTATTCCTAAGCCGTCTTTCTTAGCCGTTAAGAAACGAAATAGCGACTCTTTTGGCCGTTTTGCCTCTCCATGTTATTTCATATCTAGGACATATCCGATGTCCTGATCATTTCTCTCAACTGCATTTTTATTAATTGGAGCTCCCAAATGCTTCAAATAACACCGGAGGGTAAAAATAATTACCCGGGGGAAAAAGTAAAAATTTCCCCAAACGTCCAAAATTACGCCAGGAACATAACGGTGGGACTCTTACTTATCACTTGCGAAATCTTCGCAAGTTATATGTCAATTACTATCAACGATTAAGTTAATCAACATTAATTAGAATTCGAAATCCTAGCTATTACATCACACACCCCTTAAAAAAAAAATTTCGTCCCGAAACTTGAACAATTCCCAAATCCTCTCGGACCCATACGCCGAGGTATAACTCTCACTCTTTCTATCGGAGGTATCACATCTCCGTTCAAAAGATCACAACCTATAACAATCTATAACCTCAAGTATAAACATGGAGGAATCATCATCTCCAGAAAATAGGACCATAACGCTACCCAAAGGCGTAGAGGAATCACATCTCTCGCCATACCACATCACAAGGTATAGAGGAAGCACATCTCTAGTCAAAACATATCACATGCATAGAGGAAATACATCTCTAGCCAACCCATAAACATATATATCGCATGGAGGAATCACATCTCCACTGAACTATGTCCATCAAGGTAGCATGGAGGAAAGAACCATCTCCAGCTGAATCCTAATCCCACTCAAATAGCATGGAGGAAAGAACCATCTCTAGCTATAAATATAATCATACTCGGGTAGCGTGGAGGAAGTAATTATCTCCAGCTATAACATACATCACGCTAGCACATCAAGATCTACTAAGATCATAAATCACATCAAAGCTAACAAGGAATAACACATCAAGGCATATAAGCACATAAGCACAACATTCATCAATATAGCACTAAGATCTACTCGTGCTCCCACAAATGGGTTTGTCCCAACATATACTCTGGATAGTTCCTCAGGACACTATCCTCAGTCTCTCACATAGCCTCTTCAGGTCTTTATCTCGACCATAATATCCTCAAGATGGGAATGTCTTTCGAATGCAAGCGTTTCATATCTCATTCCAAGAATGTAATCGAATGCTCAACAAAAGTGTGGTTGGACTCAACCATCAAATCATCGTAACTCACAAGGTGTCTCGAGTCTAGTATATACTTCCTCAGTTGAGACATATGGAACACTGGGTGGATATCCTCTAATCTCAGAGGCAAAGCTAAACATCATGATACCTTCTCTGTACTGGTCGATCTCAAATAAACCATCATATTGGAAACTCAGTTCCCTTTCCATATTAACACGTCTAACGTCTCGCAGCTGAGATACTTACAGCCGGACATGAACTCTCGTTTAAACTTTAGAGGTTAACGCCTCTTGTCTACATATAATATCTGGAAACTCTGTACATCTAGCATTCTTTCTTCAATCAACGTTACTTGAACTATAAAATCCTGAGTCTGGTCAGGTGTTATTCCACTTCTACTGCTAGATCACTTCTAGCATAAGGATATACGACATCTATGTCTATATATTGACCCATAAGGTCATCCCAAAAAGATGCACGTCCTTCATTGTTATATAATAAACTCATTAATGTCAGGGGGTGAAGTGTAGTCATGAGGTACATACTCATCCCAAAGCAGTCTGAATCTGCTACCCAAAATCTCAAAGTAAAAACATCCATCTCGATCAGAAATGATCGTTCTTGGTATACCATGGAGTCTCACTATCTGTCTAGTGTACTCCTCAACCAATTCATTTACTAGCCACGTCCTTCTGATAGAAATGAAATGTGCCGGTTTCATTAATTTGTTACCAACAATCCAGATAACATAAAACTTCTACTGGGTCACAATCCCATAAAAAAAATCCATAGAGATGTCCTCCCAAATTCTACTACTGCACTGGTAGTGGGTGGGGCTTATCTCTAGATCGGAAATACTCTATCTGGACCTGCTAATAGGTCACACACTGTATCACAAATCTGGTTATATCGGCTTCATACAATATAATCGTCTCATCTCGTGGTACATCTTACTCGTACCTGAATGTACTGAATAAGGCGTACAGTGGGTGTACCGTGATATTCT
>BSUD01000001.1:9473892-9504257 GCA_033239045.1 Fagopyrum esculentum
TCCCGTAGCTCCACTACATATCATTACTCGATCTCGGATATATGCTCCTCAAGTATCACTGAGGTCCTCACTATAGCCTCCACTTCCACTCTTTCTGCACCGGAAAGAGGAAGGTCTTGCTGGGAAGAAACACCACCGTGCTGACAGAAAAGGGGCCAGATGGCCTAGTTCACCACAAATGAAACAAGCTATCGATGCCAAAGGGCACTTAGAACGCAAATGATTTGGATAGCCACAATTGAAACATAATTGTCCCATTCTTGCAACCTGTGCAACTGAAGGGTAACTCGATCTTCGTCGTCCACCTTGAATGATCTTATTTCGAGAGGGAACTTGTAAAGACAACACCTTGCCCTGTCGACAAAACTTCGCTCTATGCCCTGCTTTACCACACGTAAAGCATATGATGGGCGCCTTTGGGCACACAGCTCGCTAGTGTCCTAACTTCCACGCAATTAAAACACGGTAGTTCTGTGCTAGTCGTCTTCATGGCCAAAGGACCACTTGGTTGTCCTGGTATCTGACTTGGTTCACCATTCATCATCTTTGCTTCTTCACTAACTGATTCAATCTGTTGCTTCTTCTCTGATCCAGAAGCTTCAGTTGATCTCACAGTTGTTGGTAAATCCGGTGTGGATCTACCCACTATCACCTCCTCATATACTTGCTGCATATACTCTTGAAACTCGGATCTACTCATGGAGACACAATCAGCCTCTTCAAACTCGTTCTCTGCCATAGGCGAAACAACAGCGGAAACTGGTCCCTTACTTATCACCACTGGAGGAAGAGGGGGGGGTGTACCCCTACCTCATCCCACTACAGATACTACTCTAGTCTGAGTCATCTGTAGGATATACGCACCTAATCTTATAAGGCTATATATATGCCATAGGTATCGATATGTATATAATACATCCACATAATCCATAGTACACACAGATATATATACATATCTACGCTGCAGAGATCCATGGCAGAGGTGACGACTTCTCGTACATTCTATCCCAAAACCACACTTAAAACGAAAACCTTTTGAAAAAGTCAGACCCCATGTGGGCTCTGTTTATTTTACCTATCAAACCTCATTGCAGGTAGCAAGTGCCATTGTTGTCAACCCGGGCTCTGATACCAACTCTGTAACACCCCAAATCCGCAGGACTCGGGATGTCACATTGGGCTAGGATCTCACAATGGATCCTGACCCTAGCCTGACAACAAGTTCACTGGACCTTACAACATGGCACTGACAGATATAAAACAAATACATAAAACAGTATAAATTGTACAACCCAAAGTAAACAACAACATAGCCGAGTATATAAAACGACAACCTCACACAGGAGGTACAAAAGAACATCCTCACGAAGGAGGGGAACACAACAAACCCAAACCAACCACCTAATGTACGAGAGTCCTCGGCCTGTCACCCTGCCAGATCACTCAGCAGCGCCTAACCTGTAAACATCTACAACACGGTATGAAACCGTTAGCTAACCATACATATATGAGGTAATGCATAAGCACAAACACAATCATGGAAGATAAACACATCATCATGCTTTCACACATTTACCCATTTTATTATCTTTATATAATAACCATTCACTCAAAAACCATATATATATATATATATATATATATATATATATATATATATATATATATATAGATGAAAGTATGTGACACGAGGACCGATACATCCCCGCCTCTGAGTACAATGTCCAGCTGTACGAGTATCGGTCACACAATCCGTGTACCCTATGGGAGTGGATTGCGCCCTTCCTGTAAACCAGTCTGGCCCGACATCAGAGAACCTCCCAGACTCCACGGCGGGATGAAAGGGAAAGGTTATCACAACCACGCAGTGGGGCAGTCAATAGAACATAGGTCGATAAAAACGACAACTCATGCTATCATAGCAAACATATAAAGCACACACCACTCATGCAAACACCCAATATAGGGATGGTAGCTAAGTAAGTCCTACGGACTTACCTCAACCTCGTACAATCACAACCACGATCAACCTCCAATCCTGAGAGGGACACTGCCTAATAACAAGGCATAAAGAGATATCAATACTCCTATCAATTAAAAAGGTCACATCTAGACCCAAGGGATCCATAAGGATCATAATCAATCTATAAGTCTCACAACCAACTAAACCTCAATATCTCAACATAACTCACAATTCCTCAAATCTCAAGGTAGTATCTAATCAACATTCCTCAATCTCAATTCTAATCCTAATTTAATTAATTAACTTTTAATTAATTAATTAGATTTTGCCAGAATAACGTTTTGCCCGCAGGCAATTTCTAAACCCCTTGTCATCAGATTTCATCAAACAAACTATCCATAATCACCAGAATAATATAACGACCATAATGGAATTTCTAATTATCCATTTTGACAAGCCTAAAGTCAATTTAGGCCAAATCGCAGTACGGAAAACGAATAAATTCATAACTTATTCGTTACTAACCCGATTGACGATCTGAAAGAAGATTCGGAATCACAGCGACGCATGCTACGCATGGACAACATCAAATTCACCGGAATCTGAGCGACGGAACCGTCCTGGTGACATATATGCTCGACCATCCCTCCATATACTCGGAAATGCAGAAACTCGGTACCAATATGAAGAGAATGAAGAGAGGAATCCAGAAACTCAAACGGAATTGAAATCGGATTAGAAACGGAGAGTAGATCTGAGTTTGAAGGTTGAGAGAAATCAGAGCTTTTACGAGGAAACGTGAAAGGAAATGAATTAATAAAGGATTTTCCGCTATTTATAGTGAAGACGATAATTATCCTTTAGTAAAGTCGATAATTATCCATTAACCGATCAAAAGGCGGGTCGAACCTCTTTCCCCAAACTTCTCGAGATTGGAACATTAAATCTGGAATGTTGTAGGGATAAATATTCCACAACTGCCTCGGAAAACGTGTATTCCTAAGCCGTCTTTCTTAGCCGTTAAGAAACGAAATAGCGACTCTTTTGGCCGTTTTGCCTCTCCATGTTATTTCATATCTAGGACATATCCGATGTCCTGATCATTTCTCTCAACTGCATTTTTATTAATTGGAGCTCCCAAATGCTCCAAATAACACCGGAGGGTAAAAATAATTACCCGGGGGAAAAAGTAAAAATTTCCCCAAACGTCCAAAATTACGCCAGGAACATAACGGTGAGACTCTTACTCATCACTTGCGAAATCTTCGCAAGTTATATGTCAATTACTATCAACGATTAAGTTAATCAACATTAATTAGAATTCGGAAATCCTAGCTATTACATTATTGTAACAAAAAAAACTCATTAAGTATCTATGACTAGCAAGCAGAATATTTCAATTTTACTAGAAAAGACAAGAATAGAAACACATAGATGTTACTTGTGGATCATACACCGACCTTAGCTATCTTCACTAATTGATCATAGTTGTCGTGTCCATAGAAAAATGGCTCCATCCGATATATTATTGTAACAAAAAAAACTCATTAAGTATCTATGATTAGCAAGCAGAATATTTCAGTTTTAACTGGAAAAGACAAGAACAGAAACACATAGATGTTACTTGTGGATCATACACCGACCTTAGCTATCTTCACCAATTGATCATGGTTGTCGTGTCCATAGAAAAATGGCTCGTTCCGATATATTATTGTAACAAAAAAACTCATTAAGTATCTATGACTAGCAAGCAGAATATTTCAATTTTTACTAGAAAAGACAAGAACAGAAACACATAGATGTTACTTGTGGATCATACACCGACCTTAGCTATCTTCACCAATTGATCATAGTTGTCGTGTCCATAGAAAAATGGCTCGTTCCGATATTTTATTGTAACAAAAAAAACTCATTAAGTATCTATGACTAGCAAGCAGAATATTTCAATTTTTACTGGAAAAGACAATAACAGAAACACATAGATGTTACTTGTGGATCATACACCGACCTTAGCTATCTTCACCAATTGATCATGGTTGTCGTGTCCATAGAAAAATGTCTCGTTCCGATATTTTATTGTAACAAAAAAAACTCATTAAGTATCAATGACTAGTGTAACACCCCAAATCCGCAGGACTCGGGATGTCACATTGGGCTAGGATCTCACAATGGATCCTGACCCTAGCCTGACAACAAGTTCACTGGACCTTACAACATGGCACTGACAGATATAAAACAAATACATAAAACAGTATAAATTGTACAACCCAAAGTAAACAACAACATAGCCGAGTATATAAAACGACAACCTCACACAGGAGGTACAAAAGAACATCCTCACGAAGGAGGGGAACACAACAAACCCAAACCAACCACCTAATGTACGAGAGTCCTCGGCCTGTCACCCTGCCAGATCACTCAGCAGCGCCTAACCTGTAAACATCTACAACACGGTATGAAACCGTTAGCTAACCATACATATATGAGGTAATGCATAAGCACAAACACAATCATGGAAGATAAACACATCATCATGCTTTCACACATTTACCCATTTTATTATCTTTATATAATAACCATTCACTCAAAAACCATATATATATATATATATATATATATATATATATATATATATATATATATATATATATATATATATATATATATGAAAGTATGTGACACGAGGACCGATACATCCCCGCCTCTGAGTACAATGTCCAGCTGTACGAGTATCGGTCACACAATCCGTGTACCCTATGGGAGTGGATTGCGCCCTTCCTGTAAACCAGTCTGGCCCGACATCAGAGAACCTCCCAGACTCCACGGCGGGATGAAAGGGAAAGGTTATCACAGCCACGCAGTGGGGCAGTCAATAAAACATAGGTCGATAAAAACGACAACTCATGCTATCATAGAAAACATATAAAGCACACACCACTCATGCAAACACCCAATACAGGGATGGTAGCTAAGTAAGTCCTACGGACTTACCTCAACCTCGTACAATCACAACCACGATCAACCTCCAATCCTGAGAGGGACACTGCCTAATAACAAGGCATTAAGAGATATCAATACTCCTATCAATTAAAAAGGTCACATCTAGACCCAAGGGATCCATAAGGATCATAATCAATCTATAAGTCTCACAACCAACTAAACCTCAATATCTCAACATAACTCACAATTCCTCAAATCTCAAGGTAGTATCTAATCAACATTCCTCAATCTCAATTCTAATCCTAATTTAATTAATTAACTTTTAATTAATTAATTAGATTTTGCCAGAATAACGTTTTGCCCGCAGGCAATTTCTAAACCCCCTGTCATCAGATTTCATCAAACAAGAACCCATAATCACCAGAATAATATAACGACCATAATGGAATTTCTAATTGTCCTATTTGACAAGCCTAAAGTCAATTTAGGCCAAATCGCAGTACGGAAAACGAATAAATTCATAACTTATTCGTTACTAACCCGATTGACGATCTGAAAGAAGATTCGGAATCACAGCGACGCAGGCTACGCATGGACAACATCAAATTTACCGGAATCTGAGCGACGGAACCATCCTGGTGACATATATGCTCGACCATCCCTCCATATACTCGGAAATGCAGAAACTCGGTACCAATATGAAGAGAATGAAGAGAGGAATCCAGAAACTCAAACGGAATTGAAATCGGATTAGAAACGGAGAGTATATCTGAGTTTGAAGGTTGAGAGAAATCAGAGCTTTTACGAGGAAACGTGAAATGAAATGAATTAATAAAGGATTTTCCGCTATTTATAGTGAAGACGATAATTACCCTTTAGTAAAGTCGATAATTATCCTTTAACCGATCCAAAGGCGGGTCGAACCTCTTTCTCCAAACTTCTCGCGATTGGAACATTAAATCTGGAATGTTGTAGGGATAAATATTCCACAACTGCCTCGGAAAACGTGTATTCCTAAGCCGTCTTTCTTAGCCGTTAAGAAACGAAATAGCGACTCTTTTGGCCGTTTTGCCTCTCCATGTTATTTCATATCTAGGACATATCCGATGTCCTGATCATTTCTCTCAACTGCATTTTTATTAATTGGAGCTCCCAAATATTTCAAATAACACCGGAGGGTAAAAATAATTACCCGGGGGAAAAAGTAAAAATTTCCCCAAACGTCCAAAATTACGCCAGGAACACAACGGTGAGACTCTTACTTATCACTTGCGAAATCTTCGCAAGTTATATGTCAATTACTATCAACGATTAAGTTAATCAACATTAATTAGAATTCGAAATCCTAGCTATTACAGGCACCTTCCCCCCTACCCCCTCAGCTCCGCCATTGGATCCACTGTCAAAGCCTCGCAAATCCGTCGAAGCCACTGTAAGCCTCACTAATCCGTCGAGGAAGAAAATCTCGCAAGACAATATCCAACAACGGATTCAACGCCGGCCGAGCTGCCATCTCCAACAGATCCATACCACGTCGCCTTTGTCTCTCGAGCCAGGTCCGATTCATCCCTCTTCGATTTGGTCTGAGACGTTGAGACCCACGAGCCCCTCCTCTCTTCGATCGGGCTAGTGTCGAACCAGAACTGTCGCCCCAAGGAGCCCTGATTTGTTCGTCTCCAACCTCCATTGTTGTTTTGTCTCCGAGCTCGCAAACACTGGAACGAAGAAACCATGTTTGCCGCCCAAATTCGCTGTCGTTGCCACCTCGTCAGTAGCCGGCGATCACTACGAAGGACACGCCGCCGCATAGCTCCGGGTTTGGATAACATACAGATTTGAACCCATACTTCTTATTTATGTTAACCGGCCCAACTTTCAGAATTTGCAAAGTTTTTCCGAAATGGATAATTACATATTTTGTCCCAAGTTTATATTAACAAGAATATCCCAAACTATTGGAAACACGTCAAATGTCCTGGATTGAATAACTACAAGATATGATTTAATAATTATAATTATACAAAATGTCCCAAACATTTAATTGTGCATTCAATAGACTTTTGAGCTTGTGTAACTCGATGAGCTTGGACTTGTATAACTCGAACTTGTGCAAATGACAGATTTTTGGGCTTGTGCAACTCGTTTGAGTTTGTGTAACTCAACCTTGTATAAACAACAAACTTGTGTAATTGAGAAATGCGCGATTTTGTTAACTACATAATTTGACATTGTAATTGAATTGTGTATAAACATTCCGTAACTTAAATTGTATATCAACATTATGTATTAACACTGTAAAATACTGTGTATCAACAATAAAATACACAATTCTAATTAGTTTAGCTGATATAACGAAGGGCGCGAGGGAGAATTGTGTCTTCCAGAGTTCAAAACTAACTAAATTACCAATTAACTTTTTTAATTAATATAATTTGAATTGAGTCTAGACTTATGTAACTCGAATGAGTCTGATTAAGCATGAACTTAACTAAATTGAAATTATTAATTAGACACAAAAAGACCTATTTAATCAAATCATCCAAATACAAATTTCAAACCCTTTGAAAACCATACACTCAACAATTACTTTAATTTGGACGAAAACCCTTCTCAAAACACAATGAATCCACAAGGAAGTGTCTAGATTCGGCAAAAGAAAATTTTGAATGTCTAGATTCAGTTTCCAAGTTTTCGGAATGTCAATTTAATATTTGTTGAGAACAAACATAGATATCATTTATCAAGTTGGTATAAAACCATATACAATCACACAGAAAATTATATCACTTTTATACAATAAATTATAATTAGTTAAATAAAGTCAATTATAATTAGCTACTTTTTGGTGTTAAATATACATTTTTGTATAATTTATTTGTTCAAACCACGTGACAAGAAAATTTCAACCAAAAATCATAATATCCAATAACGAAAATTTTAGATGTGGTCATTTTCTCTTCTTGTGTAGTTCTCCTTACCCACTACTTATAATTCATGTCGAAATATTTTGAATGAGTTAGTCGAGATAAGAAAAAATAAAAACAAATTTTGTCCACCTCCATAAATTTTTATTTATTAGCTAGTTTTTGGAATTCTTTATGGGGTGAAAATGAATGAAGTAGAATTTTATGAATTTTAATATATGAGAAAATGAATAGTAGGGAAAAAAAAACTTTAAGAAAAATGAAGAAATCTTATAATGATGATTAGTTTTATACGTGAACAATGACACAAAAGTAGACTAAGTTCATTTTCTTTTCGTTTTCGATTTTATACTTGTAATCAAGTTTCGACCGCATATTGTATTTAGTTTCGTGATGATACTTGAAAAATATAGAGAAGATTGGTGTATAGAAGACTTTTTTCTACTGTTGATATAAACTAGACATTTCTATTTTTTTTTCATAAATTTTAAATGTAAAAATATTTAATTAAAGGGGCATAAAGAAAAACGTAAAATATAAACCCTATAAATCACCCGAATTGCCAGATTCCACATCCGAACCAGTTAGGGTTCTCGTAATCATTCGTCTTCTTCGTCTCGACCGTTGCCGCCTACATCTTGATTGAGAGGAATCGGTCTGAACCGCCTGAAACCGTCGGAGAAGACGACTTGGGAAACCCTTTCCCGAGTCAGAACTTCCTGCAACCCTCACTATCGAACCGCCTACAACTCGTCGATGCCTCGACCGCCGAAGGAATCGCCATTTCCGGCCGAGTTCATGAAGGAGTGATATGCTCTCGGCATATCCTCCTGCGTCAACAATGACGATTCCTTCTACGTCCTCTTTAACAATGACCCTACATCCAACTCGCCATTGCATCAACAATGACGATTCCTATTGCCTCTAACAATGACGATTGCTCGAGGAAGCGACCTCCAGATCTTCACAAGGTGTGTGAAATGCTTGCAATTTTCTTTTTTCTTTCCGTGTAGTTTGTTCGTTCATTTGATTACCATTTTTGCCGGTTTTGAACGGATTCTCGTCATGGTACTCAAATGTGTATTTGGTGCCGTCACCATCCTCTTCCTTTGGCTCTAACACTAGTCCGCCGCCATCGTCCCAGTGCTACCCCGCCGAATTGAAGAAATCGAGTGTACTTGCCTGGCTTGCACCAGCACGCCGATGTAGATTTGCCGCACCACCTTCCTTTGGCTCGCAAATTCAACAATCCACATACGAGAATCACAATCGAAGAAATCGAGTGAAATCATTGGTTCAACAATGCCGCCGCCAGATTGAAGCCACTAGCCCCGCCCCGCCGGATTGAAGCCACCAGCGCCACCATCCGGATTTGTATACCCTGATTAATTTTTTTTTTTTATTTTGGTAATTTACAATAAACAACTCAAACTTTTGTATTACACTATTTGACCCAAAATTTTGGAATTTGCAAATTCCCCCCTAATTGGATAATTATAGAAAATGACCTATGCTAATTGGAGGAAAGGCCGAAAGTTGTAAAAGTTCATCAATTGCCCCAATTTGTTTATGATGCGGGGTTGATGCCACAATTTCCTGATCTAGAGTGAAGTTCACGAAGACGACGGCAACAGCAAATCTCGGACGAGATTTGTATGGTAAGGCTGAGATTTGTGGAACTCGAACACAAAGAACGTGAGTTTGATAGAATGATAATGGATAGATAACAAGATGAATAGCAGAATGAAAATCTGAAAACATAGGAAGAAAAGACTTAAATGTTTAGACTTGCAAAGAACCTTGACCAAATGATCAAAACCCTCAACAAAGAATTACCTTAACCCTTCCTTTTTTAACCTTGCACAAGCCTTATGAACAAGACAAACACAAGGAGGGACTAGTTTGACTAGTAGCACCAATCTTTAATAAGATTAACACACACTAGAACAACCTAGTAAGAACTCACAACGATTCAATCAAAATGCTATCTTTTTATTGAATAGAAGTGAATAAAATGCAAACTCCGCAAGCGAAGTCACAAGTATCTCACAATAATGTGGAAAGCAATAATCAATCTAATCTACCTATGAATCTCGGCCTCTAAGGCTATTTATAGGAGAGATTCCTATAAAAGATAAAATAAAGATAATCCTAAAAGATAGGATCAAAAACCAAAGATACCTTTAGAATGTTTAGAACTTTAAAGGTATTAAAGAAATAAATTATCTAACAACTAATAAGATCTCAACTGGGTCTTATGGATCTCAACAGAAACAAATCTCGGTCGGAATCTTGGGCGAGATTGGTCCTTTGGGCCGAGATTTAAATTGGACTTACTTGCTTGAACCTTGATTTAGCCACATTTCTTGGCTCTTGATCATCTTGGATTATGTATAGTTAGCTTCTCCTCTTTGATTCTTCTTGCTTTTGATTTAGTGATAGATCATTTCAAGACAATGTATGAAGATGATGTCACCTCCTTCTCTTTTAATGCTCTTGTTGCTTTTGCTCTAGCTCTAGTGATTGATCCTTTTAAGTACGTGTTTCCAAAATCTCGTTATTTTAAAATATGGAGAGCCCGCCTTACATTATTAGATTCAATGATGTTCATGATTGTTGTTATACATTGAATATATATCTCAATTTACATGTTATGGTAGTTTAGAGTCTATCTATGTAAGATGTGAGGGTTGCGTGATTGATATATTTAATGTTCTGCAAGATGTGAGAGTTGTAGAAGATTGTCCCTTCATAAGATGACTATATGATTTGGATACAATTATGAATTGAGTTTTATGAGGGATGAAGTGTGAGTGACTGTGGAAGTTTTAGCCAAATAGTTAACAACAATCTACCCGTAAGGATACGGGATCGGTTGTAGTATATTTGGGTATCGATTCATAGGGACCACACCGTTTGGACAAGTTGTTTAGCTCTATTTGGACACGGACCAATTCTAGGCTTTGGAGGCGTCCATCTGTAGTGGTGATCAAGGTCCAAACGGCTTCGAGATGGGGGTAGGAAGTCGTCTTACAAGCCGTCTAGCTTGCGTTGTTGCTCTCAATTTGAGATCTTGTCATAAGGTGTTTTCAGGGGGGGACTTAGTGTTGTAGTTCCTCAGTCATGTAAGGTCTTCTCTTCACCTCTGACTTCAGGAAGAATGCACTTCTAGCACAATTGATGCTGAAAATGACTGGAACACCAAAAATCCAAGGTAGATGCCGAAATATGGAAAGGGAATGCTTTCTATACAAAGCGTGATGTATGAGAGAGAAATAGATGTATAAAATGCATGATTTTAATGCCTATATGATGTTACATTTGACACTCATCTGTGAGCTTCATATCTCGCCAATAAATTACAAGACCTATTGTAGTATAGCAAGTCAAGATCGAACACGGGAAAACAATGTCTGGTTTTGAAGAATTAAATAAGAAACTAAAGTGAATAAATAAAATAAACAAATATATACAAAAGATAAAGAACACAATCGTGAACCATAAATCAAGAGACAAGTGACCTAGTCGACCGGGGTTAAAACTAGAAATCAATGTATGAATAACCCAAGACAAAATTGGAGGGAAAACTCAAATTTTTTAAGAACCAATCGACCAATATCCCAGGAGGATGTTGCTCGACTGCTTTGTGAAATAATTTAAAAGATAAAAAAAGAAAGAAAGGAGAAAATTTGGATAATTCAAATCAAATAGTAGTAAAGATGAAAGCAAATACTCAATCAAATAAAGGAAACCAAATCACCACGACATGCATATGATCGTGAAAGTTTTACCCAAGTACCATGATCTCCCCTACAAGTATTACATGATCACATATAGTATAATCAAGTTATCGAATCAAAAGGATTGTGTCTGAATTAGATAACATTAATATTTAATTATTCTAATAATAAAAGAAAGCAGTAAACGAGCAATGATAATAAGCAAAACAATGATGGATGTATATCAATGGGAGGAAAGTTGATCTAAGGAAACATGAATCCCGCAATAGTGATCCAATATGTGCAAGAAGAGGACATGATAAAAAGAGATAAGATAGAAAGTTCTCATTGTACATCGAGCTCTCAAAACAAATCAAATAAAAGGGCTAAGAATACTACAACTGATACACACTTGTAGAAAAAGGCGAAGAAGCAAAGTGATGAACTCACTTGTTTTTCTAAAAAAAGAAAGGGCATATGAAGAAAGCATGTCCTAAGTATGCTTCTTGGCGTAAAAAGAAGGGTAAGGTTCTTACTCTATTTTATTATGAGGCTGATCAACATCAACGAATGATCACTAATCCTAAGGACATTGCCCTTTGCATCACATATTTCTTCTACCTACAGCTTGGCTTTGCTCCCATCACTTATCCCCCAACCCTTTCTATCTTCACCTTGGGGAATGTCCTTCATTCTGACCACCAGGCCTTGTTACTCAACCCTTACTCCCACGAACTTATTAAGCTAAGCTTGTTCTCAATTGATGACCGGAAATCTTCTGGTCTTGATGCATTTCTTTAAAAGATCGTGGGCGATCACTGGTTCTGATGTGATCACTGCTATTAGTGATTTCCTGACAAATGATAAACTTCTCAAATGTGTTAACGATGCTTACATCTCTCTCATTCACAAAGTCCCTAATCCACCTCCCCTTCTGATTTTAGACCTATCTCTTGTTGCAACATAATATACAAGACCATTTCCAAATGCCTTGCCGATAGGCCCCTGCTTCCCTACCTTATTGATAAAGCTCAAAATGACTTTATCCCGGGATGTAAACTTCAACACAACATCCTTGTTTGTCAAGAGGTCCTCCTTCGTTATGGCCGAGAAAAATTCCCTTCCAGGTTGTACAATGAAAATCGATTTTTTCGGAAAGCCTTTGATTCACTCAGTTGGAGCTTCCTTCGTGAATGTCTCGAGCACCTTCTCTTCCCCTCAAAGTTCATCTCTCTCATCATGGCCTGTATAATCTCCCCAACCTATTCCACCTCGTGTAATGGAGAGGTTCATGGTTTCTTTCATGGTGAACGCGGTCTCTGCCAAGGTGATCCCCTTTCCCTTTACTTATTTGTCATCACTCTTGATTACCTCTCTCGTATGCTCTCCAATCTTACTAACTTGACAGGTTTTAGTTTCCACCACAAGTGCCAAGCTAGCTACACAAGTTACCCAAATTGCTTTTGCTGATGATTTGGTGATTTTTTGCAAAGTGGACTTGTCGTCTATTACCCATGTTATGGAGATGCTTAAGGATTTTGCTGCTATATCTGGTCTTCATGTCAATTTTTCCAAATCAGCTATATACTTTTCTGGATCCAACACCCACAGTACTACTCAGATCAGCAATGCTTCAGTCCTCACTGCTAGAACTCTTCCAATCATCTACCTCGGTATCCAGTCGGCTCCAAAAAACTTAACTCTGCAGACTACTCCCCTCTTCTGGAGAAGATTATGAGCAAAATTTCTTCTTGGGCATCTCTTAACCTCTCTTATGCTGGTAGAGTTAAGCTTATCCGTTCCATTCTCTACGGTCTCTACTCTTTCTAGAGCCGTATTGTCTTTCTCCCTCCCAACATCCTCCACAAAATTCAGAGTATGTTTAGAGCCTTCCTTTGGTCGGGTAGTAGTTGTTCCTCTCGTTGCCTCATTGCTTGGGACAATGTCTGCAAACCACACTCTGAAGGTGGTTTCAACTTCAAATATTTGATGTCATGGAACCAAGCCTGCCTTGCTCACTTCATTTTCGACCTTGATGCCTCTAACCCCCCCCCCCCATATGGTCCTTTTGGGCTCGCTCTAACCTTTTTAGACCCCAATCCATTTGGAACACCCAAGCTAACCACTGTGATAGTCATTTTTGGAAGCAACTCCTCATTCTTAGGTATATTATTTCTTGTTCCGGATTCTCAACTTCTGGAACTTTCAAACCCTTCAAACTCCATGACTCCCTAAGAACCAAAGGAGCCATCTTGCATTGGAGTTCCATCATTCGGAAAAAGCCTTGCACCCCTAAATGCTCCTTCATCTCTTGGCTCGCCATTCTCAATCGCTTCCCCACCAAAGACAAGCTTTACGACTGGGGTATTATCGGCGACGATTGTTGTGTTCTGGGTAACTCCCACTTACTTGAAAGCTACCTCCACCTTTGGGGTTCTTTCCCCTTCACGATTGATGTCTTCATGACCATCTTCAAATGGTCCAACTGGACGATGTGGGTCTCTCCCATTCAGGACATTTTGCTTCGATCTGGTGTGTGCTCATCTATGTCGGCTCACAAGACTTTTGCTCAATTCACCACTACCATCTACTTCATTTGGATGAATAGAAATCCAAAGATTTACAATGATGCCTTCTCTTCTACCACCTTTTGTATTAGGAGTATCATACACCACCTCAGAAACACTACAAAATCATGCAACACTCTCTTTCTTTAGATTGTTGCTTGTTTGTGTCTTATGTATTTTGTTGTATATCCTGCCTTCTTTTCATTTATACAATTTACCATTAAAAAAAAAATAAAAAAATAAAGGCTTCTAAAGAGAGGTTGTAAGTGAGGTTGGTGTACGAGTGTGAGTGCGCAACAAAATACCCATTTATACATACTCGGGGAGAGTCGAAAATGCGCGAGTTTCCCAACAACAATTTGTGACAATGGTTCGCACTTCATCAATAGAAACATGAGAAGATTTTATGTAGATTGGAACATTTAACAGTCACTTTGACTCCTAGATACCCACAAGCCAATTGTGAGGTTTAGTTAAGCAACAAGGTCGTGGTCAACAATCCTAAGAAGCTCTTGGAACAAGACAAAGGAAAGTGGGCAGACGAGTTACACAATGTATTATGGGCGTATCACACTACACCAAAAATAATAAATGGTCGGGCTTTGTTTTCTCTAGTCTATGAATCTGAAGCTATATACCCTTCAAAGCAGATATACCAACGGTACATTACGGGTTGGTAACCGAGAGAGAGCCAACTATGCCGCCGTAGCTCATGAATTGGACACTACAAATGAACTTCGTGACAAAGACAAAGTCCGCTACCTAGATACCTACCCACTTTGTTAACTCCACTAAAGTAGGCTAAAACTTATAAATTGTTATATACCAATGGAGAACTATTTAGGTTCAAACAATAATTTTCGTGGGCAAATTTCACCTATTAAGATCGAATTTTCTTTGTTGTAAGGCTAATGATGACATAATTTATGACGCTATTTCAGGCATTCTTTTAGATAGTTTTCCTTTTCATTCATGCATAGTTTTGCCTTAGTTCGGGACGTTTACGCTTAATCGAGTCATATTGTCGGAATCAACGTCTACACAAGCTTTTGTCGATTTTGTAGGTATTTTGGGGACCTTTGAGACATAATTGATACATTGAAGGTTCAAGCCTCATGATGGTCCGGATTCGAGGTTCCAAAAGACTCAAGCTTGGAAGAATGAAGAAAGCAAGGACCCTAGTTGGTGCGAGGATTGGACTAACTCTTGATCAAGTGGTGTTTAGGGCTGGTATTGTCCAATCTCGGTCCATGGCAAACTCATGTCGGTCGAGATACTCTCTAGAGCAACTGAGATTCCTCTTTGGACAACCACGACACATGGCACACACCCTTTATGTCCATCCTTTGCTTTAGCTGAGTACTTAAGTGGTTTTGCAGGTCATTTTTCAAAGGTTGGAATCTCCCTTTGTTGCTCTCTTCCAAGCACCCTTGTAGGTGTTCTTGGGAGAGATTTGTGTAGAACTTAGTTCATTGATTTCTAGAGTGAGATTGAGTGGTTTTAAGTGAGGTTTCCTTGTAGATCACCTTGGAGCTGCCCTTGAAGCTTTGTAAGACTATGGTAACTTCTATTTCAGTTTAGTAACCTTCTTTCTTTGGTTTTATCTTCATTTTCTAGCTATGAAATGCATGCATGCTTGTATGATGAAGTTTAATCTAGATATGTATGTTATTGGCTGAATAGATGTGATTATAGGGTGAATGAATGATGGTTATGCTTTGGATTATGATTGTATGGACTGGAATGTTAGCTTAGGATGATTTTGTGTTCGAAAACCTAGCTCAATCCATGATCTCGGGCTGTTCTTCTAGCCATTTTGGCCGAGATGTTCATGATCCACCCGAGATTTGTGTGTTGTTGTTCTATTGTTGATAAATCTGGATGTTAGGATGTAGATTTGTTAAAATCCTAGTGTTTGTTGAGCCTAATCTAGCTTAGGGCGACCTATGTTAGCAAACTAATTGAGGAATGAGACTTACCCGGTGATTTCCGCTCTTAGGTATAGAAGATGATGAACTCTAGGTAGTAGTAAGAAAAAAAAAAGCCGCTACTGGATTGAGTGTGCTAGGATCTTTGCTTAATACTTACCTTTTTCGAGACTTACCCGGTAAGGAAGGGTTTGACCCTTAGGTAGTGGCCGGCTTGTGTAGAATTCTCGGCCTTAGTTCCTTGAGACTTACCTAGTAATAGGACTTAGGTTTGAGACTAGTGGAACATGAGACTTACCCGGTAAGTGTTCCCTTTAGAGAAACACCCAACTCCGAACAACCGCAACTTATCCTTTGATGTTTAGATGCATGAGTCCAATGCCATAACCGGAATTCCGAATCTCTAGAATCCACATTTCTTACCTCTTATCACTTATCTTTGTGTTTGTACGTGCGTTGTTTATTTGCTTGTTTATATCTTTTGATCTTCGTTGATCACCTCAAAAACCAACAAAAAAACATTGTAATTTTCATTTCTTTATTCCTTGTCTCATCTCTTAGTTTAGATTTACACTATCTTTGATCATTGAATGATTTAATTATATCTCAGTCCTTGTGTTCGGCCTCATAATACTTTCCTTTTTACGAAACGACCCTTACACTGTGGATTCGCTAGGTAGTTTTGGAGATTAGATCGAGTTTATAGATGTAAAGCTTTTTGTGCTACTATCATAACATAACAACTAACTAGACAAATTAATCTCTCTAGAATTATCTTATGAACGAAAGGTTGTGAAATGCGGAATAGGCAGATAAATAGTTTAGCCAATACTCTAGAAAGGGGAGGGATGAATAGAGTATGGAAAATTTTCGCAATCTCAGGATAGGTAAGACCTTATCGAAAAGGATAAGACCTTATCAAAAGAGATAAAGTCTTATCAGTAACTATAAGAACTTATCGATGGAGATAAAATCTTATAAGCAAATATAAGACCTTACTCGTTTCTCTGAGATTGATTTTAAACGTACAGGTTTAGACAAACCAGGAATGTTAAGAGCAAGACGAGATCAGCAGTAAAGGACACACGATATGTTAACGAGGTTCGGTCACCAACACGACCTAGTCCCTGCCTAGGATTGATTCAACCCTAGGATTCCAAGTAGCTTTATTTTCCTTCTTCTTGATGAGTTCCAGATACAATCTTCAGAAGACCTTCCCTCTTCTAAACTCTGAAGTCTTACACTTCCTATCTAGCAACTCACACACTCAAAAAGGAAAACTAAAGTACTCCAGATACAACAACGTATCCAACGTGCCTAGAAGAAATAACTGTTTGTATGATCCTAATTGAATTGTACTATAAGCTCGAATAAGATCTCACACTCTCAGAGAAGTAGAACAATAGAGCTTCGAAGGTGAGATCAACACTTTGTGATAAGAAAATAGATAAGACGATTTTTCACTTGTGTTCTAGTCGTAGGTGATGAATGTGTGTATGTGTCTTCTTCCTTGTCTCTTTAAATAGGCAAACGTATCAGCAATTTTGAGCGTAGAAGAAGATCAGCAATTTTGAACGTTGAAGAAGATCTTGGCTGCATGATCTTGATTATTGAGATTTGATCCAATCTTGTTTGTTGAGATTTGAAGTCAAGTCAAACTTGTTTGTTGGGATATGAAGTCAAACTAGATTGTTGAGATTTGAGAATCTTCCAATATCTCAAGAAGATTTAATTAAAACAAATCAAAGATTTGTTAAAATCAAATCCCTTAAAGAACTCAATAAAAAGGAAAATAAAGCTATTTGAATGAACGTCAGTTTTGGTTACCAAAACCTGGAAACCAAGGTTTTGGCTTTCATCAACCATTTTCATAATGCCTTATTATCAAGGTGGAGTTAACAATCTCCCCCTTGATGAAAGACAAAACTTGTGACCTGTGTACCTGTCAAAACAATACAATACAATGCAAAACAACATAGCAAGCAAGCAAGTTTTTCTCCCCCTTTTTGTCTTTCAACAAAAAAGGAGAGGCAAAGAGATTTAACAGATCA
This sequence comes from Fagopyrum esculentum, assembly GCA_033239045.1. Taxonomy (NCBI): domain Eukaryota; kingdom Viridiplantae; phylum Streptophyta; class Magnoliopsida; order Caryophyllales; family Polygonaceae; genus Fagopyrum; species Fagopyrum esculentum. Next base: position 9,491,985 of record BSUD01000001.1, read on the forward strand.
TTGTTTTATAAAACAGATCAAAGGAAGAGAAAAGTTCATTCATCATCTGATATCATCAACCGGTAAGGCCTTGAAATATATATATCAAAGTCTTAATGTAGGGAATAAGATCAATATTATATAACAATAATTGCTCCCCCTACATTTGTGCTTCCCTGTTAAGCATACCAAGGATGTTGCATTTTCCTTTGTCACCAAGAGTTATAGTGCCAGTGGTTTGCTTCTTTAGATTTTCGAAAAGAGATTCTTTTCCACTCATATGTCTTGAGCAACCACTGTCCATTTTTGACCCTTTATCTTGGTGATATCATGCAAAACAGAAAATCAACCTTTCCGGCTTGACCAATAGACAGATTTGGATCCATTATGGGGGTAGACCATGTTAGGTAGCCAAGTTCCTTTAGGAACCCATATGTGTTTTACCCGTTCATTTAAACATACAGGAAAGGTATTTCTAATAATGTACGGATCCGTTTTCCTATAAGGACAGGTTTCCTTTACATGACCCTTTTTACAGCAAAAGAAACATGTAGGAGATCTCCAATTTCCTTTTGCCTTAACGAAAGTGGTAGTAGGTTTTGCAGGAAAATTCCTGTTATATCCTATGCCACTTCGGTTTAAGGATAATTGTTGTTCTCCAAGCATTTTGTCAAGAGTAGCTTTAGATTTAGTAAATTGCACAAGAGCTATTTGCTGTTCTTGACATTTTTCAGAAAGTTTCACTTTTTCAATCTCTAAGTCAGTATTACATGTCTTAAGAGATGAGAGGTTTGCCTTTAGTTCGGAATTTTCCGATCGTAAGGCATTAACCTCAGTGTCAAGATCTGATTGTATGCTGTCAAGATCTTGAACTTTCAGCGAAAGCTTTCTTATGCAAGTTTCTTGATCCTTTAGCTTTTCTTTTAAAATGTTGATTTCTTTGCTGTAAGATTCTTCATTAGAAATCATGTTTTTCAGCACTTCTGATAAAACAGCAGTAGGACTGGATATGAGATCTCTTACCATTCCATCCAGATGTTGATCTTGGTTTTTATCGGTTTTTGCCATAAGACACAAGTTTGAATGATCATCTTCAGAATCTGAATAACTTGATGAGTCTGAATCACTCCATGCTGCTATCATGGCCTTCTTGCTAAATTCCTTTTTCCTGGATTTGTTTCTCTTCTTTTGAGGACATTCTTTAACAAGATGATCTGTTTCACCACATTCATAGCAATTTAGAACACGATTCTTTTTCAAGGGGTGAGAAGACTTACCTTTGTATTCAGATGATCCAGCATATTCTTTATTTGAGAATTGCTTTTTCATTTTCAATATTCGTGCTAGTCCTCTTGTGATAAGAGTGAAAGGATCTTCATCATCATCATCATCACTGTCAGAATCTTCCAGTGGTTCCTCTTTCTTTGTCTTGAATGCCATTTTCGGCAATTCCCCATCGTCCTCATTGAGGATCATTTCATGGGTGATTATATTGCCCAGCAAATCATCAAGAGCAAGTGTATTAAGGTTTTGTGCTTCTTCTATAGCAGTTACCTTAGGACCCCACATTGCTTTAGGCAAACATCTGAGTATCTTTCTGACTTTTTCTTCGTTATTAAAAGTCTTTCCCAGTGAGTCAAGATTGTTAATGATCTCCGTAAAACGGGTGAACATTACTTTGACTGATTCATCTGGGATCATTTTAAACAATTCATATTGTCTAAGAAAGATACTTATTTTGGTCTCTTTGACCTGGCTGGTTCCTTCATAGGTAACCACTAATTTGTCCCATATTTCTTTTGCAGATCTGCACGAAGATATACGATTAAATTCATCAGTACTTAAACCACAATATAATAGATTAATGGCCTTGTAATTCTTCGCCACACTCTCTAGATCTTTCCGATTAAATTCAACTTCTGTCTTGTTTACTCTTGTATTGTCAGGACCTTCCTTGGTGGGAGTGTTAGGTCCGTTCTTGATAATATACCAAAGCTCTAAATCTTGATCGATAATAAACATCTGCATCAAGGATTTCCAGTGCATAAAATTGTTTCCTACAAAAAGAGGCGGTCTTATAATTGATCTTCCATGACCGAAACCTCCTTGTCCTTCACCTGCCATGATTAGACTCACAAATAATAATATCTAGGAAAACGTGAGTTAGGCTCTGATACCAATTGAAATGCGGAATAGGCAGATAAATAGTTTAGCCAATACTCTAGAAAGGGGAGGGATGAATAGAGTATGGAAACTTTTCGCAATCTCAGGATAGGTAAGACCTTATCGAAAAGGATAAGACCTTATCAAAAGAGATAAAATCTTATCAGTAACTATAAGACCTTATCGATGGAGATAAAATCTTATAAGCAAATATAAGACCTTACTCGTTTCTCTGAGATTGATTTTAAACGTAAAGGTTTAGACAAACCAGGAATGTTAAGAGCAAGACGAGATCAGCAGTAAAGGACACACGATATGTTAACGAGGTTCGGTCACCAACACAACCTAGTCCCCGCCTAGGATTGATTCAACCCTAGGATTCCAAGTAGCTTTATTTTCCTTCTTCTTGATGAGTTCCAGATACAATCTTCAGAAGACCTTCCCTCTTCTAAACTCAGAAGTCTTACACTTCCTATCTAGCAACTCACACACTCAAAAAGGAAAACTAAAGTACTCTAGATACAACAACAGTATCCAACGTGCCTAGAAGAAATAACTGTTTGTATGATCCTAATTGAATTGTACTATAAGCTCGAATAAGATCTCACACTCTCAGAGAAGTAGAACAATAGAGCTTCGAAGGTGAGATCAACACTTTGTGATAAGAAAATAGATAAGACGATTTTTCACTTGTGTTTCAGTCGTAGGTGATGAATGTGTGTATGTGTCTTCTTCCTTGTCTCTTTAAATAGGCAAACGTATCAGCAATTTTGAGCGTAGAAGAAGATCAGCAATTTTGAACGTTGAAGAAGATCTTGGCTGCATGATCTTGATTGTTGAGATTTGATCCAATCTTGTTTGTTGAGATTTGAAGTCAAGTCAAACTTGTTTGTTGGGATATGAAGTCAAACTAGATTGTTGAGATTTGAAAATCTTCAAATTTATCTCAAGAAGATTTAATTAAAACAAATCAAAGATTTGTTAAAATCAAATCCCTTAAAGAACTCAATAAAAAGGAAAATAAAGCTATTTGAATGAACGTCAGTTTTGGTTACCAAAACCTGGAAACCAAGGTTTTGGCTTTCATCAACCATTTTCATAATGTCTTATTATTAAGGTGGAGTTAACAGGGTGAATTGAGGTAAAGAGGACATTAATCTATAACGACTAGAACACAAACCAAAATAAACAAGAGAACGAGGGTTTACACTTTTTGTTTTTACTACTTTAGACTTTACTCTTTTCTTTTTTACTTTCTACTAGACCTGTTTATATCCGGGTCCGGGTCGGACTTCATGAAATATTGAGTCTGTTTAACCGGACCCGTCCGGGCGGGCCGGGCTCGCGGGTAGCCATTTTATAAATTTTTAAAAAAAAATTAATTTGATTTTCTAAAAATAAATTATATGTAAGATATTTTATGAAAATATATTAAATTTATTATAATTATACTAGATATTTTATATTAATACTTAATATTTATAATAATTATAAAATAATATGTTTATTTTTATTCTTTTACTGGGCTGATATTCCGGGCTTTTCGGTCCGTCGGGCCTATGGTCTTGTCCGGATCTGGCCCGGAGGATTGACGGACCGGACTTTTTGACCCGGTCGGGCTTGTTCCCATTTTCATACCCGCTCATTTTCCGGGCATTTTATCCGGATTTGAACAAATCTACTTTTTAAAGTTAAAAGTATCCTATCCTTTTTTTCATATGTGAACCGATCTGGTCTAACTATTATAAAATAATCCGGTTATAATAAATTTGAGAAGAATAACCACAAGAACCGAACCGTGAATTTTCGGTTCAATCCCAATGATTCACGTAGGAACGGGACCAATTGAGAATCCAACCTTCTATGGTTTTACTGTTTTAGGATGGAACACATCATCCACATAACGTTATCTTGTACTTTATGTTGGTCACTCTCTTTCCTCTCCCTTTCATGTCTGATAAGAAAAAACATTTTGTCCTTGAAGAAAAGATGTGAAAAAGGCAGTTAGCTATCTTACTATAGCATAAATTCTTCATCTTGGTCTTTCCCTTTCCCATCTTAATCAACTGGTTTGCCCTCTTTCCCTTTCAGCTCTCTTTCTCACTCACTCAACAGAAACATACATTAAACTTTCCATTCCAACACTTATATTCCAAGAAGATGAAAGCATTCAGATGCATGTTTTCCTCCCCTTCAACCTAGGTACACAATCAATCTCTTCTCTTTCATAGATCTCCATGTAAATGCTACCAATTTCACTTTAGAAGAGAAGTAAGTTCTGCTGAGATGTGTGGAAAGTTTCATATCGACAATACACGATATTGTCATTATTGTGTGAACCTAACATATATCTCCTAGGGTTACTCCTCCTATTGCCAATTGGTTTTAGGACGGAGCCTGAAGGCTTGTGTGCTTAGTAGGTTTACTTTGAAAATTTACCAAGTTCTAACTTTGGGTGCAATATGTTGCTTCATATTCAAAATATAGAATAGCAAATACACATTTTAGTAAGCTAGGGTATCTTCTCACAGGGTTGTACATCTTATCTGCAGGAAATTCTTCGTTTAAACGATCTCGAAGATCCAATCTCTTATATGGACCCAATTTCATCTCAGCTTTCACCTTTCACTTGCTTTGAGATTGATGGTTATATCCCTAATCACTGCTATAAAGCATCAGTGGATGTTAACCAAGGAGAATTCAATGGAATAGTAGAACAAGACAACAGTAGAAGCAACAAACAGATATCTAGGAAAAGAAGTTCTAAAGCAGATAGGCACAGCAAAGTTCCGACGGCGCGGGGCTTAAGAGACCGGAGAATGAGACTATCCCTTGATGTTGCAAGACAGTTTTTCAAACTGCATGATATTTTGAGCTATAACAAACCTAGTGACACTATCAAATGGCTACTGCTGCAAGCGGAAGCTTCTATAGATGAGCTTATGAAAAAAAACAATCAAAGCTCCATCACTGCTGCTGATTTTGTGGAGAACACAGTAATGCCAAAGGCTAAATGTTCTAAGACGAGCACGAGGAAAAATGCATTCAACCCGGAGGCGAAAGAACTGAGGAACAAAGCAAGAGAAAAGGCAAGAGAAAGAACACAGAAGAAGAAGATGGCGGTAGCTTGTATGTTTACTGATCCAAGAAGCTATCTTGAAATAGGAGAAGACTCAAGTTCTCAGAGTCAAGCTATGAAACCATCATTGGATGTTCTTTATAAGATTGAACAGCAGATTGAGGATGAAAGAATCCTTTTTGGGATACCTGAAGATTTCACTGTTAGATCTTTCCTATGACTTTGGTGCCATATATTTCTATTGTCTTTATCGTTATATTTCTTTGCCTTTTCCCAACAGCTTGTATCTACTACATGAATAAGGCTTCAGCTGTATGTGTTATATTTCTAATATACGTGTTATCAGTATATTGACCTAATAACGATTTCAGCAAGTCTTAAAGTAGGACATCTTTAATCTCTAACATTTATATTGTTTCACTTCATTCTTGTCATTAAGGTGTTGTCGAGTGAATGATAGTTTGACGTGTTAAGAGGTAAAGATGAACTGAAAAATGTATATTCCTTCATATCTGATAATACGAGTACAAGGCTATATATAGCCTGTTAGAGTTTGTTATAGCTTTTGGCTTTATTACATAAGCAGTCCCTTTATTTACATATATCACTATATAATACCAATACCCCCCCGTCAAGCTGGAATGGGTTGAACCAATCCAAGCTTGCGAACAAAAAACAGATGCTGCTGTTCTCCCAGGGGTTTAGTGAAAATGTCAGCAAGTTGAAGAGAAGATGGAGTGTGAAGGGTAGATATAAAACCACGTTGAACTTCATCTCTAACAAAGTGACAATCAATACGCAAATGCTTAGTCCGCTCATGAAAAACTGGGTTTGCAGCGAGATGCTGGGCAGCCTTATTATCAATGTAGTGGATAAGGGCGAGTAAGGGGAATATGAAGATCCTGTAGGAGCCCATCAAGCCAGATAATCTCACTCGTTGTCATGGACATGGCTCGGTATTCACTCTCAGCAGAGGACTTACTCACAGTCTTTTGTTTCTTCGTTTTCCAGGAGACGAGAGCTTGACCCAGAAATAAACAATACCCAGTAATGGAGCGACAAGAAAAACTACATGAACCCCAGTCAGCATCACTATAAGCAGTGAGGGAGAGATGAGACTGAACTGGATAAAATAAGGCCAAATCCATTGTCCCTTTAAGATAACGAACGAGATATGTAGCTGCTTGTAAATGTGGTGCACGAGGAGAAGAAAGAAATTGACTTAACTGTTGTACAGTATAAGCAATATCAGGGCGAGTTAAAGACAGATACAACAAACGACCAATGAGTCTTCGATACAACTCAGGATCAGCAATGGGATCTCCATCATCTGGAGTAAGGTGCAGATTACGTTGCATAGGAAAAGAAGGAACTTTGCAATCAGACAAATGAACATCAGCAACAATATCAGCAATATACTTTCGTTGATTGATGAAAATACCAGTAGAAGAAACATCAATCTCCATGCCTAAGAAAAACCGAGCATCTCCAAGATCTTTGATAGTAAAAGCACAATCAAGTGCTTGCTTGAGAGATAAAATATCAGAAGGAACATTACCAGTAATGAGCATGTCGTCCACATATACCAAGGCAATGGTCAAACCATTAGGAGAAGACTTGGTAAACAAAGAATAATCCTGGCGAGATTGCACAAACTGAAGCTGAGTAAGCAATTTCGTGAGCTCAATATTCCACTGCCGGCTAGCCTGTTTAAGACCATAGAGAGATCGTTTGAGACGACAAACAAAGCCCTGATGAGCCTTATCATATCCAGGAGGAGGCAACATATAAACTTCCTCATCCAGAAAGCCATGAAGAAACGCATTATTAATGTCGAGTTGATGAAGAGGCCACTGTCGAGCAGCTGCTAAGGCTAGAATGACTCGAATTGTAGAGAACTTGGCCACCGGTGAAAAAGTGTGTTTATAGTCCTTATTCTTGATTTGGTTGTAGCCTTTAGCAACCAAGCGAGCTTTATGGCGTTCAATAGTACCATCAGGTCGATGTTTAAGCTTGTAAACCCATTTAGATCCTATAGCTGTCTTGCCTGGAGGTAAAGGAAGGAGCTCCCATGTATCATTATGTTCGAGAGCAGTAAGTTCCTGTTGCATTGCTTCAACCCAAATTGGGTGATCTTTAGCCTGATGATAATGAGATGGTTCAAATGCACTAAGGACAGTACAAAGAGCTACAACATATTCAGAAGAATGACAAGAGAGATTAAAGTGCTTGGCAGTGATAAGAGAATTGCACTGATAATCTTTGAGATATGCTGGGCGCTGAACAAGTCGAGTAGGTCGAGTAGATGTCTCAGGAGGAATAATTATAGAAGAAGGAGTAATAATTAAGGGATTAGAACTATCTGTGGTGGTAAGGGAAGAGGGAGATGTATTTGTGGAAGTGGGAGTTCCAAATGGAACAGGTACAGGAGATGAAAAATTAGGTGAGGAAGTAGAAGGGTCTTGGACAGGTGAGGAATTGGATGCAGGAAGAGGAGTAACAGGTATATTGATAAAATGATCATCATCAACACCAGGTGAAACAAGAGGAAGGGTAGATGAATGAGATAAAGGTAAGGTAGATGGATTTTTGAAAGGAAATATGGTTTCTTGAAAAATGACATGGCGACTGGTGAATACCCGGCGAGTCTCAAGATTGAAAAGTTTATATGCCTTCTGGCCTGGAGGGTAGCCAAGAAGCACACAAGGCTGAGAAACTGGCTCAAGCTTGTCCTTGAGATTTTTAAGGCTGAAGCAAAGACAACCTATCACTCGCAAATGATCATAAGTAGCCTTGGATTGATGAAGAATTTCAAATGGAATGCCCCAGTTCAGAACCTGAGATGGCATTAAATTGATGAGATACGTGGCAGTGAGTATGCATTCACCCCAGAAAGTAATAGGAAGATTAGCATGAAGACGAATTGCTCTAGCAGTTTCCAGAAGGTGGCGATGTTTTCTTTCCACACGAGCATTTTGCTGTGGAACATAAGGTGCAGAGCGCTGATGAACAATGCCTGAGTGAAGAAAAAAATCTTGGAGCCGAGTCTGCAAGAATTCTGCACCATTATCAGACCGAACAGATTGGACCTTAACCTTGAACTGAGTATGAACATAAGCACAAAAACCAACAAGGATCTTGAACACTTGTTGTTTGTTTGACATGAGAAATGCCAGGTACAGCGAGAACAATCATCAACCACTGTAAGGAAGTATTTAGCACCACACAGTGACAATGTATGATATGGACCCCATATATCAACATGAATTAAGGCAAACAATTGTGTAGCATGAGAAGTACTAGGTGAAAAAGGTAAACGATGCTGTTTGGCTAAAACACAAGTATGGCAATTCAAATTACTAATGCCAGAAGTAGAGCAAAAATCCATATGATTCAGTTTAGTCAGTGACATATGACCTAAATGAGAATGTAATAGATGAACATCAAGTTTTTTATTTGCAGAAGAGTCAACTGCAGACGCCAAGGTGGATGAAACTGGAATTCCAAGTTTATAAAGGCCCCCTTCTCTATAACCTGTAGCCACAACTGAATTACTGATACGGTCCTGAAATAAGCAGGCAGCATCAGTGAAGACTATCTTCAATTTCAAATCATGAATAAGTCTAGAAACTGAAATCAAGTTGTGTTTGAAATCTGGCATATATAACACATTATGAAGTGTAAGAGCAGGTGATATATTGATGGTGCCTCGATGGAAAACCTTCTTCATCGAGCCATCAGGAAGACCAATGATGATAGGAGTTGCCAGATCATATAAATGAATAAAATGTTCTTTGCAGAAAGTGATGTGATCAGTGGCTCCAGAGTCCACGATCCAGGTACACACATTGATGACATTATGCACAAGTTTATCTATAATACCTGCAAAATTAGTCACTGCAGATGATTGCTTATCAAGCATCAGTTTGAGAACTTCCTGGTAAACAGCATTAACCATGACAGGATCCATAGATGCAGATGATGATGGTGGATCAACAATATCTAGAGGATTATCCCTGGCAGAAGATTCCATGACATTGGCAGACCGAAAAGATGAATTAGCAATTGAAGATTTCTCATCCTTAGATTTAAATTCCTTATACCAATCTGGTATACCAGTAAGTTTGAAGCAACTGTCCTTAAGATGTCCTCGCTCTTTACAGTATGAACATAGCCTATCAAGTTTCTCTTTCTTATAGTCTCTACGACTTCCACCAGCCTGTCTATAAGGAACATTCCTAGAAACAGCTAAAGCATCATGTGTAGGTGTATTATGGCAAGTAATCTCTTTCTGTTTCTCAACTTGAATCACCATATGAAAGACTCGATTCATAGTAGGTAAGGTGTCCAATGACAGTATATGGCTACGAATTTGTTCAAACTGATCATTCAGGCCCATAAGAAACTGCATTACTCGCAACTTAGCTTCTCTAGCAGACAGCTTCTTAAGAATCTCACATTTGCAATTAATAATACCTTTGCAAGTGCAGGAAGGGATAGCATCAACATTAGATAACTCGTCCCATAATTTCTTCAACTTTCCATAATAAACAGCAACTGTATGATTCTCTTGTTTCAGTGAATTAAGATCCTTATGAATCTGATATATCAAGGGAGCATTTGATACCTCAAATCGCTCAACAATGTCATCCCAAAGCTCCTTGGAAGATTCTGCATAGGTAAATAGCTCAGCAATTTCAGACTTCATTGAATGTAAAATCCAACATCGTATCATGAAGTCTGCTCGAATCCAGCGTACAAGCTTGTCTTCATCCTCTGAAGTAGGTTTCGAGCAGGTGCCATCAACGAAACCGAGTTTTTGTTTTGCTCCAAGTGCCATATGAATACTTCTCCTCCATGAAACGAAATTAGAGCCATTAAACAGAATAGACACCAATTGCATTCCAGGATTGTCCGAATTGGACAAATAAAGTGGATCATTCACATTAATAGAAGTTTGCCTAACCAGATCTGAATTGGGGGAAACATTCAGAACTTCCTGATTTGCCATTTGCAGAAATTGAAAACACACAAATGACAATCGAATCAATGAATGAAGTAAGTTTGCTTGAACATTCCAAGCAAAACGAACAGAGGATAGACGAAATCAAAATTTTATGTGAAAATTCACCATGGCTCTGATACCATGTTAAGAGGTAAAGATGAACTGAAAAATGTATATTCCTTCATATCTGATAATACGAGTACAAGGCTATATATAGCCTGTTAGAGTTTGTTATAGCTTTTGGCTTTATTACATAAGCAGTCCCTTTATTTACATATATCACTATATAATACCAATATGACGCACACGTCAAATTTGTTTTAAAATAGTCTCGGGTCATTTGATAATCTCTCGTTGATGGAATGACTAAAAGTGAAATGTTTGAAACAAAGAACTTAGGGATCCTTCGATTAGGGATGTTACATGAGATTATCTATTTGGGCTCGTTCATTTTTTAAATAAGTCGAATATGAATACAATTTAAAATTAGGTTAAAATTTAGGTTTGGTTTGGGTTTGACTTGTTTATAACTTGTCAAAACTCGGCTAGAATAGCTCTATAGGACTATTATATTAGCTGAGCTACTAGACTCGAAAAGCTCGGCTCGAGTTTGTTCACTTTTAAAACGAGACGAATATGACCACATTCTAAAGTTCTTTTTAAAGTTTAGGTTCGGCTCATTTATAAAATTAACCAAGTTTGAGCATGACGATGTTCGGCTCGTATCCTGGTCATACTTTTGGTAAGACTCAATTTGGAGTGTGGAGATGGATAGTGAATTTTGAGAAAATTGGTGTAAAATGCTGGTTTAATTATTATATGTACGAGAGTGGTTGTCACGTCATCGCCGGAGGCATGCTAATACAACATGAAAATAAAAAGTTGAGGGAACATATTTATCAAGAGCGGGATTGCTTACGAAGAGCTTAAACTTCCGCTTATGCAGAGTACGCGGTGGACGAATGCAACTTGTGATTTACACGCATCCACATTTTGGTGTGCGTAGCAGACGCATCTATACAGGATGTGTGGGAGTGACATTCGCCAAGGGTGAATTTAGGGGTGGGTTAGGGTTTGCTCTAGTCCACCCAAAATATAAATATACTTACAAAAATATGTCTAAAAAGCATTAAAAAAAACTTTGTTATCCAAGTGGTTGTGTGTGCAGATTAGACATGTTTTTCGAGAAGTAACTTGCTTTGCAAACCAATTAACCCACTTAAAAATTTCGAAAACGAACACCGATTTTTCTGATGATCTTAAACTTTGTGTTTTCATCCGCAATGATGCTTTTGGATAGACTACCTCTAGAAAATAGTTCATCTTAACCGCTTTACATTATAAAAAAAAAGTCCCAAAGGTCTTGTTTTTCATACCTACTAGGAGAGTTTTCTCCCTTCATTTTAAGACAATTAATTAACATTTATTATATAGATTTAAATATTTTATTTAGGAAAAACAACCCCAAATAATAACTATCAACATGCAACCCAAATTAATACTAACTTTAAAAATTACTATGAGCGATACAAATTATTAAAGTATTTACCAAAAATAATATATCTTACTTTTCCGGAAAAAGTACTAATTCCGACGATGACGTGGCAACCGAAATCTTACATGTAATCAAAAAAAGGACTAATCTGTGACGTGGATTTTATTTTTGTAAGTCAAGTTAATAACATAAAATTTAAAAAAAATATAAATTAAGTTTTTTACCTATTATATTTAAATTTTAATTTTGTAAATATATATATATATATATATATATATATATATATATATATATATATTTAAAATGTAATAACAATTTTTTTGTAAATTTTTGTTAAAAAATAAAAATTTGGTAAAATATATATTTTCTTAAAAAATAAATCGTTTTCTTGTGAATTTTTTAAAACGTTTTTGGGAATTTTTTTAATTTGCATATATTTTTACAATTTCAAAAAATAGTTTAAAAAATCATTTTTTTTTATTAAAATGTATAAAATAAAAAATAATTCCAAAAAACGTTTTACAAAAATTCAGAAAAAAAATATTTTTTTAA
>BSUD01000001.1:9510889-9543101 GCA_033239045.1 Fagopyrum esculentum
AAAAAAAAAAAAAAGGCTAGTTATGACGGTAATATTTGTAACTTCCTAAACAAACTTCTATTTGTATTTACCCATTCTATCCAATTTAATTTATGGGTTTTGAACCTTGATAGATAGCTCCACCCTCCACCTATAACCAATTAGATTAATTGAAATTCACTATTTTGTAAAAAAATTTAAAATTATATTTAAATCTTAATTGTAATACCCAATCTTAATTACCCAAGTCGAATACCCTTAATTACCCAAATTTGATAATTCAGAAGTTTCTTAATTTTCATAATACGCAATTTTCATAATACCTAATTTTTTGCAAGACCCAATCTTAATACCAAATTTAGTAATGCCCAATTTTCGGAATATCCAATTTTACTGTCCAATCTTAGTATCCAAGCTTTGAACCATGAAAAACATCACTTTGTCCGAAAATTGCGGCGGCGAGTCAATCCCAATGAGAATCGGTGGTGAAACTCCCGACGAGAAGCGAGTGGCGGCGAGAAACAGTGGCAGTAACGGAGAGGAGAAAACATGTGAGTGAAATACAAATCTAGGAGAAGCGAAGGAAGAAACGGAAATAGAACGTGAATCATTAATTTAGAGACTCAACTATTAAATTGGATAGTTTCTCCTCTTTATTTTAACCAATTACAACTATATTAATTGAGGGACACTGTTTATATATCTAATAGAAAATAAGTATTATTATTTGAATTGTTTCAAATAGATTTTTTATTTTTTATTTTGAAAATTTTACTTGTATTTGAAAGGGGAAAGGATATACAGGAACTTCCAAGATAAGATACATAGTAAGATCATACAGAATCCTATGAGAGGGGGACATCGAGGGGGAGGGGGGAGGTTAGGGTAGATGAATGCCCATCATATTAGCCCAAGAGTTTGAATCAGCGGAGCGGTCTTTCCAGTGTATTGAAGTGTAGTTCTTGATGGCCAAGATAGCTTCATTTGCGCGGTTGATGGCAGGGGTAAAGGTGTTTTGGAACATCATGGTGTTACGGGCTTTCCAAGTGTAGTAGATGAATGCAGAGAAGCAATGCAGAGGCAATCCTTGAGGTTGTTTTTGTGTCTTCTTTGAGCACATAGTCAGGACCAAATATTGTGAAGGTAAGGAGGGGGGTAAGGCATTCTGGTCCATCTGGATATGATATCCAAAACAAGGGAGGTGTAGCTGCATCTTGCCCACATGTGGTCTTCGCCTTCCGGCTGATTTCGGTAGAGGATGCAAGTGGGGTTAATGGAGAGGTTCTAACATACCAACTTGATCAGTGTGAGGAGCTTTTTGTGGCAGGCAATCTAGGTTTTGAAGCTGCATCTGGGAATATTCAAGTCCTTCCAAATGACTTTAAAGGGGTTGACATGTGTAGTAGGGGTAAAGTCTCTGAGAAGGCAGTAGGTTTTCTTGGTTGAGAAGGCTCCAGAGAGGGTGATGGAGTGGTATGAAACTCCATTGGAATTTAGACCAAAAATGATTTCATCTCGAACGTTTAGAATTGAGTTCCAAGAGTGGCTTTGATTTCTGTTCTTCCGATAGTTCCAAATCGTGCATCTTTTAATAACGTTATGCTTGATCCAGTTGCACCATATGTTGTCAGCGTTGGAGTCGAGGTCGAAGATGAGCCTTGAGAGGCAAGCCCTATTCCAAGCAAGGAGCTCCTTGAAACCTAAACCACCAAGGCATTTAGGGGAGCAAATAGTGTCCCAAGCAACAAAAAGATTTTTAGGTTCGATTGCGATGTTGATGCATTGCAAATTGTGTTGGCAGATATACAAAAATGCTTCACACTTGTTTTGAATGTCCTTATTTAAAACTTAATGCGCAAAATTATGCCCAGTAGGCATAATATGAGAAAAACAAATCTTAATGGAATCTAACCACATGATATTAACAAGGTATTGTATAAAGGAGTGAGAACAAAAGACTTTCAAATAGTATATTATGGTTGAATACGTAACGCCTCATAAAATTTATCATGTTGCGAAATTGAGGAGGATTTATGATTAACTTCTAAGAGTTGAGTTGATACCCATGATAACAAGAATCTTAGGAAAGTGATCTATTCTCTTGTTCTACTGATTTACCTTTGGGCTCTCTCCCCTTCTCTTACTTGGGCATTCCGGTGGGCAACAAATGACTCAACGCAATCGAGTATAGCCCCCTTATCACCAAGATCACCAACAAAATCAATTTTTAGAGCGCCAGAAACCTTTCTTACGCCGGAAGAAAACTGAAAATCTCCTCAATTCTCTTCTCCTTACACTACTATTGATGTTCCATCTTGCTCATTCCGTCTAAGATCATTCTCAAAATTGAAGACCTCCTTCACTCCTTATGGTCGGGCAAGGCTAACAATTCTCGTGCTCTAGTCTCCTGGAAGGTGATTTGCAATTCCACTGCTAACGGAGGTCTGGGTTTCAAAGAGCTCTTATCCTGGAACAAGATCTGCATCTCAAAGCTTATTTTTGATCTCGATCAGTCCAACCACAATGATCTTTGGTCTGATTGGATCAACAAGAATATCCTTAAAGGCTAGTCTATTTGGAATTATCCCGCCTCTTATAAGCATAGCTTTGTTTGGTACATTATTCTCAAAGTTAGAGATGAAATTCTCGACTTCACGACGGGTCCAACCTTCATCAGACAAGCCTCAAACTCCCAGGGTAATTTCTCTACTATTGTTGCTTACAACACCGTTTGGCATACTCCTCCTAACCCAAACGCCTACACGCTGAACATCATCTAGAAGGGCTTAAACGTGCCCAAATTTAGTTTTATCTCTTGGATTGCTAGTCATCATCGCCTCCCTACCCTTACCAAGCTTGTTAAATGGAACCTCATCCATAACAATCTCTGTAAGTTTTGCTCTATCCGTTCTAGGATGAAGATCACCTCCTACACCACTGCAGGTATACTACCATTGTTCTCGATCTCATCTCTAGGTGGTCCAGGATGCCCTATCCATACCCTTACAGTAGCAACGTCTAGAACTGGATCGGATCCCAAAACCCCAACAAAACGACTTGATCTCTCATATCCGCATCTCTACCATTACGGGTTTCATCTACTTCGTTTGGAAAGCCAGAAATGATCTTGTCTTCAATAACCGCATCACTCACCCCACCATTTGTGCTCAGAATGCCATCAACTCTACAAAGAACTTCACTGCTAACAACTAGAAAGATAGATCTCCAAACTCGCTCTCTTGAGCCAAGATTCTCGGCATTTACTTAGATTAATTTTTTTCTCTCTCTTCTGTTTGTCTCCTATGTTCTCCCTTTGTCAAGTTGACACTACATGTAAATCCTTCTTATTTAATACAACAACTTTTTAAAAAAAAAAAGAATCTTATTTTTCAATGGTTAAGTGAGGATAAAAAAATCTTTAAATTTAAGTGTACTTGTAGCAATTTATCATGGATGACTTGAAATTTTTTTATGCAAACATAGTTGTCATGAGAACAACGTTCCTAAGAACTCGATCTTACAACAAGCAAGAAACAAAATGATCTTCAAACACAAACATCCAAACCGATTGCAAATAATGGTTGCATTGCAAATCTCTGTCCGGAAGTTATCTAACCACCAAGATGATACCAACCCAAGTAAAGTTATTTCAAGCCCCTTTATAGGCGGATCAACAACTGGAGTTTGGTCCCGACCTCTAACTAGTGGAGGTCTCCTTTCACGTTCTTATCCACGGCCGGCAGGTGGAAGAGGTGGTCGGCCCCTTCCTCGCCCCATAGCAAATGATTCTCTAGTACGCGCCATTCACATGCTAGGGACACGATCTCTAGTCTATAACTTCTAGTCTCCAAGAAGGTCATCTAGAGATCACTTTTGAGCAGTTTTGGTAAAATGAAGTTATACGAAGCATCAAAATAATTTCAAAAACCCATAAATACTCGTTGAAAAGATATTTCAAAGAGTTACACTTTTTTACTGTTGATTTCCCTTTTTTGGGGATCCGAGGTTCCATTTTCCCTCAAAGTCAATTACCTCTTGGAGTCCATTTATCTTTCCAAGGGTCCATTTACTATTCTCCTAGGGTCAAATTCAGGCAAATATACCCTTCAATTAATTCATATATATATATATAAATGATTTTTACAATTTACTCTTTTAATGTATTCACCATAAAATTTACTGACAAATCTCTTCATTTTTATTATTAGAATTTAATATTTACAAAACTATCTATGACCGTTAGAAAAACTAGTAAATTAAACTAAAGTTATTTATAAATAAAAAAAACCTTGAGCATCCTTTGTTTTTAATGTCCATAAATTGGATTATAACCCCTTCGCAAGGACAAGGCTCACTTCTCGTCAAGAAAACTTTAAATAGTACATGGTACATTTTGTTAATGGACAACAAAATCATTGCAAACTTATCCTATACTAGCAGCTCCGCAGATTTTACCAGTTTGAATAGTTTCCCTCTTGAGGACCACAAATAATGTACCTATGATAATATTATTAGCAGTAATATGCTTTTAATTAACTTATAAAAGAGTTTTTTCCTCTTCCAGAAGAAACCCTAATTTTATCAAGAAACCCTAATTTTATCTACGTGGTGGTCAAGTTTCAGTTTATGAGTTCAGAATATCATAATCATATCCAAGAACCCTAAATTATCTCTAGCACCTTATTGGCTATTGTACAGTGGATCATCATAATTTAGCTCATTGACTCCAAATATTATCAAAAAGACCCTAAATGTTTCTTTAAAAAAGCAAAACAATTCTCCAGTTTTGCAGAAGCTGCTGAGTGCCGACACAAAATGCTCCGGATAGTGCTTGTATAAACGCAAGACTTTTCTTGCCACTTAATTGACTGCTTTCTTCAGGTTGTGAAGGAAAACTTAATGACCTAATTATACACATTTCCAACAGTATTAGATTTGTATGAGTGATTTAAGAAAGAGGGGAATACTCTTTTTATTTGTTTAAAGCCCTAGACATTGCTCAAAAGATTAAACTCATGCTAAACAAGGAGTTGAAATCTATACTAATTAAGAGATAGGGATTTTTCTATAACTACACGTATAGAAAGTACAAAGACTGGCCGTTGATCGCGTGTAATGAGTACGTACAGACGAGGCATGTGAGGGTTAGAACACGGAACCTTCCACCCGGCCATCCTAACCGGGCCCTTGACAAGAAATTTGCAATGGTAAGCCGAACTAGTGACCAAGCCAGTGAGAATAAGAACCTGGCAAATCGGCTTGTGTTTTTTCTACCTCCGCACCATAGAAGAAAACGATAACGAGTCTTTGTATTTCGCCAAAGTTAGATGAAGATGTGGAACATCCACCCGGCCATCTTGACTGGGTGTGGCATGAAATAGAGCAACATCTCTTAGATTGTATCTGAAAGACAATTGTTGTAATAAGACAATAAATCTAGGTAGGCTGATACGAAGAGCCAAGGACCAAGCGAGACGAGCTCTTCCCTACGGTACAGATTCTATCTATTGGAGTATAAATAGATAAATTTTAGGATTGTATTCTTTTAATCAACAAAAGTCTAT
The DNA here is from genome assembly GCA_033239045.1 of Fagopyrum esculentum. Classification (NCBI taxonomy): domain Eukaryota; kingdom Viridiplantae; phylum Streptophyta; class Magnoliopsida; order Caryophyllales; family Polygonaceae; genus Fagopyrum; species Fagopyrum esculentum. The sequence goes on from BSUD01000001.1 coordinate 9,516,433, forward strand.
TGAAAACCCTAGCAGCAAGTTCCATGCAACAAAACCGAAAATGTATCGTCTTCTCTCGCGATTCCACTGATTAACTGGTACAAATCACAACAACAATGAATTGAGTCCCGAAAGGTATTGTTGTGGTATTTCTCTATTTATAATCTCACTAGGTTGATTACATAACTAATGGGAAATATACAATAAACATATCCTAGGAAGATTACAATGTGAACGTACAAAAGATCCTAATTACAAGGCATGGTTTTAGGCCTATTATGGGTTCTAACCCTCCCCCTCAACCGAAGGGGGAGGATGCCGAAAGCAGAAATTGGGTTTAAAATCATTAAACAATGGCATGGGGAGGCCTTTGGTGAAGATGTCGGTTTATTGGTGAGCGAAGGACACGTGAAGGATGCGTAGCTAACCCAAATCGATTTTTCACGAATGAAGTGAATTTCCATCTCAACATGTTTGGTTCGTTGGTGTTGAACCGGGTTGGCGGATAAGTAGACAACACTGACATTGTCCAGTACACAACTGTGGCACGGGGAAGCGGGACATGAAGTTCAAGAAGCAAGCCGCGGAGTCAACAAGTTTTGACAATGACATTGGATACTCCACGATTGTATGTTGTCATTTTGAAGACCAATAGATCTGGTTGTCTCGAAGGTAGACACGATAACATGACGTGAAGAGACGGTATCCGGGCAACCAACCCAATTAGTATCTGAGTAAGCGGTTAGGCCCGTGGATGATTGTGTGACAAATGAAGGCCGTGAGCAATGGTACCCTGGATGTAGCGAATGATGCACTTTAGTGCATGGAAGTGTGTCTCTTTGGGGTAATGCACGAATAAGCAAACCTGCTAGCGCTGAACCGCATAAGCAATGTCGGGCCGAGTAAATGTGAGATATTGAAGGGCACCGGCAAGGCTACAGTAGAGGTCTGGGTCCGCGACTTTAGGGCAAGCCAAGGAAGATGATGTGCAATTGGTGTCGACTAGAGTAATGGGGGATTTGCAAGTTGTCATACTTTCACAAGTAATGATCTCCTTGGTATATCTTTCTTCAGTTAGAAACATGCTTGATGTCGAGCAGGAAACCTATATGCCCAAAAAATAACTAAGTACGGTGTGTCCAAGTCAATCATGGAGAATTCTATTATTAGTAGAGAAATAATATCTGGTAGAAGAATTGTTAGGACAATATAATCTCCATATAGCAATAGAAATGCCATATCTGATCCCGATTGATAGTTTAACAAAGAGGTGTCACTCTTGCTACTAATGAAGCCAATGGAAGTGATATAGGATGCAAACTGATGAAACCAAGCACGGGGTGCTTTCTTTAGGCCGTATAGGGACTTGCAAAGCAAACAAACGTGATCAAATTTAGACCGATCAAGAAACCCGGGTGGTTGGTGCATGTAGACCGTCTCATTGAGATTTTCGTGCAAGAAGGCAATTTGACATCGAGCTGATAAATTGGCCATGAACGTGAAAAGCCACATGCAGTGAACAGTATTAGTGTCAGCTCCTATGTCGTTGTAGGCTTAACTACCGGGCTGAATGTTTTATTACAATCAACTCCTATCTCTCATGACTTCCCGTTAACAACTAGTCTGGCCTTATGTCGCTGAAGGGAACTATCAGACGTGGACTTATGCTTTAAAAGCCACATGCAATGAATAATATTTGTGTCAACTCCTATGTCGTTGAAGGGAACTATCAGAATTGAATGTTTTTGATTTTTTGGAAAGGTTATGTATATTGAGAAAGGGGCATTTACATCATGGGGGTCACTTTGACCAAGATACAAAATCAAGGCACTAGAGCAATAGAAGGACTACATTAGGTGAATTCCGAGTATATTTTCCCATATTAGAGAGTCGGTAGAACGATCTTTCCAGTGACGGGCGGTGAAGTTCTTGACTGCTTGAATGGTATGGTGGGCACAAGTAGTAGTAGTAGTAGAAGTGAAGGAGTTGTTGTAGATAAGATCGTTTCTTGCCTTCCAAGTGAAGTATATGTAAGTAGTGATCGAAAGAGATACGGATATTGGAAATGATATCATGCTTATGGGGTTTAGAGGTTTCGAGCCAAGTCCATAGATCATTGGTGTACGAGTATAGGGTCGGAAGTTTGGTTTATCGAGATATGATGTCAAGCACCAAGCTAGTGTAGCTACAGTTATTCCAAAGGTAGGACACGTTCTCAAGGTGATTCCAACAGAGCTTGCACGTATAACCGGTGATCATTTTCTAGTGGAGGAGATTGTTGAGGGTTGGAAGCCACTGATGACTAGCAATCCAAGTGATAAAACTACATTTAGGGATGTTGATTACATGTCATATATGCCTGAGCATATATGGTAGAAGTAGGAGGAAGGGAGTAGGACCTGAAGAGCTTCTAAGCATTCGACATTGAGAAGGAGCCATTGGGGCGGGATATGGGGTCAATGAAGCTAACCCTTTCCTAGCAGAGAGGATCTTGTCATGTATCTTCAAAATCATGCCCCATGTGTGGTTATGATTGTAGCTAGACTTGAAAGACCAAATGGAGTGTCTTTTGAGGATGTTCTTCCGAACCCACTTGCACCATAGATTATCATTGTTATGGTCGATGTCATAGATGAGTCTAGAGAGGCATGCTTTGTTCCAAGGGAGCATCTCTTTGAATTCAGCCCGTCTTTGACAATAGGAGAGCACACAACATTCCAAGCAACTAGGGCACGCCTACTACAATCATTACCAGACCAAAGAAATGAACTTAGGAGGCTTTGTATCTTTTGAAGAATAGAGGGTGGAATGAGGAGCACATTGCACCAATATCATGGACATGATAATGAAAGAGGTTACCTGCCTTCTGCCAGCATAGGATAAGTTTTTAGCACTTCAAGAACTGACCTTGTTGGCGATCTTGTTGATAAGGGGTTGATAGCCGAAGATTTCGCAAGATTAATCATTAGGACCGAGTAGTCACCAAAAGATTCAAGTGTACTCTTTAGGATGGTAATAGAAGTGATGCCCGCCATGTAGAAGAGCATCAAGTCCTCCACAAAACAAAGGTGTGTAAGGCGAGGGTTATTGCACTTGGGTGAGTGTTGAAGTCAGGATTGCTAGAGTTGGCATAGATCATAGAGGAGAGAGCCTACATGGATATGCCGGGGGGGGGGGGGGGGGGGGGGGGGGGGGAAGGCACCCTTGCTTGAGGCCTCTAGAACCTTTAAAATAACCTCTAAGCGAACCATTGATGTTGATTGAGTAAGTGGCATTTGTGATACAGGTTTGGACCATCCGAACGAAGACATGAGGGATCAGTAGCCAAGCTTCCGAAGGCTAAGAAAAATGAAGCTATGCTCAATGGTATCAAAAGCCTTCGATGTATCAACTTTATTGCGTATCTGGGAGAAATATGATTTTGATTGTACTTCTTGAAGATTTCCTGGAAAAGCAAAATGTTATGTTTGATGGAGCGTCCCTTCACAAAGGCACTTTGGTAGTTGATAGTTGCCTATAATGTTGGGGAGGATGGAGTTTATCCTTGAAGCCAAAATCTTGGCGATGGTCTTGTAAGAAATGTTACAACATGAAATAGGCCGATAATCAGAGGGGAGAGTAGGGTTCATCTTCTTTACAACTAAGGTGATGGAGGCGTGGTTAATCTGCTTAAGCTTCTTACCGGTTTGGAAGAACGCAAGAATAGCCTTAGAAAAGTCACCTCCAATGATACTCCACGAGAACTTATAGAAGTAGGCATTAAAGCCATCCATTTCACAATCAACTCCTATCTCTTGTGCCTTCTCGTTTATCTGTTTGTGTAACTTATACTTATGTTCGTTGTTTGTGTAATAATTTTATAACTTATATTTGAAATTATGAAACATTTCTTAGTGGATTTTAGTTGTTTATATATTTTGTATGGACATATATATTATATAGCATAATATATTTTCTATCTTACATTAATAATTGATTTTAATATTGGTATTGATTTTAACTACACGTGGAAAAAGATTATTGTGGGTAGTTCATACACCCAAGATGTATCTAGGATATTAAGAAGCGATAATTCCCAACTAAATGTTAGTTTGTAATAACAAATTTTATGTTTGTGTTCCAGCTTTGTGTATTAACAAATATATGAATAATTGTTTTTTTATTTTATTTTACAGCTCACCTATAAATGGGATGAGACTAACAGGTCTGAAACGGCCCGTATCAATAGCTTTAGTCGGTTGCCTCTAATGGTTTTCCATATGTTACCATTGGCACACAAGTTGTACTTCTTCACCAATTCCAACCACCATTGCACCACCATTGGCCATCTTCATACACGCCCATTGCAACATTTATACACGTTCATTCACCTTCATTTTAGCCTATTGAGAAGCTGCAAATTTCTTGTAACCATCAATACCTTCAATTCATCTTGTTTTGGAAGCAAAAAAAAGTCTTGTAACCACCAATACACAATAATTCAAGACACTTCAAGTCATCCGAATAATACACTTCAATTTAGCCATTTGGAAGCTGCAAAGTCTTGTAACCATCAATGCACTTCAAGTCAACCAAATTGAAGCTACAACTCTTCTCGTGTGAAGAATTCATCAAGACTACAAGTAAGAGCTTCACATTCCATCTCTCATCCATTTCACCACCTAAACACTTAGCCAAATTATCCCACCCGGCATCTCTTCTCCAATTGCGTAAGTTCGAGGTTATTCAATCTATCTTCTTAGTCTCTTGGAGAACATATTTGCCTCTTTTCAATTCGTTGAGTCTCGTGCCGTTTGTTGTGTTTTTCTAGTCCTCATTTGCAAACAAACAATCACTTTCTCATCACATCTATATCAAGTACATAAACAAAGTAGCTCCCACATTCACGAAACCTCTTTTGGATTATTGCTTCGTTTTTTTGGTGGAGAAACCCCTACGCAAGCTTTAGATCTTTCACAACACTCCGCTAACCACCGAGTTATGAATTGTTTGGTTTCATCCAACATTGCTAAAATGGAGGACTCTCTACCTTCTTTCATAATTGCATTAACACACATAGCGTTGTTACTAATCATGATGTTGTACCTTTAAGCGGGAGATAAATAGCGTGTCCACGCTAATATACCTATCTCATTAAGCAACTCTTCAATCATTGGTTTCTCCTGTAGGTAACAAATCACAACTACGATACATCATAAAGTAAGAAATAACACAAAACTCAATTTTTTGGTGTACAACACAATGTGCATCCAAACATACCGTTGATATTTGGCTTAGTGTTTGCATGAAATCATTCACGTTACAACTTTTGGCTCCATCGATGGACATTTGCAGGATTCTATTGAATCTTGTTCTCTTTCTGAGATTGTCTTTAAGGGGCCAAATGCAGTATTTGTGGAATGCACTTGGTAGTTTGATGCTATACCCTTTTTAATCGAATGTCTTTCGGATACAAACACTAGTTCGTTGTTGTCGGGTATAAAACGTGTCAGATTCTTGAAGAAGAAATCTCATTACGCATCATTTCACTATCAACAATTGCAAATGCAATGGAGTATATCTATTGATTTGCATCTTGTGTAGTTGCAACGAACAACACTCCTCGTATTTTCCATTAAGATGAGTGTCATCTACTACGATAACCTACAAATACAGATTCATAAACACATATTTAGTACACAAGATGACATTGTATAGTCACTACACAAGTAATAACATAAAACAAGTTCGAAATAAACACATATCAACTACACAAGTCTGAAACTCCAAATGTTTGTACATTATTTACCTTTCTCATTATTACAAATCCTCCAATGGTTTGTCCATAGTCAAGAAAAATATACTTGAATCGGCTGAGCTCGTCAAGATCAAGAGCAACAATTGTTCCTTGTTTGACATCCTCTAACATATACAAATATGACGATATTGAGCTGTAATTATCCTCTGAGGTTCCTCTAATCATGTCCTTGAGGGCATCTTGTGCCTTCCAACACTTCCAATAACTAGCATCAATACGATGTAAACTTTTCATAATTGTGATTATCTAATTAATCGAAGGTAACTTATTTGACTTACCATACCTACACAATTAAATAAGAAATATATAGATAATGTCATTGTGTATTGTGTAAACAAAATTAGATAATGTTAGATTAAAGAAAAAGAACTTACACTACTCTAACTTTCTCAGCTATTACGTGGTAAAAATCTTCCCTTTTCTTCGACCTCTTAAGTGATACGAACATGTGTGTGTGGAGACATACTTTGTTGTGGTAAAATATCGTGATTGACCAAGCATAGAGAAACACACCCTCCATTTACATTCTTCACCAATATATCTTGTTGTTACGACCTTCTTTTTTGAATGTAGACACAATACATTCTTTAGTTCTGTTTTTGTACGATATGTTTTTCCGAAGATATGTTGCAAAACTTCTGACGTTACACAAATGTTGATATGAGGTGCAAGCGCAAGAGAGTCATTTGCCACATCATCATGTTGTTCGGTGTCCAATACACTTGTTGTAGTGGTACCTTCTTCGAGTAGTGACCCCCCGACATCTTGTTTTAATATATGCATTGTGCACCCATACTTCGTCCTCTTGTACTTCAATCAACATTCCATCATCATCCTTATGTAACTCATCTTTCTCTACACACAAAGGAACAACCCAACAAAACTGATTTAGTTCATTTATTTGAACAGATGTGTTGGATTGAAAGGATTCTTGTATGACAATTCTATGTCATAGTCTGATAGGCATACTCCAAATCATGAAAAAATTATACTTTTCAGATCATCAAATGTGCATGCTACTTCAACTACCAAAGACTTACTTGACACATTTTCTTTATAATTCCATACACCGTCTTCCACTTTTCATTCCCCCTCAAAATATGTTGTCATGTATACAAATGTCATCCTTGAGAAACAAATACTCAAAGCATTAGATACATAAATTGATACACAAAGCAAATGCACATAAATAAATACTTATAGTCACACAATTATTAGATACACACACAAACAAATAATACACAAAACATTAGAAACACAAATTCATACACAAAACAGTAGACACACCAATAAATACTCAACGTTCATAGTTACACAAAGTAATTTTTATGCATACCAATTACAAATTATTAAAGACACGCACAAACAGATACGCAAATGCAAGTGTTGAAATTAATTGTATAAGTACATAAACCAATTACACAGATTTGTATGTACGTGCATAATCGAATACACAAAAGCAAGTACAACAACAAATTGTATATGTACACAAACCAATTGCATGGTTTAGTAGGCACAAACATGTTGACTTTATATATGCAAGGTTATGAACAAATTGTATAGGCACACAAATAAACTACACAAAATTGATGATACACACACAAGAGATAATAGTTGATACACATAAACAAGTATAGAAACTAATTGTATAGGACACAACTATAATAGATAGATTAGGATATACACATTCATTCAAATACACAAAATCACCGAAAAAGCTATATACATGGTCCTAAATTTACCACGAGACTAAAAAATTTGCACTCCGACAACGCTCGTTTAGACGTCGTCGCTTAGCGCCAAAGCCTTAATTTTTTTAGAAAAATTATTTTCAACGCCAGCTCAAGGATGCGACGCATGTTCTTCAATAAAAAAATAATAAATTTGAGTTGAAAACCTGATATTAGATTGACCCAATATTGTGGGCCTGCAGCGGCCCAACCCTAATATTAAACCTTCTCCTTCATTCGTATTGACTTCCATAGTAGAGAAGAGAGGCATCACGCGGCGGCGGCGGCTGAATCCAACTCCCACCATCTCCTGCGACGGCTGCTTCCCCACCATCTCTGACGACGGTGGTGCTGCTTATTTCTTAGGTTATTCCATCAATATCTTGGATGTCGCTTTTGTCGTTTTGCTTCAGTTCTCTATATGACATCGATGGTTTCGATCTCGCAACTGATATTGATTCAATATCGATTAATTTATCTGAACAGGTAATTTCTCTCCTAATTTGTCATTTGTCAACCAACAACAATGAAAATTGCGAGATTTCCTCAAACCAAATAATGATTAATGTATTAACCTGTTAGTTGTTAACGTTTTTTTCAAATTTGAGGAAGAATGGTGAAGTTTTGTGATCCATTCGTCAAAATCTACTGAACAAAAACCAATCCAATAGTTGATTCATTTTTTTTAATAATTTGACGCCGGCGCCATCTAATATCGCCCGAATTTGGCGTCAGTGCCATCCAGCGGTGCTCATCTAACGTCATATATCGCAATACGAGTTTATTAAGTAAAAAGTAAAGTGAAGATTGTTCATATTAGGGGTGAGCATGAGACGGGACAAGACGGGATTGGGGTCGTCCCGCGTTCCGTCCTGCAAATTATAACCGGGACGGGACAGGACGGGACATACAACTTTTTTTCTTCGTCCCCCGCTGGCCCTGTCCCACGTGGGACGGGACGGGACGGACCTAATCCCGCAAGAATTTTGCACCGATTATATTCCATATTTGTACTCATTTTCTCTCATTTTAAAGACACAAATGATAAAAAAAAAAAAAAACTCGACAACAAATTACCGATTCAAGAGGCCTACATTACTACTTAGTACATTCAACACGAATACAAGTTATATTAAATTGTGTGTTACCAATTCACATTCAAAAAATCTAGCATTGCACTACATTAATGATAGTTTACAAAAAAAATAACATTATTTTGCATTTTGTGAATCACAACAGGTAAAAGAGGTTATCTTTTAATATTTTATAACTTTTATAATTCTTATCAATATAAAATTATAATTTATATATATTTTTATCTATATAAAATTTTAAAAATATAAAATATTATTTTTATATATATACGGGACGGGACGAGAACCGGGATGGGAAGTTTCCGTCCCGCATCCTGTTCCGCAAATTTGTCACGGGACGGGATTTTTTCCAAATTCCGCCGGGATCGGGATGGGATCGGGACGGGACAGAATTAACCGGGATTTATGTCCACCCCTAGATCATATAACACGACCCCAAAATCATTATAGCAACAAAATGAATAGGTAAACAAACAAGACAACGGTTTTCGAAATGAATGTTGCATAAATAAAAAAGAGGACGAATATCGATACACAATGTATTAGATACACAGATAAACACTTCCTATGTATAGGTACACAAAAAAGACACTGATTATCGAACAATAAAAGTTGCACAAATAAAAAAGGAGAAGACTACTGTTGATACACAATGTATTAGATACACATATAAACACTTCATATGTAAGCATTTCTAATACATTTTTCTAAGCATTTACGGTTCAAAGAGTTGCGCAATTACTACCTAGGTACACAACGATGGACAGTTACACAAGTACATTTCAGTTTTTGCATAACGAAGCTCAATATATTTTTTCTGCATCACGACAAACAAGTACACAACAAAATTACAGAAGAATGCAATTACTAAACAAGTACACAACTTGGTCGGTCTTATATTCCTTCATGGTCAGTTTAGCACATCTCCAAGGCCGGCCTTGTAGCTCTTCATGTCCGGTCTTTCACAAACTCCTTTGTCATGATTGCACGGATCTTCCTTACGTGTGCATGAGGACTTCCTAATGTGACTAGGGACGTCTTGGACAAGTTAGTACTCAGGTTGACATCCCTAAAACTTAAGGACATAAGCATGCTAGCCTCTTCTTGTTAGAGCTCTTTAGTCCTTGATCTAGGGATGCATCCTTTTATTGTAGAACCTTAATGACTTGTAGAATATGCCGGGATGATCCCTCATCACACTTTTCAGGGGTCATTGTTAAACACATTTTCAAATAAGTCAATATATATTGTAGTTGGTCTCCTAGGTATGATCGTGACATACCTACCACCGGATCTTATGATAATAATGAGTTTCATACGCTCATTATAAAGAGATCCTAGGATGATGCATTTGCAAAAAAAAAGACCATATCTAACCTCTTTCTTTACTTCATCAAAAAAAAAAAAAAGAATTGTCCATATAGTGATGAAACAAAAACCGGTGAATCAATCTGATAATAATATATTTGCTTGATTGTTCTTAATTAATGGGTGTGTTTGTTAAAAGATGGAGGTTATTTTGAAGATTAATCTATATGAAATTTAAAAGAGGTTAAATTTTATATGGATTTATTAGGGATTATTTGATATAAAATAATTTACGTGAAGTTGTTTGGTTGGAGATCTTTTAATAGGTTTAATTGATATTGATTTACAAATTTACCCTTATTTTAACCTTAAATAGGGGGAATGAGTGGAACCCTAATTGATACTTGAAAATTAATCTCCTTTAACTTGGTAATATAAGGTTATTTTTTGGCCCTTTTTAATCCAAATTAATCATTCTAAAAAAAATTTTCATAATCTCCACCTTCATTTAAACACTTACACAAATTTAATCTCCTAAATTTAATCTAAATGAACCTCCTTTAATCTCCAACCAAACACGCCCTAAGTGGTTAGGGGATTTCAAGCTAAATGCTGTGATTTTTATTATGGGCAATAATTGGGCTTCATCCCCCATGAGATCAATGAGTCTCCTTCCTCCAGCCCGGCTCAATCAATCTTCCTCCAGCCCAACCCAAAATATAATATATTAAAAAAAAAAAGTAAATAGTTCGAGGTCTTGAGTTCAATTGTTAGTGGATGAGTTTTTTCTTCCTAATATTTTGAAAATAAATAGTTAACATCTATTACATAGATTCAAATATGTTTTAAAATTAACTGGTTTAATTTACTAGGGTTCATCTAATATAAATAATTTACTAGGAAATAATGATATAACTCCTAATAATAGGAAAAACTAATTAAATAGAAGTTGTTTTGATAACCTAGTTCAATTGTTTGAATTAATTCTGATTAAATTTGTAATTAATAAAAATAAAGTTTATTTTGAATAAAATTTGATTTTTTCATGAAGTTGTAATCAAAATGAAAATTAAAATTAAAATTAGTAAGTGTAATAACATAGAAGTAAAACTTAATATTTGTAGAAGTTGTAAGCTAAATGGAAATAAAACAAAGTGCCCGTTTGGTTGGAGCGGTGGAATGGAAACGGAATGAAATCGGATAAGGGCTAGGAAAGGAAATGGAAATGATGGGATTACTTTCATGTGTTAAAAAACCTCGAACCAAACGTATTTTTGATTGATTCGGAATCATTCCGTTATCGGGAATGATTCCTAGCGCTTCCAAACGGGCCCTAATAGTTGTAATCACGGTGGAAGTAAAACCTAATCCGAAATGAAGTTTTTATTTACTTTATAAAAAGAAAAAGATTTGGTGACATTAATTCTATATGTGGCAACGAGAACGTGACATCTAATCACATCGGTTTAGGGTCCGTTCGACAAATGTTGGTTATGAGACTATTGGAGGAATTATTGTACTCGGTGTATTTTGAGATTATTTATAGAAAAACAAAAAATTACCAAATAACTTGAATTATTAATTAATGGAAGATTATTGAAAATAATAATCCCGCAAAATATTTTGTTGGGCTTGTCGAATGAACCTTAGTATAGCAAATTGATTATATAAAATAATTTTTTTTTTTTTTAATTATGAGAAAGATCTTTAATTTATTTATAACTTCCTAACAAAAATCAAAAAAAACTTACATTTAAGTATATGATGAATTATGGTTGTATATTTATTTTATTTTAGGGTTATTAAATCATATATAAGTAAAATTTTATATGAACTTGTTAGATGATTTTGCTTTATTTTCCGTCTAAACTGATGGTTTCAGGTAATAGAATATATTTTATTAAATACTTTTCTTTTCAATTTTAGTATGTGTAAATATTTTATTACTAATTTAATCTTAACAAAATAGTGCCAAATGAAAAAAAGAAAAAAAGAAAAGCAACAACTACAACCCGCCCACCAGTAAGAATGTTTGTGTCCGTTGCTCAATATTTATTATTGTCCGAGGGAAATCTAGCTTATCTAGAATTTACGCAAGCTACGAACTTTCTGCCATGGCTTATCCTAGACATTCCCCATGGTTAGCGGAGATGATGAGATTGTAATTCATGCTAGATACGACCTATTGCTCACCGCTCGTGACCTCCTCAAAGACTAGATTGTTGAAATTGTTTTTGTTGTGCTCGGTCACGGGAATTCGCCGATCGTCCACGAGTGACGGGTCTTTCACATCCTTGATCGGTTGGTAACTTCCAAGAATCGCTGCAGATGCCGGAGCAGAGGCGAGGGAGACGAAGAGGAGGAAGAGGATTGTTATAACCGGAAATTTTACTTTCGTTAAATTTCGAGTTAAACCGAACTTTGACCGGTTTAGAATTCTTCCATCATGTAATCATTATATATGACAATTGCTAGGTTCTTAGTATACACAAATCCACAACTTTGTAGCCTTGAAAAGGTCGTGCCAAATGGGCCCATTAAGGCCAGCCCAGTTGGGCCCATTAAGGTCAGCCCAGTTGGGCCCATGAAGCATCCATTCCTTCCCTTTGATTCCTCTCTTTCACGTGGAAACAACAACACTTCCTTATGCACGTAGAAGCGCCGATGGTTCTCTTCGGTTCGTGTAATCCTATCTTCACAAGCAGCAACGTTTCTTCTCTCGGGACAGCAGCCGTCGTCGCTCATCTGCACAGAGACCTCACAAGCAGCAGCCGTTAACCATAATATTCTCAATGATATTGTTAATATCATTAAGAGATATATTAAGGTAACGGGTTGTTAGTTAAAATCTCTCAAAAGATCTTCATGATCTTCATCTATGTAACAGTATATATACACTCATTCTCCACGTTAATAAAACACAACATTCATTCATCTGTCTTATATGGTATCTGATTGATCGATCCAACGACCATGACAGAACACTCCGGCACCCTCCCAAACCCACATGAACCCACAAAACCATTTACAATTGTTATGCTCAACAACGTTGTCAAGCTCACTCAAACCAACTATGTCGTATGGAAATCCTCCATTCTCGCGACTCTAGAAGGGTATGCTCTAGATGAGTATCTACTAGGTACCATCGTCATCCCCAACAAACTCTTGCCTGACGAATCCACACCAAATCCAGCCTACAAAACCTATCTAAGGCAAAATCGACTAATATATGGGTCTCTACTAGGAACACTATCGACTGATGTTGCTAGTTTTGTCACCAATGCAAAATCCTCTCATGAAGTTTGGGAAACTCTACGCCTCACGTATGGCAACCCATCCATGGGACATATCAAGCAGGTGAAGGAGAGATTACGCAATATGACCAAAGGAGGTGACTCAATCTCCACGTATATGCAAAATATACAAAAGGCTACAAATCTACTTGCATCTCTAGAGTCTCCAGTGTCCCCCAAGGATCTCACCGACTATGTTCTCAAAGGACTCGATGAACCATACCTACCTGTGGTCCATGCAATCAATGCAAGAGAAACATCCATTACCTTTGAAGAACTTCATGAAAAACTCATAAACCATGAGCTTTCCCTGAAACACAATCACAAGGAGGTTGGTGGGGTTATGACTGCGTTCAACGCTCAACGGTCATGGCGGAATACAGGTAAGTCATCCTCTACTGCAAACTCACAAGCCACTCCACCTTTCAACCCAAACTCTCGTCCCTAGAACCCTAATTATCCACCATCAAACCCACCACCAAACCAGTCCACTCCAACTGTACCAAAACCTTTCAAAGGTCGATGCCAGTGGTGTCGCCAAATAGGCCACGCTCTTGCTCAGTGTCGGGTCTATAAGTCCCTCCACCCCACCATTGAAGTTTCGTCGTCTGCAAGGTTTCCTTCAACACCATCGTACCAAACGAATATTGTTACCACAAATAACTCCACATCACCTTGGTTAGTCGACAGTGGTGCTTTCCACCATGTCACTAACGATCTAAACAATCTTGCTCTACACTACCCTTATCAAGGTGAAGATGAAATGCTCGTTGGCAATGGTAAGGCTCTTTCCATAACTCACATTGGCATGTCCAATCTTCAACCTTCCAATACTCGTCTCACAAACGTTCTTTTTTTTTGAAATTTGTATATATATCAGGAAAGAGGATGTACAGAGGCTTCTAGCCTGAGATTACAAAGAAATAAATAAGCAGCATTAAGAGGACAGAAGGTTAGGTGAGATGAATGCCAAGAATTCTAGCCCAGCTAATAGATGAATCTGATATGTCGGCCCAGTGACTAGAAGCATAGGATTTTGTAGAGTTTATGATATTATGAGCGCAGGTTGTGGGGTGGGTTTGCTTTTGATTGTAAATGAGATCGTTTCGAGCTTTCCAGATAAAGTATACGTAACTAGTGATGGAGGAGATGCGGGTGTGGGTGATCAAGTCAAGCTTTCGAGTGTTTGTGGTATCAAAGCCGCTCAACCAGTTCCAGATGCTATTGTTGTAAGGGTAGGGGTAGGGGGTTCTGGTCCATTATGAAATGAGATCCATCACCAAAGTTGAATAGCTGCAATGTTGAAAGAGGTGGGTCCCGTCTTCAGCATGGATGTTGCACAACCTGCAAGTGTTCTCGTTCACAATGTGCCAATCATGAAGTTTTGAGAGGGTTGGGAGACGGCCGTGGCTCGCCAACCATGAGATGAAGCTGCATTTGGGCAAGCTAGTACCTCCCCAGATGATAGCAAAACGATATGGGGGAGATGGCAACTGATGGTTCCAACAAAGATCTCACAAACGTTCTTTGTGTTCCCACTATGACAAAGAATATCGTATCATGCCTTACATTCCAATAAAACTTGGGAGCTTGTTCCACCAATGAAGTACGCCAATATTGTAGGTTGTAAGTGGATATACAGAATTAAGTATCATCCAGATGGTAACATTGACAGGTTAAAAGTAAGGCTTGTGGCCAAAGGTTTTCACCAAAGGCTAGGCAGTGATTATACAGAAACCTTCAGCCCAGTAGTCAAGCCTGTCACCGTGCGTCTAGTACTTCAGTTGGTTGTTTCAAATCATTGGAAAATAAGGCAACTAGACATAAATAATGCCTTCTTGCAAGGCACATTGCTCGAAGACGTATACATGATCCAACCTCCTGGCTTCCTTGATAAGGATCATCTTGATCATGTAAGCAAACTGAGAAGAGCCATTTACGGCTTAAAACAAGCACCACGAGCCTGGTACAGTGAGCTTCGAGAATTTCTATTGCAAATTGGGTTCACAAACTCCATTGCTAACGCCTCCTTATTTTTATATCACTATGGTAAGAAAGTTCTGTATCTACTGGTTTATGTAGACGACATAATCATTACCGGAAGCAGCAGTGCAAAACTGGAGTCTCTCGTTCAGGTATTATCTAACTGCTTCTCACTTAAGGATCTAGGACTTCTCTCTTATTTCCTAGGTGTGGAAGTCAAACCGTCATCGAGTGGTCACTTCTTGTCACAACAAAGATACATTTTGGATGTACTGGAAAAAGCAGGCATGATAGATGCAAAACTTGTGTCTACACCACTACAGCCTGGAGACCCTTTGCTATCGACAATTGGAGATCCTATTCCCTCACCTACTGATTACAGGATGCTCGTCGGCAGTCTCCAATATCTGTACTTACCAAGACTTGACATTGGCTTCTCCATCAACAAACTCTCACAATTTATGCATAAACCAACAACTGCTCACTAGAGTGCTCTAAAAAGGGTTTTACGCTATCTTGTTGGCACACTCAATCTGGGTGTTAACATATCTGCAAGTTCTAGTTCGAATATTCACGCCTTCTCAGATGCAGATTGGGCTGGAGATAAGGAGGATTTTCTGTCAACCACTGGCTACATTGTTTACATTGGAAAAACACCTATTAGTTGGAGTTCTAAGAAACAAAGATCAGTAGCACGATCATCCACAGAGGCTGAGTACAAAGCGTTGCCTGACACCACAGCTGAAATTCTATGGATCAAGCAGTTATTAAATGAACTTCATCAAAGTACTACTTGTACTCCAGTTATCTACTGCGACAACTTAGGAGCTACGTTTCTGTCAGCAAATCTTGTCTTCCATTCCCGCATGAAACATATAGCCCTTTCTTATCATTTTGTAAGGGAACAAGTCAAGAAGAACACACTAAGGGTAAGCTTTGTCTCCAATGAAGATCAACTGGCCGACATCCTCACTAAACCTCTGCTAAAGAATCGATTTTAGATCATGTCAAGCAAGTTACAGCTCACAAATACCGCTTTACTTGAGGGAGGATGTTAACCATAATATTCTCAATGATATTGTTGATATCATTAAGAGATATATTATGGTTGTTAGTTAAAGATCTCTCAAAAGATCTTTATGATCTTCATCTATGTAACAATATATATACACTCATTCTCCACGTTAATAAAACACGACATTCATTCATCTGTCTTTGCATCCACCGACGTTGGACCGGTTCTTCTCCTCGTCCTCCTTCACGCATACCAGCGGCGTCCGTTTCTCCTTCACACAAGCGTCGAAGCCTCTTCTCCATCTCCCTTCGTCGCATGCAGCTTCTTCCTTCGTCTTCATCGCTCAGCAACAGAACGACAACACCAACCTTGTTGTCCTCTTCGGCGGCACACGAGCACCAAGGGAGGCCTTCCTACATCTCCTCCTGGTGCATCAAGCAAGCGGTGAAGAAAAGCCTCCTCCTCCGGACATACAACAACGATACACAGAAGGAGGCCGCGGGTGCGCTAGGTTTGGTCGCGGGTGCACCATCCTTCCTTGGCCGTTGGTGCACCAGGAGCAGGCCGCGGTTGCGCCTGAGTAGCTGACTGCGGTTGCGCCAAGATCTTACCGCGGGTGCGCTCTAGAGACAAGGGTCACATCTCTTCCTTCTTCCTCGTGCACGCAAGCATGTCGAGTCCGACTAGTCATCCTTGGAAGATAGCTAGAGAGATATTGTTGACGGGACTTTGACCTGGTTTAGGTAAGTCTTTCGAGCTTACTTAGCTACATCTGTGTATTGGTTGAATGATGTGTGGTGTATGTTATTGTATGTTTATTTATGATAATTGAATGACATGTGTGGGTGTGGTGTATGTTATTGTACGGGGAGGGTGTTGAACCATTCCACATTGGTACGTTGAACCACTCCTTTTGGATAAAGGGACGTACGGAGGCGAGAGTTTTAGACTTCTCATGCCACAAGCATAAGTTGGATTTAAACAAGAATGACCTATTGAAAGATAATAAATGAATTCTGTGTGAACATGCTATGTATTTCATTTCCGCATTGTGTGTTTGTGCTTGTATTATTCTTCTTCTAATATGTAGGTTGTTAGCTAACGGTTTATCCGTAGTTGTAGATGCTTTGTAGGTATAGGGAGTTGCAGAGAGATCAGAGTGGATGGTCAGCCGGATCCACGCACTCATTTGATGACTCACAACGCTCTTTATTTCTATCCGGAAGTCTCCTCCTTACCGTAACTTGGCTATATATATATATATAACACGGACGTACTCATCTAATTAAGTAAATAATTTGCTTTATTGATGCTATTAATTCATCAAATTTTATTTTGTGAATAAAGAAAGTTGGACAGCTACTAACTAGTAACTACTGTACATGCATGCTACCTACTTTTTAAAATTTATTAAAATATTATCTGAACTATGATATGAAGTCGTTTTCCAAGCTTTTGAACTAGTTTGAGTAGTTCCCAATTTACTATATATCTACTCGTTGCCAGTTGCCACTATGAATTTTTATGGTTCATATAATTTGTCACAAATGTATTAGGGTAGAAAAGAAAATTGTCACGGTCACTACGTACAACCCATTGGCATAAGGTTCAACAAATATCATTCTAGCTGTAAATTCAACACTCTTCCATTCAACTATAGACAGATAGCATCACATTGTGTTCAACTATTTCTAACCAAGCACAAAATTCTTGAATCCAACCCCAAAACGACAGACAAGCCACTACTCCCGATAGTAATTACGGTTTGACGGAAATGTTTACATGAGAGCATGTCCAAACAAGGTTGTTCAAACTGTCCAGATCAGACCATTTTACTACTTGTGTGAAACGGTTCATAGATCGGATTGAACCGTTACGATCCGGTCCACCACGGTCCGGTTTAATACGATCCGGTCCGAACCCTTTTATTCTTATTTTTTTTAAAAAATTTAAATATATTTTGTGTGTGGATTAAATCCGGCCCGATCCAGATTTAAACCGGATGCTCCTCCAGTTAAAAAATATTAAAAGTGTAAAGGACCTGAACATTACGGTCCACGATCGGACCGGACCGTAATAACTTGGACCGGACCGGATTTTTACAATTATGGTCCAGTACCGGACTGAACCGTAATTTTTGGTCCTGTCCAGTCTGAATATGTGTAGCCCTATGTCCAAATATTCTGACTTTCAAAATTAACAACAAGATAATGAGATGTAAAACCCGTTGAAAAACAAAACAAAAACCAAATCTTGGCGAGCTATAAAGAGGATTTTTGACCCGAGAGATTAAAATGGTTCTAGTGTAAGTTCATAACAGTTTACACTTGCGAGTGCGCCTTGGGAGGTTTTCGCATTGAAAACATGGAAATGAACTTAGCCCCCGTTCAGTAGTAATTTCGAAAACGAAAATGAAATGGAAATAAATCTAGTTTATATGTGTAATTGTTCATGAACTTTTTTTGGAATCATTCCTTGTCATTTCATCCAGAATGCACTTGATTTTCCCAATTTTGTTACCTTACAAGGTATCAAAAGTAATCAAATTATTCTCCAATTACTTCAAACCATACGGAATGATTCCAAAAACTTTAATGAATAGTGGTATACATATGGATTAGATTCGTTTCCATCCCGTTTCCGTTTTCAGAGTTTAAAATAAACGGGCCCTTGAGTAAGTCGGTCTTTAATTACTATAGGGTGACAAAGTAGGTATTTTTGTTTTCTAATTTCTAAAGTAAGTCGGTCTTTAATCCTTCTTTTGGCCCTTTTTGGTCTTAGTATGTTTATGACACAATCCCAATTGTGCTTATGTGCTTCCTATCCTTATAAACTTGGATAGGAAGACCCTGGTGGTTTTGATGCTCCAAATGGTTTTGATGCTCCAAATGGTTTGTGCTTTAGTAAACATTTCACTATTTTTTAATGAAGTATGAGAAAGATTAATGGCATGTTTTGTGGTAACACTAAGGCAAGAAAGAAAGGCTAACAAAGATATTTGAGGGTTGGTGCGGTAATGTTGTAGATTTTATATAGTGGCGAAGTAGAAAGAGACACTTCTATGTTGTGACATATATGATCGATCACCAACAACACTTAACTTGAAGTGGGATGCCTAACTTCACATCATACATCAATTCCTTCTCTTTTTTTTCTAGCCATTGTTCCCGGTTCATGAATTAGAATTTATCTTACTTTCTAGGTTAGTTAAACATCTTAGTAATGGTATTTACAACATTAATGTAAAACAAGAACTTAGTTTGAATTCTCTCGAAGGCTCTTTACCGGCTCATCTTGGTAAGTTAAAAAATTTATGAGTCATTAGTACAATTAGACTAACAAAATAAAACAAAGAATAAAAAATTATAAAAAAATAAGTTAAGACCCATTAGAACAAACATTTTAAACTAATTAAACAAAAATACGAATCATCAAAACAAACAAAAAAAGATTAGTGCAATATGACTTTTTTTATTTATCTAATATACAAACTAAGTACCTCGCCACTAATTAATTTATAAACTAATTAACCTAAAAATTGGTGCAGTAGGGCTTTACCATAGATCTCCAAATTCTAGCATCCATCTTTCTTCTTTCTCTCCTCTTCTCTCTGAATCTTCAACGTTCTCCCACATTACCACCACAAAGAGACATAAGCCAGGGTTTTCTAGCCCTAATTGTCCCCATAGAGAGACCGGAACCAGGATTCGAACTTGAGTCCATGTCTCCGTTTTCTCCGCTGGAGATCCCAATTCCCTTTCGTCAGTGATGGTCACTTTTAGATCGGACCTGGACCCGCTGATGATGGTTACCTTTCGATCGGACCCGGACCCGCTAGAGATCCCAATTCCCTTTTGTCGGCCAATGTTGTGCCGAGCCAATGGCCGGAAGATGCTCAAATCCGTCGACGGTTATATGGCTTGACTTGGTATTATGATTGGGTAATGTGTAAAATGGTCAATATCGCTAAGACCATAACTAGGTATTTTAGTAATATTGCTCTATTAAAGTAGACCTATAGGATAATCTCATTTACTAAATATGCCCCTAGAGTAATAGTGGTAAGTCAATTAGAGTGGTGAAAACTAAAGGGTATACAAAACATAAACCCATAAAAAAGAGAGGTTATTTTACCAAATTCTTTCATAGTAAATTTGGTATTACGATTGAAATTGGATAATTAGTAACTTGGGTATTACGGTTGAAATTGGGTAATTAAAATATTTTTCAACTTGGGTATTACGATTGGGCAATTAGTAAATTGGGTATTGCGATTGAAATTGGATTAAAACCCAATTGAGATTGAATGATACCCAATTGAAATTGGAAATTGGGTAATAGCAAAATTGTCAATTTAATTTATTCTCTTATCGAGATTAAGATAATTATTTTTTTTTTTAATTTCAAAAATCTTAATTCTCATAATTTTTACATCTATCAATGCCTAAGATTAATAGATAATTGCCTTACATTACCAAAAAAAATAGATAATTGCCTTTATAAAAAAATGGCGTAAGAATATTTTGCAAAAGCTCCAAGTGAAATGAAAAGAGGGCCCAACTTCAATCAATTGAACACACTCTACTATCTACACCCAATATCTGAGATTATGTCACTTGTATTAATGGGATCTCACTATTTGTGGTGCTAAATCAATTTGAATTGTTGGCCTTCTATTCATGAATATACTAGCTAACATTAACTAATCTTTGTCACATCCTATAGTAAGAATATCAAACTATTTAAGAACGTGTTTTGTTAACATAATGCGCAAGAGCTAT
Organism: Fagopyrum esculentum; assembly: GCA_033239045.1. Classification (NCBI taxonomy): domain Eukaryota; kingdom Viridiplantae; phylum Streptophyta; class Magnoliopsida; order Caryophyllales; family Polygonaceae; genus Fagopyrum; species Fagopyrum esculentum. Next base: position 9,537,413 of record BSUD01000001.1, read on the forward strand.
TATTATCCATAGAAAAAGATTCGATCTATTAACTACTATTTTACATTCTTAGTTTGATTGAGGACGAAACTACATGAAACTGACGTGCTATAATTGTCGTGGGTTTTCTAAGTATGGATATACACCCCTATATGAGCAATTTAGTGGTGTAATTTAGGCAAGTATAAAAATTAAGGAAATTAAGATTGTGGAATTTAATTTCGTTTAGTAAGCAATAAAGAAAATGAAAGAATTTAGATTATAGAGATTAAGGGCCTGTTTGGTTCCAACTCAGAAAACGGAAACGGAATGAAAACGAATTTAGTTTATATGTACGTTATTATTCATGAAATTTTGTGGAATCATTCTTTGTGGTTTTAAGTAATTGTTGTAAAATTTGATTAGTGTTGATACCCTATAGGGAAACAAAATGGGGGGAAACAACTACATTTTACATGCAACCATAAGAAAAGATTCCAAAAAATATTCATGAATAAGGTAAACATATGGACTAGATTCATTTCCATTCTGTTTCCGTTTCCGAACTTTTAACCAAACGGGGAGTCAGAGAATTAGATTGAGAGAATTGTGTAATTCTATTGAACTAAGAAATCTAAGGATTACTTAGGCTAAATTTTCTTTTAGCCCTCTTTTTTCATCTATTTCATCTACAACAAATTTTAACACATACTTTTTCGTAATTTTTCCCACAACTATATTTATTTTATCAAACAACTATTTCACTTATTTTCATACTCGTCTTTTTAAACGATTTCATCTCCCTAATTTGAAAGAATTTTATGAAGTATGATTGTCGCTCGAAAAAAAAAAGTCTTAAATTTATAAAAACTGAAATTAAGTAAAGCGAACCCGCAGTATACGGATCGACGTAGTAAAGCAAGAATTTCAGTGTATCGAACTCAGAGATTTGGGGGAACAAATTAAGGTCTCAAAATTGTTAGACAAGTAATAGATAGCTTTTGTAAATAATTGGGAAAACAACGATTCTAAATATCTGGGTATCCAATTGTGGCAATCGATTCAAGATTCTAAAGATGTAAGGACAGAGTTGAGATTGCAAAGGTATATTAAGGTAGGGTTATGTACGGTGAAATTCCAAACTCATAAGTCTCACCCAAAGGCTCTCTCTATAAAGGTTGTTGAGGCTGCAATATAGAAAATATCTAAGGACAAGATTAAACTCTCAAATACTCATGCTCACACCCAAGGAAATCAAAGATAAGCCGAAAAGGTTAAGGTTGTGACACTCGAAACCAAAGTAGAAGATGTTGAGTCTCACTACTACATACAAGGCTAGGTTAAGGCTAATCTTTAACTTTGAATCAAAGCAAAAGCAAAGTACGTACGACAGAGGAAAATCACAGTCAGATCTTGAAGAACCACGGTCGTGGAACTCAAGAACAGACCGTGAAAAGCCTCGACGACGAGGTTTCTCGCAACTCTCAGGGTTCAATCTGTTTTGTTTCAATCTATCATCATCTATGCCACAACTATCAACCCTTCACCTTAGAACCGCTTAAGGTTTTTAGTCAACAATCATCATCATGAAACAATAATCAAGATTAAAAGAAGAAAAAGGTAAAACCTTGAAATTTCAATAACAAACACCGAAATCAATCTCAATAAAACCAAAAATATGTAACTGTGTTCAATGGATATAGAATAGAGTAATATTCCCCTACAAATCTTAAGAACAAAGAAGAACGGGATGTCAATCCGTCTTCCAATTGAAACCCTAAGATCTTTTCCGAATACGCGATCTCCAAATGCGTACTTCTTCAATCTTCCTTCACACAAATCTTCTCGCAATAGGATCTTTCAAAGGTATCTAGCAAGAACCCTAGCAAGCCTCCAATGTGTATGCAAGCCTCCTTTTGGAGATTTTGGCTCACTCGAAAAATAAATTGAGCCCGCTGGTATCAGAGATTACTTTGACGCGCGGTATCAGAGAATATTCTGGAGTATCAGACGTATCAGAAGATAATTTGCCGCGTCAGATGGTATCATAGAATATTTTGGCTCGGTATCAGTTCACTTCAGCTCTTTCCTAGCTCCCTTTTATGCTCCTTTTGTTCCGCATCAAGACTTAATCCTTAAATGTGTCATTTTTGGTCCATAATTCGCCAATTTACCTACAAATGCAATAAAATTCTGTGTTGACCATACTCTCGCAAAGTAGGTGAATATAACCATAAATGTGTCTATGCTTGCAAAATAAAGGGAAAATCAATATAAATACATGCCTAAATATAAATCATAATTCATGTCATCAATGCTCTTTTTTATGTGTTTTTGTTTTGTAGACCCTCTAATTTGTAGCACTCTATTTGATTATCACTATTACTCTATTAAGGGTATATAAACTAAATCTATTTATGTTATGGGTACTCTTAATGTATATATGATAAAAGATCTAGTAGCAAATTTGACCCCCTAATTTTCCATCTAAAATTTATTTTTATCTTCATCTACGTAATCTTGTGTTTACAAACAGACCTTATTGTAGTCAGGTTTTTCGTCACGTAATCTTATATACCAACAATTAATTTATTTGAACTAATAACAGTGGATAAAATCATGTATGTAACTAAATTTACTTAGGGCTTGTTTGGTTCCAACTTAAAAAACCGAAACGGAATGAAAAAAAGTTTAGTCTATATGTATATCATTATTCATAAAATTTTATGGAATCATTCCTTGTGGTTTCATGCAAAATGCACTTCCTTCCCACATTTTGTGTAACACCCCAAGTTCTGGGAACTTGAAGCGCTACGGGCTAGGACCGCACAATGGGTCCCGACCCTCAGAGTAGTAATAGCGAACGGATCTTAGAACAAGGCACAGACGAATGAAAACCAAAACTCAATATAAAACCAAAGGTTTAAACATAGCAATACGGAAAAGACTCGCAGCCGAGTTCAAAACAAAAGGGAAACAACAAACGAAACGAAGACCCGATCCCGTCCTATAATGTACGAGAACCCCGGTTGACCACACCATCCGGATTACTCAGCAGCATCCTGAACCTGCGGAACATCTACAACGACGGTATAAACCGTTAGCTAACATTCTAGGTATAAGCAAGAGTGTAAGGCCACAAACACACATAAGGTAATGTAAACATATAGCATGCTTGCACACAACCGGTTATTATCTTTTATTAAGGTTATCAAATACTAATTCAACTTCTTTTGTCACACGAGAATCTCCCAAAGCTCGTCTCCGCTTCCGTCTACCAATAGGAATAGATCAGTACTATCCGTTACCTACGGTAGAACTAGACAAGTGGTAACCGTCCGGTTATAATACACTTGGGCCAATTAAAGGTAATAAAGGGTGAATCCTATTTCCAATTATTCGTTATAACATAATAAACAACACAAACAAGCCAATACAATCCAACCTCACTCGAAGGGAACTCAAAGGTCAACGAACAACTTAGAGAACACTCAAGAAAACTCAGTTTCCCTCAGGAAAGGAGCAAGGAAAGCGTGTACAAACAAGCAACACGTTGCTAGAAGTCTATGACTTCAAGTCTCACCGATCTCTAAGAGATCTACACATGCTAAGGGCTCAACCTTAGTCTTTCAACAACTCAGGGCGCAAAGAACAACCACAAGGAACCAAGGAAGGAACGAGGAAGGAAGGAAGCAACTCACCAAAGACGGGAGCTACTGCAGGGAAACCGCATGGGCGGCTAGACAGATGCGCAGGGGCGGCTGAACAGAGGCGTAGGGGCGGCGGCGTGACAGAAAGCGCTGTCAGCTTTCTTCTTCGACAAAACTCATAGCAAGGCAACCAAAGCTCGAACCTTTGGCTTCAACACGTCAAGGTTCAACTCCAAAGAGGCTGAGAACAACGAAGGGTTGACAACGGAACACTCCACAGGAATCAAGGTTCATGCTTGATCCTTGGAGAAGAAGGAATGAGAAGAACGAAAGGAAGAAACCAAAACAGAAGGAGAAGACATGCAGCGCTAAAGGAACGTGAGGAGGAATCATAAAAGATGCACTTACACGTTCAGCGAAGTCGCGGGAAGCAAAAGACAGCTCTCTAGGGTTGAAGACGATAGCAAGGAACGGGAAAAAGGAGAGAAAGAAGAGAATATATAGGGACGGGCTGGAAAGAAAAGAAGGAAGGTCGTCTAGGGTTTAGAAAGAAGATAAGGAAATCGGCCCATAAGATAAAATATAGGATATTCTATCTATGGAAGAAAGATAAAACGACGAAAACAGATCGGCGCGATCTGTCGCACGATCCGCAGGGGCGGCTGGCCGCGGGGGCGGCCCTCTTCACCGCAGGGGCGGTGAAGGCAAAAACCTAGGATCTTACATTTTGTTTCTCTATAGGGTATCAAAAATAATCAAACTCTACTCCAATTACTTCGAACCATAATGAATGATTCCAAAAACTTTCATGAATAAGGGTATACGTATGAACTAGATTCGTTTTCATTCCGTTTTCGATTCCGGAGTCAAAACCAAACGGACCCTTAATGTATCCTATAAATAAGCTGGAACAAGCCAGGTAAGTTCATGAGCTTACTGACCACATAAGATGCATACATATATTTACACCATGATAAACATTAATAACAACAAAAATATTTTCCATAAGAAGAAAACCAAATTTCTACAAAAGACATGAATAATTTTTTTTTACTACTTACGGTAAATCTTTCATTTTTTTGGAAAACCAACTAATTAATCTCAGCAATATCATGAATATAACAGTGACAGAACGAGTTAATAGTACTATGACCTTGATATTTAATATATATATGTAACTTTGTTACTTCTCATTTCAAACCCACATCTCGACTTTGTACGACAAAAGGTAACCTGCAACTATTATCAAACATAAGATCGTCTTATTACAATAAATAGTATGTATATGTTGTTAAGATGAGTGAAAATAATATCCAACGACAATATGATACTATTTGAATCTAACATATATATTTTAGGATTTTTTTCTTTTACTGTTAATTGGTTTGGACCTAAGGTTTGTGTGAAGGTTCCTATTCGTTTCGCGAACCACATAACGAAATTAGATTTCCAATTTCTTTTGATAATTAGGTCCGATACCCTCTACACTTCTCAGTGATATCAATATACATATAATAATAAAACTTTCTTACGTATTAAATAAGAAGCCTAAATACGTAAATGTCACATGAATAGACGGTTCAATAGAAGGGGAAAAAAGGCACACAAAAAACATCAACAAACAATATTCTAAATCACGTACATAACAACAATGAGGAATGGAAGAGGAAATGCCTAAAAAACAAAGCAAAAGAAGACAATTAGACCATATCAGTAAATTTCATTGGTATATTTAGTTGTCTCATAGCACACTCATGTTATAAACAACATAAGTATTGATACAAACTATACTTATACAAATTGATATTTGTATTAATGAAAATGAATATTTTACAATACTTGTTGTTATCAACGTGAATTTTTATATGAATTTTTATATGTGTAGTTACAATCTACAAATAAATTTCTAATGTTGGTGAAAAGGGAAGATATTTGTTCATAATAACTAAATAATCAGTTGTATCAAAATGTATTATATTTAGTTGTAATAAAGTGTATCATAGAGTAACGATATATGTACATGTATCTTTCTAAACATAATTTTTTTTTTTTTTTACGGTAAGAAATGAGTTCATTTAAAA
>BSUD01000001.1:9543467-9647534 GCA_033239045.1 Fagopyrum esculentum
TTAAATGTACTTTATTTTGCTATTTTATTTTTATTTTGTAAAGTTTTTTTTTATTTTCCTTCTTAATATTTTATTACGCTACCATCTTTATAAATAGTATATTAAAATTAATTTTTTTTACTTTTATACTTTTATATTGTAAAGCGACGAAAAATTAGGATATGTAATATTGTCTAAATTATTTTCTTAATGTTTATCTAAATTATAAGTAATTTAATGATAAAATTTTAATTTCTCTTTGAGTTAGTTAAATAAAACTATCATGATACATCAATTTTTTTTAATATAAATTTTTAACAATTATTTATCCATTATAACTTAAAGTTATACTTGTGCATTGGCATGAGAACTACACTAGTACTATATTAAAGTAAAAGCCCTTGAAGTCACGTGTCATTTTTTTTGCATCGAACTATATATGTCATTTTCTAACAATTTAACTTTTACTATTTGAAAGAATTTGGTGCAATAGGCCTTTTTATTTACCTTTATTTTGTGTATCCCTTTAATTTTTATCACTTTCATTATAAGTAGTTGATCCATTTTTAAACTCCTCTATTAAAAAAATATATATATATGGTTTCTGGTTGAGTTTCTGATATGAGTTTCTGGTATGAATTTCTAATATGATTTTTTGGTATGAATTTCTAGTATGTTTCTGGTTGAGTTTCTGGCATATGAATTTTGATTGAGTTTCTGCTATGAGTTTATAGTATGAGTTTTTGGTATGAATTTGTAGTATGATTTATGGCATGAGTTTCTATAATGAATTTCTGGTTTGGTTTTTGGTTAAATTTCTAGTATGATTTCAAGTTGAATTTCAAGTATGAAATTCTAGAATGGTTTCTGGTTGAGTTTATGTATGAGTTTCTAGTACGAGTTTCTGGTATGAATTTTTGGTATGATTACTGATTGAGTTTTTGGTATGGTTTCTGGTATGAATTTCTAGCATGATTTCTAGTTGAGTTTCTAGTGTAAGTTTCTAATATAAATTTCTGATCGTCTCCCCATAAGCTAAACCCTCAATTTCTCTATCCTCTTGTTATAATTCATTCCTAGTCTTTACAGATTCATCCATGGCGTTCCACTGATCTATTATATTCGAAATACACGACACAAATTCAACACAAACAACACAAGAAAATTTGGGAAGAATGAAAATATATCACCACAAACAACCCCTCACCTGTGTCGAATGAGCGCAACACAAACAATACAAATTAGGGTTTCAAATCGGGATTAATGAAACCGGATTAGAAGAGAGAACATCGAGAGAGAATCGAAATCAAAATGATTTTGGAAGAAGAAAATCGTTTTGACAAGGCGGTAGCAAGGGGGGCTTCGTAGTGGCATCGAAGGGGGTCGTCTGACTCATCTACAATGGCGGTGGTTCGACAGGGAAGAGAGGGAAGGGGGATGAAGGTGAAGAAACGAGAGAGGAAGGAGATAGAAGGAAAGGTTTGAGATAGATGACAAGGAAAATGTTTGAATAGTAAAAAAGGGGTGCATTTACTAAATGTGATTATTACATGGGCCTAGAGCAAAATCTCAAAAAACTTACTTAGCAAATTTGGCCCAACTATTTTGTATTTGTTTATTTATAATAACTTTCATTAACTAAAAATATAAATTACTACCATATAAATGATGTCGAAATAAAATACAACTAATTTGAAAAAGCAATATCTAACTAATTGATAGTTTTACCTTCTAAATAATTTTAATTTTAACAAAAAATAAATTTATCCAATATTCATTTCCTAATATAACTGATTGGGTAGATTTTTGTAAAACTTAATTTTTAATTTACTGAAAGTTACAATTTATTATCTTTATAATAAACCAGAGAAAATGTACTCTTTTTTTTATGTATAATAGTAATTAGAAAATATAATTATAAAAATGTACTTCACAATAAAATTTTAAAATACTGGTGCAAAACACGGAAATTACACTAGTTTATGCTCAATTATGAAATATGAGTTCACTCTCTCATTTAAATCATGATTTAATTCGACGATTCAGATACATTCTTATTTCTTACCGTAACGCATATTTTCACTATAACCTAACCTCATATATATCGATTGAATTATCTTCACTGCATAATGTAGAGGAGAATAGAATGCATGAGGATAGTTGCAAAATCTAATCTAAACAATCTAAATTTCACCAAAACAGAATAACATGTGATCCACCAACCTTATATATATTAGCTTGAAACACCAACGTTTTTCAATACGGGATAGACCCTGTTCGGCTGGTTAAGAATATCCATAAACCACCCGATGAACCACCCATAAACTAATAATCTGATATTAGCTAGTTGAAGAAATATAATAAATTTAAGGCAGGTTTACCAAAGGGTTATTTCTTTTGCATTTAGTTTATACATCTTGTTTAATTTTTGAGTGAATTTGCTATGTAACACTACTTCACTAATTTTGTTTAGTAAATGTGAAGCTCAATAACTTTGTTAGAATATGACATTTTTTAAATTTTTTAGACTAATTTGCCCTTCTACAAGAATTTAAAAGATTCCTAATTATTTATTACCTTTTAATTGACCTACAATCCCTAATTGAAGAAGGTGTATTTTGAATAAGTTACCAATTTTAATAGCGTAATCAATTAGTAAATCATAAAGAATATAAATTTTTTTTACGTGAATTGATAAAACGTTACATGCTTGTACTTTTCATGTAAATCATGAAGAGTACAAGAAAATTCTTAATAAAATTTTACAAAAAATTTATAAGAATTGATCAGCGTAATCAATTAGTAATTAATATTGTACAAGAAAATTTTACAAGAAGATAAATCGTGTACAATAAAATTTTACAAGAAGATAAATCGTGAAATCCAACTTGTCCAGAGATCGATTCTTGGTAATTACATTCGTTTTTTAATTTTTCGTATTTCTTGTAAGAATTATAAAGTTACAAGAAAATTCAAGAAATATAATTACAAGAAAATAAGTATCATCTACAAGAATAAATTATAAATTTACAATAAATTTGTTTAATTTACAAGAATACTTAAGTTATAAGAGTAACGTCTAAATTAGGATAAAATTTATTATAATTAATAAGGGTAAATCTGCCATTATTTGTTTAATAAGGTTACTTACTTAAAAATTTATAGGCCTATGTTATATACTAAACAAAATTAGTCAATGGGTACATTTTATCCAATTTTTTCTTAATTTTTTGGGTGTTTACTAGGGGGATGAGTTTATTTGTCAGGGTTTATTTCGATTTATAAACCTCTCAAAAATAAATTTTTTAGACCAAGATTATTTTTGCTTGTATTAGTATATTTTTGTTTAAACCTGACCGTGTGCTTTTCCATCCTGATATTCTCTGTTCATCATTGGGTATTCAATGTTATTTTTCGATTTTTTAGGGTATGAGTGTCTTTTGAACTAAAATAAACCCGAAAATAAAATCTGTAAACAACCTAACCTGATTTATTTATATAAATCCGTTGAGAAATAAACCTGAAAATAAACAATAAACTCATATAATCTCTTTTAATTTATAAACTAAAAAAAAGCCCAAGATGCAACTAAACATGCCCTTAATACCCATAAACTGCTGGACTCTTGGTTTCAGAATCACAAACTGTAATAATATCAAAAAATCCAATAAATAAATTTACATAGCTAAAATAGTCATAACCGTACAAAACAGAAGAAAGTAGTAAGATAAAATATATAATTACTTATTATATCCTCACCCTTCTTTCCTGATTTAATTTTCAAAAATAGCCTTCTGAAAGCAACTACATCTAGGGCGTGGTGCTTGAAATGATGTCTGTCTAGCCATAGGCAGAAGCTTAAGACATACATATTTCAGGAAAGTCTCTGTAAGAGAGAGGGGAAAGAGCGGCATGTAAAAATGGCAAGAAAGAAAGTCTTGGCCCTTGGAGGAGCCTTGAGCCGGACTTTTATAACCCGTATTTCAGACTAACGGGTCGGGTCACTACAAATAAATCCAAAATTACAAGGCCTAATTGTAAGGATATGACTAATGCTAAGAACCAAGCAAAGTGAAAAAGGAGGATTAGTGTTAGTGGCAAGTACAATCTACAAAACAAAGTCTGAAAATGTCAATAAAGATAAAGAAGGATAAGCACGCGTCAAGGATGAAGCCCCAACCAGCAACACTAAAACAATATTATTCCCAGAATTGATGGATGAATGGATGTTAACTGTTAAGTGTTAAGCCTCCCTGTGTATTTGTGTTGTGTGTGAGAGAGGAAGAGATTAGGTAGTGCTTCTCTTTTGATGGAAAGCGACATCCCCCCTTTAGATGACCAACTAGATAGACGGACCCCAGTCAAACAGGATTATGAATTGAGTAAATGACCAACCAGCACCCTAATAGCTACCCTATACCCTTGGGGTGGCCCTTAAATTATTGTACTTAATAAAGGCTTTTAGTGCCACGTGTTGTGAATTTATTCCTCAATTCATTAGGGTATATTAGTATAAACCCTAGGTAGTTATTCTGATTAAAATTTTGAGTGATTTCGTTTCCAAACATCAATTAGGGTATATATCTGAGATCTTTAACCACTTATAACCATCCGAAAAGAAGTGACATACTGATATGCACTTACACAGCAAAAAACCCTAGCTTTAGGTACCAAAACACACAATTAAAAGAAATGAAATAAAGAGTTCTTCATTTATTTGAAGGGGTACAAAAGAAATTAGTTTTCTTTTTCTTTTTCTTTTAATATTTTTTATTGAAAGGGAATCAGTTTAGAGGTGCATCTCATCTTCTCTCCCACAGAAATTTGATCCCCACGTGAAGAGGATCCCCACTTAGAAGTGATTTCTGATAGTATGGGTAGCTTGCAGCTGGTTCTCTTTGTATTGTATGTTATCACTCTCTCTCTCTCTTCTCCCTTTCATGTCCGCAGAACAAAACCATTTCTTTCTTTAAAGACATGATGTAAAAAAAAGGCAGTTAGGTATTTTCTTACTATAGCATAAATTCCTCATCTTGGTCTTTCTCATTTCCCATCTTAATCAACTGGTTTGCCCTCTTTCTCTTTCCCTTTCATCCCTCTCTTTCTCACTCAACAGAAACATACAATAATCTATCTATCTGAAAACAGATATTCCAAGAAGATGAAAGTAATCAGATGTATGTTTTTCTCCCCATCCAGTTAGGTACATGATCAGTCCCTTCTTCATAGATCTCCATGTAAATGCTACCTATTTCAATCACTTGAATGGATTTTTTAGGTAATGTTTTTATCAGAAGAAATTTCCAATTTTGGGTGCTGATTACTGCTTTTTTTCAAAAATCTGTACTGGATAAAGATAAGAAAGAATAGCTTACTAGCTAGTAGCAACCCAATCAAGAAGGCCCTTGTACCATATATGTAGTTAGCTAATGTGCTTAAATATAGAATATGAAATTCACTATTTAATATTTAAGGGTATCTTCTCACAGGGTTGTAGTTCATTCATTATATGCAGGAAATTCTTCAGTACAGAAAAGGTTATGGTGAACTTGAAGTGCATGCTCAATTGAGAAGTTAATTGCAATGATGTTTACACCTACAAACGATCTCGACAGTCCAATCTCTTTTATGGACCCATTTTCATCTCTACTTTCACCTTTTACTTGCTTTGATATCCCTAATTACTGCTATAATGAATCAGTAGTACTAGCTGAACCTCCAGCTGAATCAAGTAATGAGCCTGTTAGTGCATCTAGCAAGATGGAAGTCAATGGAATAGTAGAACAAGACAGCAGTAGAAGTAACCATGGTTCAATCAACAAACCGAAATCTAGGAAAGGAGGTTCTAAAGCAGATAGGCACAGCAAAATTCCAACAGCACAGGGTTTAAGAGACCGGAGAATGAGACTATCCCTTGATGTTGCAAGACAGTTTTTCAAACTGCAGGATATGTTGAGCTATGACAAACCCAGTCAAACTATCAAATGGCTACTACTGCAAGCAGAAATCGCTATAGAAGAGCTCAAGAAAAATCAAAGCCCCGCCACAAATGGCGGAAAGGGTGCATCCTCTACTTCTGAAGGAGAAGAAGTGGAGTACACAACATGTGAGAAAATTGTGAGTGATGTGTCAAAGGCTACATGTTCTAAGGAAAAGTCTAAGCAGACCAGGAAAAATGCATTCAACCGGGAGGCAAAAGAACTGAGGAAGAAAGCAAGAGAAAGAGCAAGAGAAAGAACACAGAAGAAGAAGAACGCGAGTATGTTGACTGATCAAGGAAGGTATCATGAAATAGGAGAAGACTCGAGTTCTCAGAGTCGAGATATGAGGCCATCATTAGATGTTCTTTATAAGATTGAACAGCAGATTGAGGATGAAAGAATCCCTTTTGGGATACCTGAAGATTTCACTGGTAGATCTTTAGTTCTCGGTGCAAACTGGAGCCACCTTATGAGCTTGAATTACCACCAGGAGCAACAATCTTACCAATTTGTAAGTCACTTCTTCATACTAAAAGCATAAAATGACACATTAAAATTCATAGCTAGCCTTCAATTTTCAATCAATTACACTGAGCTTACTGCAAATTTTTTTACCTACAGAAATCTATCCCTGATTTTCAACTCCAAGAAGCATCATGGGAGCCCTATAGCCAACCACATGTGTGACAGCACTGCGATTCTTGATAGTGCCACATAGAATGTACCTCCAAAGTGGAGATTTATCTCTTTTTTTTTTTTTGGTGGGAAGTGGAGATTTATCTCTAATTGCGCATGTAAGCTCTAGCAAACTATGTTTCCTATAAAATTGGTGCCAATTCTATTGTCTTTATGCATTATATATCATCGCCTCTTCCCAAAATCTGGTATATAGAAGCGACCACACAAATAATCATTATCTACATCATACAAGGATATGAAGAGCTTTAGGTTGGAGCTATCTAATTATGTTTTACGAGGTGATTATATGAAATTAAGTCAGCTAATACGTGAATGAGTATATTAAACTAATGCTAATTTCAGCAAGTCTTAAACTAGCTCTATCTGAATCACTTTCATAAGTCCCTTAAACTAATCATCTTCTGAAAAGACTGCACAGCCTACTTACGTGATCCATGCTTTCATCCTTCATATACACAGTCACTGTATACATGGAACAATGAATTAAACATCAGTCTCAGCTGTTTAGGGTTCATAGGAGAGATTTCAGAAACAATGCAATCTTTTATCTTGTTACCCTGGCAAGGGAAAGATTAAGAGCACTTCCTGCTTAAAGCAAAAACCCCAGATCCTTGGATGATATTAATCATGCTGTTCAATAAAAACATCTTACACTCAAAACGGAAGAATTTTCACAATATGTGGGGCGAGCTACATAATTTGCTTGCCAAAGTTGACCTGTGTCTCAATACAAACACAGCTACCCCAACTCATGCATCATCCCAAAAGCACACTCCATACTTCCTTTAGTGCCATTGTACTCTCTATGTAACCTCAACTGCACTTCTTTATTGGAAAAAGGTCATTCCTGTATCTTGAATAATAGGTTCTATACTTCTTATATATATATAGAATATTGATTTAAACTCCATAACTCTCACCCAGTAGAGTTTCTAAAACACATTAAAACCTATAAATCAATTCAATTGTGGTCTGTTTTTCTTATCCATGTGCAAGAGTACTCGGTGAGGGACCGAAGAAGAGGAAATCAATTGATTGTATGAGATGACATACAATTTATTGGTGTTGATCGAAGTCTACTTTCAAACAAACCACAGTATAGACCAAGTCACCAGTCACTAAGTATGAACTTGAAAAAGGCTACCATAAGCACTTAGATTAGCATGTTAGTGCAGTTATTGGGATGCTACATTGTTTGCCTCTTCTTCATATCTACAGCAAGCTGTATTTTTTGAGTCAAAATCTTTTCATAATTTTTTTTCTTTCAATTAATAATGATACATTCATCAAAGTTTGTGTTACACTACGCTATACGATTAAAGTAGTTACTTAAAATGCTCTGTCACCTTGGTATATTTCTTCTTCTCATTTATACAACCTTTTTTCACAAATATTTCTCCCAAGTTATTTATTTCGAAAGAATATATTGGATTATACTGATTATAGAAAATTGTGGAACAAGTATAGAAAAATTGTTCCAAATGAGAAATTTTTTTGTTTCAAAAATCACCTCCAATAGAGAAAATTGCTAGGAACTATCTGATATCTACCAAAATACCTAACTAGGTCACATAATATCACTATACAGTCAAGGTACTACATACTTAATAAGGAAGTACTAGAAGCCATCTAGTATACACCAATATTAGATAGCCATTATTTATGATCACTGTTCAGTCAAGGTCCCAGACAAAGCTCTAAATGACAGACATATCTTTGTCTTGTTCAGGGTCCCCTCCCATTTATGATCAGTAAACTGAAATGTGATACTCTATTACATATTTACATGCTATCCAGTTTTTTTTTGGGAGATAAAACATTTCAGACAATAATTCCTAGTGTCCTTGGAGCATTTACATGTATGTCGACTTCTGTTGAAGCCCCCTTCGAAATTTGAGTTTATTTGGTCAATAATGCAATGATATTGATCATAAGAGTGTTAAGATGCGATGAGTATGCACATCAACTGCAATGTTCATACGCAAACGACCCATAGTAATTAGTTACTAGTTATATACTTAAATTAGGAACAAAAAAATTCACAAACGAAACTCCTCCGGTACTCTTAAACCACCAAATGGAGTAAAACATGGTGGTGAATGCCTCAACTGCATGAGTTAATTTATAGCAACTAAAAAGGTGTTTTCTATAACTGTACATAAATAGTAAGTAGGTAAATATAAGCATCTAGTAGCAAGAGGGCTATTTTTTGATGGAAAGCGTGAATAATATCAGTTAACTGTAAAATCAGTGTTTTCATCTCCATGTGTTCGGTGAAATATAAACTTAGTGGAAGAGGAATACAATTGAAAATTTTTAACATCTATATTTCGTTAAATGTTCTTAGAAGTCCTAGTTAGTGACCATTTGGCTTCTTATGTTTTGCTTTTCCGACTGTAGTGTGTTTCTCTTCCTGTTTTTATTTCAATTATAATTACGACTTCTATAGTACTATACTACTAGAGTATTTGTGGAAGGAAACTCTTGCTTCAAATCATCAACTCTTCCACTTTACCTCATCAATCTAATTCTTGATTACAAACCCATTTACAAAATCTAGCAAACCAGAGAAAATAACTCATGGACAAATTTGTAGCTTTTTTCTTTAATCCTAAGGCCATGAACTAAAAGTTTTAGGGAAAATAACTCAGATTATTAGATATCGGTATCGGTATCGATATAAGAGATATGGGTATGAAATTGATATCTATATCTCATACTTGTGTTTGGTAAGATGGGAAAAAAAATCGAGCACCGTAAAGTAGTAAGTAGTAATTTTAGAAACCGATTTTCACACCCATATCAACAAAGAAGGAAGATGCATATAAAAAAAATCAACAAAGAAGGGTGACTCATATCAACAAAATTCAGCAGAGAAGGTACACTCATATCAACAAAAATCAGCAGGGAAGTAATACTCATATCAACAAAATTCAGAGAGAAGGGAGAATCGTACAAAAAATCAGCACATAATGGGACTCGCTTCTACAAAATTCATCAGAGAAGGGAAACTTGTATGGAAAAATTCAACAAGAAGGGAGACTCATATAAAAAAATATTCAATAGAGAAAGGAGAGTTGAGCGAGAGTTGTTGTGGAGATTCCGAAGAGGGAGATATGGGACGGAGACAAAGGGCGTGGAGGAGAAGTGATATCGGTCCATTTATAGGGATATCAAAATCACTAAAAATAGTAAAGTAGAATTATATGGATATATCAATTTGATACTCATACACCAAATTACCAAACACGGATATCAAATACGTAATATCTATACTCATATATGATATTAGGATATGGGAACCAAACATGCCCTAGTCATTATCATTTTAAAGCCCTACGATAAAAACAGTATGACTAGTAGAGTGATTAATGACGTTCAAAAGCAAACTATAGTTGAATGAAGGAAAAGAAAGGTAGTCCACTTTCTTTGGTAAAATAAAACATGGTCCAAAGAAGCCGACCCATTTGGTGAGAAAAAGCTATTGGTAATAATTTGGGGAGATGGTTGCTGTCAGGTTCTTTATATGCACACTTTTATAGGCTTATCTGCTGAAGCTGAAGTCATCAATTTGGTGATTATTTGGGTGAATGGGTGCAATGTTGATATATCAAGGTTGATGTCTACTATTTATATTGTCGTGGTTATACTAACTTACGTACATGTTATTGCGTTCAGATTTATTAGGCAACTATTTTTCTTACAGAAGCCAACCAAGTTCACAAGGATCCGCCAACAACATAACTTAGATTGGTTTATAAACAAGCAAGATACAATTGGTAGTGGCGGCCAGAGAGACTGTTCAAGTAAGTACCACAAAAGGAGAAAAAGCAAATAAAGCCAATTGAAGTGAAGACTTTCTTGCATTGTTCACGTGGGTTGAACGATGCGAGTTCTGTTTTTAGGGCACATAAATGTTGTTTTACTTACGTGGTCCAATGATACTATTGAAGTAAAATTCAATTTGAGTCCCCATGAAAGGACAATGAAGGGAAGGGTAACGTGAGGTTTGAGGGGAAAGGGGATACTGAGAGAGACGCTACAACTAAAAAATTGGGAGCTGGGGGAGGGGAGAGATAGAAAGTGGATAAGCGAATCGAAATAAAGAGAGGGTGTTTTTATGTTCAGTAGGTCAATCAAACTTCAAAAGAATATAAACTCAACCATGAATAACAGCAAGGATAACCAATGAGACAGCTTGGACGAAATCCAGTTTATTTAAAATCCCGATGAACCTGCGTGCGTTATGTACAACTCAATTTGTAAGTTTAGCTTCAAAGACTTTGGTTTCTGGTGAAATCACCAAAGGTTGTGTGGATAGTGCACGGACCCTGTTGTATACTAGCATAATAATCCATAACTAGTATAATATCCGCACAACCTTGTGCGGGTTTTGATCTTGAAAATTCACCATCGGTACATGATTTTTTTTTAATTTTCGATTACAAATTAAGTCTTTTTTTAAATTACTTTATTAAAATTTCGGTGGGTTGAGAAAAATCCCGGAAAGGACACGTTGCAAAAAACGCTTATGCTTTATTATATAAGATAAGATAAGATTATATTGAGATATAAATTAAAAAAAAAACAAATGTGATTAATTGACTTTTAATTTAAGTGGGAAGATTTAGTGTAAATTAAGAGTTTTAATTATCTTTAAAATATTCCTAATTATTTTAAATTTTTAAAAAGATTTAGGTGGGCTTGGAGAATTCTGGCACTGACATATGGGCATATGGCAGAAAGTCCTCTTCTTTAATAGATATAAAATAAGATTCTACCGCCGTCAGCCTGCCATCAGTATAATATCCAATTGAATTGTCCATTTAAGTATTTTAAATTTTGATTGATTAATTTAATTATTAAACTAAAATTGTAATGAAAATAATGAGCTAATAATGCATTTTTAATAATGTAGACTAAGTGTACTCTCTAATTTTTATCATGTAGACTATGTATACACTTTTAATTTTAATTATTAAAAAAAAATTATTGTATTAAATGATATTTTTTAATAATTCTAGGAAGAAGGAAAACAAATTATATGCTCAACTTTATGTACCCAACTTCACTCATGTGCTCAACTTTATGTACCCAATTTTACTAGTGTATCCAACTTCGTTTACCTAACGTACTTCTTGGAATTGGGTAAGTGGAATCGGTTAACTGAAATTGGGTAATCGGATTGGATAATTAAAATTTAGATGATTGAAATTGAATCATTGGAATTGGGTAATCAAATTGGGTAATTGAATTGAATAATTGAAATAGAGTAATCGAATTGGGTAAACAAAGTTGGTTACGTGGGTGACGTTGGCCCAACATTCATCTTCAAGTGCGGAATTTTAAGATTATCACAACTTGTTTTAGTTTTGATAGTAAAGATTCTTTTGAAATTTTGGATTGGTGGAAGAAAGCAATCCCAAAATATCCAATCTTAGTGAAAATTGTACAATAACTCATGGTCGTACCCACATCAGCGGTTGCCGTGGAGCAAGCATTTAGCCAAGGAGGGAACATGCTCAATTACAAGATAACCCAATTGAAGCCCGAAAAGTTGGAGGCGCAAGTTTGTATTCAAGATTGGATAAGAATGGAGAAGCGGAAACAACGGAATGCCTCGGTGTATGACTCAAAATCGGATTTCATCACCGATGATGCGGGCACGACTTCCAAGTACGAGGCCGAAAGGTAAGCGGGGTAACGAAAACAACTCGGAAGTCCGAAAAAGGTAAGTAAAGGTAAGAGAATTATGTGGACTTTGATTCGTCTTAAACCCGAGAGAAGACATAGGCAACCGGAAAACCGGTTCAATCCCTCTTTTTAATTACAGTACCGTTGGTTTTTTTTAATTACAATATCGTTGGTTTTTTTTAACAACCCGATGCTAAACCGACAAACCGACAATTTGTCAGTTTGGATACTGCCGGTTTAGGTTTATGTTTGTCCTAATATCAAACCTACATCGGCGGTTTGTAAATCTAAACTGCCCGTTTAGGTTTACATTCCAAGTTGGTACATGAGTGAGGTTGAGTACATGAAGTTGGGTATATGATTTTTTTTTTCTTCTGGTTCTCTTTTATTGTAGAGAGAAAACTTTATTTAAAAAAACATATGAAGTTGGGTATATGATTTTTTTTTCTCTCTACAATAAAAGAGAACCAGAAGAATAATTTATCTCTATACTAATGAGATAAGTTATTCTTACCGTGATTTATTTTTAATGAATCTTTTAAATCTCAACTATTTTTATAATAGTAAGTTTAAGAATTTTTTAAATATATGAAATTGCACCAAATATAAAACAAATTACTTCTAAAAACTTAAGGTTAAACCAAATGTGTTTTTTTTTTTTTTGAAAATGTAATTGTATTAGAGGGAATATATAACGGTTACAAGATGCAAGAAGCAGTTACAATCTCAGCAACATGGGAGCAAAAAACAGTTCAAGAGAAAAGCAAGGAGGGTGGGGGTGGGAGGCTATTTAGGCGAGCTGCAAGTTTAACATGCTAGCAGTGGCAAGAGGGGGATGTTCTGTCCTTCCAGTTTGTTCGAAGTGGAGTTTGATGGATCTAATGATAGCACCAGCACAATCGATCGCTCTGGTGAAGGTATTATCATAGATCAGCCTGTTCCTCGCATTCCAAACATGATAAATGAACGAAGTGATGGAGGCAATACGGATCCTGTCCAGTAGGTTGGGTCGCTTGTGCGTCCAGGAGGCAAGCCACTCCCAGGGGTTGTAGATATAGGGGGCGGGATAAGGGGTTTTGGTCCATCGGGAAACAATGTCCAGGACAAGAGACCCATAGCTGCAGTGAGTCCAGAGATGGTCGTCTTTTTCCGTTGTACTGCAGCACAACTTACAAGTATCCTCAGCAATCAAATTCCAGGCCTTGAGCGTGGCGAGAGTTGGAAGGCGTTTTAGTGAGGCAAGCCAGGCGATATAGCAACTTTTAGGGGTATTTGATTTGAGCCAGATTGCTTTGTAGGGAGATTGGAGGCTTGGAGAAGGGGCAAGTTAGTAACTTGCATACGCAGTCTTATGGGAGAAGGGGGTGGGATTGGTGGATACTGCGTTACATCTCAGGCGAGCAGCAAGGCATGGGGGCATGTCTCTCTTTGTGGCAAGTAAGGCTTTTCAGAATGCACTATGGTGCGGCTTGGGGTTGCAATTCCAAATGGAGTTCCCTTTGATAAGGTGACGGTTAGCCCATTTGACCCAGATGTTGTCACCGCCTCTATCCAAGTCAAAGATGAGCTTTGCGAAGGCAACCTTATTCCTAGCAACGAGATCAGGGAAGCCAAGGCCCCCCACGTCTGTGGCAGTACAGATAGTGGACCATGCAACCAAGGCTCAGTTGTTGTTGACAGTTCCCGCCCAGAAATAAGATCTAATGAGGCTATTGATCGTACTAATCACCTTCACTGGAAGCATGAACATAGAACTCCAATAGTGGCTGAGTGAGAAGAGTATGGACTTAACAATCTGCGCCCTACCCGCATAAGAAAGGGACTTTGCGTTCCAGGATAGAATGCGGTTAGTGATTTTGTGAATTAAGGGTTGATAATCGCTAATCAAAAGACGCTTACTACCAATCGGGACCCCAAGGTAATGGAAGGGAAGTGAGCCCAAGGACATTCCAATAAGGCTGACAACCCTATCACGATCGACAGTACTCATCCCTCCAGAGAAGATTCTAGACTTGGAAGGGTTCATCACCAGCCCTGAAACACGTCCAAATTGGTCAAGTGTATCTTTAAGGATTTGAATAGACGGGATATTACCTCTACAAAGTAGAATGAGGTCATCAGCAAAGGTTAAGTGAGTAATGGAAGGTGAGGAGCATTTAGGATGGTGATTAAACTCAGGGTTTGAGGTATTGGTTATGATCAACGTGGTGAGGAACTCCATTGCAATTACAAAAAGAGGGGGGAAAGAGGGCAGCCTTGCCTCAAACCACGACTTCCCGTGAAGTGGCCGGCCAAGGAGCCATTAACATTGACCGAGAAGGAAGCGGTGGTAATACACTCTTTAATCAAGCCAATGAAGTGACCAGGGAAACTCATACTGTGCAGACAATAGATGATGAAGTCATGACTCACAGTATCAAAAGCCTTAGAGATGTCGACCTTCATCGCAAATCTTGGGGATATATGCTTTCTACCATACTTGTGGAGCAGCTCTTGACAAAGTAGAACATTGTGTTGGATGGATCTTTGTGCTACAAAAGTCCCTTGATTGGAGCTTATAATGTTGGGAAGTATGGTGTTGATGCGATTGGATAAGATCTTGGCGATCGTCTTATAGATGGCATTGCAGCAGGAGATGGGGCGGTAGTCCGAGGGCTCTAGTGGACTATCACGCTTAGCGATGAGGGATATAGAGGTATGATTAATTTGCTTAAGCATACGTCCGTTGGTGAAGAAGTCAGTGACAGCCTTAGAGAAGTCATGTTGAACAATCCCCCATGCCGACTTGAAGAAAAGAGAGCCATACCCATCAGGGCCGGGCGCCTTGTTAGCCCCAATGCTGAAGATTGCGGATTTAATCTCCTTCAGGTTAACCACACCATCAAGTGTAGCAGCATCCTCAGGACTTAGTCGGGGAAGGGTAATATTGGGGATGGGAGGTTGGGGTGTGCGTATAGGTGGGTTAAGGGCCTGTTTGAAGTAGTTTGCAAAAGTGTTGGAGATGGACACAGGGTCCATGGTCAAGGACCCGTTGCTGGCTCCGATTGTGTTAATATGATTGGCACTTCTACGGTTCTTGATGCCCCTGAGGAAGAAGGAGGAACATTGATCCCCATGTTTTATCCAGTTGATCTTAGAGAGCTGTGCCAGCATGGTCATGAGAGTTTTGTTGCTTTCGATCAATGTAGACGAAAGAGATTTCTCCTCCTCCTGAAGAGCAATGTCGTGAAGGTTAGCTTGCAGTTGGAACTGGGAAGAATGGAGTTGGGTTCGAAGGTCGTTTATGTTAGATTGGATCTCCTCCATCTTCGCACTAGGAAACTTCTTGAGCATTGGTTTGAGAATCTTCAGTTTTCTAGCAAGGATAAACATAGGGTTGCCTTCAACCACCGTGCTCCAAGCCCTCCCAACACAGTCCAGGAAACTCTCATGATTAACCCAAGTGTTATTGAATCTAAAAGGGATGTTCCTCGAGACCGAGACAGCTTCAGTGAGGAGAAGAGCCGGAGAGTGATCTGAAGTGTCTAGAGGATCAAAGTGGGCCTTTGCTTGGGGAAAAATCAGGTGCCAATCCTCGTTGGTGATGATGCGATCGAGCTTGCACCAGATACGAGCCCCCACTTGCTTGTTATTCCAGGTATATTTACATCCGGAGTATGGGATGTCAGAGAGCTGATTTTGCTCAAAGCAAGTGGCCAGTTCCGAAGAAGTTTGTGTGATATTGGGCATGCCTTGGAAGGATTTTTCATCAGGTGTGAGAGTTACGTTGAAGTCCCCCAACAAAGCCCAGGGAGAGGAGGAGTTGAGCAGCCGTAGCATAGATATTGTGGACCATAGTGCCGTCCTATCCTCAGGCCTATTATGAGCATAGATGAAAGAGATCTCAGCGGAAGATGGAAGGCTACCATTGGAGATTGGTTGCGAAATATGATAGTGTATAATCTGGTCAGTCATTATGGTAGTGGTAAGGTTGATCCTAGCAGGGTTCCACCATACCCATATTCGACAGTTATGGGCAAGGGATGAGTTAGAAACATGTTTCCAAGAGGGAAAGAGAGATGAGGCGAGGCTCTTTTCATTGCCGGACCTAAGTCTGGTTTCCAAGATAGCAAGAAGATCAAGGTTATGCTTCTTAGCAAGGGATTGAATAACTCTTTGCTTAGCGGGATCATTTAGACCCCGAATGTTCCAGGAACATAGACGGACTAACATTAAACATTTTGGTTTGAGCCTTGAATAGCACTTGCTGTCAAGGAAGGGGAAGTTGAGGTAGAGACGGTGATGTTTGGGGATGGATGGGGGGAGATAGAGGTGGGGTCGGGGGAAGTGGAGGCAGGGAGGTGATGATCTCCAGGAGGAGGAGATATCAAGGAATTCATATGGTTAGGATTAAGAGTTTTTTGGGGGGCGGGAATCTTGGGTGGGAGGTTAGAAGGAGGAGTAGACGCTAGGGTTTGCTGGGAAGCAGGATGGAGTGAGTGTTGGTGGGGAACGCCTTTAGAGACTACAGGCGCCCGAGGGCCTATAGGATCAGAGCTCAGGGATATCCTCTTGGATATGTCCGGAGTGGGGAGTATTGGTTCGGTATTAGGGTTAGGGTTTTGAGGCTTAGCGGATCTGGCGGTTTTGGAGTGTAGCATCTTTTGGTTGTCCTCATTCACCATAGTAGACTTGCAGCAATGGCCAAATAATTTGCAAACATCACAACACGAAGGGAGCCAATCGTATGTGACCTTCTGAATAAAGGATAGTCCATCCGGCCCAGCGAGAGTGAGCTCCCGAAGCAATGGACGAGCAACATGAATATCCACGAGGGTTCTAGCGTA
This sequence comes from Fagopyrum esculentum, assembly GCA_033239045.1. NCBI lineage: Eukaryota > Viridiplantae > Streptophyta > Magnoliopsida > Caryophyllales > Polygonaceae > Fagopyrum > Fagopyrum esculentum. Next base: position 9,560,647 of record BSUD01000001.1, read on the forward strand.
GCCAAGCCTCTCTTGGTTAGCAGAACAAGTGTCAGTGAGTATGGGGGTGCCCAATGCGGAGCCAATCTTCGCAAGCATGTGTTTGGACCAGAACCTGTAGTCCAAGTCATGTAAGGCAACCCAGATAGGAAGCGAGGAGAGGCTCGAGTAGTCCAGAGGCAGATCCTTGGTCCACCGTTTCAACAAGAGGGTAGTGGATCCATTTGTAGTCCAAGGGCTATCAAAGAGGATAGAGTTGAGGTCATCCTCAGAGGTGAAGTGGAACACAAATATACCCTTATCATTACGAAGGATCTTAGGTGTTGCGATGGAGTTCCAGTTCTCAGCAACGAACTTAACCATGCGTTGGTAAGAAATAGGGCTTCCAAGGGGAAACCCTACAAGGGATAATTGCCATTTCGTCATGGCCTCCATCACATCTTCCTCAGAGAATGGAATGATACCAGATTCGAGTCCAGGGGTGTAAGTTAGGGGGATGTGGTTCCAAGGGGAAACCCTACAAGCTTAATGGTGTGTCGGCGGGATCTCCTAGAGCCAGCCATGGGGAGGCAGACTAGGAGGGGCGGGGCGCGGCCTGGGGGCCGCACTGGGGTGGGACGACGACCTTACACCGGAGCCGCCAGGAGAGAGAACAGAGCGTTTTGCAATTGGAGTCCAAACATGTGTTTTACTTTTCCCAAAATACATATTCTTAAAAATTAATTTGAGATAATTAAGTTAAGAATGTTTTTTTATTAGAAATATAGTTTTAATTGATTAAACTAAATAAGAGAGAATTCTCTTAACTGCTCATATCCCTAAATTAACATTTCAAATAAAAAAGGTATTTAAGGTGGAATTTTCCCCATTTACAAAGATAAGCCTCGCTTTTCATCAAGAAACCTATGTATATATAGTATGCAATATGTTATTAAAATTTAACAATCGGATTTTATAAACATTTAAAAAAAATTAAGAACATGGGACAAATTTTTTTAAAAAAAAATGTTAACTATACGGATATCAGACAATATTTTCCAAATTAATTAATTTAAATCAAATATGTTGATAATATTTATTGTATTTAAGTTAGAATTTTGTCCCAGTTTACTTCTCATCAAGAAAACTATAAATAGACATATTGTTAATGGGCAACAAAATCATTGCAGCCTTATCACATTCTAGCTAGGTTCATGCATTTTGCCAGTTCCTCTTGAGGACCACGAATATTGTACCTATCATACTTTAATAGCAGTAATATGCTGTTAATATCCTAGAAGGAACGAACCCTAGCTTAATTGCGCATCTCCAAAAACCCTAATTTCTATTTCTAGGGTTCAATTATGAGTTTATGAGTTCAGAATATTTAATTCCAAGTTAATAGCTTTCTGGCAGCTTATTGATCAACTACTCCGTATTGTTTAGGGTTGATAAATCAGAACTAATAAAGGAGAGGCGCAATTTCAAAGATAGGGAACAGTGTAAACTATCATCATATTTGATATAGCTCATTGATTCCAGATATTATCAAAAAGCCCTAATTGTCTCTTACAAAAGCTAAACAGTTCTCCAGTTTTGCAGAAGCTGACAGAAATGCTCCAGGCTAATAATGAGGCAGTGTTTTTGTGAGCGCGTGCCTTTTCTTGCCACTTTAATTGACTGTTTTTTAGGTTGAGAAGGAAATTTTCCGATAGTATTTGTACAAGTGATTTGACAAAGAGGAATTGAATCTCCAAAAATTCTTCAAGTTTTGATCCTAATACTAAGCTCTAGGGCTTTTGATTTAACTACACGTACAGGAAGTACAAAGACTGGCTGTTGATGAAGTGTAACAAGTACGTACAGAGAAGGCATGTGAGGGTTAGATATTGGTATACGCTGACAGCTGTAGGTGTACGAGCGGATGAGGATCCAAAAAGGAGAGATGTTTAAGAGCTAGAGTAGAATGGATAATCCTAATGTTATTTTTTGGTACAATAAATTATATAGATGTTGATATATGGCACTACAGTAGTACAGCCACTACATACTGACTACTGAGCATCAAGGAGACAGTGCTCTTGCTTCAATGAAAGTGGAAAAGAATAGGTAACAGTACGATTTATGTTGAGAGACCTAATCTAAAACCAAAATTTCAAATGGTAAAACCTAGAAGTGCTATGTGTGTGCAGGCTAGAAGCAACAAAGAGAACAGCAAAACCACGAAAAATATATTTATTTTGACTGATGTGAAACACACCTTCCTATTGTAAAACCGAGCTCGTGACCAGTAAAGAATCATGCGGCTTGCCTTTACCAACTCAGACTTTATTTTTCACCCAAATGAAGAGGTGGAGACAGGGTTTGAGCACTGAACCTTCCGACATCCTTCAACCCGCTTTCACCCGGCCGTCCCAACTGGGTCCATGGGGAGATGCCACTTTTGAGGCCTGCGCTACATGCCACGTGGAGGTGGAGTCAAATTGCCTTCTTTTGCAAAGACTGCCACGTGGCAAGGGGAGGTTGATGGAAGCTTCGGGTCTAGGGTTGTTCAAATTGTAACAACTAATTTGAACCAGTCCTGGAAGCCAAACCCGGTCTAAGTTTTTTTAAGACCGGGGTTTGTCTTCGGTCCAAGTTGTTTTTAAGTATGGGTTAGGGTCAGGCAGTTCAAAACCTGTTCGGTTTGGACCTAACTATTTGAAAAAAATAATAGTACTAACTCAATGAATTGAATCTCGAATCCAAGAGCTCTTTGCACGCTTCTGCCTTTTTTAATTTTCATATGAGATCCGTCAACCATGCCCGTTCAACAATCTTCCCGCTCTTCCACTCCTCGAGTATTACTTCAAGTGTTCAACTCCACTTCTCAGATTAACTTTGTTGCTCTGGTCCTTTGCTTGAGTTCCTCACTCTAAGGGTGTCAATGGGACATAAATTCCCGATACCCGATGAGGAGCACCAGTACATAGAGAAGGATGAGGAAAATAAATGGGAATGAGAATAGGATGAGGATAAACGTCATTTCCCGAATGGGGATGCGAATGAGGTTAGAGGTCCCACTCCAATCCTTTCTTTGTTAGGATTACCACGGGAATCCCGAATAAGTAGATTAAATGGGAAGAATAATGTTGATTTATAGTTTTGAAACATAATTGACAAATATTTTTAATACTTTTATGATTGTATTTTATTAAAAAGGATTAGTATTTTTTGATTTTATTTTAAATATATTATCTATACAACGAGTTCCTGTATTTAACTCATGTGAATTTATGAATTGAAAATTTAACAAGAAAACTTACGGAAAAAACCAACGGTGACTAATGAGAGTGCACGTGTTTAGTGTGATTCGTAAACATTCTGTTGTAATACTTCCCACGTGGAAGCTAGTATAAATACTTGTAACAGATGATGATCAATACACAGATTCTATTCTCTCATTTTTCTCTTTCTCCAATATTCAGATTGTGACATGGTATCAGATTTTCACATCTGAGCATGACTTCGAAATCTCTTCCCCCTTCTTCTAACAATGTCACCAACATTAATCCACCAGATTCATCTCTTTCTTCATCCAATTATGATCAATTTGACATGCATCACTCTGATGCTCCTTCTCTTAAACTTTCCACCACTCTCCTTACTCCAATCAATTACAACCGATGGAAACGTTCGGTTGAGGTATCTTTGCTTGTGAAAAACAAATTAGGTTTTGTCACTGGTGCTTGTAAACGTCCATCATCAGATGCAAAGTTGATAGCAAAGTGGAATCAATACAACAATATGTTGATATCTTGACTTCTTCATTCAGTTGATCGAGAAATAGCTGAATCTATTCTCTATTGTAAATCCGCTGCACAAATCTGGTCTGAGCTTGGTGCCAGGTATGGAAAATCCACTCGAACTCATCTTTATCAACTTCAAAAAGATCTCAGTTCGATTTCTCAAGTCAATGCTTCTATTAAGTCTTATTTCACTCGATTAAAAATCTTATGGGATGAATATCTTCTTGCTGTTGAAGATCAAGTTTGTTCTTGTGGCTCAAATGAAACTGCTATATTGTTTCTCAAAAATCAACAACTATTGCAATTTCTTGTTGGTCTTAAGGATTCTTTTGCTATGCTGAGATCTAACATCCTGATGATGTCTCCTTCTCCAAGTCTTGATGATGTCTATGAGCTTGCTCTTCAGGATGAATCTCATAGAAGTCTTACTTCTTTCACTATGGTTGACAATGATACTACTGCATTATATTCTAATAATCGAAGCTCTTCTAAATCTACTTCTAAGAATCATACCTCATCTCTATTTTGTGAGCATTGCAAAGCTAAAAATCATACTATAGAGAAATGTTGGAAGCTTCATGGTTATCCAACTCATGCAATTCCTAGAGTTGCATTCTGTGAGCACTGCAAGATTGCAGGTCACACCACTACAGCTGCCATAAGTTTCTCTCAAGATCAGGTTTCACAATTGTTATCTATCTGCACAAACCTTCTCCAATTGACTCCAAAGAAGATCACATATCTTTTCTGGCTTGTAAACCTTTTTGCCTTTTTTTCTTCTAGCTTAAAAACACACTGAATTATAGACAGTGGTGCTACTAATCATATTACTCCTTATCTTGAGCTTTTTTACCACATACAAGGTTGTCACATCTCCACTGTCTATACCATGCCTAATGATACTAAAGCTTAAGTCACACATGTTGGTACTATCCATTTGCAACCTGACATTACCTTACTTGATGTGTTAGATGTTCTTGAGTTCAATTTTTTTATTTTTATCTAGTCCATAAATTATCTATTGATCTTCCCTACTCATGTTAACTTCTCTTCTGGCACATGTTCCATTTAGGCCCTTTGGATGAGACTGCCACTTGTGATTGGTAAAGCATACAAAGGAATATATGTGGTGGACAAGACTCTTATTCCATGATCTACCAATTCTTGCCACACTGTTTATATTCTTATACAACTTTCTTCTTACTCCTGTTTTACTGCACAATGTAATTTGACTCTTAAACTATGGCATTGTTGCCTAGGCCACATTCCATTTGATAGACTTTCATACATTGATGCTATTCATGTCAAAAATAAACATAACTCAGTTTGTCAAATATGTCCTCAAGCAATGTAAACATCCCTTTCCTATTTCTTCAACTCATTCTTTCCATGCTTTTGATCTCATTCATATTGACACTTGGGGTCCATATAAGCAATCCACATACAATGGCTTTTCTTACTTTCTAACTATTGTTGATGACTTTACTCGGTGCACATGGACTTATCTCATGGCCAATAAATCCAATGCCTTACCTTTGCTAACTTCTTTTCTCAACCTTGTTAAAATACAATTCCATAAGCATGTCAAGATTATTCGATCACACAATGCTTCTGAATTTCTTAGTAAAGCTGCTCTCACTTTATACTCTCAAGAAGGCATTGTTCATCACACTTCTTGTTCTTATGCACCTCAGCAGAATGGTGTTGTTGAGCGAAAACACAAACACATTCTTGAAATAGCTCGAGCCTTATATCACCAATCACATATACCTTTACTTTACTGGGGAGAATGCATACTTACTGCTACACATATTATCAACCGATCTCCTCTTTCCATTCTTCATAATTAATCTCCCTATGAACTCTTATTTCACAAACCACCTAATTACTCTCATTTACGGGTCTTTGGTTGTCTATCTTTTGCCAACACTAAGCCTATTCACAGAGATAAGTTCATGTGTTTTCATGGGCTATCCATATGGAAAGAAAGATTTCAAGGTTTTATCTCTTACATCAAAAGATGCATATTCTTCTCGTGATGTTACTTTCCATGAAACTGTGTTTCCTTTTCACCACAAATAGTCTTCCTCTATCCCCCTACCCTTCATTCCTTCTACCACCTTTGATACATCTATTTTTCTTTCTTCTTCTTCATCTTCAAATTTAACCAAATATACTTTCATCTCCAGAATTCATCACCTCTCCTACATCTCTAGATACTTCCATATCTTCTTCCTCTTCTCCTAGCTTACCACCACATTCTTCTCCTATGCTTGTATCACCTCCTTCAGCTTCCATTCCTCCTCTCAGAAGATCATTTCGTTCTCATCATGCTCCACATTATCTCTAGGACTCTGTCTGCTCCTATAGTGATTGTTCTTCACCATCATCAGGTATATCTCTTTCTTCCCTCTCTTCTCTACCAACTAACCATGCCTTTCTTTCATCTTTTGCCTCTTACACTGAACCTACCTCTTATAAAGAAGCTTTTTAAGATCCTTATTGCGTGACTACAATGCACACAAAATATAAAGCCTTACAGGACAATCATACCTGGGATCTTGTTCCTTTACCTCCAACCAAGAAAACCATCGGTGTAAATGGGTTTACAAGGTCAAACTTAAGGCTGATGGTACTTTGGAAAGATACAAAGCATGACTTGTTGCTAAAGGCTATACACAACAGGTTGGCATTGATTTTCATGAAACATTTTCACCAGTGGTTAAAATGACAACAACCAGGAGTATTATTGTGTGGTTGCTACTAAGTCCTGGAAATTGCATCAATTAGATGTAAACAATCCATTTCTGCATAGAGATTTGCATAAAGATGTGTATATGGCTTTGCCTCCTGGTATTCCTAATCCTTTATCTCTTGTTGGTAAGCTGCAAAAATCTCTCTATGGCCTCAAACCGGCTTCTCAATAGTGGTTTAATAAGCTTACTCAAGCTCTTATTCACCAAGAATTTCTACAGTCTAAAAATGGCTATTCTTTGTTTACTCAAAGAAATGGATCACTCATCACTATTATTGTCATTTATGTTGATGATCTATTGATTATTAGATAAGATAATGACAACATTGATCGATTAAAAGTGTATCTGGATACATCCTTTAGTGTTAAGAAATTGGGGATATTACACTATTTTCTGGGCATTGAGATAAGTCATGTTGGTACTGGCATTCTTATGACACAAAAGAAATTTACTCTTGAATTATTAAGGGATGCTCAGTTACATGATGATAAGATTACAAACACTCCACTTCCTCTCAATCTCAAACTCATGTCTGATGATGACAGTTCATTATTGACAGATGCTACAGAATACAAATGTTTAGTTGGAAAGCTGAATTTTCTCACTCACACTCAACCTGATTTAAGTTATGTTGTTCTGTGCTTAAGTAAGTTCATGCAAAGTCCTCGATTTAGTCACTTGCAAGCCTTGCATCATACTCTCAAGTATGTCAAAGGAACCACTGATCATGGCATTCTTCTCAATGGTTGCAACTTTGATTGGGCCTCTTGTCCGACTACCAGGCGATCTGTTGGTGGCTTTGTACTCTTTGGTCAATCCCCAGTCAGCTGAAAGTCTAAGAAAAAAGGCACATTTTCTCGCAGTTCAGCTGAAGCAGAATATAGGGCAATGGCTTGTGCAGCTACTGAAGTCACTTGGTTGGTTCGTCTTCTTCAGGATCTTGGTGTTTCACTTCCTCAGCCTATTCGTCTCTGCGACAACAAATCATCAATTCAGCTTGCTCATAACCCTGTGTTCCACGAAAGGACTAAACACATTGAGATAGACTGTCACTTTACTCGTGTCAAAGTCATGAAAGGCCTCTTGGAGCCGCATTATGCACCTACTTCTCAACAATCTCACCAAAGTTCTTCCTTCTGCTCAACAGAATGCTCTTCTCTCCAAACTTGGCATGTCTCTCCTTCCAAGCTTGGCATGTCTCTCCTTCCAAGCTTGTAGGGGTTAATGAGAATGCATGTGTTTAGTGTAATTTGTAAACATTCTGTTGTAACAACCTTCCCGCGTGGAATCTAGTATAAATATTTATAACAGATGATGATCAATACACATATTCTATTCTCTCATTTATCTCTTTCTCCAATACTCAGATTATGCCAGTGACTATAAATGAAGAAACTTAGGCAGGGATGGGGATTCCCCAGCAAGGACAAATATTGGACGGGGATGAGTACAACCTATAATCCCCGGCAGGGACGAATATCCGAACTCGCCCCTTGACACCTATACTCACTGTCATCTTTGTTCAACTCTTCCACTTCTCAATTCGATTCTACTCTTCCTCGTTCGACATCTTCGTTCAGTCTTCCTCCCTCCCGCATTATGACCGCTTGCTTTAGTTTCCCACTGTCCGGTGTTACTCAACATGTGTGCATCACTGACGTTACTTGCCCGAGTCCCCTACTTCTTATTTTCACATGTGACATGTATAATTTTGAAAGGGTGAAGGATCATTGACCGATTGAAAGTTGGAACATAATGCATTGCAGAAGATAAGGGAATATTGATTAACAGTTATGCTCAATAACTAAATAGTATTGACTTTGTGGTTTTTGTGCGGTGTAACCGACAACCAAAGTGATGTCTTATTTGGAACTTTAAAATTAAAGAAAGATTTATTATTATTATTATTATTATTATTATTATTATTATTATTATTATTATTATTATTATTATTAGTTGTGACAACATTAGTCTTACGGGATAGGTTTGGGTGAAGGTCGGTCGAGTCCAATGGTGACTATAGTATTGACTTTGTCGTAAGACTAATGCTGTCGCAAACATCTTAGTGAACTAGGCTTTTGAGTTTCTTTTAGGCTTTCATGTATTGTTCGACTATCCACGGTGCACTTATTGCTAAAATCATTTCAATTTTATCACAATCTTTATCAAACATGAATATTGAAATGAACCATGTTCTCCTTCCCGAGTCACTTTAAGGGTAAAAGTCTAAATTACCTGGAAATTCTTCGATAGTAGTGGTGTGTCAACGAGCAACCCTCAACAATTCAGGCAGTGCAAATAACCTAATTTCCTTTTCTGAGTAGTTAATTTTATTTACCAATTAGAGGAAATGTGTTATTTACATGTATGTTTTAGGAAATTAGAGGAAATGTGTTATTTACATGTATGTTTTAGGTCAAGTGTGTTTTAGGCTTTTTAACATATGTAAAGATATAATTGTCCTTTTTTAATATATATATATATTAAGATCTTTTATGTAAATAACAAAATTAACCGAATACTGATACAATATCCTTATAAGAGATTCAATATTTATATTAATATAATATCCTAATTCGTGCATTTTTTACAATGTACGGAAATTTAATAATTGTATTGTCAATTAGTTAATATTTACACATTTTATTATGTAGTTAAGTTTAATTTCATGGAAATATATTAATATGCTTACTTTAGAGATGTTCTGTGTAGTCAAAACAAAGTTTATATAGATTATATAACTTATTAAATTGTAGAAATATTCAGTTGTGTAGAGACATTTGTGTAAAGTATTAAAGTGAAACTATTTTTTATAAGAAAATATCCGGAAGATATTGTGAAATAATGGAGAATATATTCTTTAATTATTAAAAATTAGTTGAGAAGATATGGGTTGTTATTTTTTATGGCGATACACGTATATTGGTGGGTGTATTAATAAGAACATATCCATATGTTTTGGTACTTAAGTTTAATTTTGTGTAAGTTTTAGTATGTGTTTGAAAATATTTTGTGTTGTTATGATTAAATTTGTGTAGCTAGATTACGTAACATAATAAAAATGATTCTCGGATATTAGGCCATCTCCAATAAGGGGGTTATATGTCCCTTTAGCCCTACTTTATTATAAAATGGATTCAATTTTGCTCCTCCAACTTTGAGGGGTGATATTACCCACCAATAGAAATGCTTCATTATCATTGTTTTTTACTTTAAAAAAAATAGAAAATCAATTATTTTTAGCTTTATTAAAAGAAATGATAATGAATCATTTCTATTGGTGGGTAATATCACCGCCTCAAAGTGGAGGGTGAACAAAATTGGATCCAAAATGGATTCAATTTTACAAAGGGCTATATATAATCCTCAAGGTTACCAACTCTTCAAGTGGGATCACCATATTAAACCCATTTGCTCTCTCTTTTTAAAAAAAAATAATGCAACAACTCCCCATTCAATAAATATCCACTTGCTCCCTTATAATCTATATACATATATTAAAGCCAAAGCATTTCCTTCAACGTGGATAATCCTAAGTTATTATGTGCCATGTGGCATTTTCTTAGAATTTTCATTTTTTTTATTACAATATTCACACACATATATAATTGTCATAATCATTTTCATTTTTTTTACAATATTCACACACACGTGTGTGTGTATATATATATATATATATATATATATATATATATATATATATATATATATATATATATATATATTTTCCATAATCATTTATATCTTTTCAATTTTTAAAGAACCGTATCATCCATGGTTTTGGCATATGGAAATTAGATAGTGGGCCTTTTAGTTTTAATTAATTAATTTTCTTTCTCTACTTATCATTAAATTTTTTAAAAAACCATACATTCTAGCAGGCCCTTTCATCTATCTATTAAAATATTTATTAATAATTAAATTAATTATTTTCTTTCCCACCGTAACATCCATGCTTGCTAGCAAATGAAAATGAGATAGTGGGCATCTTTTAATTTTAATTAATTTATTTTCTTTCTCTATTTATCTTTAATTTTTATAAAGAAAACCATACATTCTAGGCTTTTCTAGCGTAATAGAACCGCGTGAGAAAACAGGGCTTCATTTCTAATAAACAAATTTTAGATCTCATTTTAGGGCAACAGGGGTTTCATTTCTCTCCTTCATCGTTCAGTAGAATACAGCCCTTATTCTGAAATTCACTTTCCTCATATTTTCACAAATTTTAGATCTCATTTCATTCTATGTATATTTGCTACTTTGGAATCGAATCTTCTTTGAGGTAAGTCATCGGATCTAATTGGAAATTCGAATAGCAACTCGCCATTTTCTTTAGATTCACTTTGCCCCATTTTTTCCTACTTTGGAATCGAATCTTCTTTGAGGTAAGTTATCGGATCTAATTGGAAATTGGAATAGCAACTCGCCATTTTCTTCAGATTCACTTTTCCCTATTTTTTCATACTTTGAAATCGAATCTTCTTTGAGGTAAGTCATCGGATCTAATTGGAAATTCGAATAGCAATTCACCATTTTCTTCAGATTCACTTTGCCCCATTTTTTGTCAAAATTAAAATCTCATTCCATTTGTATGTATACTTGCTGTTTTTGGAATCCTTATCATCACAATCGATTCTCCCATTTAGGTTATGGATATCATTGGATCTGAGTATCATAGATCTGTATATTTTCAAGGTAAGAACACAATTTCTCTCCTTTTTTTCTCCTTATAATTATATTGAGTTTCCACCTATATATATATAATCTGTATAATCTGTATTATAGATAAGTAAGGTTTTAAATTTAATTATAAAAGCAATTTAGATATACAAGATCATGTACTTTTACACCATAAAAATATCTTGCCAAAACTCAATTTATATACATCCTTTTTGAAAATATATCTGTTATCAAATTTTTGGTATTTATATTGATCATTCTAGATCCTTTTTTTTCACGCTGCACCTCTTCAGCTTTGCAAAGACTGAACAATGACTGATCTGTATAAACCCATTGATAATATCGGTGTTGGTAAAATCATAATGGTTCGTATTATACGTTTATACTCAAGAATCTCATTATCCGAGTTCTAAGTGTAAACCTGCACTTGAGATGGTTCTTATGAATGACAAGGTACCTTATTTTGATGTTTCATTTTATAAAAATAAAATTGAGTGAATTCTTGATTCACATAATCTTCTTTTTTTCCCCTATGTTAAATAACAATATTTTCAATTACTGAACATGCAGGGCTCTAAGATTGAAGCACAAGTACGATCATATATGATTTGGAGATTTGCCAAGTATTCCAAAGAATTCTCTACCATTACAATCTCTTCGTTTGAGCTTATTGAAAACAGTGGATCACTCAGATTTACCAAGCATAGTCAGAAAATTAGTTTCTTGCCCTATACTATAGTCACCACTTGTGACAACTTGGCTATTCCTAAGTACGGTTTTCACTTTGTTGACTTTTCAGACATTTTAACTGGCACGGTAGAATCCAATGTTTTGATTGGTATATTATTTATACTAGCTTCTTTATCTATTATTGTTAGTTCTTGCATATAAATTTATTAATATATTTTTAATTCATAATATTTATTTAGATATTATTGGTGAGCTTATTGAATTTGGAGATGTTGAATCAACTACAAAGGATGGAATTGTTAGGCAGCGGATTCATATCAAGTTGGAAGATCTCAGGTCTAATTGGTTACCCATTTTGAATTAATTTTAATTTAAAATTATGTGAAATATATAATATTTTTATTCATTTTGATTTGATACATCAATAATAAACTAAGTTGTACGCTTTGGGGAGAATATGCGATGCAGATAGTCTTATTATTGGAGACCATTGAACTAATAATAAATATTAAATATTTTTTCAGGGTTAAAATTTAGCCCCAATGATGTTATAATCCTTTGTTATTGGAGATGTCCTTAGTGTATTTTAAATCATTTTATGTAGTTAAAAAAACCGTATAAGTATTTACTTGTGTAAAGACATTGGTGTAATATATTTAAATTACGTTAATTTTGGTAAGAAAATATTTAATTATGTAAAGACATGTAATATCTTTAAATTACGCTAATTTAGAGAATCAAATATTTATTTGTGTAAAGACATTTGTGTAATATATTTAGGCACAATATATTGATGGAGGCATTGGTGTTTCCGTTTCATCCGTGTAACATAAGCTAAATCAAATCATTTTGAGAGTTGTTCTTCATGTGACAAATTTAAATTGATAGATGCTAAATTGAAGCAGTTTTAGAGAAACGTACCGGTGGCTTGAATAGTGCGAATCCGTTAACGTGATTTTGCTCCAATTCTTAAATGGAATGACGCCTTTATGAGCCTGGGAAAATTGCCAACTTAACTACAGAAAAAAACTATGTTAGAATTAGAACACGCAATCGTAATTCAGTAACATGAAACAACATGCCATTTGTTGGATATACACAAGCAAGTGAAAAAGAGACTAGTTAGGACTTGAGCAGCTATACACATACACTCGGCTTAAGTTCAACCAAGGCTACAATGACTAGTATTGTTGGAATCAATTTTAGTAACTTGTGCCGGAAGAATTTTCTGGACAATTTTTCGGTGGACTCCGATCAAAACAAATGTCGGAAAACGGAAATGTTAGTTTTGTGGTTCCGAGTAAAACAATTTGGTATACTCATATGTCTGCAATGATGTCCAAATGAATAAGAAATTAATGTCCAAAGATGAGTGTATTAAATGTATATTGGGAGAATTAATTGTGGAGAAACATGTCCTTCATCGACAATGTGGAGATTGATATATATATATATATACACGTGTGTGTGTGAATAAGCATATTATGGTTAACAAAGTCTATAGAGAGACACTCAAGTGTTTGATAAGTTGCGCGCCGAGGCGAGATGTGGTTCGCGTGCTTGTGAGTTTGGGGAAATAACTTTGGGTTGAGTGTCTTATCGACATGATGTTAGGTTGACCACCTGTCATCTTATTTCCTTGTCATTTCTGATTCGTACCTCGATATTCTCGATATTGAATTCCTACAATCTTAATTCTAAAAATCAGTTTAGAAACCGAATCTTGTAAGATCCTAGGTTTTTGCCTTCACCGCCCCTGCGGTAAAAAGGGCCGCCCCCGCAGTCAGCCGCCCCTGCGGTTGCGAGATCCGCCCCTGCGGATCGTACAACAGATCGCGCCGATCTGTTTTCGTCGTTTTATCTTTCTTCCATAGATAGAATACCTAATATTCTATCTTATAGGCCGGTTTCCTTGTTTTCTTTCTAACCCTAGACGCCCTTCCCGTCTAGTGTTCTAGACCTCCCTATATATTCTCTTCCTTCTCTCCTTTTTCCCGTTCATTGTCATCGCCTTTAAACCCTAGAGAGGTACAGACGTCCTTTGCATCCTGCAACTTCGTTGAACGTGTAAGTTCATTCCTTCCTGGTTTTTCCTCACGTTCTTACAGTGTTGTATGTCTTCTCCTTCTGTTTTTGGTTTCTCCTTTGCGTTCCTTTCTTTTCTTCTTCTCCAAGGATCAAGCATGAGGCTTGATTCTTGTGGAGTGTCCTGTTGTTGACCTTTCGTTGTTCTCAGGCTCTCTGGAGTTGAGTCTTGACGTGTTGGAACCAAAGGTTCGAGTTTTGGTTGCCCCTGCCGTGAGATCTGTCGAAGAGAAGCCCGACAGTAGCTTTTGACGAAGATCCGCCCCTGCGCTTGCACAGAGCCGCCTCTGCGCCACTGTCACAGCCGCCCCTGCACCTCAGTCCAACCGCCCATGCGGTTTCTCTACAGTGACTCACGTCTTTGGTGAGTTGCTTCCTTCCTTCCTTTCCTCGTTCCTTCCTTGGTTCCTTATGGTTGTTCCTTGTTCCCATGAGTTGTTGTAAGACTAAGGTTGAGTCCTTAGCATGTGTTGATCTCTTAGACTTCTAGCAACCGTTTCGTTCCTGATCCGTATTGCTTGTTCGTACAGGCTTTCCTTGCTCCTTTCCTAAGGGAAACTGAGTTTCCTTGTGTGTCCTTTGAGTTGTTGTTGAGCCTTTTGTGTTACCTTCGTGTGAGGTAAGTCCCTTGGACTTATTTAGCTTCATTTCGCGTATTAGTTGGGTTGTTTTGGCTTGTTTGTGTTGTTATCATGTTTATAACGGATAATTGAAAATAGGTCTCACCCTTTGCTACCTTAACTGGCCCAAGTGTATTATAACCGGGTGGTGACCACTTGTCTAGTTCTACAAGAGACTAGAATGTGCTCTTGCAACCCAGACCCGTAGGTAACAGATAGTACTGATCTATTCCTATTGGTAGACGGAAGCGGAGGCGAGTTTTGGGAGATTCTCGTGTGACAAAAGAAGTTGAATTAGTAATGGATAACCTTAATGAAAGATAATAACCGGTTACGGTATAAGCATGCTATGTGTTTTATTTGCCTTATGTGTGTTTGTGCTTTTACACTCGCTTATACCTAGAATGTTAGCAAACGGTTTATACCGTCGTTGTAGATGTTCCGCAGGTTCAGGAAATTGCTGAGTGATCCGGACGGTGTGGTCAGCCGGGGTTCCCGTACATTATAGGACGGGATTAAATTTTTGTTTCGTTTGTTGTTTCCCTTTTGTTTTGACCCGGCTAAGGAGCTTTTGTGTTTTCTTCTATTTGAACCTTTGGCTTTTATATTGAGTTTTGTTTTCATTCGTCTGTGTCTTGTTGTAAGATCCGTTTGTTGTTGCTACTTTGAGGGTTGGGACTCATTGTGCGTCTTAGCCCGTAGCGCTTCAAGTTCCCAGAACTTGGGGTGTTACATACTAATCAATTATTGATTGTGCATCATTATAACGTTTATGAAGGGACGATATATAGGATTGTTCTAATTGTATTTTTGAAGGGGCGAGCTTCGGATGAAATACCGATTTTTCTCTTATTCCTATTTATTTATTTCCGAGTTTATTTATTATCACAATATATATTTTTTCGGAAATTAGCCCGGTTCAAAATTTCGATTAAGTGTATCGGATATTATTTCAAAATTTCAATTTCGTTATAAATATTTTGAAAATTTTATTTTATAAAAATAAAAAAAACCAGAAAAATCATTCGAATCAAACTCCAATTTTTATGCGGAACTTTGTCTCGGAAATATAATTCATATATAAATTTATTAAAATATTTTATACAAATATATTCGGATATATTTTATTCTGGGAATTTTTGTCTTTCGGAAAAAGAGTAATTAAGATCAAATTTGAATATTTAATTTGAAGTTTTATTTCAAAATTTTAATTTCATTATAAAATTACTAAATATTTTATTTATAAAAAATTAAAAAATTGGATTTATTTTTTTGAAACATATAATTTTCCAACAACTTGCTTTGAAAGTGCTACTTTTGGAATTCAGGGTTTTGCGAAACTGTGATACTTACTTCAATTTTGACACAAGGTACTTTAATTTTGACACAGGTCTTTTACAAAGCTTTCCCTAGTGAATTAAATTCTGTATAAATCCTACTAATCAAGGGTTGTCTTTTTGAATCAGATTTTTCGACTATGGGCAAAAAATGATCACTTCGATACCCCCGACAATGACGTCAACCCCACAGTGTTGACATCCAAATTTGTTTTGGGACAGGTCTACAAACCATACATCTTTCTATCAGGACCACAAGTGGGATCAGATTAGAAGGTATTGGGAACACCCTAGAGAGTAACCCGTTGCTTCCTCAATTGGAAAAAGGGAGTGGAATTGGTACCTTGACCATACCCTCGCCTACACAAACAACTCCGCCAGAATTGATGCAAACTACATCGGTGTCAGACAAGTTTGATGGCTCGGACTTCAACGTCTAGCGGCAGAAATGGTGTTCTTCTAGACTTTGGAAAATTTTGTCAAGTTTTTTAAGGAAGATCCACCGAATCTCTCCCCTAATGACACATGCCCGTGTTTACTCACCACGTACATTGCGTGGGTGTATGTAGACTATATGTGCAAAGGATGGATCCTTGATCGTCTGTGTGATCCGATATACAAGAAGTGTTACAAGGTAAACATGTTAAAGGAACTTTGTCCTCTATGCAAGTAAATGGTCAGTCCTCCTATTGCAAAACTATCCACTTATCTACCGTATCGCAACCTAAAAACAAGTGCAAGACAAGTTATGAGGTCACTAAGAAATTTGTTATGGAGAGATTATGTAACTTCAAAATGGTAGAATTTGAGCATATCATGGACCAATCTAGCATGTAATAGTTGTTGATACATGAGATCCTAGCTGAGTGGATGCAAATATGTGAAACAATTCAGGTTGCAATGCTGATTGAAAAACTTCCACCATCTTGGAGAGATTTCAAATCTTACCTGAGATATAAGAGGAAATTTCTGCAAGTTGAAGACTTGATGGCAATAATGAGGGTTGAAAATTTATAGACAACAAGAGACTGAGAGTAGTCCAAAGGTTGATATGACAAAGGTCTAGACCAAAGCAAATAGGCAAAAGCTCTTGTCTCACGGCTTGAATGAGAGAGGGTCATACGGCTGACGACTGTGAAACATGGACTCAATCTACCGACTCTAATGAAGAGTCTGATGAGGAATCTACTACGAATAAATCCATTAGGATATGCCTTAGATGTAGAGATGAAGGTCATTAGACTGACACTTGTCCAACACAAATCCGATATAGAGACCCTGATGAAGATTTTGGAGGGTTTAATGGTTCGGCCAACACAAAATAGACATAAAACGCACGTCGAGGCAATGTGCGGTTCGCGTGCTTGTGGGTTTGGAGAAATGGCTTCGGGCCGAAGACCTTACCGACATGATGTTGGGTTGGCCACGTGGCATCTTATTTTAGGGCTGACTCAATTCGTTCCTCATTTGGTTTGACCAAAAAGTCAATCTCATGCCAAAAATCACCTTTAGTCAAATACAAGCTCAGTGGATGCAAGACCCAATTGGCCGGTCCAACCCATAAATCAATCCACGGATTTGACCAGATCCATTTGATGTATCTTATTTTCTTTTCAATTGTCTGGTGACCGATTCCTGCGAGAATGAAAGGTTGAGAGTGATTTTCTCTAGCCATCAGCCTCCTCCTAACACTTATACAAGGAGGATTGATATCTCATTATAAACACACCAACATAAGCGACGATCCTTCTACTGCTCTCTTCTCTCTCCTCCTATGTCCAAAATTCTAAGTGTGAGAGTACTTCACTGAAAGTTCTCGTAGGCTTCCAAAGCTAATTACGCAGTCTGAAGCAAAGGGAAGTTGTATCCTAAGATTCTGAATCAATCAAATCCTTTTTTAGTAGGGGCAATTTTAGATTTAAGGAATGAATGGAAGTAAGTCTTCTTTCTCTTATTTAGATGAAGATTTTCACTCCATTATAAAATTTAGGGATGAATCCTTTGTAAAAGGTAATGGGTAGAGGAGATATAAGGATCAAAACCAATAATGGATTTGTGGATAAAATTTTAGAAGTTTTGTATATGCCTGAATGAAGAGAAATTTAGTGAGTGTTGGCCAATTGCAAGAAAAGGGATTTATTATTACTATCAAGTCAGATGCTTGTGAAATTTATGATCTTGGTGGTATTACACTTGTTCCAATGAGTACAAACAGACTATTTTCTTCGAAGATTGAAAGCGTCCAATCTAGTTCAATGGCTAAAGTGAGTGGTTGTGGTTATGACACTTTAGATATATGCATCTGGAGATTCTAAAAATTACAGCTCCTTCTGAGGCGTGTGAAGATTGTGATGTTAACAAATAACATCGGACTCAATTTTCCAAGGGGAAATCATGTAGAGCAAAAAAAGTTCTGGAGCTTGTGCATTCTGATATTTGTGGTCCCATAAAACCATTTTCTAGCGAAGGTAAAAGATATGTAATTACCTTCACTATTGATTTTTCAAGAAAAACATGGGTTAATTTCTAACATGAAAAATCAAAAGCATTTACTGCTTTCAAAAGCTTCAAAGCTCTAGTGGAAAATGAAGTTGAAAGATCCATCAAAACACTTACAAGGGATCGGGGTGGTGAGTACTACTCAAAGGAGTTTGAAGCATTTTGTGAAGAGAAAGGGATTAGAAAAGAGCTTACAACTTCATATACATAGCAACAAAACTGTGTTTGTGAGTGGAAGAACATAACAATCCTCAACATGGCAAGAAGCTTGCTGACAAGAGGCAGAGTGTCTATGTTCTGAAATCTGAATAGAAGCACAACCTTCGTTGTTCAAAATATGACACCAAAAGAAGCGTGGAGTGATAGAAAACCTATAGTAGATCATTTTTCAAGCTTTTGGTTGTAATTCATATGCTCATGTTCTTGATGTCAAGAGGAAGAAGTCCGATGACAAAGCTGGGAAGTGTGTCTTTCTTGTAGTAAGTGAGATATCAAACGCATACAATTATACAATCCACTCACAAAGAAGAATATGATCACTAGAGATGTGACCTCTAATGAAGAAAACACTTGGGATAGACAGGGGCAACAGCTTGCCCAAATCATTTATGATAGTGACGTTGAAAGTTCAACAACTGATGGGCAACCAAATGAAAATATTAGTCCGACAACATTAATTGTCAATCTGACAAGTGTCATACCTAGTTGAGCAGTCAGTTCATTCGGTGGGTCAAAAGAAGGCCGAATTGGATAGGAGACTATGAGGTAACTAGATTCAATGACGAGACTACTTATTTTTCTTTGTTTGCTAATTGTGATCATACAAGTTTTGAAAGTGTTGTCAAAGAAGAAAAATGGAAAAAGGCCATGGATGTTGAGATTGATGTTATTGAAAGAAACGACAATAGGAGTTGCGCAATCTACCAGAAGGTCATAAGACCATTGGTGTGAAGTGGGTTTTCAAAACAAAGTTGAAAGAGAATGGAGAAGTTGACAAGTACAAAGCTCGTTTGGTAGCAAAGGGATACAAGCAAGAGTTTCGGGTCGATTATACAGAAGTATTTTCCCCGATGACAAGGCATGACACAATTAGATTGGTGATTGCATTGGCTGATCAGAATTCTTGGCCAATTTTCCAACTTGATGTCAAATCAGCTTTCTTACATGGATGTTTGGATGAACATGTATTTATTGATCAACCACTTGGTTATGTTAAATCTAAAAATAAGCATAAGGTTTATAGGTTAAAGAAAGCTCTTTATGGGCTAAAGCAAGCTCTAAAGACATGGTATAGTCGCATTGAAGGCTACTTCTTGAAAGAAGGTTTCATAAAGTGCTCTTATGAGCATACACTCTTTGTTAAGAGTGGAGATAAGGAAAAATTGTTTATTGTCTGCTCGTATGTTAATGATTTTCTATTTACTGGAAATTATATTGTTGTGTTTAAGGAGTTCAAGAGGTATATGATGAATGAGTTTGAAATGTCGGATCTTGGTATGATGCACTACTTTCTTGGCATATAGGTGGTCCAATCAGGTGACATAATTTTTATGTCCCACAAAAAGTATGTTGGAGATATTCATAAAGGTTTCAAATGCAGAATTGCAATCTTGTTAATACTCCAGTTGGGTGTGGTTTCAATTTACACAAAGATGGTGATGGAAAGAAGGTAGATGACACACTCTACAAGCAAATTGTGGGAAGTTTGATGTACTTGATTGTCACAAGACCGGATATTATGTATGTTGTTAGCCTAATCAGTAGGCATATGGAGAATCCTACATAAATGCATTTGTTGGATGCTAAGAGAATCCTTTGGTACTTGCAAGGAACCAATGATTTTGGCATGTACTACAAGAAAGGTGACCCGACAACTTTGTTCGGATTTACCGACAACGATTATGCACGAGATCAAGATGACAGAAAAAACACTTCTAGGTATGTGTTTATGCTTGGTACAACTACAATTTCTTGGATGTCAAAGAAGCAACCTATTGTTACTTTGTCAACCACGGAAGCAGAGTTTGTTGCGGCAACAATTGGTATGTATCATGCCATGTGGCTTAGGAAAGTTCTTGAAGAGCTGAATTTCAAGCAACTTGAATCAACTGAAATTTACGGTGATAACAATTCAACGATCAAGTTGTCAAATAATTTAGTGATGCATGGAAGAAGCACGCATATGATGTGACCGTTTATTTCTTGAGGGATCTTAGCAAGTATAGAATAATTAATCTCATATTTTATCGAAGTGAAGAACAAGTGGATGATATTTTCACCAAACCACTCAAGAATGAGTCATTTATAAAGCACGTGAAGCGACTTGGTCTTCACACCATGAAGCATTAAACTGATGTTTGTAAACTTCAGTTTAAGGGAAGATTTGTTAAATATTATCTGATTATTTCACAATTTCATAATTATTTGATACTTCTTGATTTGATTTATCATTGGCTGATTCTAAGAGCTTTATGGGCTGTTAGTTTAGAGAAAATCTTGCAACAGTATGTTAGTGGTCATATTTAGTGTGAGTCAATTATGTGTTTGCCTATAAAAGGTTATTTGAGGCTATGAAGAAATATCTAGCATTATTCAGCCAACGCTTCTTGCTCTCTTATGTTTTTCCTCAGCTATTTCATAACAATGGAAGTGAAAATGCTTATTCTCATTTTACGTAGTCCTCTAATAATACATTTTGGTAATTGAACAAATATGTATTGATAAACCGGTTCAATAACAATCTAGTTTTTAATCATACATTTTTCAAGTGGTTGAAAATTTACCCCTAATTCTATTATAGACGAGGAGAAAAAATGTTTGTGAGGATTTCGTTCTCTTGTGTATGGACTGACGTAACTTAAAAAAGTTATCCACTCGTTTACCAATTAAAATTTGTGCCGATTGCCCAACACAATATAAAAGAATGCTAAGAGGTGGCACTAGTTGGACTTTTCCTCATAATATTTTCTAAAGTATCGCGTCATTGCTCATGAAAACAGGACCACAAGCTAACTTTGGGGTATGCTTACTTATGATAATATCGGTATTGGACGTTGGACATGTTTGTTTTATCGGTTTGGGATTTCATTACATAATCATGCTAACATAGTAATATTGTAGTATTTCTTGTATATTTTTACTAATAATCTCTGCATTTCATTGAAAACGAATATACTACAAAGACAACAAAGATAAACAAAATAAAATTAAAACAAATACACCTATTAATGTAATAAAAACTAACTCATAAGTCACATCACAGTATCACACAGTAACAATATAAATTTAAATCAATTATATCTTGAGAATCATTCAAAAGATACAATTTGGAGGGGGGATGCATAATTTGTTAAGTGTGAATAGCTTAATTTGTACAATTGTGATTTGTGAGATTGATCCGAGAACTGGAATGTGTTATGTGCATAATGTGAATCTTGGCGAAAACGATTTCATTCGATATACATTATTCATGCATTTTCCCACAATTGTCAGTTTTTTTTAACTTTTTTTTATTAACATACATGCAATATTAAACTTTACGTCTAAATAAAAATAAAATATTAATATTAAATTTTCTATTTTTATTTAAAAACATGACAAAAATACTTTCATTTAATACACATTATATCATTTTCCCAACATCTCAGTTTTTAATCCAACTTTTTTCTTTTTATATTCCTTAATATAATAATGTTGGTTTTTATAGGTACCTGAAAACAAATAATAAATATTAAAAATAATTTCGTTTCGAATAAATAATTTTAAAATAAATAATTAGTTAGAAAAAAAATGAACAACACTAAAATTCATAATTATATCTTCTACTACAATCTTCATTTACAAAATATTTAAATATATTATAAATAAATAAAATAAATAGATTATATTCCATCAATATCTCATTTACATTCATCTTGATAAATGCAGTTTACTCTCCGCTATATGGAAAAATTAATTACAACTCAATTCTTCATCGGTTCAATAGGTAAAAATATAATCTTCGATTTTCCAATTCGTTAATTACCATCGAAATTTATAAATTTATTATTTATATTTATTGTGTTATGCAACAACAATTGATTTTGTTATCAGCTTATACAAATTTCAAATCAGTTTTTAACAAATATTCGTACAAAACACGGATTATAACTAGTTGTAATAAATATTAAAGACAATCACACAAGGTGAAGCCGAGTATTGAACTAGTTTTTCTTATAAAATTCTTTTTAACAATCATTCAATTATAATGCATAAGATTTTTTTTAACTTTTAAAATTATATTTGAAAATATACACTTTAATGTTTAAAAACTGTCATAATAGAGGAACTTAGCCCATATTAAAGAGGAATTACGGTTCCTTCTCAATCGACATCATATTATGAAAAAACACATTGATTCAAAGAATACTAGGAGTATAGACCCGTGCTACGCACGGGTACTTCTAAAAGTAATTAAATAAATAAAAATTTATAAGTTTTAAATACATATTAATTTTTTATATAGGTTGAAATTTGTAAATAAATATTTGATAGGAATAAATTTGTTTACTTAAATACAAATTATGATCTTATATATAGATTAATTTTTAATTATAAATATTTTCATGGTTTAAATTATGTATTTGATATGAAAGAGTGTGGTTATATTACAATAACTGAGATAAAATTTATTGAAAGAGTTTTAATTTTGCATAGGCTAAAATTTAAATAAGATGGAATAGGAAGGGATTTGCTTGTTAAATACATTAAATGAACAAAACTTATTGAAAAAAATCATAATCTTACTTGTAGGTAGGATTTTTGCATACTTCTTAACGATGTAGAAACTTTTGGTTTTATCGAATCCAACAAAAACCCCAATCTTCTAGACTGGGGAACAACACTGTCAACAAAAAGAAAGAGCATTATTGCAACGACAAAAAGGTGAATTCGATATATCATGGATCAAATGATCATGATATCGGGAATATTTTGGACAACTTTCCATATAACTCCAAATGTTCACCATTTCATCACGGTAATTCATTTTGCAGGTATGATATGAATAACTTAGAAGAGTGATATATGAATATATTCTAGTTGCATATATTTAACAAGTATACATATGAAAAATTCGGTTTTGTATATTATACTTTAGTATTTTTTTTATTTCGTCTAAAAAATTTAAATTTTAGGATGCTTTTCTTGAATTTTGTAGTTTTTCGTAATATATGCCCATCAGAGGAAGAGGGGAAAAAAAATGTTGTATACTGTTAATAATCATTTTACACAATTTTCTGGACGCTTAACTTATTTTTCTCTTGTTAATAAAAGATGACTTAGGGATGGTCAAATATTATATTCTGAAAATTAATAAAGTTTAAATCACTAATTGAATATTTCAGAGACCGAAAAAAGCAAATGAAAACTTCTGCGCATAATTTAGAGGGTAGGAATAGCTAATTTCATAGTTTGATTAGTTTTGTCAAGACGGTGAGGTTCTAAACCGATTTTACAGTAAAAGTTAAATATAAAGCTAAATCAGACAAGTTTATATATGATATGTATCAAGGAGAGAGAGGAAATCAACAAAATCCAAACGGTTTGTTACCTTTATGTCATCACAGTTTGCTATATCTTTTCCACCTTCAGTTCCATTGCAATCTTTCCGTCGAGGATTTTATAGATCTCGCCAGCTTTGAGTACAAATTGGAGTGAGTTAGAAAATAGGCAAATAATCCAAATTGTTAAATTCGTGACAAGGTAAGGCTTACAGAGAAATCTGCTGGTTGTTGTTGCCAAAGTGATTGGCCAACTCTTAGCAAGAGAAGATATATACGAGCAATGGAGCACGAACAGGCCATTATACAGAGCCAGACGTACTGAAAACAGGAAAACAATAACTCAGTCAATCAATTATAGAGAGCGAAGTATACCACATAAGCCGTGCACAAATCACGACTTACAGAGAGATCAATGGAGGCCGTTCGATCTGTTCTTGTTGCCAAAAGCAACCTCGTTTCGCTCGACAAACTCTAAGCATGAAAACGAAGAAACGGACAAAGTTCAAGAGACAAACTAAAAATTAATTTAAGAAAAAAAACTATCTAATAATCAGTTGAAGAGAATTAAGTACGAGAAATCAAATCTGTGCGTACAAGTTACGACT
Organism: Fagopyrum esculentum; assembly: GCA_033239045.1. Taxonomy (NCBI): domain Eukaryota; kingdom Viridiplantae; phylum Streptophyta; class Magnoliopsida; order Caryophyllales; family Polygonaceae; genus Fagopyrum; species Fagopyrum esculentum. The sequence goes on from BSUD01000001.1 coordinate 9,585,208, forward strand.
CACGGAGAGATTGATGAGCTATTGTTGCCAGAATCGAGCGCCTTCGAGAAAGGAAACATCCGATCGTACCTAGCGAACAATGGAGCCATAATTACAAAATAGATCAATCAATGAAGAGAATTAAGTACAGTAGATCAAAATCGATTAGTTCTGGTTGCCAGAAGCGAATCAACGATCTCGATCGACAAATAAGATCTTAGCAAAGATGGAGAAATGCAGATCGTACCTAGCGAACAATTGAGCCATAATTAACAAAATATATCAATCAATGAAGAGAATTAAGTACAATAGATCAAAATCAAATAGTTCTGGTTGCCAGAAGCGAATCAACGATCTCGATCGACAAATAAGATCATAGCAAAGAGGGCGAAATTCCGAGCACCTTCAGAAAATGGACACGTCCAACCACTTCACCGAGCAACGAAGGAAATCGGACCTAACCGTACGATCGATCATAGTGAAACAGAGCGTGAAATCCGGGATAGAGATCGATATTCAAAACAAAACACTGTGTAGGATTGCTTTTCTGACACTCAGCCTCCATTGTAGTCTATAGATGTGAGAGAGAAAGAGAGAAACAGAAAGATGCGTTGAATTCAAATGACAGTTACCTCGATAAACATGGGGGGCCACAGGGCCAATAGGCAAGCGGCACTATAGCAGCTTCATTACGGGGCAGCGTTTCGGTTCTATTGCTGAAAGAAAAGATAGGGCTATGAAAGGTCCCCCACTCTTTTCTTTTCCAAGTTTACAAGTGTGATGTACTACAATTCTCTGTTTTTCTTATTTCTTTTCTATTGGTTCCGAATACGGAATACATATAAAACTTGTGTACTATATACATGATGCATCCTTTCACCTGATAAGAGAGAATTTTTGGTAATTTTATATGGTAAATTAGGATTTTCCATGCGAAGGTAGCCGTACCTGGATATTTCATCTTTGAATGTTTTGTACCGGTTTCCTGATTATTATTATTATAATTAGCAAATATTCATATAAGGAATGAAAACGAATCTAATCCATACGTATATTATTGTTCATGAAATTTTTTTGAATCATTCCTTGTAAGTGATTGTAGTATAATTTGATTATTTTTAATACCGTATAAGGAAACAAAATGGGGAGAAACAAAAGCATTATACATAAAATCGCGTTGTTCCAAAAAAGTTCATGAACAAGGTACATATGAACTAGATTCATTTCCACTTCGTTTTCATTTCCGAAATTATAACCAAATGAGAGCTAAGATTATATATTTTTTATAAACAATTTTATCAATAAAATCTTTGCTCCAAATGGTAAGCATCAAAGACAAAATAAGAAAAATATTGTAGTTAAACAAAAAAAATTCTTCTATTGATTCAACTCATACAACTAAACAAGTGATGTAAAAAAAGGCATGTGATAGAGAAAAAACTCAACCAACTGAAAAAGAACAAGTTGTCACGCGTTGAGAGTAAACATCCAAAAAATAACTAATCACCGGATTTTCTCCATGACCGCCACTAAAAAACGCAGTCCCAACTTAATCTCAAGCCCCGGGAGCTTTAATCGCCACCATATCAATATCGCAAAACAAGTCTTCCATTCAGATAGATTGAGGAAAAGCTTTCATGATGGAGAAGTTTTAGTTGCGGTGCTTCTTTATTATGGAGATCTAAAACCCATCTTTTTTTATTCATTCCCAGAAAAACCAGAAAAAAGAAGTACAAAAGGCAACTTCCCAAACCTAGTTATTTGATTCGGCAGTGGTCGATCCCTTCGATCTTATCTCGATTGCTTCCTCCTCCTCCCTTACCTCAAAACCATTTTTGTTCGTTTTTGGATCCAAACCCGGAGTGTCTTCTTATTTCGCCTCGTTCTGAAAAGAAAGTCAAAAATCTCTAATTTTGGGTGTTCTAGTGGAGGGGTACTTCCACATGCAGAAAATGATGGACTTGAACCGCCAAGAGGGTGTTCATACACTTGCTCCCATCAACTTTCAATCTCATTCTATTCTAAATATGGATTCTACAGATGATGGTGTTGCTGCCATTAGAAGTGTTTGTGTTGTTGTTTCCAATATGAGCTTGGGCCATTTTAGTGACAGTCCAAATTCTGAGAATTTTGTTGAGGAAGCAAAAATTCCATACATACTCCACGCCAATAGAAGTGACTAAAAACACTTCAAGATAAAAGCTTGTAAGCCATAAAGAAATATAAAATACTGCTAGTTTATAGCAAATCCAACGAAAGGTGAGAAAAAAAAACACCAACAAGTCTCTCACGCAGACAGAAAGAGGTTTTAACCCTTCAAAAAACTGATAATGTGAACACCGGAAAATGAGTGGAACTTATTATGAAAAAGATCTTTCTTTTATCACTAAAATGGGTCAAACTCATATGGGAAGCAACAACACATGCATTTCTAGTGGCAGCAACACCATCATACGTAGAATTCATATTTATAATAGAACGAGACTGAAAGTCGATGGGAGCAAGTGTCAAAACACCACTCCTAGAGATTTGAGTCCACTGTCTTCTGCGGGTGGAAGTACCCCTCCACCAAAACACACGGGATTTAGAGATCTTTGACTTTTTTTTCACAATGAGGCGAAATAAGAAGGCACTCCGGGAGTCCGGGTTGGGATCCAAAAACGAACAAAATTGGTTTTTAGGTTAGGGGTGATGGTGTAACACTTTTTGCACCTTATTTTCATGCATATCATACCCTCTAATTCATTCCATATATGCCGTTTTATGGAAATAAGTCACCTTTTGTATTTCAATATCTACCTTGGCATTTATGTGTTTTAGGCATTTAAGACATCAAAATTGTCAAGAGTTTAATTCTCCTTGAGGTCAGAGAAGAAGAGAAGATCAATATGATTGAGGAACTACAACATGAAGTTCACAAGATCAAAGCACACTACTACATCAACGAGCAAATGAAACGGTTCATTGCTACGGTTTTCACTAATGAAGCGGTTTAAAGCAACGGTTGGGCTAAAGAAGCGGTTTACCTTAACGGTTTTGTCTATTGCAACGGTTTTTGAAACGGTTATTCGATGTGTAATATTTTAATAGGCCGAAAATCTAGTGAAGCGGTTACTAGTGGCCTATTGTAACGGTTTTTAATGTTTAATGTTTAATAGGCCGAAAATCTAGTGGAGCGGATCATGAGCGCCCTATTTTTCGCCGAGTTCTAGTAAAACTTTGCGGGGAAATGAAAACAGGCTCGTTCATCAAATAAAGAAAACACGCTTCAACTTCTCTCTCTATCGTCGATTTTCCCAAATTCCAACCTAGCACTATCGACCTCCGATTCGCCGTCGACCTCCGATTTTCCGTCGACCTCCGATTTGTTTTGCCTCCTTCTCCACCGTGTTCACCATTTTCATTAACACCTCGCGCAGGGTTTAGCATCGACGACCTCCGAATCGTTATACCATGAATCTATTGGGTTCACCATTGGAGCCTTAACGATTCTACAAGGTTAGCACATCCTTTTACCCTTCAATTTCTATGTTCTACATTCTATTGAAATCTTTGGTTTGTAATGTGCAAGACTGTTGCGCACTGTTAAATGATTTTCGGTTGAATGAGATGATTGGGCATAAACATCAATTAGCTGTATAATCCAGGGATTATGGGTATTCTTTCTTTCCCAGATCTTTGCTGTAGAAGTGTGAATAAAGAACTCAAAGCTTTAAGTTGTCAATCCAATAAAACACGGTTACATTTACACTTGGGTTGTATTAGGACAATGCCATCATTTAAGGTGTTCCTATTTGTTGTTCTTTATTCACTATTTTCCTCCCTCTCCCTACCAAAGTCCACCTAACAGCTGATATTTTAATGTAGATTTTAGAATCTGAAATTATGACTTATGTGTTGAAATTTGTTGCTTAGGTTGAAGGTTTGTTGAATGTAGATTCATATTGCCATGAAGTAGTTAATAGCTCATGTTCCTTGACTTATATATGCTTGGGTTTTGAAATTGGGTATTGTGATATGTGCTGGCGTTCACTTATTGATTACACACCATTTGTTGCTAGTTCATGCTGGCTTATCTTACCATTACAAGAATTATAATGCGAAGTGTTATCATATGTGTTATAGAATGATCTTTGGAATTTGTTTTAATAACTCCTTTCAGTATTAATCTGCCTCGCTTTTATTTTATCATGTGTGTTGTAAAATGATTTTTTAAATTTGTTAAAATTACGTTTTCAAGTAAATTAGTAATAATGTGCCTCAGGTCAATAATGGGCTGAATTCAGCTTTGAAATAATGAGATTAGTCTAGATATTTGTGGTTGAGGCTTAAGTTCTGGTGAGGTTAGAGTCATTCCCATGAACAACGTAGTTGATAGTTCATGCTCCATGGTTCATGTATATTTGGATTTTAAAACCAGGGCACTTTGATTAGTGATGGTTTGAAGCAATACTCAGAAGCCTTCCAAATGGGTGCATTTTTACCTTTATAAAGTCATTTATTATGTAAATTTACTACTCATGGTTGTGCTTGCCAGTTACTAGTTCATACATGCTTTTTTCTGACCCGTGCAAGAATGATAGATGACAAGTGTTATTCGGTGTTATGTAGGTTTGATCCTTACTTTACCCAACCTGTGATTGTTGGCTTGGGTGATGGAGAGAAGCCGTTCATATGCACTATGGATTCAATTGGAGCTAAGTATGTACATATGTGATAGTATTTTTATTTCACTTTTTGCACCTCATTTGATTTCTTTCTATTAATCATGTATAAGCTTCTTCGAAAATTGTGTGATTGACTGTCAAGATCATACTAAATGTTACTATAGGATCTGAAAATATGTATTTTCCATTCTTGTCATCGGACTTCCATCTATCATGTAGAGATGTGAAACAAGCCATTTAGTAGTCTGTAGTTTAGCCTCCATTTACCAAATGACCACTAAACTTGCTTTTTATGGCAAAAAAAAAAGAGTTCCAATGTGAGCCAAGTTCTAGTCATATACATCTGTATGTAGACGATGGGTTGAACAAATGAATAGATTGTTGATTGCTCGTAATATTGGCGCCAATAGAAGAAAATAACACATAATTTGCTATTTTGTAGGAAGCTGAAGATTTGTTCGAGACCGTCTCTTAGGCACTTTTGGCGTCAGTAGATCGTGACTGCTTGAGTGGTTGGGGAGGACATGTCTATCTTGTGTAAGTTGCCATTTCACATGATTCGTTCACTGCCATGCAACTTTCTTGCTCGTTTTTCTTCTTAAAAAAATTAATTGCAAAGTATTTTTGGCTTAAAATTTCCTCTGTTTATGTTGCAACACACCAATTGAGGTGAAGGAGAGGATCTTAAAAGGAAGGATGGATTAAGGTTCTAGTATTGGCAGAATTTCTTGTGCTTTAATTTTGACATGTCATTAGAGAGTTTGAGACAGGCCGTTAGTATTCAGTCATTGCTCTCCCTCAATAATTTTGACATGGTAGTTCCAGCCATTTTCTCCCCTGCATAAAACCTTTATCGTCTCTCTTTCACACCCTCAGGTGCGTCATACAGAACCTCTCTTTTCTTCTGTGATCATATCTGCATTCTTGGTTTCAACACTCGTTAACCCTAATTCGTTATTATTCTATCATTTTGTTAATCCTAATTCACTGGCGGATCCTTATTTGAGATTGTCATAGAGAAGAACAAGTTACAGGAAACCTTTTGGCGGTGGTGGTCCGGTATCAGTAGTTCCAGTGAATGCTAGCTGCAATGATACATATAAGTTTCATTGAAAATGGTAATTTATGTCTTCTTATTTCCATGATCGAATTAGTATTTCGGCATGTATGTGGGCTAAATGCTTGTTGTTGTATGTCTGTTGCTGAATGTAGAAAAGATATTTGGCTGAATTATTGCTGAATTTATACGAGATATTTTGCTTTCAATGTTGTTGAATGTTTGTTGCTGGAAACTACAAGATTTTGTACTTAATTGACTTACCATTTAGTTCAACTGAAGGCCATTCTAGAAACTTGACGAAATGACTTTAGTGGCAAGTTGGCTTGTTTAGTTCAACTGGAACTTGGCAAAAGTCTGCCGTGGATTGTTTGTTTTGCTATTTAGCTCAAATGAAGGTTCCTTGTTAATATTATTTTCATTCATTTTCTTTGCAGGTGATTTTGGTTTGATTAGGGAAAGGACACAAACAAGAACACAATCAAGTTATCTTTTTGGGTATCAATTAGTTGAGTAGACATAACTCAATGTGGAACCCTTTTTGTCTAGCAAAGTCACACAATGAGTTTGCTGAATTTTTTTTTGTTAATGATGTTAAAGAGATCGAAGTTAATTAGAATACTTGCTATTTGTGATACTTGATGTTTTGCTATTTAGCTCAAATGAAGGTTCCTTGTTAATATTATTTTCCTCTTTTCTTGATGGTATTCATAAGGAATTCAGAGTTTTATATATGCAGGAATTTTTATTACAGATTCAAAAGCTTTTCTAATTAAAAGCATAATTAAAATTTTTGCACACCTTGCAACCGCAACAATTTCAAGATAACCGTTGCATATATTCAATTGATAACGTCTATAAATAGGTGAAAAAACCGCTTCATTTGGTATTAATCAGCGGTTTATTTACACTGATGCAGCGGTTTAAGTTGCGTTAGAAAACCGCTTCATTAGGTTAACTTGCAGCGGTTTACTAGTCAAATGCAGCAACTTACTAGTCAAATGCAGCGGTTTCACATAATTGTATTAAACAGTTGCAATAGCTATTAGGAACCGCTTCATAAAGCCTAATGCAACGCGAGCAAATGAAGCTGTCAAAAACCGCTTCATTAGATCTTTTGCAACGGTATTTTTTCCTTTTGAAGCGGTAATCGACCGCTTCATTAGCCTTGTGATGTAGTAGTGGCAGAAGAGAAAGATTCAAGATTAGAGTGACTAGCTGGAAAAGCGCCCACCAAACGACAAGTGAATGGCCGTAGGGTGGTCGTTGCTATGCCGTATGGCTGACCGTTTTGCTCGAGACTTCGACACCATGATCCATGTCAAAAGCCCAACCCATGCATCCCATGACAAGGGTGTGAAACGCCTACCAAACAGTGGTCATACGGCCGTATGGTGGTCGTATGTCTTCCGTTTGGCTAGCCTTTTGGCCGTCACAACGAGATCTTCCAAATCTTCGATCTCATCTATAGAAAGTGTGTATATGGTCTTCTATTTCCTTCTTATTCAGTAGTCTTCTATTTTCCCTTATTCTAGCCGTCAAATTTTGTTAGTTTTGCTTGAAGTTTATCTTGGAGGAACCAAACTCTAGTAAGTTATATCTTTCTTGGTTTAATATATGCTCTTTGCTTTATATTTCATAATTGGTTAAACTTTCTCCCTGTTCTGAGGATTAGATGATCTCTATAATGCTTTAATATATTGTTTGCATATATCTTTATATAATTGATCAACTTGAAATTTCGATTTTACCACATGACTATATTGGTAGAAACATTCAACCACAACTGGCCAAACTTCCTGGTTACACCAAGACCGTTGAGGCTAACCGCTCCAACCACAAAGTTCGCGCTATGCCGTTCAAATGATACCACAAATTGGAAGCTGTATTCAAAGCTTGTAACACATGAATTGGTGTTAGACATCGACCGTGATGGGTTGATTGGAGAGGTCGTGATCGAAACATGATAACTTGTAATTGAGTCCAACTATGAGGTTTTGACGGTTTTCTAAGAATTATTTGTGCACTGCAACCTCTCCTGCTGACACATTCACCATTTTTCTTCAGTCCAACTTCATTTCCCTCTCATACTTATCTCGAATTGGTTATGTATGATTCAAAATCTTATCTCTTATATGTTTTTTATTGTATGATTTTTATTTTTGTTTTTCAACCGCTTTTACGTATGCCGGTTTTTATGTTATCTTTCAATACATTGTGTCTAGTCTATCAAATTTATCTCATTATAAAATTATGTATGCCAGTTTTATGCTTTTATATATATATATATATATATATATATATATATATATATATATATATATATATATATATATATATATAGGAAAGCGGTCTAATGAATCGAAATGACAAAAAAATCGACAAACGGGCTAACCTGAGAGAACCGAAACAAGCAACAAGAAAAAGAAAAAAATATCAAAAGAAAACTTCGATCAAAAAAATCGACAAACGGGCTAACCTGAGAGAACCGAAACAAGCAACAAGAAAAAGAAAAAAATATCAAAAGAAAACTTCGATCCCAACGATCCGATCCGATGGAGGAACACCAAAGAAGAGCCGGACACGCAAAGTGAATGCCAGTTTTATGCTATTATCTTTCAATACACTACTTGTGTCTGATCTATCAAATTCCTTTTATTATAAAAGAAACTGACACGTGAAAACATATCTGAGTTAGAATCAGACATAGGATCTGGTTGGCATTACACGAGGTTGGGAGTTTCGAGCCCTCAAATTAGGTGTTTATTTGAATTTGGGGTATTTTGGAATCAAATGAGGGTTTATTCTGCGCCATTCTCTGTCGTTCCTTCTGCCTGCACTACTTACTTTTCCCTACTCATTTTTCACTGAATACTTGGCCTTCTTCCTTCTAATAGACCCGAATGAAGCTCATCAAAAGCTCGGAAATTAAATAGGCAAAGAACCGAGGTGACAGGAGCTCACAAATAGAGGCCTAAAAAGCTCAGGGTTTGGGAGCAGACAAAGCCCGATTAATGAAAAGACCACAAACTCTTACCTGAAGAAGCAAATAAGGAAAATGAAACCCTTAGCTAACCAAAGATAACCAGAAGAAGCGTGTGAAGACCATGACCAGAAGCACCGACGTTACTGAAGAAATCAAAATCGCTAGATAGAGGGATCGAGCATGGAGAGACGTAAGAGAAACAACTCTCCTAAAGTCACAAGAACCCAATACCCTAATGGCCAATGGTGATCACCAAGACCGACCGATGCAGAGGTTGAAGGCCAAGTAGTTGACAGTACATCACTGAGCCAGAAATGTCAGCCGAGGATGCAGGCCCAGACAAATTTCACGAGATACAAATAAGCAACAAAATAGAACCGAGATGATGATCAAGCGGAACAAGTTAAAACAACAAATTGCAGGCACATAAGCTAAATGAGTGGCATGCTCCAAAGCTAGTTTCGTATTGATGAAAATGAATTCAACTACAAATGGTTTTGCCTACATTTCACAACTTCAGGACCTCCAAAATAACATGGAAGGGGGTCTAATCATTTTGATCTTCTCATGGAAGAAAACTGACAAGTAAACAGAGAAAATTTTCTTCTGAAAGACTAAATCAATCAGCATGCATCTGTGTAGCAGGTAAGGTCTGTTAATTTATTCGTTCATTCTCTTTCTCCTTCCCATATTTCATTTTTCGGGATCAGGAATCTCACCTCTACTTGCAAGCCAAAAAGATGCCTTGTAATATCATACTTATGTTAAAATAGAGAGTGGATTACTCAAGAAGATGCAGTGGTTTGTTTCATGGTCTTGGCCTGTAACCTAGCCATGAATGCAGGATTTGCTTTTAGTCTGTCTTTAACATATAATGTGCGGGCCTCGTCTACAAGCTTATTGGCTTTTGCAGCTTCCTCAATGATGTTGAGCAGAGTCCTTAAGCAATCCTTTCTGTTCTCCTCGCGTTCTTCAAACCTGGTTGAAATGGAAAATTTCAAAGCAACCACAATTACAATGATGACAAAGGTTATAAATATTAAAAGAACATGGGTAATATTGTCACAAACAGGCAAAATCCAGTATCCCCATAATGATCACCTTTCACACTTTTGAAACACTATTAGGGCTCGTTTGGAAGCGCTCAGAATCATTCCTGGTAATGGAATGATTCCGAATCAATTAAAAATTGTTTGTTTAGCAATCTTTTAACACATGAAAACAATTCAACCATTTCCATTTTCTTTCCTTCCCCTTAAACGAGGTTCCATTATGTTTCCATTCCACCACTCCAACCAAACGGGCACTTAGTTTCATTACTGTTTCCAGAAGTCACATTAACTAAAAAAACACAAGTACTTCACCTACTAGACACAGGCACCATTTCACAACAATTCACGCTCTGGAAATAAATCAAGATAATCTGTAAAATCAGTAACCCGGGGTACTTTTTCGCAAATCCACATCGATATAACTCTTTGTAGCTGTATCAGGCAAATTAAAGTTAGCCGTTTTTATAAGACAAACTACAGGCTTTATCACAAGAAAATGCAGAATGCCAAACTTATAACATCAATAAAGTAGAACTCATATAGTGAAAATTTTAACTCAAGATGCTCTAGTCAAGTGTTACCTTTCACTTGTGATTGTGAGTTCGTCTCTGCCTGAATGGTACCGTTTGCCGACAATTTCCCTCATCCGCTGAAACTGGTATTTTGAAAGTCCAAGCTCCTTAACATTTACGGACAACTTCACCTTCCGATTTTTGGGGTGCCAAGCATCACCCCCAGGGGCAAATACAGCTCGTGTTTGCCATGTAAGGATTGGGCCCTCACCCGGAGGATCATCTGAATCAATCTTCTTTTCGTTCTCAGCTTCCTCGTCAAACTGTGGAGGTCCCTCAGCCTCCATCTTCTGCACATATTCTGCTACAATCTCATCTTCAAACTCCTTGAAGCGTTCAAAAGCTTCTTCAGGCTCAAGCTCTTGTCTTTCACACATATCCCCTAGTTCATTGAACTTTGCTTCTACTTTGGTCTTTATATGATCTACTCAAGCACAAATGTCGGGGTGGATGTCAAAGTCACAGGAAACATGTTAGGACACCTAATCAGGGAGGGTTCATTAACTATAAAAGGAAGAACTTGAAGAAATTAAACAAAGCTTAAAAAAAAGCTACAAGGCTAATATGGTCAAATCATGAAAATAGTCAATTACGATATGCGCACATAGCTCTGAGGTGGAGGTATGGCAGGTTACTTTAGCAGTACAAATAAGGTGTTCTCCTCTAACCTGTTTTACCTCATGACTCATCCAGAAACTAGAGTGTAAATTGGGCATTAGCCTTGAGCTGATCGGGAGGATAAGTCCAGCTCTTGAGGTTGGGTTTAATTTTAAGGGGTGCATCCTTCCATTGAGAGAATGTTCTTGATATTCCTATTTCAGTTATATACTATTGTTGTCTTGGATTCTATTAAGACTTCCAAGTGTTGTTGCTTATATTGAGTGCTCGATTGTGCGTGTGTTGTTCAGTCTCTTTGTATAAAAAACATAGCCAGTAAACCATTAACCTATCAGGGAGATTAAGTTTTATAACAAATTTGCCAATAGGCTCGCATGAGTAGTTAGGTGCCATTTTATTTGCAGGTTCCTTCAACTGGGGAGCAATAAATGTCATTCAAAACTTTTGGTTGAGGTTTTTATTTGCAGGAATTTTTTTGTTCAATATCAGGTTCCACCATTCAATGAGGAACAGATGGTTGTGGTGACTAATTCAAGGCAATACCGGATCATAATCCATTCCTTCTATCAGTTCGAAACCGAACTGCCCAAACCCAATTCCAGCTTCCAAACTTGTACAAAAATTTATCCAAATGCCACCATAATAGTAACATCAGAATAACCTACTATAGCATACCTGGGAGAAGGTTATCCCACTTGAGCATGTCCTCTAAGATCTCCTCACACTCCTTGGTGTCTTTAACATATCCATGCTGAACAGCCTCTTGAATCATTTCATCCCACTTCTTGTCATCCATGTTAAAATAAGGATCACTCGTCATCCTCTTTTGGACTATATCTCTTGCACTATACAGATTAGCAACGTCCTCATCAGTTTCGTGGCCATCCTCAAAATCTTCCTCAAACTCCTCCTCATCAACTTTTTCCAATGGTTGATATCGAAGCTCCTCCACTAACTCGTCATCAGTTTCTTCATGTGTTTTCAGCAATTTCCTTGATAGTATAGCTTCAAGAACTGATGGGAGCTCCGCCTCCTCCCCATTGAAGTACTTCTCAATTCGAAGTTTAAGCTCTACAATTGACAAGTTACAAATGAATTATAGACAATCAACAAAAAAAAAAAAAAAAAAAAAAAAAAAAAAAAAAGTCAAGCCAATCACTTAAAGCAACTCAAAACTCACATACAAAGCGATACTAGACAAACTGAACCAACAAGTTCGATCCAATTTGTCAATAAATCCCAAGTAAACTAAGCAACTAGATCAGCACTGGAGGGTCCAATTTGTTTTCCAGCATAATTAAGCAAGCAACTGACGATTTAATAAATCCAGAAAATGTTAATTAACTTGGCCGAATTTAGCAAGAGCCTTCTACATCTGAAGAAACAGGCAAAATGCAAGCAACTAAGAATCTCACAAAACCTAACAATCAGGTCAACACAATCTGTCAGATTTCTAAATGCAAAGTTGAGAATAGAAAACCGTACCTTGGTTGCTTACATCTTCAAATTCGACGCTTACATCCTTGGCCTCTGCGGGCTTGTCCAAGGCGGACTCAGAAGCGGGTTCGGATTCAGGTTCCGGATCCGGATTTGGTGGTGGCGAAGCAGTATCGTCGGTCGAGAAAGATCTGAGGCCTCTAAGGAGAGAGAAATTAGGAGGAACATTTGCGAGAGGGATTCGAATCGCAGGGCGTAAATGAGATTTAGGAAGAGGAGAATGAGGACTGAGGAATTTGGTGGAGGATTGAGAAATCCTGCTAAGCAAAGCTCTTCTCATGGCGACCTCGTTCCTTCTCTCTAGGGTTTAGGGTTTTCTGAGGGTTGAATGTGCATGAACTATGAACGGAGCTAACATCCGAGAGTGGTAGCGCCTTTGGGACGTGGGCGATGGAGAACCAATTTTTCGGCCCACAGTGTCGAAGCTGCCAGACCTGATTGTAGCCGGTCCGGACTAAACCGGGTTCCAAAATATTCTGAACTCAATTAGCAATTAGCAATTCTGAACTCCATCATTAAAAGTAAGTTTTATCATTGGGTAAAAAAAGTCAAATCTCACCAGTTTAAATCTTGTTGGGCCAATTAATATTCAATGTCATTGGACGTGTTTCCTCAGGTTTTATTTATTAACCGGTTAAATCTTATACGATTTCAATTTTTTAATGATATAATTAGAAAGTTCTTTTTTAAAAAAAATCTTTAATTTTTAATAAAAAGACAAAAAATAATTATACTATAAATAGTTGAAAATTTAAATGTGGTGTTTATACAAATATTTAAAAAAAAATTATTTACTAAAACAAAATTATATCAAATATTTTAAATATATAAAAATACTCATTTTACATTGATTAAGTAGAGATATTTTGGTCAAATAATCTATAATTAAAAAGGATGAAGTAATGTTTTAATTCGACGTAATTTATGGGTAATAAATTAAGCTCACAATTATTGACATAAAACTAATTTCAATTATGTATTTATATTACTTTTAATATATCTAATTTATATAATCTAATAAATAAAAATAAGATTTGAACTTTTAAATAAGGTAGACATATTTTTACATTGTTTCATGGTTTTTTAAATATAATTGAAATCAAAATTTTACGAATACATTTGATGGTTAATGTTCAGGTACGGCCCTTTTATTGCGGTACGGCCGTACGGCCGTACCGCAGGGCGACACGTGTCCCGAAAAAAAAAATTTTTTTTTTTTTTTCTCTTTTCTGAAACGATTTTTTTTTTTTTTTTTACGGAAACTAATGAAAATTTATTTGAACTACCATGTTATAATTTATGCACTATTATTCTATAAACTTTGAACTATTCCTATATAATCCATGAACTATTACTTTTTAATATAATGCATGAACTATTCTATTATAATTCATGAACTATCCCATAATAAGTTTTGAACTATTACTTTCACTCCTTTATAAATTTTTGCACTTTAAACTATTCTATTATAATTCATGAACTATTCTATTATAATTCATGAACTATCCCATAATAAATTTTGAACTATTACTTTCACTCCTTTATAAATTTTGCACTATGAACTATTCTATTATAATTCATGAACTATCCTTTTAGAAGTTATGAACTATTACTTAATAAGTTTTGAACTATTACTTTCAATCCTTTATAAATTTTACACTATGAACTATTCTATTATAATTCATGAACTATCCTTTTATAAGTTATGAACTATTCCATATTAAGTTTTGAACTATTACTTTTACTCGTTTTTTTTTTTCGGGACACGTGTCGCCCTGCGGTACGGACGCACGGCCGTACCGCAACAATGGGCCGTACCTGAATAATACCCTACATTTGATAATAACATGATCAAGAAATTATAATACTAGTTATTTTATAATCAAACTTTAAAAAACAAATCGCACAAGGTGAGAGTATTAAACTACTTATATTATATTATATAATGTGGTTTTATTTAAAAAAGTTATAATAAAAAAAGGTTGTTTGTTAAAAAAACACAATTTTAAAAGGTATTTTAAAAATATGAAACGGGTCTATAAATATGAATATAATATTAATGGTAACTAGTTAAGAAATGTCATGATAAATGTCAAGATTCTAACCTTTGAAATTTCTAAGGTCACCAAATGTCAAATGAAAATCAGTCAATACAAACAAGTGAAGATCATTTTTTCAACAATGGATATCGTCACATCACTTTATATATGTGATGACATGTTAAAACCGAACTGTGAACTTACTCGAAGACACTATAATACTCTTTGTTACATATCATCAGTTACGGCCGGTAAAAATTGATCCAATCTAACAAAACCAAATTGGTATGAATTCCAAAGTTTTAAAAAGTGCATACCCTACCCATAAATTTGAATGCGTTAACTCGGTTTAACCCAAAATCATAAACAATCGGCACTCCATTATACCCAAATAAAATAGTGTGATCCGAAAGCCAAAAGTAACTTGCCAAAATTATCCGAGAACCAAACTAGTCTAACCCAAAATGACATGATGAGCCGAAGTAATCTACCGAAATGACTAGATGTCCCGTTCCAAAATGATCTCATAAATCGAAGTAACCTAGTTTAAATGACCTACTAACTCGAAGTAACCTACCTTAGACCAACCGACTCAAAAATATTTCATAACCAAAATAACCCACCCAAAATGACATGATGATCAGAGTTATCCAATTAAAAGTAATTAATTATCGAAATAACCAGACCGACATAATTCGTGATCCAAGACAAAATAATTTGAGTACTATAAGACCATGCATATATAGTGGATGGTTTTTATACAGTTTTTTAACACACTTTATTCGTCACATCAATGTAAAAAGCTCATTCTACTTTTTTTTCAAAATTCATGGTTTCTTAACTCTCATTTTTCAGGTCGTGTACTTATACAATATATTTATATGTTTTTTAAACAAAATTTATTGTTTTAATTTTATTTACAATTATATTCATTCAAAAACTATGTAGTAAATGTATAAACAAACTAATAATAACTAAAGTTTTGATCAAACATTTCGTTAAAAACTAAAAATATACAAATGCATTAAAAATAATAATTCCAAATTAAGGTACAAAACATCGAAATACAAACACACCAAATCACCAATACATATGAAATTATGAGTAAAGACCGTAAAATTACTAATTTCCAAGGTTAGTATGCCCAAACTTTCCCAAAACATTTTGAATCACCTCATGCTTCAGTTGTTTGTGTGTATTACTATTTTAAAGTTAGACACGATTGGTTATGTAATCCGTCATATAATTTGATATCCTAAACACGTATGTATTGTCAACAACGCCCGATTGCTCACTTTGAGCCTTATCATAATACAATGCGTATGTGTCCTATTCATCCTCCACAATCATATTATGCATGATCTTTTTAATGAAACAAAATGTCTCAGACAAGTGATGGGTCCTTCACAATAGCAAATTAAGCTTGCAAAACTCCAATAGACCGTTCCACATCCTTTTGATGTGACTCTTGTAGTTTAACAAAGATTGCATCTTTCTCACCCCGTGCAAGTCTTATTAACGGTATAAATGTTGCAAACCGTTGATAGATACAGTTAGATAATAACTCATGGTACATGAATGTCCTTTGACGATACAATTTACAAGTGGTGATGTACCTTACAAAACATCATCAAATACAAGAGAACGATCAAAGACATTGATGATCCCCTCCATGAAGTTAGTCAAACATTCTTCTGCAATTATTGAACTCATTCAACGATACTCATCCATAGCATCTACACTCATATCATAAGCCTAACACGTGAATGGAAAACTGTGCACTTTTGTAATGGCGATATGACAAACCTACTAGTTGCATCTCGTATGTGATGAAAATATTCATACATGGTAGACAACCGGCTCACAATGTGTAAGAACAATGGTCTACGCATTTTGATTCGTCTTCATAATAAATCGGCGATGGAACTTCAGAAAAATAGTCTTTGACTATGCATTCATGACCCTTCTCACGCTCTTTATCAATTTATTGTCGACATTGTTGTGGTCGAGAGTTTTCACCTTCGATCAACATTGCCTTGATTTAGCTAACATTCTTACGATAACGCGATCCTTCGTGACAACAAACTCGGGATCTACACACCAACAAGATTCAAATAATATTTTACGGAGTTAAATACATTGAATCCAAATTTAAACTTGTCACCAACAAGATTCAAATAATATTTTACGGAGTTAAATACATTGAATCCAAATTTAAACTTGTCACCAACAAGATTCAAATAATATTTTACGGAGTTAAATACATTGAGTCCAAATTTAAACTTGTCGTGTGAAGCCTCTATATATAGATTATGTTTGTGATCAAATTCGCGACACTTGTCAAGTGGTAAACAAGACCGTAATTACCCGTTTGCTAAGAGTGGAGGATCCAAGGTATGTCAAAAACTTTTGAAAGAATTTGGTCAAATAGACTTTTTTTTATATTTTCATTAAGTTTGTGTACCCTTCAATTTTTACCACTTTCATTAAATTGAAGTTGGAAGGTAAGGGGTTTGATTAGGAGTACATTTACTAAACATATTTATACCATGAGCCTGGTTACTGGAGAAAACTCTCAAAAAGGCTTACTTAGCTAATTTGGCCAAAACTTTTTCCATATTAGTTTATGTCCGATTATATACAAGATTGCGTAGAAAACAATTGCAAATAGATTGAAGTCTTTCCTCGATAACTTGAAAACTTCATCTCAAAGTGTGTTTGTCGCAAATAGACTTACTATTAATGCACACTACTTGCTTTTGAGGCATTTCATGCAAGAAAAATGCAAGGACCATTAGAAAGCATTATTTTAGCCTCAAGTTGGATATGTTGAAAGATTATGATAGGATGTAATGATCATTCCTCGACACTCTAATGTGAAAGTTGGGCTTCTCGACGACTTGGGCATGGACGGTCATGAGTTGCTTGCATTTTGATCGTTCACTTTCAAGTACAATGGTATGGTCAGGGGGTCAATTATTTTGTTTCGTGGTCTTCAACAAGGTTGTCTTCTATCCCCATATCTCTTTATTTTGCTTGTTAATGTCTTATCGTAAATGCTCCATATGGATGTGGCGAATAATGCTCTCCATGGAATTAAACTCAGCAGGTACAATCGACCTATTTCACATTTGTTATTTTTAGATGATTGCTTGTTATTTGCTAAAAGAAAATAGAGGAATGTTAGTTATCTAACATTCTCAAAATTACGAAAGAGCATATAGGTATAAAGTTAATGTTCAAAAATCAAAGATTTGTGTTGGGAGTAACGTAGATGTCACAAAAAAAATACAAATGACCACTTTTCTCTACATAAGGGAAGTAGATAGGCACTCTAAGTACTTGGGACTACCTATCGTTACGGGTCGTTCAAAAGAAAGAGATTTTGCAACTTTGAAGGAACGAATGCAACCAAACATAAGTGGTTAAATGGTGGAACATTTGACTTTAGAAAAACCAAACAATCTTTAACAAACAAAAAATACCACAAGATTTGAATCAATTGATCCAAAAAAATAAAGATTGGGATGAGGCTACCTAAAAACACCAAACTGTAATACATGACCTCCAAAACAAAAACGAAAAACATAAATATTAATGGCAGAGATCAAGCTTGAACTTTGTCAATATTAATTTTTAATGCTTCTAAAAACTCTAATGATCAATTTGTCTTTGGCTTTATCATTCGAGACCATAATGTCTTAACGTTTGCTACGAGAATAAGTCGATGTGGAGCAGGAACTATCCTTCAAGCGGAAGCTTATGCTCTAAGAGAGAGCTTCCAAAAGGCTATAAGTTTAGGATTCAACACCATTGAAATCGTGGGGATAACCTTGAACTTGTCAACTCAATCAATCAAATCTAGAACAACCATGGGAAGCGGATATGATCATTTCAGACATCTCTTTGTCATTGTTCGGATACAGTGATGAAAACCTTATACGGGACTTTAAAGACCTCATCCGAAAGGATGTTCTAGGACGGTCAACTTGTAGATGTTGACCCTTCTTTTTTCTTTGACCGTTGTATAAAAATAAAGCTCATTGCTAGCACGGTTTTTGTGAGGTGGAAAGATGATACATTAAAGTTGCATTGACAATCTTTGGAGAAACTTTGTTTACCAAAATATTGAGGATGCATGGGTTTTCGAACCTCAAGGTTTTTACATCACTTAATACAAAAACAATACCCAATTTAAATTTGGCATACCCAAAATTTTCAAAACACGATATTGTACACTAACATCAATATCAAATGACATTTGGTCATTACCCAAAAATCCGCTTGACATTTGATCATTATAACGCAGCTTGGGTAACCATAAAACATACTCACGATATCACTATAAATATACTCAATAATAAGAAATATACTACAAAGCCAATACACGTATAATCCTTTCCAAATGACATTTGGTCATTGTAACATCAATATCAAGTGACATTTGGTCATTGTAACACAGTTTGAGTAACCATAAAACATATTCAAAAATATCACTTTAAACATACTCAACAATAAGAAACACACTACAAAAACAATAAACATATACCCAATAGCTAGAAAAATACTACAATTTA
The DNA here is from genome assembly GCA_033239045.1 of Fagopyrum esculentum. Taxonomy (NCBI): domain Eukaryota; kingdom Viridiplantae; phylum Streptophyta; class Magnoliopsida; order Caryophyllales; family Polygonaceae; genus Fagopyrum; species Fagopyrum esculentum. Next base: position 9,604,252 of record BSUD01000001.1, read on the forward strand.
CATTTGGGTAACGAAAACAATGTCACCCATATATTGTTTGCTGCCACTTTTCCCTCCCTCTCTATTAACAAAACTAAAAACTAAAAGTGAACATCTAATTAGTACCAAAATTTGGTACAACACCATCATTTCAATTAGCCCTAAATAGTGCCCTATTTTCTAGTTTCCAGACCTACTTTATATTATCAGCCTATAGAGACCCATTTTACAAAAAAGAAATTTAAGGGATCCTATTTCTCTGATTAATTAAAAAAAAAGGTTTTGGTTAATGGGTTAGGGTATTCTCCCTTCCAAATTCATTGTTAACTTTTGCTTCGCAATCTCGCTCTCTCACTTTCGCTCTAAATTTCGATTCTCTCTTTGGCTCTCAAACTATGAACTGAGATAATAATCGTTAAAGTTTTTTTAGAAAAATTTACAAAAAATTTTAATGCATCATCTCTTTAAAAAAAAAAAACATATTTTCAAAATGACAAAATGCCGTCTGAATTTCCTATAATTATAAACATATCAACGTGCTCCATAGAATTCATTAAATGTCGTGAACAAATCCGGATAGTTGGATCAAACAGAATAACAGTGTATATCACTCCATACGCCCATACCCGTATTTTTGCTCCGTAACTGAACCGGATCCATAAATTATTAAATAAATATTATAATAAATGAAAGCATATAATATTCTCGTCCTCTGAAACCAAATTTACATGTAGATAAAAATAGTAACGTATAAACAAAGATAATTTGGAATGATAACCAAATTAAAAAATTGAAACTGATAAACAAATAAAATTGGGCAATTTTGGTAACTAGGCTTTTTTGAGAAATTAGAGTAGTAACTAGACTTTTTAATATTTCGATTAAGTAAATATACTCCAACCTTTTGTATTTATTTTCAAACTCTACACACTCTTCTATCAGGAGTACATTTACTAAACACAAAACTAGAAAAAGCCTAGTAAACCAAATCTATCATAATGCAACCGTGGTCTGCAAGAGCAATGATTAAAAATTATAACCACAATATAAAGTATTAAGAAATTTGAATTTGTTAGTAATAGTTTGGATCGATATCTGTGATAAATTGGACCACCTAAGTTTGATTAATCTTTTACTCCAATAATTTAACTTATAAAGTTATATGTTCTATGATCACTTTCTTACTAAACTTGGCTTTTCGTTATATTCAAATTCCAGTGGCTGTCGGCACGTATTAAGGGCTACATTTTACTTATTTACAATACAAAATGTATGAATCTAATTAATAGACTTTTGCTCCATATTAACACAACTAATTGCATTTGTACCTAAGGCCTTATGTATGACTAGATTCACCACCCACACCATTACTAACTCATAAGTCTCATATTTATTACCTAAAGATGAAGGCTTTAGCTTTAAAAAAAGAAAGAAAGAAAACCCTTTTATAACGAATATGTATTTTATCAATATTTATAAAAATAATAAAGATAATAAATTGTTAAATAAATTTTATTTATTTATTTAATTAATTATCAAAAGAGAAAATTGCCTAATAAGTACATCATCTTCTAGGCTGACTATATTTTAGTTACTCGTCGTTTAAACTATCATAACGGTACCTCACCTATTGAGTCCGATAAAAAATTAGTATCTGGAACAATGTTCACACGTTAAATTAACATATCGGTATTGAATATTAAGGGCAAAATTGTCCACCTACATTATAAATCAAGCTTATATTACTGCAGTTTTTCAACACCGATCTGTTAACTTAACGTGTGAACGGTAATCTAGATAAATCTTTGGTCGGGCTCAATATGTGAGGTACCATTATGATATTTTAAACGACGGGATACTAAAGTTTAGTCAGCCTAAAAGATGAGGCACTGTTTAGACAATTTTCTCTTTATAAAAATATCCGTGTATAGCACAAATCTATACTAACATACTAGTATATTTTATGAGTGTAATTAGGGATAAAAATAAATAAAGGGATTCAAGTGTACGATTATTTTCATACAACAGAGATTTTATATAAATATATTCAGTAATATAAACTAAACTTTCACCGAGGAGATATGAATATAATAGATTCAAGTTTCAAGTTGATGATATTATTATAACACGATAAATATCGGATATAAAAACTACATCTCTAAAAAAATTAGTTAGGATTTTCTAAATAAATAATCCTCTATTTAATAATTTAATTATTTATTGAATAAGAAATATGCAAGGAGATGATTTTCTAGTCTAAATCATGTTGCAAAATATATATCGGATCACATTTCAAATAATTATTCTATATTTTCGTGAAAATGAACTAACATCAAATCTAAACAATCACTTTATATTTTCACATTTTGATATCATGATCACAGATATGACTTTTGTTAACCAAAATGTTACTAAATGGAGGATTATTTATTTAGAAAATTCTGGATCACGTAGCCAATCGAAGTTACTCCCGAATCTAATTCTGAACCATCACAATTAAGTTAACGGAAACCATATATTGGTTTTTCCCATTTGATGTCATTTTTCTTCCTTTTAATATGGTTTTATTCATACATCAACTCCTCATTCCATCCATTCGTATCACTCGGTAGTACGCTAATCTATCCGCGTCTTAGGCCCAAAACCTACCCTAGGACGCTAATCTATTTGCGTCCTATGGCCCAAAACATATCCCATGACGCTAATCATTTCGTCCTAGGGCCTAAAATCTACCCTAGTACTTGCGTCATAGAGCCCGCTAATCAACCAGCGTAACCTACCCTGAGACGCTAATCAACCTACATAGCCTACCCAAGGACGCTAATCAACTTGCGTCTTAGAGCCCAAAACCTACCCAGTGAAGTTAATCAACCTGCGTACTAGGGCTCAAACTCTATCTTAGGACACTAATCAACCTGCGTACTAGGGCCCCAAACCTACCCTATGACACTATCAACTTGCGTCTTAGGGTCCAAAACCTAGCCTAGTACGCTAAACAAGTTGCATAATAGGGCCCAAAAACCTACCATAATACTCTAATCAACCTGCGTCATAGGATCCAAAACCTACCATATACTAGGACCCAAAATTTACCCTAGACGCTAATCTACTTGCGTCCTAGGGTCCAAAACCTGCTCTAGTACGTTGATCAACCTGCGTCCTAGGGCCCAAAATTTAACATAGGATACTAATCTACATGCATCCTAGGGCCTAAAACCTCCCATAAAACGCTAATCAACTTGTGTAATACAACCCAAAACCTAGCCTAAGACGTTATTCTACTTGTGTCCTAGGACCCAAAATCTACCCTATGATGCTAATCTACATGCGTCTTAGGGCCCAACCTACTAGCGTCATATCGACGCCAACAAAACAAAGACCAATGAAGGGAGATTCATCAAGTCCTTCCAACGTGTCTTCGCTCCAACAACAATTTTTGCAGCCAAGACTCAAGTGCAAGTATTGAGGAGCATCACAAAACAAAAACCTTCAAGTATCTACCATTCAAACTTGAAGTTGTTGAATTATAACTCCAACTTGAGGGGAAGCGTTAGAGGATGTGCCTAATATATTGAGCTTATCTTTATTTATTAATTTACTGTTTTGTCCGTTTATATTTGTCTATATAAACAATATTTAATCAATAAAATAAATAAAGTTTACCATTCACAAATCTATACAGAGACCCTCCCACCTTTTCACCAACCAAAATAACTGAATTTGGGTATTCAATTGTTTTTTTGGAAATTGGATGAAATGCACCCGAACATAAGTTTCATGTACTAGATAGCATAAGCTTATAATTTATTAGGTAAATAACATCATTTAATCAATAATGACATATTTGTTTCTATTACCATATCTCAAATTATTCTATTTAGTTACAAGAACAAATCTATAGAATTAGAAAATTATAATTCAAAAATCTAAATAAAGAAGGTGAATAGTTACGAGAATAATTTATCAATATTCATAACTGACAAGATCAACATAGAATTAAATTTTATGTGAATGTATGTCATAACTGACAAGATCAACATATAAGACATTCAACATAATTGAATTTAATAATTCATGTAATATCGTCAAAATATATAATGCTACATGAAACTAGTATGTATACAAGAAAGATACAAGAATTGAATATACATAATTTACATGGAACTGCACACAAGCATGTACGAGTCATATATAGGAATATCACACGATTCACACATTACTGCAAGTAAATTGATGATATATGACTTACATTAATTCATAATCTACCTTATTACATGAACTACATATATTAGTATAAGATAGTAATACAGTAATAGGATCTTCAATGTTACAGGAAACTAGTACATACACAAGAAAGGTGCACATGATTGCAACTACAAGATTTACACTGAACTGTCAATTTTGTGCACGCCATACATAGGGAATCTCAAAATTAAGGTATATTTATAATTTTCAAAAGAAGATTAAAATCCAACTTGGAGGGACTGCCAACAGAGATCAATTCTCCATGACTACATTCGTTTATTATTTTTTTATATTTCTTGTAAAAATGATAAAATTACAAGAAATACGTTTTTTTTTTTTGAAATGTTACGATTCCAGTTCGATTCGCCTACGTCCGGATAAGGTATGTAAAGTAGTGGCCCAATTAAGGGATACCCTCCATACATGTCTCCAGGAGGATTCAAACTCGAATCTCCGGGCTAACACTTAAGGAGTCTAGCACCACAACCACTAAACCAACTGAGTATTGGTAAGAAATACGTTTCATTTACAAGAATAAGTTACAAGATATACGTCTCATTTACTAAGTTAATCCAAATTATTAACTATTAACGATTTACCTTCTACAATTAGAGCGCATCATGATTTAAAAGACAATAATATATACAAAATATTGTAATTGCTTGTATGATGGTAATTTAGTATTAAATTTTCAAATAATGTCATATTCTAATATAATTAGTGAAGTGGACAAATACTAAACAATATTAATGACGTAATACTTCACAACAAATTCAACTTTTTTTGTTGTTGTTGTAAAGTTATACCTAAAGCTTAGAGTATGTTTGGCATTTTGAACTTTACCCTAGTGATTCGGTACACTAGTGTAAATATGGAGTGTTTTTATATAACACTAGTGTTTAGTGTTATTGAAACACTAAACTGTGTTTGGCAGAAACACTTATGTTTCTAGGGTTTGTGTTGTGTGGTGGTGGGTTACGGAAACGCCTCACTTGTACAAGGAGAAGAAATCGATTTGGGTTCCGGCGATTTTGGGCGATTCTGGCGACAAGTGAGAGAAACAAGTTCAGATTTGTAAAAAACATATAGCACATTTAAAGAAATAAGCAAATTTGAAGATAAGTCCATTTTTCGATCAACCAAACGAGATCGAGATGAGAACGAGCCAAAGAATGACAATTGAAAAAATTAAACGGCAAGCAATCAGACAAGTAGAAAGATTAGATCTGAAAAGGTAGTTCACTTACCTAGACTTGCGTTCTTCGTGTTGCCGGTGGTGGTTCGCCGTCGCCGGTGGTGGTTACTCGGTGAAGACGTAGGTTTTTTGCTCTCAGATTGGAAGAGAAGTATGTGTTGATGTGAGAGAGAGTGTTGATTATATACTCGGTTTTATGTGTAAATATTGTTAAAAGATAAGGACATTCTGGGTATTTTGTACGAAGAAACACTAGTGTAAGAGCAAAACCCTTGCTCTGATGACGGTTACAGAAACACTCCGAGAAACACTAATCACTAGCGTTTCTCAAGAGGCCAAACACCCGTTAAAATGAGAAACACTCAGATAAACTCGGAAATACTAGTGTAAAACTGCTGCCAAACACACCCTTAATGTTAATACACAATACTTGTGTACATACAAAAAATATTTGTGGTCATAAATACTTAAATTCTAGTATTAATACGCAGTACTTAATCTAGTCTCATAATCCTTCGTGGGTTGATAAGAAGTCAATATTTTTTGATAATGCGGAATTGGACAAAGCAAAGAAAAAAGATAACCGAACGTATAAATTAGTTTTGTATTTATTTTATTTTTTTATCACCAAAACCATCAAAGGATTAAAAGGTTTGTATTCAGGAACACAAAATTAGATATATTGTAACTGTTTCTTTTTTTCGTGTAAACTATGTATAGTTTCTCCAATGAAAAAACACGATATACATGACTATATGAGCGATTTTTTAATTATAAAAAATAATCGTTATTTCTTTACGAAAAACATATTTTTGTCCGTAGTCGGGAGATTAGAATCTAGTGAAATTTATTTATGGAATATATATTTTGAATCTATAATTTGATTATTGCTGCACGAAATTTGTATTAGCCAATAAACAATTGAAAATGGCAAGTTGCATGGAGCATCTACGTAATAAAATAATTGCAATGCGACTGTCGCCTGACAATCATCGCTAATATATTATAAGTTATAACAATTGGAATTGACATCTCATTCTTAATCCACAATAAAAGAAAGCACTTGGCACTCCTACAATGGCGGATTCTTGCATTTCTCCCAAATCCAATTACCTGAAATCCCGATCGCAAAGAAAATGCTTACCTACTCAATAAATGCCCGTAGCAGTAGCACTCAACTGTCTACATCTGATTTCGCCCCATTATCAATTCAATCACCGCCAAACAAAAACCTAAAATTCGCATCTAATTTCCCTTGCTTTTCCTCCAACACAATTCGTTCCAGCTGCAACATGACCGAAACGGCGCCATTGCGTGCTCCACCTAGCTTCGGATTCAGAAACTTGACGGAGACGTTCACTGTTGATGTTCACAGAGCGGAGGGAAGGCCTCTGGTTGTGCCGTTGAAGGCTCCCTTCACTATCGCGAGTTCGAGGTTGGAGCTGGTGGAGAACGTTGGAGTTAGGGTTGAGCTTAGCAATGGATGTGTTGGTTGGGGAGAGACCCCAATTCTCCCATCGGTGACGGCGGAGGATCAGGCTACGGCGTTGTTGAAGGCTGAGGAGGCTTGTCTGTTTCTTCGCCGGAGTTCCGCTATGACTCTCGGCGCGGCGTTGGAGGAGGTTGGCCGGATCCTTCCTGGTCATGCATTCGCTTCTGTGAGTCTTGCCATGATCCTTTTTTTGCTACGATCTGCAAAATGCTTTTCTTTTTTAGTTTAATTGCCTTGCTTTTGTTGATTGATCTGGTGGAGGAGAAATGAAATGTGATCATATACCTCATACGTAGTTTTTGCTCATGTAAAATTCGATTGGAGAGTACTTTCCGAAAATTATAATAATTCCTGGATGCTTGATGAAAATCTTGCTGGTTTTAATTGTTGTTTTGGTGATTACAAATTTACTACAGAAATTACTGCTTACTATATAAAGGGTGTCAAGATTATTCCGTCTATTACCCTGTTTCGACTGTTTATATGGTTTTAACACGTTTTCATTAATGAAAGGCAATTTAAAGCAATTACAGTGTCGACAATTATGAATACAGCTTCATAATTAAATTTCTAATGTATATAAATCTGCTGTTGGCTGATGAATTGGGTTATATTTTGTTCATGCTTGTTATTAGGCTTCGAAATAATTATTTAGAGAGTGCTGTCCTTTTCAAACTCTGATTTCAACTTGACATTTCATTCATTAGGCAAAGTAGCCTGAAACATATGGTAGAGAACTGATTAAATAAGTCATGTATCCATGTAATTTATGTCCATTAAGATCGATTGTCATATTGTGAATCCCTTTTCTTCTGTTGAACTATTCATCAAAATGGTTCTTATGAATACTGCTTTGTGTGATTGAAGGTTAGGGCTGGGGTGGAGATGGCACTAATTGATGCAGTGGCTAATAGCATTGGTATTCCTTTGTGGAGGCTATTTGGAGGAGTTACAGATACTGTAACCACGGATATAACAGTTCAGTCTCGTGGTGTTCTCTTGCTTTTTTTTTAATTCTTAAATTTCCTTGTTTCAATTTCATATATGTTTAAAATCAGAGGATCTTATGAACTTCACAAAAACAGAGTGGAAACAATCCAATTCTTCTTTCTCTCACAATAACTTTTCTCATATCCTGCACAGATTCCCATTGTTTCGGAAGATGAGGCTACTAAACTGGCTTCTGGCTATCATAAACAAGGCTTCAAAACCCTGAAACTTAAAGTAGGAAAAGACTTGAATGCCGATATTAAGGTTCTTCAAGCGATACGCAAGGTGTTCCCTGACTGCGTTTACATTTTAGATGCTAATGAGGGTTATACCCCTAGTGAGGCTGTTGAAGTTCTTCAAAAGTTAAATGGTAAAATTTTGATTGCCTATTCAGCTCCTTCCCCTCTACACTGTCCACCGTCTACTTTTCCTTACAAAATCATTAGGTGCCTAGCATTTGTATTCTTGATTTGATGCTAACTCTCCCAAATGCCCTTGACTTTGTTTTCTGGTAGATGATGAAATTAATGTGGTTGTCCAAGGAATCACTTGTTTGCTTATCCTTGGACTGTCTTCCTTCTTTTTTTTGATAATGCGTCTTTGATAGAGAACAAATTGGGATATCACACAAGACTGGAACAACAGACTGAAAACCACACAAGTTGGTAGCATTTTTTAGGGAAAGGCCTTTACAAGGCAATTTGTGGATTACTTTCCACTAGACGGCTCTCGGTCACCTAGCAGCGGCTTTAGCATTCTGTTGTTGACAGCACTAGCTGAAATTAGACCATTCTACCCCTTGATTTTTTTGATAAAGTTCGTAGCATTTTTACTTAAGGAACTCCATCTCGTTTCAGAAATGGGTGTAACACCAGCACTATTCGAACAACCAGTTCACAGAGATGACTGGGAAGGCCTCGGCCATGTTAGCCAAATTGCAAAAGACAAGTATGGAGTATCTGTTGCTGCAGATGAGAGCTGTCGTAGTGTACACGATGCAGAGAAAATAATCAAGGAAAATCTTGCTCATGTCATCAACATCAAGCTTGCAAAACTAGGAGTCCTTGGGGCTCTCACTGTTGCAGAATTGGCCAGGGAATCAGGATTGGACTTGATGATTGGCGGCATGGTTGAGACAAGACTGGCAATGGGTTTTGCTGGTCATCTTGCTTCCGGAATGGGTTGTTTCAAGTATGACATGCTTTATCTTGACTATTATGTCTTCCCAACATAATATCTCAATACCTCACATGATTTATGTTCTTAAACAGATATGTTGACCTTGATACGCCACTTCTGATGTCGGAGGACCCAGTTGTGGGAGGCTACGAAGGTATTTATAATTTCGTAGTGTTTACTCAGCTTGAAAATCTAGAGAATGATTGAATATGGTTTACTCACAAAAGCTTCTTGTGTCGTAGTTGCCGGACCTGTTTATCGATTTACTAATGCTAGAGGTCATGGTGGCTTTCTTCACTGGGACAATCTTAATTGGTAAGACTACATCCTCAGTCTTTATTTTCACCCCTTGTATTTTATGGGTTTTTTTGTTGTTTGTTTGGGTATGATATGAGTATCAACATACCAAAATATCTTTGAAATATTTTGCAGAAGCTGATGTAAATGAACATGGCCAAGTCCAAAATTCTCTTCTGATGATTCCAGTCACAAAAACAGAAGATGAATTACAGGTATTGTTGCAGCTCTTAGTTAGCTGTTAGAAAGGTTTAAGTGCAAGCTACATTAGTAGTTGTCTAATATATGTATTCCACTTTACTTGTAATTTATGCCACCATATAAAACAATGTGGGTATTGTGGTAAATGTTCAAAATGTAATTCATGTATGAATTGTATGCTTCTTGATTTGTGGTATCCAAGCTGTGGTACTAAGTTGCACAATCAGACTCTTTCTTGACTGGATCACAAGTTTAAAGTTTTTCATGAATTTCTTAAGGTGGTGATTATTACCTCATAAGAAAATAGATCTACTGCAGAACTGGGAAGATATTAACCAATCAAATTCCAATAAGGAAGCTACAATGAATTAAGTACAAAGAATCTCAAAAAATCCACTCATGTAATGTGATAAGCTCTTCACATTACAACCTTTGTGAATAAACCTTCAAAGCCTTTTCACCTTTACAGAGACAGAAGACAGAGATTTTCACTGTACCTCACAAAAGCAGGTGATTTGCAATTTGGTTCAATCCCATAATCCATGGCTTCTTGTTAGGAAGTGCAAAGTTTAGCTCAAACATCTCCTTTGATGCTTTCCCACCAGTTTCACAGAATCCAACAAGCCTTGCTACAATATCAGCACTTTCTTCTATATGCTTCAGATCATGAGAATCTGTCCATAGCTTGTTGATGAACTGCAGTCTCCTGTGCTTTCCATCAAGTGGAACACCCCATTTTATGTACAGTTCCTCTACTTCTTCTGGGCTTAGACGCGTCGTCACCCTTTTCGCAAGGAACTCTCTTTCACGCTTCAATGCTCGGACGCTGCAAAAGGAGTGACATTTCAGCAATTTCAGGAGATTTTCAATAACTCACACCAAACAGGTCCTAAGTATGTTCTTACAAAATACAGCAAGTGAGCAAATTTTAACCTGGATGAAAGGGAGACGGCGGGTTCATCTCCAATAGGAGCCGGGCTGGCGTTACCGAGTTCTGCAAGGTGCTGTTGAAGCCATGTCAAGCGCCTAAGTTCAACTTCCATGTAGATTTGATCAGCTGGGTCTCCTCTAAATAGTAGATAAAACTGAGTCCTGTGTATTATAGAGACATGACAGACATCCCATAGTTCAATTATCTGCTGCCTGTGCTCTCTAAACTGCACAGTCCATGAAATCACTGGCTCCTGATTCTCAACGACATCTTCATTGTTCTCAATATCGTATCCAGCATTCTCATTTGCTTCTAATTCAAGAACCTGGCAAACAAGCAGCTGCTTCTGGTACTGCAGCTTGGCTACGCGCTCTTTTAGCTCAGTAACATAAGCTCTTATGTTTCTAACATTCTCTTCTGCAGCTGTCTGAAACATCTTCTGCATTTTCTTCATGTTAACAGAGCTTGAACGTCGGTATCCACCCGAAGGGCCTGACCCTTCCTTTGACGAGACATCTCCATTCTCTGTACTCTTTGAGGGTGTTCCTTTCTCAGACTCTACCAATGCCTCAACAGGTACACAGTTTTCATTTCTAGGATCTCTATTTTCAGCTTCAAATTCCACAACTTGGTTAGCTGAACCCAAGGGCGAACAGGGAGACCTCAGAAGTGTTTGCCTGTTAAGACTATTACTTGCAGCTAAAGGAAGTAACTTCTTCTTTTTCGAGTGACGTTTTATCTTTGGATTCACTTCATCATTGCATTCTTCAGCTTTACTTGGAAGAGACATCACTAGTTTGTCTATAGACTTCTGAACATTCTCAAGCTGCTCTTCTAAATCCGCTATTGTACTTCCTTGTGTGTGGAGTCTAGTTATCTCTTCTTTAAGGTTGGCACTTACACTTTTGTTTGTTGCAATGGTGTTTTCAACTTCAACCTCTCTTACTTCTGGTCTAACTGATCGCATCTCTCGTATCTCTGCTTGTAGTTTAGCAATAGTCTCTGCTGCATCTTGGTTACCTAACCTATGACAAGCAACTTCCTTTTGTAATACTTCCAAGGCTCTATTGGCTTCTTGTCCTAGCTGATCTTGAAGCTGCTCAAGCTTTCTAATTTCATGCATAAGAGTAAATGGTGCAGTTGATGACTGCCTAACACTTTGCCTTCCCATTGTATTTCTCATTTTAGAGGCGCGTTCTTTTCCATCCAAACTCGGTGATACAGTGCCAGAAAATGATAGGCACTTCACAACTGATCTAGGTGATTCAGCAGGTTGGACCTTGATTTCCTCTTGCATTTTCTGAAGTAGTTCAGCTACTTGAGACTGTGCTTGATCTCGTTGTCGTCTTAGCTCTTCAATCTCTCTCTCCATCTAGGCATCACTCAAATATAGTCAATACAAGTTGCTAAAGTTTATAATAGTCTATACTAAACATTCCCTAAGAGTTTATATTTTTACCTGCTGGATCTTGAAGTCTTTTTCACTAGAGGGATCAGGAGTGCGCAACTCTGCTTCTAGTCTCGCCACTTCCTTCTGCAAATGTTTTACTAGTTGTTTGTCTGAGACAACCTGAGAATTTCACCATACTTGCAATTACAAACAAGCATAAGCAAAGAAGAGAGTGTTTATGAAAATGGCATGCAGTAATACCATGTTGACTTGAGCATTGTTCGTTACTTCCTTTGCACGGGTAGCAAAGAAGAGAGTGTTTCGGCTTTGCTCAACATGACTCAGAGCTGGACTCAATGTACATATGATGGCTGTCCGAGCATTCCCACCAAGTGAATGTTGCAGAATGCGCGTAAGCTTTGAGTCTCTGTATGGTATATGGCCGCCTCTCTTTCCACCAACACTACAAAAGTATAACATACAAATGTTTCTTTGTTAATCCTGAAAATCTCAGCACTATCAACTACTGAAACAAATGAGATTTTACTAATCTTCCTTATGACTGTAGTGAAACAAATGAGATTTTACCAACACTATAAAAGTAAAACATACAAATGTTTCTTTGTTAATCCTGAAAATCTCAGCACTGGATGGATCAACTACTGAAAAAATGAGATTTTACTAAGCTTCCTGATGACTGTAGTGAAACAAATGAGATTTTACCTAAGCTTCCTGATGACTGTAGTGAGGGTCATCAAGCTAAGATTGATATGGCAACCTTCTCTTAGTCGTGCACCATCCGCGTGAGTTTGTGCTGCTCTCTCACTGCCAGCCAGATCTACAAAGTTCTGTGGAATGTGACAAATTATCAGTACATCTGAAATTCAATAAAGCCTATCAAAATCCACATAAAACATCACAAAAAACTTACCAAGCTGGCAACATAAGAACGAACGCAGTCTGTATTCTCACGTTGTGTACTTTGAATCGTCTGCGTTACAATCCACAACACATTAGTCATACAGACATTCATCTCAGTAAAGGAAAGCAAGTACATGATGAATAATGAGTTACCAGCTTAATAATCTGGTGTGAACGCGAACTCCTATCGTTTAGTGCAGTTTCACCCACTTGTCTTTGAGCTACAAAATCATCATACACAAAATCAATATGAATGGAAAAATGCAAATCACAAGGGATGTTAGCTGGATAAAATCAAGAGCTTATTCACCTTCACAAATGCTGATTAAATTTGTTAAATGCTGATTGTCAGTGACAGTTTCTTCTACCAATTTCTCAACCATAGTTCCTTTCTGCAAAAACATGAAGACATGTAAATATCAACTTCAACCAGAGGAGATTATACAGAAAATAAGTGCAGCAAAGGTTGGTAAAATTATATCATACCTCCGGATCATCTAAAAGCTTAAGGGAACGCCCGGATTCTGAATTCAAGAGATCCCTCACATTCTCATTGTAGATTTCCAGTCCAGAAATCTTTATTGTAAAGTCTCTATCTGGTGTCTACAGCAAAAAGGTATATTTTAGCTTCAAAAACTTATGTGTTCCAGAAGATTAAATTCATTGGTATCTTACATTTATAATGTGATTATATATATCTGCAACTGCTTTCTCTGTTATTCCTCTCATTGTATATGTCTTCCCACTGCTTGTTTGCCCATATGCAAATATGGTTGCTGAAAACAAAAGCTTGATATTACTACTGAATATCAATATTTTAGTATATGAGCAACTTAGTATAATATAAGCAATATCACTCACCATTAATCCCCATCAAAGCAGACAACGCGACATCCTTAACCCCGTCATAAACCATTTCAGTAACACAGTCAGGTCCAAAGACTTTGTCTGAAAATTTAAAGGAAAGAATTGCATAAATCTCAAAACATAGTCCCAAATGAGAACAAATAATAGGAAAACCATCTTACCAAAGGTGAATGAAGGCTGTTGAGCACTACGATCATGAGAAGTAGGCGGTTTGTAGATAATTGTCTGGTCATCTATACACTCCCATGCCACTTGGTCTTTTGATGACTGTTCCTTCTTGTTTAAGGGCCGTAATCGGACTGTCACGACAATCTTTTCTTCCTTAACTCTAGTGCCACCTGGGGTTGATGCCAGTGTCCTCTCTATCTTAGAAGCCGGAGTAGACGGTGCGCTTGCAGCTTTTACTGTCATCTCGCCTTCTTGTTTGTACTGAGAAATATAATGACCAGAATTCACAAGTTGAATAAGCAAAGTACAAGTGAAGGAGTACTATGCTAAGGGAGAAAATGAATCTGGAGAGGAAGTTTTGATTCTTAAGAATCCTATTGTGAAACTAAATTGCAAAAGGGGTTACTTTCTTTTGTTTCAATTTTTAAGAATTTCAGTTGAAGTTTCCAGATTGGCAGTGATGCAGTTCATGGGTTCATTTACTTTACCCTTAACAAAAAGATAAAAGTGTTTATCTACCCAAAATAAGCCACTGATTCTTAGCTAAGCTTTGAATCGTTTTTGTTCTAAAAGCGGTAAATAAACATTTGTTCATTAAATGCTAATAAATACACTTTCACAGTTATTAATCTCTGACAAACCTAACAAAACACTTGTCAGTGATGTAGTTCATTCAAAAAGCTAAATATCAGCTTGCAAACAAGTTTCTTCATCAAATTTCACAGGTCCTCACAATCCCAAGCTGGAAACCTTAGTCTCTGGCTATCAAAATTCAAGCATCCAGATAACAAACTTTGAAAACGGAATGAGCAAAAAGAAATTGGATGAACATTATTAAATTTGCGACTTGATAATCCTTTCAAATCACCCAATTCTCCATCGTCCCCAAAACTCCTACCCCGTCAGGGCCGCCACAAATGCAAACCCTTATCGCAAACAATCGTTGTATTTACCTCAGATCAAACACAGAATCGACAGACTCATCACTCCAAACGCACACCGTTTCAGTTTTTATGCATAAATTTCCAAAATTGGGAAGAATCACGAATAGGAGCCGAAATAGGAAAGGATGACTTACATAGAAGGACCAATACGAATGCCGGATAGTGATCTCAGCCCAATTTAGCTCAAATTTGAAAATAAGCTTGCCGATATGTAGATTAAGAGAATGAACGTTCAGGGGAATGAGAGGGGGAGCGCAGGACAGCAGATGATTTACTTGTCCATCAATGATTTTTGAATTTAAGTGTCACCTCCAACGGCTAGTTTGAAGTTCTAACGTCTTTTAAATAATTTAATATTGTTTACTACTCCACAATAAAGTAAAAGAAAATTCTAAGGAAGATGGTGGGACACGTGGCCTTGAATTTTGTCCTTTGCCAAATTATGACATGCAAAATTAGCCCTTGTATTAGAATATGTTTGTACAATTGTACGTCATGTTGTATAAACAGTTGTGTAATATTGAGTTTCATAACATAAAATTATATAATATAAGAATAAAATATAGTAGTGTTTATAATTGTATTTGTACATATCATATGAGTATATTCAAACATTTTTTTTAAAATGTCATATAAATATGATATTTATTATATAAACTAAAAAATATATTCAGACTAAAATGAATTATAAATCTAGCATGAAAAATTATATAAATGAATTAATATTACTTTTTTTAAATTTTATTTAGTTTAGTTAATTATTTTTCCAATAAAAAAATTGGGATTTTATGAATGGAAAATAGAACAAAATCATGAGGCCGTTTTTTTTTTGTTAGATACTATTTTCCAATCTAGACCAAATTATAGGTTCATTAGGGAGGCTCAAATTGGTAGATGAAGCTAGATGATGGTAGATGAAGATATGAAAAAAACTTGAGAATCAGGTGTTTGGGAACCACAAGGTTTAGTATATGATGGCAGATGAAGCTAGATGAAGGAAGTTGAAGAATTGAAAAATCAATCAACTACCAAAAGCTAGATTACGGAGATGAAGGACCGATCACAATTCATTTCTTCCAAACTTGCACTAGAAATTGAAGGGTTCCTCACAATATTTTCGTCACTACTCAAAAGTCGAAGGGTCTCCATTCTCAATTCCATTCGATATGTAATATAAATCTTGACTTCTTCATCTCAAATTTCTCTTTTAAGTCTCGAATTGAGCTTCTTAGTTCATCCTTTTCCAAGCAACATGTTTTCGTGGAAGAGCTTTCGGTTTCATCCAATCTAAAGGTAAAACTGCAACCCTAATTTTATTTGAGAATCAAGTGCCCTAATTGACAGGTAAAGCTTGTTGTTCATTGCAGCAATTAAGCAAATGGAGTTTTCTAGAGCTATAAACTGATAGATAATGTAATTATTGTAAATATAGGGGTGCCCTATTGTAATTATTGTAAACTCTATTTGTTATTAATATGAGTCATCTGACGATGGAAACCCTAAGGGGAATATTATTCACATCTCACATGGTATCAGACTTCTCGTTCCTCTAAACCCTCTTCCGCTTCTCTTACCCTTCATCGATTTTCACGATGGCTACCGATCGGAAATCATCTTTCCATTCTGCCCTCGGAATCTCAAATATCAAAAACAACATTGCTCTCGTCCTTGATCATGACACTCCGTATACATCATGGGTCACCTTATTTCGCGTTACTGCGAAAGCTCACAATGTTCTCGATCACATTGATGCCAAGGTTCCCCGACCTGCGGACATCGATGATTCGTTATGGCTTCAAGTTGACGCAGCAGTTCTGCAATGGATCTACAGCACTGTCTCGCGCGAGATCCTTCTGCAAATTCTTGACTCTGACGATACCGCACTTCAGGCATGGAATCGAGTCAAAGATATCTTTCAGGATAATAAGAATACCCGCGCCGTCTACCTCGAGCATGAGTTCTCCAATTGTAACTTATCTGGTTTTGCTTCCATTAACGCTTATTGTATGCAACTCAAATAGTTGGCGGATCAACTCAAAGGAGTCAGATCGGCGGTTCCTGACACTCGTCTTGTTCTTCAACTTATTTCGGGATTGCCTGCTGAGTACAATGTCGCGGCAAGTTTTATCCAGCAAACCGATCCACTTCCCGGTTTCACCAAGGCTCGGTCCTAGTTGCTCCTTGAGGAAACTCGACTTACTGCACAATCGGGTTCCGGTTCGACCACCACGACACTTACCGCTGCTACTCGCTCTCCGGCATCCTCTGGCACCGCCTCGCACCCACCGGCTGGCTCGCCACCACAACGCCGGACCGACCCCAACAGTGCAGCGCCGGACCCCTCTCAGAACCGTCGCAGTCGAGGCCGGAAGGGCAAGCCACGACAGCAGGCCGGCGGCGCTCCTCCACGAGCTGCTTGGCACCCTATTTTTGGTTGGGTGATGTTTCCCCAGCCCACCACTGTTGCAGGCCCAAATTGGCATCCGGCCCACTCTGCTCCAGGCCCAACACGTCCCCCTTGTCCATTTCCTGTGCAGGCTCAGCAATCTGTTCTTGGACCAGACCCAGTTTCCCAATATCAGCAACATGCACACTTTGCTTCAGCAGCCCAACCGACAGCCTTGGATCAAAGTTTTGCTTCTATGACGTTAAATCCGACGGATAATTTCTGGTACATGGACACGGGTGCAACCTCCCACATGACGAATGACTCAGGTTCCCTCTCGTCTTTTTCACATAATGATTCTTTAAATTCGATAATTGTTGGGAATGATATGCGTGTTCCTTCTACAGGTATTGGAGATACTACTATCCCCACAACCGATTACAATGCCTCCGTAGAATTTGACCCGTTTGGTTTTTCTGTGAAGGATCTACGCACGGGGACCACACGTCTGAGGTGTAATAGTTCGGGGGGACTCTATCCAGTCACAAGTCCTTCTTCTCGCTCTCATCATGCTCTCTCCGTCGAGTCTTCCAGTCTTTGGATGCCCGTCTCGGACATCCCGGATCTCCAGTTTTAGAATTTCTTCGTCAATTATCTTTTATTAAGTGTAATAAGTCTCATGTGACTCCTATTTGTCATGCTTGTCAATTAGGAAAACATCACAAACTAGCTTTTGAACGTTCTACTTCCCGTTCTAATGCTCCTTTTGACATTATTCATAGTGATTTGTGGACTTCTCCTATACCAAGTCGAGACGGTTTTAAATACTATTTAATTTTTCTTGATGACTTCTCCCATTTTCTATGGATTTTTCCTCTCAAGTTCAAGTCCCAAGTATTTGACCACTTTGTTCAATTTCACACTTTTGTCAAAACACAATTTTGTCTACCCATTAAAAGTTTTCAATGTGACATGGGAGGTGAATTTAACAACACCACTTTCCACAAGTTTTTCGTTGATCATGGCATTGTCTTTCGGTTCTCATGTCCACCTCAAAATGGTAAGGCTGAACGAATGATTCGAACAATCAATAACATGATGCGTTCTATATTATTCCATGCCTCCATTCCAATCTCCTATTGGCCCCATGCCGTGGAGGTTTCCTGCTATCTTTTAAACATTCTTCCCTCCACTTCAATCTACGGTCAATCTCCCACACAAGTACTTTACCTCTCTAAACCTTCCCTCGCTCACATCCGGAAATTTGGTTGTCTTTGTTATCCAAACCAAAGTGCCACCATTACCCACAAACTTCAACATCGCACTACTCCGTCCGTTTTTCTAGGCTATCCTAAACACCATAGAGGGTTCAAGTGTTTAAATTTAGCAACAAATAAAATAATCATTTCCCGTCATGTGACGTTTGATGAAACAATTTTTCCGTTCGCTACCCATTTCCGAGTCCCCCCGGAATCTACTGCACTGCCCCCGGCTGATGACGACCCGTCCCCGTATTTTTCTGTCTTCAATCGGCCTATCACAACCTCAGCTGCAACAGGCCCATTTCCTGTGTCTGGCCCAGTCCCTCATCCGGCCCAAGTCGCACCAGCCAACTCTTCCTCTTCTTTCACCTCATCTGGGCCTAAATCTAACCCCCACTTCCATACCCGGCCCAGTTCCCCACCCAACCCATCCGGCCTGCAGTCCCACTAATGACTCAGCCCGCCTAGTAGCTTCTTCGGCCCAGCCGTCTACTATCCCACATTTCCAACCCAATTTTGTCAACCCAGCTGAACACGTTTTAAATGAGATGGTCCCTTCACCTCCGAATCCATCTGCTCCGAACCGACCCCAAACCCGAAGTCAATCCGGTATTGTTAAACCAAAGCAGATTTTTTACTTATCCGTATCAACCCGTATTGGACCGCTGCCATGCTCGATGAATATCGAGCCCTTATGCGGAATAAGACGTGGGTCCTGATACCTCGTCCTGCCGATGCTAACATTGTGCGATGCATGTGGATTTTTAAGCATAACTACAGGTCTGATGGTTCCCTGGAGCGTTACAAGGCACGTTTAGTTGCTAATGGTTGTTCTCAACAAATTGGAATTGACTGTGATGAGACATTCAACCCTGTTGTTAAACCAACAACCATCCGTATGGTTCTTTGCATTGCAGTATCCCGCTCTTGGTCCATTCATCAGCTGGATGTTCAGAATGCTTTCCTTCACGGTCACCTCAACGAAACGGTGTATATGTTTCAACCACCCGGCTTTCACGACCCTTCCAAACCCAATCATATTTGTCTTCTTCAGAAGTCCCTCTATGGCCTGAAGCAAGCTCCCGGGCATGGTTTTAGCGCTTTGCAGGCTTTCTACACCGCATTGGATTTATCAGCAGTAAGAGCGATTCTTCCCTTTTTATCTATAATGAGGGATCTGATGCCTATCTGCTTTTGTATGTCGATGACATTATCCTTACGGCTTCCTCTAACGCTCTCCGCAAGCATCTGATTTAGCTTCTGAGTAAGGAATTTGCCCTGAAAGATTTGGGCCCTCTTTCCTATTTCTTGGGCATTTCTGTTCGTCGTACAACATCTGGCTTATTCTTGTCCTAGGATAAATATGCTCGCGAAATTGTTGAACAAGCAAAGATTTCTAACTGCAAACCATCTACTACTCCAGCTGAGACTTCTGTCAAGTTAAGTGCTTCATCCAGCCCTCCTATTAGTGATCCGACACTTTACCGTAGTCTAGGTGGGGCACTTTAGTACCTCACCTTCACACGGCCTGCCATTAGTTTTGCAGTCCAGCAAGTGTGTCTCTTTATGCACGACCCCCGGGAGGCTCATCTTGCAGCTCTCAAGCGCATTATCCGCTACATTGCCGGCACTTCATCATTAGGTATCACCATCTCCTCTTCTCCAAAATCTGATCTCATTGCCTACACAGATGCTGATTGGGCAGGGTGCCTAGATACACGCCGCTCGACCTCCGGTTATTGTGTCTTCTTCAATGACACTCTAGTCTCGTGGTCTGCCAAAAGGCAATCTGTCGTCTCCAGATCTAGTGCAGAAGCAAAATATCGAGGTGTTACCAACGTTGTTTCAAAATGTTCCTGGTTGAGAAATTTCTTACTTGAGTTACATTGCCCGCTTACCAAAGCATCTATTGTATACACCGACAATATTTCTGCTACTATCTTGCCAGCAACCCGGTTCAACATCAACGGACCAAGCATATTGAGATTGACATCCACTTCGTCCGCGACAAGGTTGCTCGTGGTCACGTTAGAGTTCTTCATGTACCTTCGACATTTTCAGTATGCAGACATTTTTACAAAGGGTCTTCCTCGACAATTATTTCTAGACTTTAGATCCAGTCTCACTGTTCAACCTCCTCCAGTTTCGACTGCGGGGATATGATAGATAATGTAATTATTGTAAATATAGGGGTGCCCTATTGTAATTATTGTAAACTCTATTTGTTATTAATATGAGCCATCTGACGATGGAAACCCTAAGGGGAATATTATTCACATCTCACATAAACTACTTTCTTCTTATGGCTTGCTTCTTAATTACTACAGAACTTTTTCCATTGTCGTGAGTTCCATGATCAACATTTCTTGCCTTGTAACCTATATGCTCTCTGGATCAATGTTCATATCATCTTCATGTAAATGAAAAAACAACAAGCCAAAATAGCAATCCAGAACAAGAGAGAACCAAAAATAGGAAGCCAAAAGGCCCAAACCAACAAACTCCAATCAGCAGTGATAACATTAACTTAATGGAATCTGAAGTGAAAAGTAATGATAAAATATATAAAAGGTGTTATAAATGGATTTTTTTTCTAGCATTTTTTCTTCATAATATATTATAAATTTCTGCTTACTACCCTTGTTTGTGTTGATTTTGTTGAGTTATTGTGCTGATTTTTGTTTAGTTGATGCTTACTACTCTTGTTAGTGTGCTGATTTTGTGGAGTTAGTGTGCCCATTTTTTTTGAGTTGATGCTTACTACTCTCCTTTTAGTGTGCTTTTTTTTTTTGTTTGAGTTAGTGTGCTAATTTTTTTGAGGTGATGCTTACTCTATTGTTAGTGTGGTGATTTTCACGTTTGATGTTGTGATCATAATCATTTGGCTATAATTTTGAAAAATAAATTAATTAGGAAAATAGGACCCTTGAAATTCTCTTTTACAAATTAAGCCTCTATATAAAAGGAAGAAAAATAGGCATGAAAACTAGAAAATAGGGGCAATAATTTTTATAATTGAAATGATGGTGATTAGATGTTTACTTTTGGTTTAAGTATCTTTTTTACATGTTTAATTTTCATTTTTGGTTAATGTAGCTAGTTTGAAGAAATTTTCAAGTACATGAATGTTTAATTTTTTTGGGTGACATTGTTTTCGTTACCCAAATATGAATTGTAGTAGTTTTCTATATATTGGGTTTATGTTTATTATTTTTGTGATATGTTTTTTTATTGTTGAGTATGCTTAAAATGATATTTTTGGGTATGTTTTATGGTTACCCAAACTGTGTTACAATGACCAAATGTCATTTGATATTCATGTTTGTGTACAATATCGATTTGTATAAAGTTTGGTTATGACAAATTCAAATTGAGTATGCTTTTATACGTGTATTGACTTTGTAGTATATTTCTTATTATTAAGTATATTTAAAGTGATATTCTGGGTATGTTGTATGGTTACCCAAAATGTGTTATAATGATCAAATGTCAAGCGGATTTTTGGGTAATGACCAAATGTCATTTGATATTGATGTTTGTGTACAATATCGAGTTTTGAAAATTTTGGGTATGACAAATTTAAATTGGGTATGGTTTTTGTATAAGTGATGTTTAAATTGGGTATAAATATAAAATATTATCCAATTTATGAATATTGTTTTATTTTGATATTTGATTTTTTGGGTAGGTTGTTTTCGAGTATGTTTATGTACTTTGACAAATTTATTTTTGGTATGATTGTGACATTATTTGGGTAAGCGGATTTTTGTGTAATAGGTAAGAAAAAAAGTATGTTGAGAATTCCTATTTCTGATTGATGTGACATGTGAGATAGTACAACATGTCACATCCGATGGGTTGTCAAACTTTGCCCTCTTTTTGCACTATATTAGTATATTTTCTCTACTTTATTTTATAGGGGTCAAAATACCAATCTCAAATACTATGAGTCTTCTTTCTCAATTGATTTGTTTAAAAGGGCTAGTTTGTCAAATTTGCCAAATAAATATTATTATATTTATTCCCCAAAACGAATACAAATGATGGTGCAAAACTTAGGATAGTGCATAACTCATAAAAGTATAGTTCATAATTATAATAGAATAGTTCATAATGCAAAATTTATAGAGAGATAGTGCATAACTTATAAAATGATAGTTCATGAATTATAATAGAATAGTTCATAACATATAAACGATTAATTTATAAATAATTTGATATAATATATTAAAAAGTAATAGTTCATGAATTATAATAGAATAGTTCATAACATATAAACGATTAATTTATAAATAATTTGATATATTATATTAAAAAGTAATAGTTCATGAATTATATGAGAATATTTTATAAGAGAATAATGCAGAACTTATAATATGATAGTTCATTATAATTCAAGCATCCAGAATATATTTTCTTCAAAAAAATAAAATTAAAAATTGAAACACGTATCAACATGTCAGCCGGCCGCACAACGGTACCTGAATAATAGGCAGTACCTGAACAAACCCTCTATATATATATATATATATATATATATTATGCGTGCATACTAACATAATACATTCACGTATAGAATATAGGTTTCGATGTTTCATAAAAATAAAAAATTAGTAACAAGAGTAATTCTCATCTTTTGCAATCATTCACATACATTTCGTTAACAATTTAACAGCCAAAGTACACTTCTAAGGCCATAGATCAGCCACATTTGTCTCAACTATAAACAAGTCCAATATCCTGCACATATAATTTTTTCTATAACAAAGGCCGTATCATATCAAGAACTCCTTAGCAGCTAAACTGAGATGTAGATGTACTGCTACTAAAGTGAGATGTGTGTGCGCTGCTGCAATCACTACTCTTCTCTTTACTCACCAACACATCCACTACATCACCATAAACTACTCCACTGTACTTATTCTCATCAAGCTTCTTCATCTTATCATCGACAACGTACTCATTGTGCCTCTCTTGCATCTTACTCAGCACCTCGAGCACCTCTTCCATCGTCGGCCTTAACTCCCCGTCGTGTTGCAAGCACCGGAACGCTAACTCAGCCACTTCCGTGACCTCCTCCTTCACTTCACTATCCGAGTCAAACCCTAAACTCGGGTCGACAAGCTCATGCATCAAGTCATTCCGGATCATATTGATAGCCAAGTTGGACAAGTTGATCTCATGGCGATGCCTTGTCATATCAACCGCGGGCTTAGATGATATAAGCTCGATTAAAACGACTCCAAAGCTATAAACATCGCTCTTATTTGTTAAATGGTAACATTGGTGGTACTCTGGGTCAACGTACCCCGGAGTACCCTGTGGAGCCGTGGACACATGTGTAACGTCCAAGGGAAAAGGCCGAGATAGACCAAAATCGGCTACCTTAACGGTGAAGTTATTGTCGAGGAGAATGTTGTTAGTCTTTACGTCGCGGTGGATTATGTCCGATGCATGGAGGTATACTAGGGCACTTGCGGTTTCATTTGCAATGCTCAAGCGTGTGCGCCACGGGAGATGTGAGAACCTCGAGTTGAGTTTTTCAAGACTGTTGTTATGGCCGTAAAGATGATCGGCTACGGTTCCGTTTGGGACGTACTCGTAGACTAGGAGTAGCTCCTTACCATGGTGCGACGTGCATCCGTAGAGTGTTACGAGGTTCTTGTGGCGTAAGTGTGCTAGGATCTTCGTTTCGTTCACAAATTGTTGAACTCTTTTCGAGTTGTTCTCGTATAGGCGTTTAATTGCAACTTCACGTCCATCTCCTAATTTACCTGCGTCCAACACAACTCCAGTAAAATTACGTCATAAAATCAGTTGACAATAAGAGAAACTTTACCGTGATAGACGGTGCCAAATCCTCCATCGCCAAGTTCTTTGGAGGGACTGAAGTGTTTGGTGGCTTCTTCAAGCTCGGTATAACTAAAGAGGTTAACGCCAAGGTAGTTATCTCGGTTTTCCAGATTAGAAAACATATAAGGAAGATTTCTCGAATATGGTTGCATTGTTTCTGTAGAAGAAAGATGTTTCTTGCATCGACGGAGATAAAACAAGTATAATGCACATATGATAGTCATGCTTCCAAGTATTCCTGACCCTACGCCTGCGATCGTTATATCACATGTATGTTAATATCATGCATAAACTAAACTTACATTTTTGTCCAACATTCAATCACAATTTCAAATGAGTTATGTACAAATACAACTTACCAATGACGATCTCTTTCTTCTCCGACTTCCCTGGTTATTTACATCAATCAAACACAAAATCTAGTTAAAAAAAAAAAGCTTTATATATATATATAAATAACTGTAGTACAGAAAAGAACGAACCTGCAGAACACGGGATAGCGGAAGGGGCCCCATGAGGGCAGTAACAGACGAAATCGGCAGGGGACTCCAGCGATGACCCACAGGCGCCCCCGGAGCTCTTGCAGAGGTGGCAGGCCGTAACGTTCATTTTATACCCCACGGTAAACCCTTCATTTAACACATCCGAAAGCGTTTCCTTGTTATTCTGGAGCTTCTTCAAGGCTTCAGAAAATACAGGCACATCAATTCTAGTTCCATTACAGCCAACCCCAAATCTACTATCGTTGTAAACAATCACAGCGCTCAGATTCCCGGTTGAGCAGTTAAATCTGGTGATGATTATATTGTTTGGGAGGGTCTGGGGACATTGGTATTGGTAAAGGAAGGTGAGATTAACGACGTCGTTTCGGTTGTTGAAGGAAAAGAGGGTGTTATTGAGGGTGTAGTTTAGTAGGACCGGAGGGCAGGTGGTGTTGGTGAGGACGAATTCTTCTCCGGCGAGAGTGATTGTTTGATTTCCAGGGTCGATTTTGAGTACTCTGTACGGGTTGGTTCCGATTAGGATAGATGGGTATGTGGAATTCGCCGGACATAGGAGTTGGAATTCCGGCCGGCCACAAAAGCTGGGCCGGCCAACTCCCCAAAAGGGGTAGATGATGTTGTCGATGGTGCCGCAGGCGGCGGGGGTGGAGCAGGAGGTGAACGGCGGGTGGGACGTGTCGCCATTGGTTCGTGTGATCGCGAGGTTGAAGACGAAGACGAGGATGAAATAAGGTGACATAGTTTTGTTGGGGATTGTTGAAACTAAAGAGCCTTTAGTTGTACGTATATGCGGTGCAAAAAAATAAACTTTGACTTTTTGTTGAAGGAAAAAACTTGTGAATTTGAAAATTAATGAGATTTAAATGTAATAAAAATTATTATTATTATTTTTTGTTTAAAGTTTGTTTAAGCTCTATTTTAATGACTAAAATCCAATTTTTATTAGACCATTTTGTTAACAATTCTTATTAAGTTATATTTATTAAATTTAACCCCACAATCTTATCTCATTGTTTTAATACTTTAGATTGTTTTTAATTGTTTGTATTAGATGTCGGCAATATAAATCTATATATTATATTTATAATATATAGGAATAATCTTACATAGTTTTAGAATTTTATGATGATAATTTATTTCAAAATTAATTATAGAAATATTTTAGAATTAATAAATTTATTTATAAAAATAATTATAAAATTTATTTTTAAATCATAGGATCTATACTCTATATATATATATATATATATATATATATATATATATATATATATATATATATATATATATATATATATATATATATATATATATATATATATATATATATATATATATTGCTTGGTAACTTTCATTATTGATTCAAATGTAAATAATCAAAAGTTACCTACGCTCTTGACTTGAATTATGCGTGCTTCTCAATGTAAAGATATCAAAAGTTACCTACTCCCTCTAACTATAAAAACAAGGTTTGGTCTTTGATGCCTATATATTTTTACCACAAAAAGAATTTCTACCTTAAATTTGTGACTATGAAACCC
This sequence comes from Fagopyrum esculentum, assembly GCA_033239045.1. Classification (NCBI taxonomy): domain Eukaryota; kingdom Viridiplantae; phylum Streptophyta; class Magnoliopsida; order Caryophyllales; family Polygonaceae; genus Fagopyrum; species Fagopyrum esculentum. The sequence goes on from BSUD01000001.1 coordinate 9,630,596, forward strand.
CAAATGTGAATGATATTCAAGAAGTCGACACCATTCTGCCTTCGGAATTGAACATATTTAAGATAAAAAAGTATAATATGACTTTGAATGGAAATGTAAATTATTGACTCACGTTAAGGTTGCAAAAGTGAGGTAGATAGATGTCTCATATCTTGACCGTTGAAAACTTGAATTTTAGACTTTTTAAATAATAAATTCGATGTGTTGATAAAGTCAGGATATTCGATATTGGTAAAACGCGGTGTATATCATTCACATGGCAGCTAAAGAGATTCATGTAACAACACGTAGAGCTGTAATATGAGACAAGCTATTCGGGCTCGGCTCGTCAAAAGCTCGGATCGAGCTCGTTCATTTTCTAAACGAGCCAAGCTTGAGCACATTTTAAAGCTCGTATAATTTTTAGGCTCGGCTCGGGCTCGGCTCGTTTATAAACAAGCCGAGCTTGAGCATGTCAAAGCTCGGCTCGTTCGGGTAAAGCTCGGCTCGTTCGGCTAAAATAACACTATAGGAGCATTATTTTAGCCGAGCTACTCGGGCTCGGCTCGGGCTCGGCTCGGGCTTGGCTCGTCAAAAGCTCGGCTCGAACTCGTTCACTTTCTAAACGAGCCAAGCTTGAGCACGTTTTAAAGCTCGTATAAATTTTAGGCTCGGCTCGGGCTCGACTCGTTTATAAACGAGCCGAGCTTGAGCATGCCGATGCTCGGCTCGTTCGGCTCGTATTACACCCCTAACAACACGCTTACAGCTTACACAAGAGAAAACATAATTTTACATGGCGCTAAAGAGATTCCAGTTTCTGATCTATTAGCGACTGCTCAAGTGCCGAACCAGATAAGAATTTAATGATTGACGTACATTGAAATGGAAAGGATGGAATTACATACATAAAGATCATTCAATCCAGTCTCTTTAAGTTCAAGCAGTTATCCGTTGCCTGTCTAAACAGCTCCTGCACTTGCTTCACTTCCTTCTCTGGATATATTCAAAAGCAAAAACATGGAAACATAGCACTTTAAAATCCTTCCAAGTACGAGATGTGTGCACAACCACCCAATCCAACCGGTCAACCGACCCGAATTCGTGGGTGAAAACCCGAATAATTCCGGTGATGGGCGGTGGGCGGGTGGTTCGGTGGGTAAAGGTAAAGGTACAACCACCCACTACGCGAACCATCCAACACCGTACTCATCCCACCCGCCCGGCATCACCCGTATAAAGTATTTAATAAAATTAAAAGAAACCCTAAATTCTACCATTATAATTTTTAAAATATAAAAACATAAAAACCCTAAATTATCAAGAGACAATAGTGCAGCCTAATGAAATGTTGTCCCTTCAACCAAATCAAGTGTATGATTAGGTCTTCTAAGTTGACTAGATTAGTTGCTAATTATCCCTTATTTTATGCCACCGTGTAAATCGGTTCATGTATTGTAGACTTACGTACAACTCTTCAATTGTTACTCTTTGTACTATTTAAACGTCTGTAATCTGTTCAATGAACATCAAGGGAAATTCATCAATCATCCATCCTTGCTTACACGGTAACAGAGCCTTGAGTTTTTTTTTTTAATTCACCGTTTTTTCTCTACTACTGATGGCTGCTCCAACCACCAGCCAACATCCCCTCGCCGCAGCAGATGGCTCCTCCCCTTCTCTTCACTTCCAAATCCCTCCCATCTCTGTAAAATTGGATAGAGACAACTATGCCCTATGGAGAACCACAATCATCTCCGTCCTCGAGACCTTCGACCTTTAAAGTTATGTCCTCACACCAACCCCACCATCTGCAACCATTCCGACCCAGCAGATAATACCAAAACCCTCCCAAATCCTTCTTTCACTACTTGAAAAAAGAAGGACCGATTTGTTCTCCTTTGGATCAAATCCACCTTATCTGAGCGAGCCCTCAACTCCGCTGCATGCTCCACCTCCTCAAACTCGGCCTGGATAACCCTTGAGAAAAATTTCCAAGCCCAATACAAAGCCAATCGCATCTCCATGAAGTTACAACTTCAATCCATGACCAAAGGTGCTCTCTCGATGAACGACTACATTGAGAAGAAGATGGTCATTGCCGATGCCCTCGCCGCCGATGGTCAACCTGTCTCGGATGAGGATCTCATCGGCCATATACTCCAAGGCCTTGATTCGTCATATGGCCCCTTCATTACCTCCTTCATGATGCACTCCTCCAACTTGGAAGTCGATAATCTCATCGGTCTCCTCTACCAAGAAGAGGAACGGATAGCCCACGATCTAGCCAAGCAACCCATTGCCCAACCTCTCCTACCTACCCCAACCCTACCGGACTCAGCACCCTTTCAGGCTAACACTGCTTCCCGTTCCTCAGGCCGCCACCAGTCGTCCTCTTACAACTCCTCCAGCAGTCGCTCAGGTGACTCACGTGGCCAAGACAACTGCCGCTGTGGCCTCCCCCACTGCCAACTTTACAACAAGCCCGGCCATGAGGCCATTGATTGCTGGCAGAGAAGCAACCAAACTGCTTTTCCTTCTCGCAAAGCCCAACCCCAACGATGCAGGGAAACAAGCTAATGTCACTTCCTACAACAATTTGTCTTCCTTTGCTCCGGCTTGGTACTTCGACACGGGTGCTACCGATCATGTCACTCCTGACTTCCGCAAGATGAACATGTCTGAAGAGTACTCGGGGTCCGACAAACTCCAAGTCGAGAACGGTAACCAACTTTCTATTTCTCACATTGGCTCATTTTCTATTAATAATCTCCGATTTCCCAACGTGCTTATCGTCCCCAAACTAACAAAACAACTAATTAGTATTTTCAAACTTTGTCGTGATAACAATGTTATGGTGGAGTTTTGGCCTCATTTATGCCGTGTTAAGAACTTTCAGGGAAAAATCCTCCTCCAAGGGGACGTTGATCATGGCCTATACTGCATGCCCGCTCATCACCGACCACGTCCTCATCAAATTATTTTACGGCGTTTGGTTTCGACTTTTAATCTCCCTATTTCATCGAATAACTTTCCTATTGTTTGTGATTCATGTCAACTAGGCAAAAGTCATCGTCCTACATCTACCTCCGTCTCATATTTCTTGTTCAAAACCCTTTGATTTGGTTTATTCCGATGTGTGGGGTCCCTGCTCGCATTTTTCTTTAAATGGCAACCGTTATTTCTTGCTCTTTGTTAATGATTGCACTAAATTTATTTGGATTTATTTTCTTTCGCATAAATTACAGGTACTCCAATTTTTCACTCAATTTCGAGCCATGATAAAAACACAATTCAACTCCGACATCAAGTCTCTCCAATCCGATTGGGGAGGCGAGTACCGAAATGTATCACACTCCTCTAAACTTTCGGTATCATCCATTGGGTTTCTAGCCCACATACACAAGAGCAAAACAGTGTCGTTGAGCGTCGGAACCGAACCATAGTTGAAAAGGGTCTCACCCTATTAGCCCAATCATCTCTTCCACCTTCCTTTTGGGAACACGCATTCAAAACCGCTACCTACCTACATAATCTCACCATCACCCACGTCCTCAAATACATCTCCCCTTATCAAAAACTTTATAATAAAATCCCGGATTTCGCATTTCTTAAAAGTTTCGGCTGTCTTTGCTATCCCTTCCTCCGCCCATATAACAATCATAAAATGGATTTTCACTCTCTTGCATGTGTGTACATCGGATATAGTTCTACCCACAAAGGGTACCTTTGTTTTCATAAACCTACATCTCGAATCTATATTTCTCGCCATGTTGTTTTTGATGAGGATACATTCCCATTTCCCACACTAGTCGCGGTTAATCCCCCTCCTCCCGTAACCAACGCCACCCCCACCACCACCAATCTCCTCGGTCTTGGCTCTGTCCAGCCGGAACCTCAACCGACATCTCCCCTCAATCCCACTTCACCATCACCCATGGCCTCTCCTCTCCCCACTACACCTTCTCCTCACTACATGCAACACACCCAATCCTCATGGTCCATAAAACCCAATACAACCATTATTCCTAGCTATTTTAGGCCCGCAACCCATAACTAACACCACATGACCCCAAGAGCTGGTACAAATTCACTTAAACCTAGAGCCCATGTCACAACTTCTGAGCCTCTATCCACCGTCACCTCCCCATCAGACTCTCTGCCTTAGCCTACCACTCCCACCACAGTTCACCCACCACCCCTGACCGAACCCACTACTGTCAACCAAGCCCTAAAATCCGCGCATTGGATATCGGCGATGCAACGGGAATATGATGCTCTTTTGAGAAATAAAACTCGGTCCCTCGTTTCCCGCTCTAGACACGCTAATCTTGTTGGTTGTAAATGGATTTTCAGGATCAAGAGACACTCGGATGGTTCAATACATCGTTACAAAGCTCGGTTAGTTGCAAAAGGGTTCAGTCAAGAAGAAGGGGTCGATTTCTTTGAAACTTTCAATCGCGGCATAAAGCCATCCACCATTTGCCTAGTTCTATCAGTTGCTTTGTCAAACCAATGGTCCATTCGACAGCTCGACATCAACAACGTTTTTCTCAATGGCGATCTCGCGGAAGAAGTGTACATGGAACAACCAAAAGGGTTCATTGATTCATCTCGTCCAACCCATGTTTGCCGTCTCCACAAAGCATTTTAAGGCTTGAAACAAGCACCAAGGGCGTGATTCACCAAGCTCAAAACGTTCCTTGTCTCCAACGGATTTAGAGCTTGTCAGTCCGACACATCCTTATTCGTCCACATCACCACAACCATCTATATTCTTGTCTATGTCGATGACCTGATCATTACAGGAAATTGCCAACCCCTCATCCATCGCTTCATCACAACTCTAAACTCCGCATTTTCCCTTTAAGACCTTGGTGACTTACACTTCTTTCTCGGCCTTCAAATCACACGATCCACCTCACAAATCACTCTCTTCCAGTCCAACTATATTCTTGATGTTCTAACTCGGAGCAAGATGTTAGACTCCAATCCTATCTCTACCCATGCCAACCCATCCATTCGACTTCTTCGAACTGGAGAACCTTTCGATGACCCAACCCTATATAGCCAAGTCGTAGGTTCCCTTCAATATGCAACCATATCCCGTCCCGACATTGCCTTTGCGGTTAACCGCGTTTGCCAATATATGCATTCCCCCACAACCCTTCACTAGCAGACCGTTAAACGTATCTTACGATACCTAAACGACACTCTCTCCCATAGTCTCTCCTTCAAACCAACCAATGCTAAGTCCCTCCTTGCTTACTCGGACGCCGGATGTGTATCGGTCCCATATGATTCTCGTTCCCAATATGGTTTCGCCATCTTTCATGGCCACAATCTGATCAGTTGGACGTCTCGAAAACAAAGAATTGTGGTCTGGTCAAGCACTAAAGCTGAGTACAGAGCAATAGCCAAAACAACCGCGGAACTACTTTGGCTCAAGCAACTACTTCGTGATCTACAACTGCCTATCCGCCTTCCTCCAACTATCTTATGTGATAACATTGGGGCAAGTTTCATGTGTAAGAACCCATTCATAAGCACTCGATCCAAACACATTCAACTCGACTTTCACTTCGTCCGGGATCGGACCAAGTTAAATCCGGCGCCTTGAAAATCTGCAGGGTCTCTTCCCATGATCACCTTGCCGACATCTTGCCACTGTCCAAGGATCGAGTCAACTTCCTTCGTTCCAAGCTCCAAGTTCTTCCATGCCTTGGTCTTGCCGGGGGGTAATAAAATGTTGTTACTTCAACCAAATCAGGCGTATGATTAGGTCTTAGTTGACTAGATTAGTTGCTAATTATCCCTTATTTTATGCGACTGTGTAAATCATTTCCTGTATTGTAGGCTTAGGTATAACTCTTCAGTTGTTACTCTTTGTACTATTTAAATGTATGTAATCTGTTCAATGAACATCAAGGGAAACTCATCAATATCCATCCTTGCTTACATAGCCGCATCACCATTCATCTTACCCCTTCCTCAATCTGAATTTTAATATCAATCGCTGATTCGCTAGACTCGCTAAAACCTTCAGTCCGTTGTCAAATCGTCATACATGACTACCTCAGTTTACCGCCGCCGAGCCACACGCTCCCTTCCCTGTTCAGTCACTCACTTTTGCTCATCGCTCGCTTGATTCTCTCAACATGTAATTAACCTTCATTATGGCTTCTCTCCACTCTCTCCTCAGATCTATATTCGATTTTGGATCCACACACTCCCTTCAACACAACACTCACTTCAAGCGTTCAGTCAGCTATACGATTAAGAAATCTTCTTAGTTCTTACCATATGTTTGGACGACTATTTTAGTTTGATAATTTTAGATTAAGACAACTTCTTTGCAAGTTGTCCCCTTAGTTAATCATGGGTGCCGTTACATTTTACGGGAGCTTGTGCGTATTGTCTCCCTATATGATATCAGTCCAAAATTTTCGGACCTTTTACAATATGAGAGTAGACAGGTTGATGGTCAATACTAGTTGACATTTGACCATGTTATCTGAGGAAGATTGCAAGATCACAATATCGAGCTCTAAAAGAGTTTGATTGTAGTGTATGTTGATTTATGTTTGTTGTATGCAAAAATATTGCGTTTATTTGCATAGTTTTGTAGTAATTGGAATTCATTTTCCACGTTGGTTCTAATGTTGGATAATGGTCCGTAATTTAGTATATTTATATTTGTGTTACTTTAAAATATAAATTTACTTTATACATGTAAATGTCTAAAACTCGAAGATATGTTACACAATACACATCCGGTTGTTTCACCCGAACACCCGGTGGGTGATGGGTGGGTGGTTGACGGGTGAAGTGTTAGGCGGGTGGTGGGCGGGTTGGGTGAGAGTTTAAGTAAGGTAGACGGTTGATGGAAGTGGAACTTCCACCCATAAACCAACTCATTTACATTCCTACATATAGGTTTGGGCATGGGACGGGACGGGATTGCGATCGTCATGTGTTTTGTCCCGCAAAGTATAAGCGGCACGGGATTTACAACTTTTTTTCATCGTCTAGCGCGGGCCCTTCCCACGTGGGACGGAACGGGCCTAATGCCGCAAGAATTATGCACTGATTATATTCAATATTTGTACATATTGTCTCTCATGTTTAAAGACAGATGATAAAAAAAACTCGTTGTTTGTACATTCAAAATGAATACAAGTTACAACAAAATGTATTTTACCGATTCACATTCAAAAAATCTAACACTGCACTACACTAATGATAGTTTAAAAAATATTTTTATATGTTAATATATATATATATATAGGGTGCGGTTCCGATGAGAACAATCTTAGACCGTCAGATGGTGAGTATTAAGGGTCGAGATTTAGGGTAGATATCATAATTAATAATAACTACGAATAATCCATTCAACCAACAATAACTACGAATAATACATTAAACGATATGACACTTTCGCAACAAAATAATAATTACGAATAATATATTAAACAATAAGACTTGTTCTCATGATTACACGATAAGACCTGTTCTCCCATAGGATCTATATATATATATTATTTATATATATGGGAAAGGGATTAATCGGGATGAGAAGTTTTTGTCCTGCGTCCCGTCCCATAAATTTTTCACGGAACCGTATACACTTTTTTTTTCAAATCCCACCGGGATGGGATTTATGTTCGCCCCTATATGCACAAGGTACCAAATTCAAGGATTTCCTACTAGAACCCTGGTCTTGAATCTATGATACTTATGAGTTTTTAGCATTCACATGTGTACTGTGAGATGTGTATCCTTAAAAGTGTGAGGTTATGAAAACCTATTTGAGAATAAGATAGAATGTTCAGAATCTTTAGGACTAACATTCTTACACATGAGAGAATTATATCAAAGCTGAACAAGATGATCAAAATGAATTACTTCACCACTATTTGCTTTATCGTTCATCCAATAGGGTTAACGCTAAGTTTAATGGATAACAATAAAATTAGCCCTCTCGTCAAATTATATATTTGTAAAGACTAGAAAAAAAATATTAAATCCAACTTGTCCAGTTGTTCAAAACCCTAGAGCTACATAGTGCATGGTAATCACAAGTGTACGATCCTCATCACAGTTGATGATTTATTAAGATCCAAATGGATCTTAGATCTTCCTTCTTCCTACTATAAGGGACTGAAAAAAGATGAGGAGATCAAGATCTTATTTGCATGATCGTACACCTTGTATTCATGTCGTTTCAAGATGAACTATTAAGGTTGCATGACTGTGCATCGTAAGCAAAGGTGTTCAAAATTTGATTTAATTATCACCCTTCATTTGTTTAAGATCCAATGGATCTTAGATCTTTCTACTTCTTAATGTAAGGGATTGAAAAAGATGATAAGGAGATGAAGACCTTACCAGCAGCTTCTAGTTGTCACTGAAGTTCTTGACCAACATCATTTTCATCCTATTTATAAAACTTAAAAAATGTTTGAAATAAATCAGAAAGAGAAAGAAAGAATTTGGTAAAGTAAGCTTTTTGTATGGACATATTTAGTAAATGAGATTATGTTATGAGTCTACTTAATAGAACAATATTGATAAAAGGCTTGGTTAGTGATATTGGTCGAAATAACTTCTAGCGGTATATGAATAGCTTCCTTCTCTTTAGGTTATAGTTAACAGTAACATTTAAATTGGGTGATTATATTGCTAAATATACTAATCATCAAAATGATTCTAAAAACTTCAGTATGTTGAAGGAACATAAGGTTGGAAACTTGGAAAACCCGTTTAGCAACTTTAACAAAAGCAACACTCATTTCTTTGGGTTGATCAACAATGTTATGAGTCTTCTCAGCAGGATTAGTAGAAGCCAGACCTGGTGGTGGTTCTGGGTAATTGTAGAGAGGCGAACAGGTGGAGCGCCTCTCTACAGTGTTCCAAAGGTATTAAAAGCCAGAAAAGAAATGGTGATAATTTGTTTTTGTAGCTGAGATATGACATCCATGTGAGATTCTGAGATATAACTCCAACAGATTACTAAAAAATTAATCAGAACAAGACTTTTCAAGGTTGCACCAAAATCAACCTCCCATCATGTGTTTTTATTTTGTGCCACTTTGTCCGGAAAAACCCTATCAATCTAATCCTGACTCCCCACGGAACTTTGGGGAGTTGTTCATGGGATTGAGTTAGCTTGGGACTTAGGCTATCGTCGAGTCCATGTGGAGCTTGATTCACTGACGGTAGTGGGATTAATTGAGAAGGGGGTGAATCCGGCTCATCCCTTCTCAAGCCTGGTTATTCGTATCCAAGGCTTTTTCACACGCGACTGGAGTATTAGCTTCGGACATGTCTTTCGAGAAGGAAATAGGGTTGCGGATTCTCTTGCGAGCCTTCCCTTCTCTTTTGATTTTGGAGTCCACCGGTTGGTGGAAATTCCTTTTAGTATTATATCTATCCTTTTGGATGATATGTGAGGAGTTTCCATTCCTCGTTTGACTCGTTTGTAGTTTGTTTTCATCCTTTTTGTGTTTTGTGCGGAGCTTTAAGCTCCTTCTTACCAAAAAAACTCATAATATATACAACAAATTGAATATTGTAACCTTTAACAGAATAGAAGTTCGTAAACAACAAGATCTAGAGCGATCTGTTAAAAAAACAAAAGCACGATGATTTGTTTACGAGGTTCGGATCGAACTCCTACGTTCCCGGGATCTATAGAAGATTCAATCCACTATCGTCTCAAAAACCAAAAACCAAAATTATAAGAGTAAAGAGTTTGACAGAAATCCAAACAAACAAAACAAAATGTAGAACAGGCTATGAGATGCAAATCACACGAGTCTAAAAGTCCAAAGACTCTCTTCGTGCCACAAATTGTGGTTAGAACCAACTTAATTTATGTATCGAAGCTTTCGATCTCTCTTTTGAATGTGGAAATGTCTCATAGAAGGATGGGAGGAGATGAAACGGACTAACGAGCGGCCAAGTGAGATTGGGGTTAGCAACTCAAAGACATCTATCCATATATATCTCAATGTAACACCTCAAATTTAAACAACTTGGGATGTCACATGCTAGTACATCACAATAGGTCCCGACCCTTACTTGACAACAATCTCACTATATTTTACAACAAGGCACAAGTGTAAATAAAACAAATGGAAAACGTATTAAAATAATAATGTCGTGAATGCATAAAATGAGACAGTCTTGTACGAGATAACTACTAACATCCTGAAGAAAAATGAGCCTTTTATATGAATGCAAAAACTGAAAGGTCACTCAATCTATATGAATATGTGGACTCGGTTGACCATCCGATCCAAATCACTCTACAACTTTCTTACGCTACAAGAAATATATCAACATAACAGTAAAACCGTTATCTAACAATCCTAAGGCATCATCTAAGTATTATAACAGCTCAATCACACATCAAGGCGGAAAATAAACACAACAACATGCTTGCACACACAACCCCATTATTATCTTTTTAAGGTGATTCATTCTAGGTTCAACATATTGTGTGGTACGAGGGTCCTCCGACCCTCGCCTCCCTCCCCATATACCAACAAGAGTGGTTCAATGCATCTCGTCGTATACCTGAATGGACTCGGAGTAGACAACCTCTCAATCTCATGTCAGAGTTGGGCAGTGATGCCACGACCCGTTATACATACACTTGAGTCCCGTAATAAAGTAACGTTGTCCTATTCAAGTTATAATTACAATTCAAATAGAACACACGACTATAATAACACACATCAATACGAGAAAAGCTAGCTAAGTAATTTCACGAGACTTACTTGTACCGATCAAAACTCGACGACCATTATGTCACGGTCTCGCACGTATGTGATCCTAAATGCATGGTCAGACTGAAATCACATCTGAACATCACATGTCCATATTCTAGAAAGTTCTAAAAAAATCTTTTAGGCTAGAATGGACTACTCAAAAAGTATTTGCAAGATTAACCTCAACTTTAAGGAAATTGACGGTTTTACCTCTAACTTTCTCACAACTACAAAAGAGGCCAAAAATGCTCTAAAATTCAAGATGCAGTCTTACAATATGATATAAACGATAACCGAACCATTACGAGTTTTGAAAGTTCTATAGACTTTCAAAACTTGCTAAGAATCCTTAATTCCCTTTTAGGCAAAACTAGTCAACTACCCTACTTTGACCTTTCATATTTACTCTTAAGCATCTCAAAACAATTAAGAGAAAATATTATGGGTATACTATGCTGTACAAACTCTAGGTTAGCTGAAACAACTCAAACAAATTATTTTTCAAAAATTCTAAACAAATTCTCAAAGTTGCTCCACTATGAACATTTCTATACTTGTCATTTTTCACCAACATTTCTGATGTGAGGTTGAAGCAGCAATTGTCTGATCTAGATTTAAAGTCCACGAATTGATTCAGATAAGGAATCTCGGTCACGAATCTCGACCGAGATTCTGGTTTGGCCTCGATTTATGTAACTTTGAACAAAAGAACGTGAGTTTGATGAAATGATAAGAAGATGATAATATGGATTGAAATTCATGGAAATATAGGAAGATACAAACCAAGATATTCCCGCAATGAACCATGACCAGTTATGTGTCAAAACCCCTTAACAAAGAGCTTATCTTAACCCTCACTTCTTTAACCTTACACAAGCCTTCTAAGTAAGATAAGCATAAGGAGAGACTAGAATTGACCAGGAGCATCAACCAATAAGAAGATTAACACTCACAAACACAACCTAGCAAGGACTCACAACGATTCAATCAAAGACTCTCTCTTTTAATTGAATAGATGAATAAAACACTAACTCTGTGAGCAAAGCAGCGAGTTTACATAATATAGTGGAAATATTAATCAAATATAGTCTACCTAATAATCTCACCATGTAAGGCCATTTATAGGGGAGATTCTCCTAAAAAGATAAGATATCTAATCTGAAAGACAATCCTAAGAGATATGATCAAAACTAACAAATACCTTTAGATTGCTTGAGAGCTTAAAGGTATTGAAATAACAAAAGATAAGTAGAGAATAATAATCCTCCGATCGAGATCATCTCGATAACACGCAACAGTAGAGAATCTCGGTCTCAAGTCATAAATCTCGTCCGAGATTTTATTGTGTTGACCGAGATTTTGCATCTTCCATACAATCCTCCATTCTCTCGGATGCTCCCATCTTTGGAGCTTGCAAGCAACCTTTCCTTGAGTGTCTCCTGCTCTTGACTTAGCGGTGGTACCGTGTAATGTAGGTGCTATCAAGGATGGTCTCACATCAGTTTCAAAAATATATTTTCCACCCAACTTCTACTACTCTTAACTTCTTATCCAACCGTTGGATCTTGATGATTTCAATACTACTCTAAGCTATCATATACCTTCTGTATGATGTCCAAAATTCAACCATAGTAGTCGAGTATAACCTATATAAAACATGGCCCAAAGTTGACGGTAACACGAGCTCGGTAATTCCAAAATTTCCAAATTTCAGCCCAACTTTATTGATTCACATCTTACAAGCTAACCGTTGGATCTTCTTCAAATCCAGTCATACTACCACATATCATAAAATCAATCATAAGAGATGAGTCTAAGATACCTATATCTAACCCTAAAGATGGTTGATAGAGAGATATAAAAACAAATAGAAAGCAGATGGTTTGTGGCTCGATTTTCGTGTGCTCCTACGTGGGTATAGGAAGGTGAAAGTGTTCAATAAGATCCTAGATTTACAAAGAATGGAAGGGAGAGGAAGGGGAAGCTCTGACTGATTCAATCGGTCCTTGTTTGCAGAGGAGGTAATTGGTGTTTGATACGCCCCTGGATGCCGATGGCATTCGTGCATCCGCCCCTCTCGGCGTGTCTTGTCTTCACTATGCCATGACATGAAGATGACAAGTTTTGACGACATAATAAAAGAAGGGATATTTCTTATGGAATATTCCCTTCTAACATTTCTCATTGGTCCGGATTTTTAGATGATTCATTTTGAATATTTAATTCCGACATTTAAGTTTAATATTTTCAATTCGGATAATTAATTTTGGCACTTAAGTTATACCTTTCATTTCAGGACTTAATTCCGAACTTTAAATTCTATCATTTATTTCCGACATTTTGTTTGACCACATCCACTATATAAGGATGCTTAGCTCATCTGTAAATCATGTTCAATTTTAATCAAGAGTATTTGAGAAGCATTTCCCCATCTTGATATTGGGCATCAAATCTTTTTTTCTTTCTCAATTTCTTCATTGGATCTTCGATCCAAACATCCACATTCGAGGATTCTTCAAGAATCAACTCAATCAATCCACATCCCGGCTTGATCGATCACTCTAGATCAAATCAACCTATCAACTTCCGCATCCATCTCCATGGCTTCCGCCAACCACAATCAACCCTTCGAATCCATCTGCACATCAACTAAGGAGTAGTTGATGCTTTACCTTGATCTAGATCTGAAATTCATCCTTAACGTATTCAAGGACGCATCAGTGTTGCTTGATGTTATTGCTCATGGAAGAGAAGAAGTGCACTCGACTTGTTGTGTTGAAAAGGAGTGGTAGTTCTTGTTGTAGCTTCAACAAAGGAGTGGAGGAGTTGATGTGTGTTGTTTCTTGGAGGAGAATATGAACGTGAACGGTTGCTGCTGTGGGAGGGGAGGATGTTGTGTTCGCAAGAAGAAGAAGACGAAGGAAGGTTCACCCAAGGAGGTTCTCCTTGTTGTTGTCCAAATATGAGACGGGAGAAGACGGTGTTATCCCTTACTTGCCATTGTGGTTGCCTGCTCAACTCCTCTATTGGAAGAATGCACAATGTTTGTGTGCTCAGATCGAGAATGGAAGGAGGAGGCTTGTTTGTTGTCTTCCAGCTTCTCAAGTTTGAAAGGAGAAGAGAGTTGTTTTATGCTTTGTTTGTTCAAACATATAGAGGAGAGAGGCTGCTAGGTCGGTCTTTGCATCCATCTAGGAAGGGAAGGTTTTAGGTTGTCATGTTGGATTGAGAAGCAAAGAGGTATAGGCAGGTATGTATGGAAAGAAGAAGAGAAGAAGGTGGGGAAAGAACAAGTTCAAGGTGGTAAGGTAGAAGATTAGGATCATATTGTTGTACAATAGTTTGTCCAAATATGTTAAGTTTTGCAATTGAAATAACAAGGGAGAGGGAAAGTTTGATTAAATCCATGTTGGGTCAGTTTTAATACGGGCAAACCGGGTCAACTTGTTTTTTTTGTCGACCCATTTTAACCGTTAGAGACGAAAATGCCGGAACTAAATCTACGAGAAAGAAATTTTGCGAGCATTGATTAGCTCGTGGTTGTGAAAATTTTGGGTTATTACCCTCACAAAGATCCAAAACACAACGCTTTAATCAAATACTGTGTTTCAATTAATGAACATCTATCAACTAAACCGTCATAAACTAACTCATATATTTTTTTTCTCTTCATTAAACCCAATTTATCTATTGATCAGGCTTGGATGATCATTGAGATCATGGAATTCTTCGGACAAGGCCCAACAAGAATGGATCCAACTTTCCTAACGAGCCAGCAACAAACTCAACTCTCCAATTCTGGAATTGGATCCACACAAGCATGGATTCGGAAATAGTCAAAGCTTCACATAGCCCAAGAGTCTTTACTATATATATATATATATATATATATATATATATATATAGAGAGAGAGAGAGAGAGGATCAAGTAAGAGCATAAGATATGGTAAGAAATAAAAATGCATCTGAATCGTCGGATTAAACCGTCAACGTTCCTGATTTAACCTTTGATCATGTTAATTGTGCTTTATATTTATTACGTTATTTATTTTTTAAGTGTTCAAGATCTTTCTTTTAAGGAAATAATTGTTTTCGGAATGACAAAATATTTGCACGAGAGGGGCAATAATATGACACATGTGACACATTGCTCTAGTTCATATGAATTGCACGCTAGTAACTGAATTATGCACGAGATTGGCAATAACATGGCATAACTAACTAAGTAACACAACTTAATTGCACGCTAGTTCGTTAGAATTTCAAGCTAGTAACAAAATTTTGCACGAGAGGGGCAATAACATGGCATAAGTGACACGAGTGAATTGCACGCTAGTAAATTCTATGTGCACGGGAGGACGATATTATACACTAAATAACACTAGCGATTGCACAACTTGTTCATTTGAGTTGAAGTAATTGCACGCTAGTTCGTTAGAATTGCACGCTAGTAACAAAATTTTGCACGAGAGGGGCAATAACATGGCATAAGTGACACGAGTGAATTGCACGCTAGTAAATTCTATGTGCACGGGAGGGTGATATTATACATGCACTAAATAACACTAGAGATTGCACGACTTGTTCATTTGAGTTGAAGTAATAAATCATTAAAACAAAACACGAATACTTTTGAAACGTTTTCATATTCCTTAAACAATACGAATTGCACAATCATATTTACATATACACGATCTAATAACATTTATGTGCACGAGAGAGCCAAAATGACGTAATCAATGACACTAGCAATATGCACGACTAGTTCATTAGAATTGTAGTATTAACTCGCACGTTTTTTTTTTGAAACCTAAACTAAAAACACGAAAGGTTATAACGAGTTGCAACTTTTAAAGATTTAAGCACGAATTGCAATCTTCAAAACGTGCACAAATTATTTGCAATTACGAAAATAATTATTTCCATAGAAGAAAGATCTTGAACACTTAAAATAAATAATGTAATAAATATAATGCACGATTACCATAATCAAAGGTAAAATCATGAACGTTGACGGTTCAATCCGAAGATTCAGATGCATTCTTATTTCTTACCGTAACTTTTGTTTTTACTTGATCCTAACTTTTTATATATATATATATATATATATATATATGTTGGCTTCCATGTAAAATGAGAATAAATTGTATTCGTTAGATCTTTAAATAGATGACTCAGATTAGGCGAGATTAAAGGGAAGGGAAAAAACGTGTGATTAGTGAAAGAAATATTCGGCTGTATAGTCACATATATTCAGCGTTATAGTATATATTTTGTAATTTGTTCTCATGTTTACATGGTAAGAGTTGTTTACATATGATCTATATGTATATGTATATGCGTATACATATACGCGTGTGTGGGTGGGTGGGGGAGGGGAGGGTGTAAGGGTGTGTCATATAATGCACCAATTAAATTATAGAATTTTGTTTTGCCACCATTAGGGCTTCTAGGCCCAATGTCTTTGTCCTTGGCTCCTTGCTACTGATTACTAAGTATTGGATTAATTTATATATATATATTTTAATATTTTATAATAACAATCCAAATGTAAAGGTTACAAGATTTTATAAAAGTATATCAAGTTTTTTGGCGTAACCCGTCATGCTCTTGGAACAATTTCTACGGAACAATTTCTACGGTTACCAACCGAAATAAAATTTGCGATTACCAATTTTTTATCTAACCCTCCTTCAACAATTTTCTCCTTACAAATCGTTAATCTTTAAACATCAAGTTTTACACGTTGATATATCAAGTTATCCGTTTTCAGCAGCATCGTCTTCCGAGGCTTGACCTTATCCTTTGGTGGCGTTTCGAGCGTTTGTCGAGAAGGGGGCGTGGATTTGTGATCGACTCCTTAAGGCTCTGATGCAGTCCAAATCTGAGGTGTCCACAATTGTTCCCCAAGTTTTCTTTCTTGTGTACTTCCTTCGAAGATGAACGTTTTGCTCGTTGCTTCCTGTTGGTTGGATCATCCTGCTTTCCCTTGAAGACTTTTTTTGCTTTCGGTCCCTCTTGATGTATTTTTTGTGTATTTCTTTTCTTGTCTATTGTTTGGCTCTTAATGACGGTTTGTCCGTCTGCCGATCTTTTTCGGCCTTTCGATCCACCAGACGACGCGTTGTTTAGTGGATCAGACCGCTTTCCATTATCAAAAAAAAAAAAAAAAAAAAAAAAAAAAA
>BSUD01000001.1:9647842-9710559 GCA_033239045.1 Fagopyrum esculentum
AAAAAAAAAAAAAAAAAAAAAAAAAAGAGAGAGAGGTAATGTTGGTGGGTCCCAACATGGCTAATTTACGAAAATACACGGTATTCATTAGTGAGGACATGAAATTTACACATATTCCAACTAAAGTCGTCTTATATATAATTAACGAGACTCAATCTTATAAAGCAAACAAATGTCGTGACAACTAAGGAGCAATACTGGTGGTGGTACGAATAGCAATAACTTGATGTATCCTTTGTTGTTAGCAAGTCTCGACAAGGTTGTCGTCAAAGAAACAGGGACATCCATTTTGTCATATGTTCCGATAAACAAGTAGTGTTGCGACCACCTTATGATCACGCAAGTGATGTCATGATGAGTCGATGAGTCAGGCTATTTTCCATGTAATAACTTTCTAAATTAATAAAACGTGCTTCCAAGTGTTGCATGTCTAATAAAAAAAATCATAACAGAATTATTAATAGAAAAACAAAACCATCTAAATGTAAAAGAATTCGTTAATAGAAGCTCGTTCACATCATACATGAAGTTACAAACCTTAAACACTTGATTTAACAATTAAAGACAACATGCAATTTATTTACATGATAGTAAAAAAAAGACAGAAGAAGGGAAAAGGGGCTAAAGGTTACACACTTAATTCCAATTTTTCGCCACACAATTCCACCCCTTAAAAAAAGAGCCTCTTTAATTAAACTTATTGAGTTTCGAAGAAGAGAAAAAAATAAAAAAATGAAGAGATTGGGGCCCTTAATTGCAATTAGGAAAGTTCTCAAATGTCGCGTCGCTTGAGAAGTACACGTAGCCCATCTCCACGTTTCTGGAAACGAATTGAGGGCCCAATTGAGAAGGCCCATCAAGCATCTGCTGGGCTGAATGGCCCAAATCCTGCCTTTGTATTACCATCTGGGCTTCACTGTCCCCATAATGTGATGGGCCCGGCAACTGAGGAGCAGTACTGGTGGTGGGACCCTCTATCACCTCTTCCAACCTCCCCCAGTTTTCATATGCAATTTTGAGCAACTCTTCAATACGAGCCTGCATATAAAAGTCAATGATTATTTATCTTTTTTGTCATTAATAAATATTAGTTTTATTTGATTACGTGTAAGGTGCAGTGTATGTAAACAAAACAAAAATAAGATAGTGACACGACTAGTCGTCGCCGTAGTCAACTCGAATTTGAACTTTTCATCACGATATGAGACTTTGATACTCTCAAATGCAGCCTAAAATTATTATTATTAATTTATTTTTCAATAAATTCAATGGTAAATATAAAATATTTTATATTAGAGTCTGTATATATACAACGTTCCTTGTATTTTAAAGTAATGGTACTAAAATTTGTTCCTAAAAGAAATTCATACATAAATATACTTTCGGGTTTATTCAAGTTAGACCTATTTATATTCAGGTCGGGTCAAGTTCGGGCTTTTATAAATATTAATCCCGGTTGTCCAGACTTGGGCGTGAAATGACTGCCGTACCCCTCTGGGCGAGTTGGGCGAGTTGGGTCTGCACGTCTTTTTAATTTTTTTAAAAAAAATGTAATAATATGATTTTTTTTTAGAAAATAAAGCATATTTAGATATTTTATATAAATTATATTATAATTATTATAATTATACTAAATAATTTATATATATAATATTTTTCTAAAAAAATTTTACCCAGACCGGTGGGTCGGCTTTTCGACCCAGTCAGCCTAGACTCTAGAGTGGTGCCCGGATACGGCCCGTCCGACTTGACGGACTGGGCTTTTTGGTCAGATCGGTCTTATCCTCTGTTCATACCCACCCGGTTTTTCGGGTGGCGGACTGTCCAAATATGATCAGGTCTAAATTTGAAGTCTACTCTAAACCCTAGAAAAAAGAATATATTACCTTTGTGGAGATGGTAGCATCTTGAGAGGGATTGATATAAGTGCCATTGATATTAGCCCATAGAAGTTGACAAGTAGAGTTCAAAGCAAGAATGTGATCTTCTCCTCGTAACATATACACTTTGTTGTCGATAACACAAGTTGTAGCATGCTTTATCGTCACTTCCCACATTTTTTCCGACATATTCTCCAGTATCTGCATGCAAATCATACAAACTAAGCACTTTGCTTACACCTTGTTTGGTACGTTTAAGGTTAAAATCAAATGACACAATTCTATTCCGAATTATATACGTACCCTTCGAAGAGCTGCCGGATTGACATTGAAGAGCTTCAAGAAATCCTGTACTGTTTTGATGCCATTGTTGGATAGTTTTTTATGAAAGGTTCCATCTTTGCCGATCTTCTCAAGTCGCCACACTTCATCGCTTAGAGCCGGTGGGTAATGCTTCTTGTACACTATATAATCATTTTTACTTAATTAATTTATTTAATATGTATCAAAATCTATTATAAGCTAATAAAGATACGACTTTGAGATAGCACGTATTTTTACAAATTTCGGTTGACTAATATAACGGATGATATTCACACATCTCACTTTTACCCATGAGTTATGTGCATATATCCAGTGAGATTATAACCTAAAATTAATATATTATATATTCTAGAATATTGCATATTCTTACTTATTTTATAGATAAACTATTATGAGTTTCTTTAAATAAAAATAAATTTTCAATCCCACTTATAAATAATAAATACAATAACATAAATATCAATCATAAATAAACCCGATAATCCCGGATTTGACCAAAAGTCAAGCCTGTTTATTCGGATTGAGCCCGGTTATCGGGTTGGGTACTTGTCTGGATAATCCGTTTTTATTTTTAAAATATATATTAAAAACTATATTTTTTTATGGAACTATTTATACTTAATTGTAATGTAATTTTGTTTAGTATGTTAGTAATTTTTTTCTGTACATAATATTATATTTGACTTTATATATATATATATATATATATATATATATATATATATATATATATATATATATATATATATATATATGTTTTAAATCAAACCGCTATGTTTACCCAATTGAATTTTTTAAGATGATAAACTCTAATCATAAATAATACATATATCATACGTACTATATTTTAACACACTACATATAGTTTAATTGTGTAGTTAAATATTAAGTTATTACAACATAAAATAACATATCCAAACAAATATTTAAATTTAGTATATTGTAACGAGATAGGTATCAATCATTTTCTCCAAAACGTGAGTAGGTAAGTTTGAAAAGTAGGTTTGATTATATAAAAGACACTTCACACGCTTTTAAAGCTCCGAGTCGTCTTTATTTTGAACTTTTATCGATCATAAATCATAATATCAATAATGGCTTCTTTAAAGTATATAACTTTTTGACAATTGAATTGAAATACATACATAGTGTATAATTTATTGATAGATGTGACAAATCTTTTAGAGATGTGGCTGAAAATGGAATTTTAACCCTATGTAAGTTGAGAGACTTGTGTGCTTATTTTGTAATATATATATATATATATATATATATATATATATATATATATATATATATATATATATATATATATTATGGAACAATTTGATTGACTATGTTTTTTCTAGTTTTGTGTTTAGTAAAAGTACCCCTTAAGAGAAGAGTGTGTAGAGTTTGAAAATAAATACAAAAGGTTGGGATACATTTACTTAATTGAAACGTTAAGCCTAGTTACTACTCAAATTTTTCAAAAAGGCCTAATTACCCAAATTGTCCTATATTTATTGCCTACATAATTGACTCTAGACCCATTAAATTCGTGGTGTTGTAAGTAAGTGTACTTCACAATACATATATGCGTCTGGGTATGACTTCTAGAAGTACACATGCATAACATGCGTCTCATGAGACGCACATACACGGCTTACCAGACATATTATTTACCTATTTAATATTAGCGTTTTAAAACTATTTTTATATTACATTTTTTTTATTTTGATACATATATATATATAATCTAATATAAAATTGCTTTAAAACTATTTATAATTCCATACCATTTATCTATCTAATATTAGGTTAGATTTAAAGCTATATATAGAAAACAGGTTATAAAAAATGGTTCATGATTTGATGATATGCACTATCATTTTCATATGATTATCTTATCATAGTTACTATATATAGAATAAATTATAATATTAAATAAATAAGAACAGAAAATGCATGAAATGATACTCACATTCTCCTCTATGATCCCTAACCCCAAAGGGCTCGGAGACGGCTTGAAGTATCCTAACACCGTGTGAAGCCTCCGCCACAACTCTTGCACCAACCCGAAACTTCCGGCCTCGAGTCCAGCTCGAGTTGTCGGTGAACTCGATATCTCCAATGGAAACAAACCCATCCCTCATGGTGTAAAACAACTCTCCGGCAATCAATGGCCGCCTTCCGGCCCTCTCCTTGATGATATTGTTTTCAAACTCTTGTGTGCTCCAATAACCATTATTAGGGCAAAAGTCGCCATCTATGGCTACTAGCTCAATCTTGATTGGATAAGGGAGGGTTTCTTGGAATGTTTGGCCGTTTTGTTCGCGGATGAGTAGGATTTGAATCGGGTTTTTGTCACAATCTTGGATCTTGCTTCCGGTGAAAATCGGAAGCGAGAATTGTTTGGGGAAAACTAGTTTCAAGTTTGATGGATCTTGCTCGGTTGACCCTTTGATTCTAAGTGATGGAGATCTTGATAGTGAAAGGAGTCTGCGTCGAATCCCTCGATCAACTTCTTCGCTAACCTAGGAATCAAATTCAACATATAAGTATGACGGATTTTATTTAAAACCAATTGACAATAACAACATAAACCTTACCACTTTCCTAAGAAGAGGCTCCAAGACACCATACAAGCTTTGATGAAAGCATTTTACTCGCATGACTTCAAAGATGACCCTGAAATTCACAATACACACAAAGCAAATCAAGTAAGTAACTTGCAAAAAGCGGATACGGATACATCCGATGAGTAACTTACGAACGAAAAGAGGGCGATTGACGAAGTCTTTTCTCTTTGGGGTTGT
This sequence comes from Fagopyrum esculentum, assembly GCA_033239045.1. Classification (NCBI taxonomy): domain Eukaryota; kingdom Viridiplantae; phylum Streptophyta; class Magnoliopsida; order Caryophyllales; family Polygonaceae; genus Fagopyrum; species Fagopyrum esculentum. The sequence goes on from BSUD01000001.1 coordinate 9,652,845, forward strand.
GATCCGGGTCGGATCCATTGTCGCCCATGAGCCGCTTAGAAGCCGCCATTAGAGAGAGATGGGGAAATGGTTTGCAGAGAGATGAGAGAAGACAGTTGAAGAAGGGATTTATGTATGTATATATAGGAAGAGACTAGAGAGTAATATGTAGAATGAAGAAGCTTAAACAATAAGGAAGGTTCGAGGAACGATGAAGGAAGTAGCGTATTGAAAAAGATGAAATTTTCACGTAGACAGGAGAAGGGAAGGGTGATGCAGTGACCTTGACGTCAATCACCAGGTCAAGTCAACGTAGTTACCAACTGTATTGTACTTAATTACCACGTATACTAAACTAGTATTAAATCACTAACTACGGTATAACGTACGTATAACATTCATCATGAAGTTGGTTGACATATTTTTATTTTGTATTGAGAAAAATCGATTCAACTAATCGGGTATGTTTGGTCGGGATTAAAGGAGGTTAATTTAGATTAAAATTTAGGAGGTTAATATATGTAAGTGTTTGGATGACGATGAGATTACGAAGAAGATTATATGAATTAATTGAGATTAAAAATGATTAAAAAATAACCTCATATTACAAAAGTTAAAGGAGATTAAATTTTATTTTTATTTTATTTTTTTTTTGAATAATGGAAAGCGGTTCGATCCAATAGACGACGCACCGACTATTGGATCGAAAGGCCGAAAAAATCGGCAGACGGACTAACCGTCATGCATGCAAGACCACAAACAACTTGGATGTAGATTATCTTACATCAAATAATCCATAATAAATCCCACATAAAATTTAACTCCTTTTAAATTCCATCTAAATTAATTTTCAAAATTTAACCCCTTTTTTCACATGGACTTTAAATTAAAGTTCTATTAATTATCGTAAGGCTATTCAAACTGTCCAGACCGGACCGTAAACTTATTCACCCGACCGGACCGTTTCATACAAGTGTGAAACGGTCCATGGACCGGACCGTTACGGTCCGGTCCACCACGGTGCGGTCCAATACGGTCCGGTCCGTTTTATTTTATTTTTTTTTTGATTAAATCCGGTCCGGATTTGGACCGGACCGGACCGGATGCTCTTCGAGTTATAATATTTAAAGTATAAAAAATTCGGACCGGACCGGACTGGACTGTAATATCTTGGACCGGATTGGACAGGATTTTACCAATTACGTCCAAGACCGGACCGTAATTTCCGATCTGATCCAGTTTTCCGGTCTGGTCTACATGTGTGCAACCCTGAATTATCATATACGGAAAGAGATTGAGATTTGCGGGATTTAGGTTCATCCCAATGTTTATAATATAAATGTAGGTACAAAAAACGTATTAGCTAATGTATGTGCTGATGTTGCAAAAGCCTAGCTTACTCGGCCTACATGCCTAATTAATATTTAAGAAAAATAAAATAAAATGTAAATGTCCCAAGTCCAAAAATGACAAAGCATAACTTTAGTTTGCATTACGTATTGTACAGTTATATTTGAATCCATTTGGAAGTTAGAAATGATGTGTGACAATTATATTGATAGGCACCTTACAAATAAACAAATGACTGCTTTCGTATATACTTATAATACCATACACATTTCCACATATTTTAATCAACTATATTTAGTGGCCGTTTGGTTGGAGCGGTGAAATGGAAACGGAATGGAATCGAATAAGGGTTGAGAAAGGAAATGGAATGAATGAGATTACTTTTATGTGTTAAAAGACCTCTAACCAAACGTAGCTTTTGATTGATTCGGAATCATTCCGTTACCGGGAATGATTCCCGGTGCTTCCAAACGGGCCCTTAAAGCATAACAAAATTTCTGAATAGAAGAATTTGTCTTAATTAAAAAAAGTGTCTTATTGGTACAGACAATAGACATTTAATGGATGTTTTAACAAATACCATACCAGTAAATAGGATGGTCTACTACTAGATGTTGATCATTCCTAATCCCTTATCCATCTTAGTCAAAAAAAAAAATACCAGTAAATAGATAGAGGGCGCGTTATATACATAATTTTGAATTTACTTGGTATCGAATATGAACATTTTACGTTGTCAAAGCTTTTCGACGGCGCTCAAAACTTAAAATTTTTAAAAACAAATAGGTAAAAATCGAAAAATTGTAGGTTTTTGGGCGCCGGCGCATAGCGCTAGCTCCCAAAACCCTACTTTCTCTTACTTTTGTCCTTTTTTTTTTTTAAAGATTTGAGCGCCTTCATAAAGCGTTGTCGCTTAATTTTTTTTTTTTTTTTATTGGTTGAGCGTCATCAGAATGCGTTTGTATTTTACATTAGTAAAACAAACATCGTGTCTTTAGCTTTTTCGATAGATAGTTGACACAATTATTCAAGAAAAACATCAAACAACATTAATTTTATAAAGCTTATTTCTTACTTTACACATATTGACACAAATTATTTACAATATTACACGATTTAAACAAATTTTATATCAACTACATGAAATCATATAAATTACACAATTTATACAAACTTATTCTTTCCTTTTTTTTTGGTGAATATAACTTTTGTTTACCAAAAAAAATCATAACAAACAACTTCTTCACTTAACTAAATTAATTAGAAGAGTCTATCATAACCACTCAAAATTTGTCCACTAATAATTGTGTCATGATTCCGGTCTTTGATTCAAACCAAACAAACAAAAAAAAAAATCATAATATACAACCTTTGTTTGGAAATAAAATTATAATATACAGTTTACATGCATCTTAAATAAGTATAATACTATATGTATATTTTACTAATTATGACCCTTTTTCTCAAATATTCCATTAGATCTTCTCAAGATTTCATTCTTTGATTCTTATATGTCTCAAGAAACTTTATGAATTTCTGATCTGACCCACAAAGACTTGAATTAGTTTATTATTGCCCATTTTATCTTTGTATTTTAGATCGTGCATAACTCGACTCATATATATACATATATTCGGTGTTTACATGTAAAATGAGAACAAATTGTCCCCGTTAGATCATTGAATAGATGACTGAAATTAGGCGTTATTAAAGGATAAAAAAAATCGTGTTAATAATGGAAGAAGATTCGCCGGACCTATATATATATATATATATATTCGGCGGTATAGTCACGTATATTCGGCGATATATTCACATATATTCGATGTTCACACGTTCACACGATAAGAACGGTTTACATATGAGTCGGGATATATATATATATATATATATATATATATATATATATATATATATATATATATATATATATATATATATATATATATATATATATATATATATATATATATAAAAGTAACTCTTACTAAAGCCTGTTCCAACCAAACAAATAATATAAGTTCGTTAAACCAACCAAGAGGATATGAAATACCATTTTAATACGCACAAGTCCTTAACTAAATATCAAACTAAGTTGTTGACAAATTTCAATCTTAAACACTTCCTATTAAGGTGCTAATAAATTATATTATCAGTGTTTAATAGTACCAAAAATAGATATTATATTCAAACCTCATTTATAGTTTCTTCTCCTGAATTTATTTTTGTTTTATTTTTAAAATTAATTGAATATATTTGTATATTTAGTATTAAGGTTGGTGAATTATTTTTCATTGTCAATTGGCTTATGAGTTGAGTATGAGTCTAACTCGCATATGCACTTAGAACTGTTCATCTGGTCCAGGTCCGGACCGGTTGGACCAAATTTCTTTATATATTTTTTTTAACGCCTTTTGGGCCCAATATTGAGCCGTTTACAAAATTAACAAACCGGTCCAGACATGTATTTCAAGTCCGCTCAAATAACAGTTTTTTTGGTCCAAAATTTCGGTTCGGACCGAATTTTGAACAATCATATTTGTACTCATACGCACACGACCCCGCTCTATAGTCCGCATGTGTAAGACTTTAACAATCATATTTGTACTCGGGTTTGGGACCAGATGTGAAATTGATTAAACAAAGTTTCGGTTTCGGGGTCGAAATGCAGAATTGATTATACCCTATTTTAGTTTTGGGCCTCAAGTGCGGAATCAAATCAAACCCAATTTCGTTTTCGGGCTGCGAAATTAATGAAACACAAATTTCACATTAACAGAATTAAGGAGATATTTAAAAAAATATATATATAGGTTCATTTAAAATTGGACTTAATTTATTGAATTGTATAGGTGATGTGATAAATTTATTTCATTTCTTAAATTATAAAATGTCTTTCATCCATTATCTATGGAACCTATCACATCAAAATGCTTACCGATCAAGTAAATGTTTACACTTAGTCAAAATTACATACATAAATCGAAAGTATTTATCGTTATTTCATCACTTATAATTAATTGAGTGGCTATGCAAAACGCGTTCCCGCGTTGGACGTGTTCACATTTTGATTTGACACTATTTCGGACTCTTATACTCTCCAACAATTACGTACATTATTGCTTTTAAAATATACAGATTATTAAAATTAATTTGGTTCTTATCATAGTGTAACAAATTACCCTAATTCTATTCGTTGCCACTGTTTTGGAATTGTGAAGTGCATCGAACTTGATGTAATCAATTGACCCATTTATTTATAAATTATAATTTTATATTTTATTACTTTGTTTGAAGTTTTCTTATCCATGGTTATTTTTGGGGACGTAGACAATTTTGAGTTCTTATACTCTCCAACAATTATGTACATTATTGATTTTTTTTTATTGGAAGGAGAGTTAGCGGTTTCCATGTACGTATCTAGACGCGTTTTTAATAAATAAAAGATAGCCTAAGTGGTCCGCAAGCGGGGGACAACATGACCCCTTACATCACGGTATAGAAGATCAACTGCACCCTCAGGAGGATCAAACAAACACACTTAAACCGATAGGAAGTTCAAAAGAAAAACTAGCTAAAAAGTCCGCTATATTATTCGCCCTACGGTAGTTATATTGATTGAGAGTTCTATCTCGGAAAATATATATATATATATATATATATATATATATATATATATATATATATATATATATATATATATATATATATATATATATATATATATATATATATATTCGAATGAGAACCAATTTGACAAAGATAAATGAGAATCTCTAATAGTCGTTGAATTATAGTATATCAACAGTTAAAATTGAATATACGTTCAATTACAAAAATATTTCATCATTAATTCGAAGATACCAAAACCTAACAAATTGTTATTGGCTACTATCACCGTGTCTTTGATTTTGGTTGTCTGTTGCTCGTGTCAATGTATTAGTTGTAACACCCCGAATTCGCAGGACTCAAGATGCCACATGGGCTAGGATCTTACAATGGATCCCAACCTTAGTCTGACAACAAGTTCACTGGACCTTACAACATGGTACTGACAGATATAAAACAAATACACAAAACTGTACATCAAAAGGTATAAAAGATCATAGTCGAGTATAAAACATCGCCCTCACACAGGAGGTATACAAAACATCATCCACACGCAAGAGGTATATAAATTATCCCCAAAACCATAACCACCTAATGTACGAGAGTCCTCGGCCTGCCACCCTGCCAAATCACTCAACAACTCGCCTATCCTGCAAGACATCTACAACATGGTATGAAACCATTAGCTAACCATACATATATAAGGTAATGCATAAGCACAAGTCGTGAAAGATAAACACATAATCATGCTATCACACATTTACCCATTTTATTATCTTCATATAATAGTCATTCACTCAAATCGCATATATATATATATATATATATATATATATATATATATATATATATATATATATATATATATATAGATAAAAGTATGTGACACGAGGACCGATACATCCTCGCCTCTGAGTGCTATATCCAACTGTACGAGTATCGGTCACACAACCCGTGTACCCTATGGGAGTGGATTGTGCCCTTCTTGTAAACCAGACTGGCCTGACGTTAGAGAACCTCCCAGACTCCACGGCGGGATGAAAGGGAAAGGTTATCACAGCCACGCAACGGGGCAGTCAATAAAACATAAGTCGGTATAAACGACATATCATGCTATCATAGCAAACATATAACACACACACCACTAATGCAAACACCCAATATAAGGATGGTAGCTAAGTAAGTCCTACGGACTTACCTCAACCTCGTACAATCACAACCACGATCAACCTCCAATCCTGAGAGGGACATTGCCTAATAACAAGGCAGAAAGAGATATCAATACTCCTATCAATCAAAAAGGTCACACCTAGACCCAAGGGATCCATAAGGATCATAATCAATCTATAAGCCTCACAACCAACTAAACCTCAATATCTCAGCATAACTCACAATTCCTCAAATCTCAAGGTAGTATCTAATCAACATTCCTCAATCTCAATTCTAATCCTAATTTAATTAATTAACCTTTAATTAATTAATTAAATTTCGCCAAAATAACATTTTGCCCGCAGGCAATTTCTAAACCCCCTGTCATTAGATTTCTTCAAACAAACAACCCATAATCACCATAATAATATAACGACCATAATGAAATTTCTAATTATCCATTTTGACAAGCCTAAAGTCAATTTAGGTCAAATCGCAGTACAGAAAACGAATAAATTCATAACTTATTCGTTACTAACCCGATTGACGATCTGAAAGAAGATTCAGAATCACAGCGACACAGGCTACGCATGGACAACATAAAATTCACCGGAATTTGAGCGACGGAACCTTCCTGGTGACACATATGCTCGACCAACCCTTCATCTGCTCGGAAATGCATAAACTCGGTACCGATATGAAGAGAGTGGAGAGAGGAATCCAGAAACTCAAACGGAATTGAAATCGAATTAGAAATGGAGAGTAGATCTGAGTTTAAAGGTTGAGAGAAATTAGAGCTTTTACGAGAAAACGTGAAAGGAAATGAATTAATAAAGGATTTTCCGCTGTTTATAGTGAAGACGATAATTATCCTTTAGCGAAGTCGATAATTATCCTTTAACCGATCCAAAGGCAGGTCGAACCTCCTTCTCCAAACTTCTCGAGATTGGAATAATAAATCTGGAATATTGTAGGGATAACTATTCCACAACTGCCTCGGAAAACGTGTATTCCTAAGCCGTCTTTTTTAGCCGTTAAGAAACGAAATAGAGACTCTTTTGGCCGTTTTGCCTCTCCATGTTATTACATATCTAGGACATATCCAATGTCCTGGTCATTTCTCTCAACTGCATTTTTATTAATTGGAGCTCCCAAATGCTCCAAATAACATCGGAGGGTAAAAATAATTACCCGGGGAAAAAATAAAAATTTCCCCAAACGTCCAAAATTACGTGAGGAACGTAACGGTGAGACTCATACTCATCACTTGCGAAATCTTCGCGAGTTATATGTCAATTACTATCAACGATTAAGTTAATCAACATTAGATAGAATTCGGAAATCCTAACTATTACATTAGCTCTATAATATACCTAATATTTGTTTCTCGTGTCATTGTATTTGCCGATGTGTTTCTCGTGCCAAAAAACTACTTGTAACCTATTGATATGCTTCATTAGTTATACTGCCAAACAATTGGCTTGTCATGCCAAAGAATAACATGTAACTTAGCATTGGTTTGACATGGCATTTGTTTGAATCGAGTAATAGGTTAAGACAACAAATGTGGTCAAGAATCGTGCCAAAGATTTACCTTTTTGAACAACATGTGCATGAACAAAGAACAACATGTGCATGGAACACTAGTATAAAATTATATAAGACACGAATACAACATTGGGTCATGAACAACATGTGCATGAGACAACCGATGCATGAACAACACGTGCCAAGTAATTACCTATTTGAAAATATGTGAAGGAACATGTGATGGGACACTCGTATACAATTATATAAGACATGAATACAACATTGGGTCATGAACAATTCGTGCAAGGGCATACATTAGTTATATATAGGTATACACACCATGATTACATATGTGGACATGAATTGTGTAAGAGGTTCAAGCAACAACCGTGTTCATGGAAACATATATTGAATGCCTAAAAATACACTCGTTACCTAATATGCAATCAGTATATATTTTCACCTGTGTAGCTAATAGATAATTACTGTAATAAGGGGTTGATCATGGGTTATTCATCTAACGGCTTCTAAGGTTCTCATTCCTCTCCGTAAGAATGGTTCTCTCCAAAACCTAACCCTATATATATATATATATATATATATATATATATATATATATATATATATATATATATATATATATATATATATATATGAAGATTTTTTCTCTTGGTACCCCTCAAGTTTGGACTTTTATGTCTTAGTATCCACAAGGTTCTAAGTTTCATCTTGGTACCCTTATGGTTTAATTAATTTATTTTTGATCAAGAAGGCGAGAAGCTCAATTACACCTAACATACTTGGTGTATTGAGATGCCGAAAAACCAAAAAAGGAACAAATCGTCATGCAAATAGAGAAAAGCACCACAAATGCCACAAGAAAATGGCCCAAAAGGTCAACAAGATACAAAAAATCAGAACAGATAAACCATAAGAGAAGGCGAGGAACACTCAGGGCTGACAAATACCATGGAGCGGGCACGAGATAGCTGAACTAACACGGTGTTTCGCCGCCGAAAAGCATGATAATATAAACCTTTTTCATGGGATTTCACACCTCATGCAAAAATGTGGATCCTACGACGTCCCCTCAAATAGACGGAGGATCTTCGGAGACCTCGAACACCACCACAATCAAACACGACCAACAGGGGCTTGTGGACTACGACATCTCCCGGAACATTTGTTTAGGCCACACTCGATAAACGAATTCAAAAGAAAAGTCATCCCAATTAATATTTTCCAGCTGTGGGGCTTGTGATAAAAAAAATGTTTGATATTTGAAGTTTTTTTCAATAGTTCATGTTTTTTTGTTTCTCAATAAAAGGGTTTGACCTTTTTTTTTTCTCTTTTTTTTTCCAAATTCAATTCATGGGAAGTTGGAAAATTATCCCAACACACAGCTGTACCACATCAAATTTTCAGAAGAAAAAAAATGTCTAAAGTTTCATACTTTTTTTTCAAAAGTTCAAATAACCTTTCTCAACAAAAAAGATCGAGGCCCTGTTTAGTTGTGTGGTTTTAGGGTTTATTTTATATATGTGGTTGAGTGTGGTATAAAATTGCAGTGTTTAGTTAGAGTTTTTGGAATTGTTGTTGTGGTTCAGAATCAATGTTGAGCATGTTATTTTATAATCTGATGGAGCAAGGTTATGAGAGATTGTTGTTGTGTTTTTGTTTCAGTTTCCAAATCTACCCCAACTTCTACCCTCCTCTTTCTCTTTCATCGTCTTCTTCCCTGCTCTCCGCAACCATGAAAGATTCTCGAGTAGCCATTTTTGCCAAGTGCTTGTCCTCTTTTACTTTTCTTTTTCGGCTCTTCTTCCTTCGAGGATCTCAGATTTTTTGGCCATGGAAGATTGTTTAACCCTAATTTTGGACACCATCATCTTCGATCTTCATCCATTTGCTCCTTCTCTTCTCTATTTTTCTCTTCTTCCTCTCCTGTATTAATTTGCTCCATTTCTTCTCTGCAATCCATTTGCTCATTGCTCCTTGCTCTCCGCAACCATGGAAGATCGAAGATGAAGATCGAAGTTTCTCTTTTTTTGATTTCAATAAAAAAAAATCAAAACTAATACAGGTTTATGATTTCAATGAAAAATTGAGAGACAAATCAAAATTAATGCAGGTTTATGCTTTCAATGAAAAATTGAGAGACGAATATAAGAGGGAAAGAGGCTATCAATTTCAATTTTGAACTTCAACCTTACTTTGCTGGTTCATTGTTATTTTTAGGTAGCATGGGGAAGAACAGGAAGATCCATCTATTTCAGTTTTGGTTATTTGCTGATAATTTATGTAAGGGTAATTTGGTCTTTAGCAAAAATAAACACTAATTCTGAACTATTTAACTAAACACGTATTCGATAGTTTTTCTATAAACCACAAATCTCGAAAACACTCGTATATTACCACAACCGCAACCACAACCACCGGAAACCGCAACCATTTAACTAAACATGGCCTGAATATTTTAATAACAGTTCCATGGTAATAGAAAAAATTTCAACTCTATCATTAGAGTCGATAGATCTCAAATCTAGATCTGAAGGTTGTTGAAAGGATATTGTTCGCAAGTGGATAAAGGAGAAGAGAGACATCAAAGCAAGTGTTTGCATCTCCCAAAGCCCTCAAATAGTCCACAAAATAGTCGGGGAGACAATATGAAGGTAAATATACCACACATAGTTAGACATTAGAGCATCACACTCATGATTGTTCATATGAGCATAAGCCGCTCAAGATTCTTCAAGGAAATAATTGATTACTCGAGATTGTTATTGAAGTATATTCGATTACTCGAGAATGAAAAGGAACAAAAAATATTCGAATGAAAGATCCACATATCCTCACTTTCATTCCTCTTGTTCTTCCACTCCACTCAAGTATTAAGTGTTGTTAGATAATTTCCTTTAACAAGTTAGTTTGAGGTCAAAATAATGTTTTAGAAAAGATAAAACGTTGAAGGTTATAGGTTCCAATTGTTCATAATTAATTCAGTTTTGAAGAAAATTTCAAACAAGTTAGAAGATTAGAGGTACAAAAAAGGAAATCAAAGTTTGTGCAAAATTAAATAAAGATAAGCCTTGACAAAATAAACATATGTAAGGAAAACAAAAATTAGAAGATGAGGTTAAAGATTTTGATAACAAAAAAGCAAAAAATGGTCAACGAAAATTTAAAGCAATAAAGGTGATTAACCCTATCATACACAAACATAAACAACTAAATTGAAAGGAGTTAAACAAATGATTAAAAAAAATCTCATTTTCACAAAAGCACAAATTATCAAACATGATAACATAATAAACAAAATATAGAGAAAAAAAATCACACGAAAGTTAAAAAAACATAGAAAAGGATATGAAGATCCAATAAATAAGATAAGGATGTATCAAAATAGGAAAGAGCTTAACCCATGTAAAACAAAATTTCGGACATAGAAAGTAGTTGGAAAACAAAGAAAATGAGAAAACTATTCCTCTATCATTTTCGCACCTTAGTGATGAAGATGAATTTCCCTCAAAACAATGATGGGATGAATGATCATTATTATTATGTTGGTATATCATTAGTCTTTGTTTGAATACGATTCGAGACCTCTCTCGGATGTTTTGGTAAATTTGGATTTAATTTATTGTTCATGAATGAGTTTTATACGTTATTGTTGATCGTTTTGGTTCCTTTGAAGTTGGATTTGTGATGAGTTGTAAATATATGAAATCATTTGATCCTTATCACGCTAGTTTTGGCTTGAAAACACTAAATATTGGATATGACTCTGGATCAATGTCTATTCTTTGTCATTCAGAATCATAGTGCTCATAGGGATGACTTGTTGAAGAAGATAATAGAGGAATGATTTTTTTCAATGGAGCCATTATTGAGAAAAGAAAAACTAAACTTTTTTTTATCTACATTTATTGAAGATTATTTCACGGTTTTTTTAATATCGGGCATAAGTTTGTTCAAGGTTTTCACGATTTATGCAAGCGTTACTCGATCTTGAACACATTTTGATCTTGATTTGTTCAAGATTATTTCACGGTTTTGTTTGAAACGTCTAGGTTAAAAGGCACATTTTTGTTCAGTTTGTTTTGAGTCAATCATGTTTGGATTCAGTTGGAAGCAACCACATTTTTTTGGTTCGGTTTGAGTCGAACATGTTTAGATTTAATTGGAAGCCGACTAGTGAAGTTCTTATTTGTACTAGTTTTCAGGTGTTTCATTAAAGAAGGTTTTTTCTTCTTCAAGTGAGTAATTAGAGAAGGCTTTCCTTGATTGTCGTCCTTCTTTGGTTTTCTCAGGACATTTTTAAAAAAAAATTGAAGTTGGATCTAGATTGTAGCTAGCGATGTGAAGTGTGATGAGTGTCAAATGTAACGATTCATGCATTTCATACTTCTTTTACTCTCTCATACATCTCTATTTGTATGGAAAACGTCCACTTTCTATATTTTTATGTTCCGGTATTTACCTTGACTTTTATGTGTTTCAGGCATTTACGACATCAAATTTGCCAAATTTGCATACTCCCGGAATTTAGAGTTGAAGTGAAGACTTTACATGACTAAAAAACTACAACACGAAGTCCCTTAAATATGCCTTAAAGTAATGATCCATGATTTGAAGTTACAGATGAGCGAAACCATCAGGCCAAACGGTCATATGCTAGCCGTATGGTGTCCGTTTCACATATGAAGATTCTGTCAAAACCTATCTTCAAATCCCAACACGAAACGCGTTCTACCACCATGCGAAACAACCAAATATTGGCGTAAGGATGCCGTATGGCGGTCATTTCACCTGTTGCCGAGAAAGAAATCAAATTTTCTCGATTGTAACTTTGAAAGGGTTATATTTTGTGTAACTCTAGACTCCGAGATTTTCCCCTGTATATTCATACGTTATCTATAGGGTTATATACGTGGATTCATCCCGAATTAAACATCACTCAGATTTTCTCCTTACCCTAGTTGTCAAGTAGTTGTTTTATGAAGGTTCCTCTACTTGAACCAAACAATTGTGAGTTTAGTTTTTCTAGATTTTTTTATATTGTTTTTTTCTTTATATTTGATCATGTCTGACTAAATTCTCTACTAATCTAAGGATTAAACGTTCCCTATAATTTTTTAATTTATTGTTTGCATATATATATGAATTGAGATTGCGACATTGCTTCTTTTCAAAATGCTTAATTCCTAGATTTTATTTAACTTTGAAAGAAGTGGTTTTTATATCTGGTTTAAGTAAAACAACCGAAGAGTCACAATTGGATTTATTGAAAAGAACTTGGTTTTGAGAGTACTAATTTATTAAATCTTCGAGGATTTCTAACTATCGTAGAAAGTTCCGGTCTTTGTACCTATTTCTAACTAAAGACCCAAAACCGAAGGTTATATTGGTCTTTTCCGAATTTCTAAATGTTTAATGGGTTTCCTATACTGCCGAACCGTTGTATTAAGAGATATGCGAGTTAGGAAGCACGATCATTGTTTGTCTATGTCAAAGGCTATTTTAGATGGTTACATGCAATTATCATACATCAATGTTCACGAGTTATATATATGCATCAATATCATACTTCATTATAGTGGAGATTCCTATTTCCTTAGATCGCTTTCATCATATTGTTTACAATCGTTATTGCTTTGGCCTGTTACAATTGCCTCTTATTGTCTTGTTCTCACTTAAATAATTAATTATCAGTATAACCCAAATCAGACGCAATGCTATGATTTGATATCCGATTATACTACATCCAATCTGGTATCCTTGTCGGGAGGTTGTTATTACTTTTCGATAAAACTTTCACACGATCAAAGTGCGGGGTTGATCAGGTTATATTCCCATGATCCACATCTAATCATCGTGTTGTGGTAGTTTGATTGATCCGTATCCTTCTAAATCTCTGACCGGACCTTGATCATTTATGTCCCAAAGCACTTGAGCATACACATAATATTGGCAAAAAAAACATTACAAATTGGTGACATAGGTTTCCCAAAGTACTCATTTGATACACCGCAATCAAAATTGATCATAATAATATCGAAATCTAAGAGTTTGAATAAAAACAAGAATTTAATGATTGGAATCATTCTTTAAGAATGATAATGTGAAAAAATTCAATATCATCAATGGAATTGCCCTTTGGCAACTCATTATTCCAATCGGAATTGAAGTTCCATCAAGCACGCTAAATACCCACAAATCAACCAAAAATATGATAGCTATAAAATAAAAGCAAAGGAGTAGGCAAATCTGCAACCAATAAATTCTTGTTTTTTATTCGACGAAAAATATGATAACTATTAATCTACAAAACTAGAATTCTATATTGTTGTACCGAATGACCCATATTATTAGACGGTCTTAATACAAGGACATTGCAAATCACCTTGATACAAACATACGTTCGTCTCAAGAATTATATTGTTGGTTGCACGTCTCGAACAATTAGTTGATATAAAAAGTAATTTATTCTAAGTTGTATATAACTTTCGATAAAGTTGATTAAAATAAAAAACTTGTCATCCTTAGCAAGAGATTTTCAGTTCCAATCTTATAATAAAGTATCTTTAGAACTTATGTGTCCAAATTAATACTATACTAATAGTATTAATTTGGACACAAAACATAGATGTTATATAAGGTATAAAATATGTTTGATTTTGGTGATGGGGAATTGCAAAATATGATGGCCGACTGTTCAAGGCACAGTTTGGGCTCATGGGCTCAAATCGAACCAAAAGGGCAACCCTTTTCATTTGTCTTAAGAAGTAGCTGGAAATCGTAATACCAATTTACACAAGTATAATGTAAACTTGAGAAATGCCTTTTTGAATTGAATAGGAATCCGATTCTCTAAACCGAAGATCCCATTCGAAAATTTCTAAAATTGAAAATATCTGTTAATAGATAAAATGTAGACCCTGCGAAGAAATAACTTAAATATAGGGTATTTTTTTGTGTTGTTGCTAGTACCTTAGCGTTAAGTGTTAAAACAGATGTATTCGAGAACATAAAAAAAAAGGCTACATAGGAGTTATCCTAGGACTCACCACACCCTAAATATCATTGTACATGATAGAATGAAGTTCATCCGGGACTCGTGTAACACGTGATAACCAACCAAGAACGTAAAAGTTTCAGAAATAAGAAAATCTTCAACAATGTTTGTAGAGTTTATTGAGTAGCTTTTACTATAGTTTACTGAAAAATAAAAGTTAACTAGTGTTTGACGATTGTAGTATATTTAATAAAAAAAATAGTTTTAGTACAGTATTATATTGAATAGACTAGCAAATAATAAAAAAAAAAAAAAATAGGGTTGTGCAAAATTTCATAATCTTCTAAAAAAAACTAGCAAATAATCTCTACCAACACACACCATTATTATATTTATCATTAGATTTTCATAATTTACAACCACCTTTAAAACTCTACCAAAAAAAATATATAGCCACTTAAATTACCCAAAAATCTTACATAGATTATTGAATAGACTTTTCATTGAGTTTTTAAAAAATTGAAAGCTAATAAATGTTTGGTATTGGTAGATAATCAAGGAGATTAGAGTTTTAGGGAAAACTTTTGGAGAGATTTTCTATAATTCAATTGAGAAAGATTTTAGTAGATTGGTAGCCACGTTAGACACTCGCATATAAAATATTAAAAATAAACATAATCATGTAATTCGGACACGTAATGCTATTTTTTGTTCAATTTTGAAATTACACATACGACTCTCAAAGTAGAAGTCAATTAGAAGTCGAAATTTGGTTTCATTTTGTTTCAAAATAAAACTTTTGTTTCATATCTTACTCTCAAAATCGGAGCTATATTACTTCTTTTTTTTCTTCTATTATAATAGAACTTGCGTTTTTTAAGTCCTTGTACATACTTGAGTTGTTTGCAACTTTTATTTCAATGATCAAACACTTAATTAGAAAAAATAATTAAGTGTCCTTATACCTTTTGCAAGATTGAGTCATCTTATACTGGAAGCGGTGAATCTTGGAAGATGGAAGATTATACAGTTGTCTAGAGAGGGCCCTAGAATCTTCCACCTCTTCTTTGCTGATGATTTAACCCCGTGTGCAAAAGCCTTCCCTGAACAGATGAGAGTGGTTCTGAGTGTCCTTAATACCTTTTGCAAGGCGTCAGGCCTTAAAGTGGGAATACAAAAGTCTAAGATTTATGTATCCCCTAATGTTAATAGGGACATTTAAGATCGTCTACAAAGTTTGAGT
This sequence comes from Fagopyrum esculentum, assembly GCA_033239045.1. Classification (NCBI taxonomy): domain Eukaryota; kingdom Viridiplantae; phylum Streptophyta; class Magnoliopsida; order Caryophyllales; family Polygonaceae; genus Fagopyrum; species Fagopyrum esculentum. Next base: position 9,668,720 of record BSUD01000001.1, read on the forward strand.
GACATTGAGGTTACCAAGAACCTTTGAAACTACCTTGAGATGCCCATTCTTCAAGGACGAGTCTCCAAGAGCACGTTCTCCGATCTCTTGGACAAAATTAACAGCAAATTATGTGGTTGGTGAAGTAGAACGTTAAGCTTTGCAGGTAGAATCACGCTCACCAAATTTGTTTTAACTTCTCTACCCATATATTCTATGTCATCTATGATCTTGCCCAAGAGCATTTGCAATGAAGTGGACAAGATTTGCCGGAAGTTTATCTGGGGTCATAGTGATGCTAGTAGTGAAATGCATACCGTTGCTTGATCAAAGATATGTTTCCCGAAAGAGAAAGGAGGATTGGGTATCAAATCCATGCACGAGTTGAACTTAGCTCTTGTTGGAAAACTTGGTTGGCGTTTTCTCAAAGATGAGAAAGGCCTTTGGGCTAGAACTCTCAGGAGTAAATATATCAAACCTACTAGAGCTTTGCACACTAGCCCTTCGCATATGTGGAATAGTATAAAAAGAGGGATCAACGAGATTGTGTACCCATGACATAGATGGAGCTTGGGTGATGGTAGGAGCTTGACTTCTGGGAGGACACTTGGCTAGGAGACATCCCCCTCATAGCTATGACTCGTCATCTGGGAAAGAACTCTTGAGAAGATATGTGGCTGATTTCTGGGACTAAAATGAGGGATGGAGATGGAGCGCGATCAGCGATATCCTTCCGACCGAAAGCCTCCTTAAACTTGCAGTTGTTGCACCGATCTAACAATCAACTATGATCGAAGACAATCATGGCGGAGTCCTTGATGTGATTAGTTGGAAGTGGAGCAAAGACGATAATTAGACTGTGAAGACAACCTATAACATGATCAGAGGAGATGTCAAGGTATGTGAAGATGACTCAACCATTTATCCGATTATATGGCACATCAAGGCTTTGGAAAGGGTGCAGGTTTCATTTGGAAAGTTTTGTGATTATGGGTTTTGGGTAATGAGGATAAGAGGTTACATCATCTTATAGATGATGAGAACTACACCTACTCCCGCAATAGAGCCGAAACCCTAGATCACCTTTTCAGACATTGCACCTTCAGCAGCAATATCTGACAGGGACTACAAGCACACCAACGGGTGCAAGGGTTATTCAAACTTCCTTTCGCAGCGTGGATCTGAGGTAATATCGCTTCTTCAATTACTTTTAATAATAATTGTACTTGGAATTCGGTCTTTGCCGTATGTTTATGGTGGATATGAAAGTGGAAGAACGAAAGACTTCATCAAAAGGGTGTGGTGAGTCGCAATCGGCAATCACATTACGACGTAAATCATTGCCTCGTTGTCACCTCCTCACTAGTCTCGTACCGGAAGTGCCAAGACTTCATCAAAAGGGATTTGATTATCCAGTACCGTCGTGCCTACCGCGAGGCGAATACTATTGCGGATTATCTAACTAGCATCGCTTTTAATTTTCCCATTGGGCTAAGTGTATTGTTTGACCCTCATGAGGATATAGTAAATTTTAAATCTTTTACATTCCGATGTAAGAAGTCAGACTATCCCCGAGTGAACTCTCCTTTTCACCAAAAAAAAAAAAAAAAAAAAAAATTCACAATCCGCCCGTCTATGTAATTAGGGAGTCTAGCAAGAAAATATACAAATTGATCGAGATTGCTATTCGTACCACATGTTTCATGCTATTCATACCCGTGGTCCAGTTACGCCTAGCGTACGCGTAGCAATAAGTTGATTTCGTTCAAAAAAATATATGGGCGACTACGCGTACGCCATGCGTAGTCGTAGTAGGACTACGACTACGCATGACGTACGCGTAGTCGCCCATATCAAAAATTTCGATAAAAATACTAAGGAAAATGGACTACGCCTACGCCTCGCGTAGCCGTAGCACCATAAAATTTTTTTTTTTTTTTTTTTCTTCTTATTTCGGCTACGCGAGGCGTAGCCGTACCCCGGGTACGTATAGCATGAAACCGTGGTACGAATAACAATAACCCAAAATGATTTAATATTCCAGCTATTCGATAGTTTTTAATCATTTTGATCAAAATGTCCCTTTAACCTATTTTCATATTCTTTTATTATTTATTTTCAGTTTATCAAACATTATCTCCAACCAAATCTACTTCTATCATAATTACAAAACTTTTATTACTCCTACAAAAATATACACATAAAACACCTTTTGTCCTTAAAATTTGAATGCTAATTCGATACTCTAGCATTTAGAATTGTAACCCATAATCATCTAAACAGGGAGAAATGTTAACAAGTATGAGATTGGTCAACCAACCTTGATTTCGATCCCTCAGTAGTTTACAACTGTTATCAAATCCTACGAATAAATTAGAAAGGGGTGCCGACATCATCCGACAAGCAAGCAAGAAACCAATCTCTGCACTCAATCCAAAACGACCCATCGTTAATTCATCAACCCCCTTGACTTCCGCAGGGAAAGAGGAAAGCTACAAAAGCACAGAATATTACTAATAAGAAGAAGAAAGAAGAAAATGATGTGCAAATGCTTGTCATAGTGTTAGCATCTTTCTTTTTCTCTTATCATTTTGGTCCCAAAATTATTAACTTTTGGTGTGTGCCCATCTCAAATTTCAACCTGATCCAGCACTAAAAGGAGAGTCTTTTGCAGCTCCAACCTCCAATTGGGGAGATTAAGAACAAGGACACAAGTTCTTTGTGAGGGTAGGAAATGCCCGATTGGGAGCTCAACCATTGTTGCAACCATGACCAAGTTGTGTTCATGATCACCACCTCTGTCTGCTCTGTTTTTATTCTTGCGGTATGGTTTTTGAGGATTTGATAGTTACAACACATCGTTTGAATTATGCTGATGATTTGACTCCCTGATTGTGATTAAAGGTGTTTACACCAAGTTCTGAATTCTGATTGGTCAATATGTAATTGCGATTTTTGTATAATTTTAGCTGGCACATTTTTTTTATGCAAATTGGTGATTTGGGTTATGAGGTTATCTAGTTTCTGAGTTGTGAATGCAGCTATGGAGAACTAAGGTGTTGATGCCATTCAAGCTAGTTACTGTTTTCCTCCATGAAGCTAGTCATGCTATTGCTTGCAAACTCACTTGTGGTCATGTAAGTTGACAATTTTCATATCAAGGTGTGATTAGCTTGAAGGCCATTGGGGTTTTCATTTTTGGTAATGACTTGCACATCTTGTGTTTGTTTTAATGTCACTAAAGCTTAATGGGTCTCAGTATCAGTGGGAAAGAAAATCATTGATTGTTCAATCAAACATCCCCGTTTTTCTCTTTTCCTTTGCAACTTCATTGATCTTTGAAATTTATCCCTAAATATATCTATCTGGGTATGAGTTTGAACTCCGGGCTTTCATATTTAATTAGGAAGGCATCCAAATCAAGTTTTAGATTTTGGGATATCAATGAACAACTAGGAATTTATAAAGGAGTATGACTTGACAAAAGAAGGCGGTTCTTGAGAGCCACCCACTGCATTTTGGTAATACTGAAGAAATAAATATCTACTTGAAAATGGCAAAGAATTACTGAAAAGCTTAGGCTGTAGTCTTTTAGCTCATACTTAGGTAACACGAGTATTTTGTGATATCTCTTGCATTAGTTGGATCTTATTTTCCAGTTGTTAGCATGAAAATTCCAGCATCGGTTTGCTGAATGTGACTAGTTATTACTTGTTTAAAATCACAGCTTTAGGATCTAAACAAAGAGCAATGTCACAATTTTTGCAGAACTTTGTTGCTGGATTGGCACCTCTTTGTATATCATGTATCAGCATGTCCTTAACTTACTAGAAATCACAAATTTGAAACATCGATGACTATAACTTTCCCTGCATCATCCGTAAAAATATCTTTGGTAATTATTTTCGTGCAAAACTTATATATGTATTTGCAATATAGTCTATATGCTAACACATTAAGAACAGTGTAGTGCAGCTTTTTATCTGATCTACACATATAGGAGCAACATTAGCTTGTGGAACTATACTGCTATGTTTTTCAGGAAGCAAACATTGAATCCTTAGTAAGCATGTTTCTCATTCCAGGTAGAAGGGATCCAAGTAAATGCCGATGAAGGAGGAATGACACAGACACGTGGTGGTGTTTATTGGTTTATTCTGCCAGCAGGATGTAATGTGAATCTGCTTTTCAATTCCATCGACATCTTTTATTTTTGCAGGATCTTATTTTTTGCTCTACTTTGTCCTCGTTCTCTAAATGCATGTTTTTAAACTTACAAACCTGAACTTCTGTTGCCATGCAGATCTCGGTTCATCATTTTGGGGCATGGCTCTGATTCTTGCATCCACAAATCTTATTTCTGCACGTATAGCTGCAGGTTGCTTTGCTCTTGCACTGATTGTGGTGCTTTTTGTCGCCAAAAATGTAAGTGATCCCCTTTCGGGGGAAAATCTGCCATTTCAGCTTTAAATTCCATTTCCAAAGAATTTATTACTAGTTATCAAATTTGATAGAAGTTGTGCTCTCTTCTACTCAAACTCTGCTAATTTTGTGTATTTCTACTCTTTAAATCTCTCTATGCACTTGGATGCAAAACTCCTTGTTCAATGTTAGGATCATGCAATATTGAAATTCAGATTTTGCAGAAACCTTTGCAAACTTATCTCCATGTCCTGTTGCATTATGTTTTAGAAGTTGGGACTTCAATGTTGAATATTTCCCTTTTATAATTGTATCGAGTGTTTGTACTGATTCTTTAATGTATTTGTTATTGAACAGTGGACACTCCGGGGCCTCTGTATAGGTATGAGCCTTCAGTCAAGTCAGATAAGACGATAATTTTCTTTGATCAGTCTTGGACCTTAACAGAAGCCTTATAACATGCTGTAACACATCCATTTAGGTTTATTAATTTTCATTGCTCTGATTTGGATTCTTCAAGAAACAACAAAATACGGCATTCTTCGTTATTTCATCATGTTCATAGGTAACTGTCTCAACGCGCTTTTCGTTCAACAATATAAACCCTCCACTCATGCTGCAAGGAAATTATCATTAACTCTCTTCATTCACTCCTGCAGGTGTAATGAATAGCTTGTGTTCAGTATACGGTAGGCCTTAGAAAGTGAACACCTTAATTTGGAATGAAACACAAATCTCTATAGAATGACAAGCAACCAAGTTGGTGCAGATATATACGGTGACTTGATCTCGCGGAGAGAACACACAAGTGATGCTGAGAAGTTTGCAGAAGAGTGTGGCTTGTGCAACGGCGTGGGATGGGGCATCATTTGGTAAACCTACAAATGAAACTATTTTGTTATAAAAATTTTAGTTCTAGATTACATTTTCATTCTTCTTGAACATGATCTATTTGGGTTATTCTCATGCAGGGGTTTGATATCAATGTTGTTTCTTTGCACATCAGTGTACCTTGGCCTTGTGATACTCTCCATCACAGGTATTCATGAATGTGGTTGCCAAACACAGCCTAAATGGAAAAGGATTGCCTTAGTAATGCCCTACATAGATAAATGGTTGGATGTTGCTTCCTGATCTTCAGGTTGAATTACTCTATACTTGCAGGAACTTGAGGGAGAATGATTATTTGCAAATGCAGAAAAGTGCTCGGATTGCCTTAAGAAGGTATTGTTGTAGAGTATGCGTGCTTGGATTCACTTGTTTAACAAATTAAGGATTCGGGGACAACAAAGGTAGTACATTTGCTCGCGTCTCTTGGAGTATATGAAACTATACATGTTCAGGTTCATTAGAACAAGATTCCTTGTATAAATTATTGGTATTCATGAATTACACAAGAGGATTGCAAAATAGAAATAGAAATTGATTTTTTTGTTTATCTAGTTTGGTTGTTATACTGGGCTGTTATATATGATCTGCTGGGACAAGGATTAATTTGCTTTGAACTGAGGTGAAATAAGCATTTATGTTGTCTGATGCAATTGTATTCACGTGGAAATTTGAAAAGTTTGGAGTCTAATGAATAGGCTCTTTTGTGAATTGATTTTAGATTGAACACAATAGCAGGCTAGAGATGAGGTCTTAATGAATAGGCTCTTTCTTTACCAAAAAAAAAAAATGAATAGGCTCTTTTGTTGTAAAAACTACATCACATACTAATAACTCAAATTTTTGTTCTTGATACCCATTATAAATTTTACAACAAAAAATGACAAATTTGAGGACAATGACAAACTTCCAGTCGTTGCAACTTGCATTGGTTTAATTGACATAATTTGAGTTGAAAATATTATGTTTTAAGCAAAATTGGCCTTCAAGTCGATGTTTAGACTTAAAATTGATTAGTGATTATGGTTTAGGTTCGGAAAGAGCTTCGGAGTAAGGATTTGCTCAAGTCGATGTTCAACAAACCGTTGATCGACGACGCCACGCGAGTCATCTTGAACTCTTGATTTAAAGTTGTTATGGATAAATTGGACATTGGAATGACATACCTAGTGAATATTCTTGGTACTTTGGATTACGGTTTCGGGCAAACCTAAGAGAGAAGCAATTAGAACTCGGATTAGGAATATGTAAGTCACTAGCACACCTATTAGATGGTGTTTGTAATATTATCGTATGAATATATATTAATATTATGTTACTTGCTTAGTTTAGGTTCATTGTCGAACTTTAGACGTCTTTAGGCTTTGAGCCATTCCGTGAGATATTTTGAGGCAAGTATATGTGAGTGTTTTATATGAGCATAATTGAGTTTAAGTTGTTGATATTGTTGCATGCATGTTTTGCCTTTAGATGTGGATCATTATTTCTAAGTCTATGCATTGCTTCGTTTAGAATGAAAATGGTTTTGATACACAATTTTCCAAAGAGTCGAGATTCCTTCTTTAAAAGTGTTTTGTCATTATTGGGGTTGTCGGTTTATTCGAAATTGGGTCATTCTAAAAAGGTTTCATTGTATTTATTTGGAAAGAACCGGACGTTGGTATTGAAATTGAGATAATTCGCTCAATGACAATTACGACGTTTATAATGAGACACGTGGCTCACGACCATAGCGGAATTCTTGCCGATTATTTATATTGAGATATGCGGCTCACGACCGCGGCGACAAAGTTTGCCAGTTATTCAATGTCAAGACCACTCATGTTGCACTTTATATATTCTCCATTTCGATTTATTTTATCTTAAAGCCTTAGGGAGTTCCTCGTCCGGTTCTGGCGCTGTAATGTCTGACTCGCTTTTGGGGTTATTATTTTGGATATTTCTAACATTATAGCTAGTTTCCGTCAGGTCAGGATCTGTCACGTCTTCAAGAAAGTTAATCGTGTTGCCGATAAGCTCGCAGAGTTGGAACACGGCTACCCACATGTTTCGTCATCGACCACTCCTCAAGTGAAAGATCTCATCCGAAAAGATGCCTTAGACGGGAGAGTCTTTCGAAGATGATCCAGTCTAATATCTTACCGTACAATATTAAAAAACAAAAAGATTTACACATCATACTGGTGGCATAGCCGGGACCAAAATTGTTAGAATTTTTTTATGTTTATTACGTGTATATTTTTTTTATTAGTGATAAAAAAATAATCCTTTGTATTAAGCAAAAATGATTTTAAAAAAAACTCAATCGCATTTAATTTATCTCGTACTCACACTAGTTTGCGAAAGTTCAACAGGTCAATACCTCAAATCTGCCAAATACAATTTCTTTTATCTTTTATATATGTTTACTCAAAAGATTAACCTATTATACAAAAATAAACTTATATCTTAATTTATTCTACATTAAGGGTATTTTAAGGTGAAAATATGCTAATATTTAGTTGTAAATTTTCTGAAAATATCTCCGACTTGGTCTATCTACCTTCGAAAGTAGGAGTATTGGTTGTTTTGATATTAATTAGTGAACGAAAGGAAAACACAAGAGCTTAATTTTTTGAACAATTTTGAGTATTTAGGTTTTCTTTGAACATACTTGAGGGAGAAACTCCTTTTTAAATAAGACTGAGGATTTTCTTGAGGTGGAACTCAACACGTTCGTGCATTTTAAGTTCTTCTAACGATTTCGGTGTATGTTTAGAGTCATTTTTAGATCGCGGTCGTGACGGTATGTTTTCATGACGGTTTCTTCCTAAAGGGAGGCACTTCCCCGAAGTCACGTCTTTCACTTCCCCAGGGGATCGAGTCCTGTTGTACATGCTTCTGGCGGTGGCTACTTTGATAGTACTTGACTTGTTCATTACCCGCTTCATCTTTGAGAGATGTTTTTCATCATCGTGTTCTTGCTTGTTGTCCTTCACCTTCACTCTTTTTCTCTTTTTTCGCCGGATTGTTTTGTTTTTGTTTTTTTTTTTTTTGAAAAAGGGAAAGGGGTTCGAAACCATTAGAAGATGCACCCTTCTAGTGGTTCGAAAGGACGAAAAAGATCGGCAGTCGGACTGACCGTCGTGAAAAACCACAAACAAATGAGAAAAGAAATAAATAAAAATACATCAAAAAAACCTAAAAGTATTTAAGAGAAAGCATAATGATTTAGCCAACAGGAGGCAACAAGGTTCATCTTCAAAGAAAATACACATGTATGAAGCTTAAATAACAACTGCGGACACCTCACAAATCCACGCCGGTTTGTTTTTTTTTTTTTGATAAAGGAAAGCGGTTCGATCCGATAGACGGCGCGCCGACTATTAAATTGAAAGGCCGAAAAGGATCGGCAGACGGACTAACCGTCATGAAGCACACAACAAATGAGAAAAAGAAAACACACAAATACATCATGAAAATCCAAAAGTAGAGACGTCATCAGGGGAAAGCAGAATGATCCGGTCAGCCGGAAGCGACGAGCATGAACGTTCGTCTTCGAAGGAAGTACACAAGCAGGAAAGCCTGGGGAACAACTATGGACACCTCAGATTTAGACTGCAACAGAGTCGTCAGAATGATCCACGCCGGTTTGTTGTTTCTTTTGACGTTAACTTGTTCTCTTTGACGATAAGTTCCATCCACCGACTTCTCCTCTCATTTCACCGATTTATTTATGCGGTGATAGAATCTCTTATCTTTATCTCTACAAAAATCTACCATCTAAAATTAGTTAACAACGAAGAGTTTTTTATTTGTGAAATACAAGTGGTGTCATAGTATGTGAAATTCGTTTAGAAATTTCATTATAAAATTATAATTTATTAATATTTTTATATACTGTGTATAATATGCCACAAACGGCAACAAAATAAAAATTGAATGGCCAATTTGCTTTCCTTTTTTTATCTTCCATTTCACGTTCACGTATAGTGAAAAAGGAGAATATTTTCTAACTATGCTGACAATGCGTCCACGGCACATTGAGCGATGAGTGGAAAATCCTCTCTGGAGGATGGTCCCACACGCGCACACAGACCCAAGCCTCCACCTAATAGCGCCACGTGTCAAGAGTGGGCCTTCACCAAAGTTGATACCCAGCCTCTATATAAACATCTCTCTCCTTCACAATCTTATTCATTCGATCTCAAAACAAAACTTCCCACATTCTTCTTTTGCTCAATAGTTCAAAGACATTGTTTTATATTCAGGTAAGTTTTTTTTGGCTTTATAATTCGGTTTATAATTCGAACTCGAATCTCGAGATTAACCACTTAAGGAGTCTAACACTACATCCTAATAGACCAACTTAGTATTGATTTATTTGTTATTGTACGGTAATAACATACTAATTACTTTGTGTTACTCTATGTAGGCATTTTGCAATGACGTCACTCACAATCACAAGTAGCTTGCCAGCAGTGAGCACCGTAGCAGGAGCCACGTCTTCAAGCAAGGCAATGTTCTTGCAAAATAGTTTCAAAAACACTGCAGGGCTCCGACCTCTCAACGACGTCGATATGCTCAAATGCAGGGCCAACTCAAATAACGCACCTTCCAAGTTACCAACAATGGAACCCAAGAGATCCGCAAATAATTCTGTGGAATCAAGAGTTATCCGATGTGGGATGAACTTGGTCTTTGTAGGAGCTGAGGTAGCTCCATGGAGCAAAACCGGTGGCCTTGGAGACGTTCTTGCCGGCCTCCCGCCTGCAATGGCGGTATGTCATTAATCCTACCATCTTATTGTTAATTGGTTTTAGGATAGAACTCATTGAGTTTATGCGTTGAACTGGAGTCTAACGTGTGTGACCTTGTGAGGATCAGGCGAATGGGCACCGAGTGATGACAGTCTCCCCGCGTTATGATCAGTACCAAGACGCTTGGGACACAAGCGTGCAAGCTGAGGTAAAAGTGGGAGATAAGACGGAAACTGTGCGATTTTTTCACTCTTATAAGCGCGGGGTTGATCGCGTCTTTGTTGATCATCCGTTGTTCTTAGCCAAGGTATAGTATACATCTTCGCATTATAATGTTACCTGCAAGATTTGAGATGAATTGTTTGATTAATTTACGTTACGTGTATGATATCGAAGGTATGGGGAAAAACTGGATTCAAAATCTATGGTCCAAGAGCCGGCGAAGATTACGAAGACAACCAACTTCGGTTTAGCCTCTTAGCACAGGTCAATATAACGTGTATAAGATCATAGTATATATATAGTTTATCTTTTGTATCCGATGGGTCTAAAACGGGAGGGTATGCACTATTAGGGTGAGCAAAAATATCCGATCTGACTAATCCGAAGATCCGGTTCGAAAAAATCCGAATCCGTAGATATCTGACAATTGGTGATCCGAGTCCGATCCGATCTGATCCAGACATATTTTTCGGATCAGATACGGATCGGGGTTTGGAGAAAAAAGTCAGGTTGGATCGGATAGATCCGACTAGTCTAAGAATAAATACCCGGATCGGATCTTTGGATCGGATATCTGTCCGGATAAAACTGTCGGATATCCGCATCCTCTCGGATCGGATAGATTCGACTAGTCTAAGAATAAATACCCGGATCAGATCGGATCGGATCAAATCTTCGGATCAGATATATGTCCGGATAAAACTGTCAGATATCCGGGTTCTCTCGGATCAGATTCGAATCGGACATTTCTAAGATTGTCGGATCGGATATCCGGAAATGCCCATCCCTATGCACTAGGCACCCAAGACTTTCGGGTTCCAGAGTAGTAGCACTAAGACTTATTGGTTCACGTGTTATCATATTGTCGATGTGAAACATTTTCACACTCAACACTCCCCTCAAGTGCAAATATCATGGCTGACACTTGACCCAAAACCTTAAGGCCGGCTTAGTCAAACGGACTGGATAACATATTTTCGCTAATCACAGCCCAAACACGTGATCGACTCCTCATTATCATGTTAATTTATTTTTTATACTCGGATGAGACATTTTCACATTTGGACAATAATTATAATATTACATGTTTTTATATATGGTTGTGTTGCATGGATTTCAGGCAGCTTTGGAAGCACCAAGGATTCTTAATCTCAGCAACAAGTTCTTTTCAGGACCTTATGGTTTGTGCATATGATTTAAGTATTGTACTTATGATTGTTTTGTTATACTAATACTAATCATATGTATATATGTACGTAGGTGAGGATGTTGTATTTATCGCCAATGATTGGCACACTGCACTGCTGCCATGCTATCTGAAAACCATGTACAAATCGAGAGGAATATACAACAATGCAAAGGTATACCAATCTTTCATATCTACTGTCACTCTTCCTCTTAATATTTAGGTTATTAAGATGCTTTGTTGTGATTCTAGGTGGCGTTTTGCATTCACAATATCTCTTACCAAGGACGATTTGCGCGATCTGACTACAATTCTCTCAATTTGCCCGAAGAATTACTTAGATCTTTCAAATTTCAAGACGGGTATTCTATTCTAAAATCAATTAACAATAAGTAATGTTGCTGAATTCATGATAATTACATAAATTAACAGGTATGATACGCCGGTGGAAGGGCCTAAGATCAACTGGATGCAAGCAGGAATACTCGAATCCGACAAGGTTGTGACTGTGAGCCCGTATTATGCGGAAGAGCTGATTTCGGGTGCAGAAAGAGGAGTCGAGTTAGACACTGTGATTCGATCAACCGGAATTACAGGGATCTTGAATGGCATGGACAAACAAGAGTGGAATCCTTTAACTGATAAACACATCACTTATCAATATGATGTTTCAAATGTAATGCATAAGTCGTCTTTAATTAAAACAATATGCTTAATATAAAAGTGTTGAAATACTGATAAATCTAACACTTATTTTGTGATTTTAGGTGATGGAGGCAAAGGCTTTGAACAAGGAAGCCTTGCAAGCTGAGGTGGGATTGCCTGTTGATAGGAACATACCTCTTATAGGATTCATTGGAAGGCTAGAGGAGCAAAAGGGTTCGGATATTCTCGTCGAATCAATTCCTCAATGCATCAATGAGAACGTCCAGCTTCTTGTTTTGGTAAGCTTAATGAATTGAAACTTGTTTGATCTAATAAGGGTCAATCTCTTTGCTGCTATTAAAAAAAAAACATGTTGTGGCCTATAAAGGGAACCGGAAAGAAGAAATTCGAGAAAGAAATCGAAGAACTCGAAAATCTGTATCCAAACAAGGTTAGAGGAGTGACCAAGTTTAACCCAGCCCTAGCTCACAAGATCATTGCAGGGGCTGATTTCATGCTCATACCAAGCCGATTCGAGCCATGCGGGCTTATCCAACTACATGCCATGCTTTATGGAACGGTACGACGTTATAGAACAAGTCTATCATATAAGGTTGGTGGGTTATTTCACGGATTCTAATTTTGCATCACAATTTTGTTAGGTTCCTATGTGTGCCTCAACTGGAGGACTTGTTGACTGCGTCAAAGAAGGCATTACAGGATTCCACATGGGCCGATTCGGAGCCCAGGTATATAGTTATAAATTGAATTTGCTTATGTTAAATAATTTTGTGAGTATTTTAGTTGGTGACTGAACAAAGTCTTGATTTGTAACAGTGCAAAGCTGTAGATGCGGCTGATGTTGCAGCTGTGACATCGACTGTGAGGAGGGCAGTTGCAGTGCATGGTACACCTGCTATGAGAGACATGATTCTCAATTGCATGTATCAAGACCTTTCATGGAAGGCAAGTCCTATTGAATTTCCCTTTTCGTTTCGGTTTTGACCTGAACTAACTTCGAAACGTACTTGCATGAATGTAAACAATGAATATACAGGAGCCTGCAAGGAAATGGGAAGAGATGCTACTTGGAATGCAGGTGGCTGGGAGCGGGCCTGGGATCAAGGGCGAAGAAATTGCGCCGTTAGCTGCGGAAAACATCGCCACTCCATAATCAGGAGGGTTCATGTACCTGCAGAACAGTATAAGGTGTATGACTGTATGTCATTACTATCATGACCTTATATATCTTGTCAATGCTACTATATTGTGAACCGAATATGGATCTATCTTCCATATCTGTTGCATGAATAAAGTTCACATCTTTGTTTGTCAAGTATCTATTTTGTTCAACAACAGTTATGTTTCTGCTAGTGTCACGGGCTGAGTTATTCCTGAGCTCAGAGCATGCAAATTTTAGCTAGATGAACCCCTCAAAGAGCTAAAATATCACCTTAACCTTGATTAGGCGAAATGGGATTTAAGGGGAAAAAAGGCGAATATACAATTATTTTGCATGTGTTAAATGATGGAACATAACAAAGAGCTAAAAATCCTAAGTAAATGGCAGATTTAGCTGCACCAGAACAATAATTAAAGACAGAAGAAGAAAAAACAAGAGATTACCTTACATCAGGTATCCACCAAGTACTTAGAGAACTCACAAAATTCAGTAAATTGCCCAAAAACATTTTCAATGGTGGTTATATGGCAGGTTTTCCAGAATATTCATCGAGCACAGCAAAATCAAGTAAGTTAATTCATAGGAGGGATGGCCTACTATAAATGGCGGCGCATGGCAGGTTTTCCAGAGTACAATGAGTACTCATTTGGCACACCAAAATCGAAAGCAAATTAATTCATATGAGGGATAATCTCCATTAACATCATTTGAGGAAGTACTAGGTTGTGATCTTGCTCAAAATGGCTAAAAAGAAAACCCAAAAGAAAATGAAAACAATTGGTTTACAAAAAAACGATTGAATATTATGAGAGCCATATATACCAAAGTTTTGAATAAATGCTGCCACTGTTTACTCTCATTGAGTAAATCCCTAGTCAAATAAAATGTATCAACAAATTGAAGTGCATCCCAACTGAATTTAGTTAGCCTATTTCTGATGACATCTTTCTATTTCCTTGTATGAAACTGAATGACAACAGCAGAATTCCAATTAGAGATGTGAAGAAACTTACTGTTCTACCATCTAGGATATGTTTTAGCTGATCAATTCTCTCAGACACAGAGGGATCAGCGTAGATGATGAAACTGAGACCACGGGCCTGTCCCATGTAGCCCGTGGTTCAATCCTTTATAGTCACAGCTTCCACAACTTCTCCTGGAGTCTGAATATAATCCTCAGCCTCTGTTGTGTCCCGTGAAATCCTGTACACAAAAAGCTTTTCCGGTTCCTTGATGATCTGCACCAAATGAAAGCATCATCGAACTTCCAGCTAGAAAAATATACCATAAGGTCCATAATAACCGATCCAATTACATATGGCGCATAAACAGATTCCAGTAAAATATACAATATAAAAAACATATCTGAATGGGAGCTAAAGAATAATCGTAAAACGATACACTTTTTGAAATAAGTTTCCAATTTCAATAACTTAGAAATTCTTCTGCTCTAGATATAAGTTCATCTCTTTACCTTCAATGTCTTGAAACACAGTTTAATAAAAATTTATTATCCTATAAATCTTAGTTACTCTACACTTTGTAGAAGAAATTGAGTGAGTTATCTAACAGAAAGTATACAATACCATCAAACAAAAAGAATTTATTAGAGGAAAGCCAGCGCTTGGCTTTTGACGATTTAAACAGTCCGTGCATATAAACAACCTACTTTGCCGGTGAACTTCTGCCAATGAATTTCCCAATCAGATAAGAGTCCCAAGGAATATGCTAAAAAGCATATAAAATTGCAGCACATATCAGAACATTATCGGCAATAGTAGTACGTTGAAAAATTGCAGTGTTGTAGTCCTTGCACCCCTTAATGTGCACAAAGAAATCAAACACAATCAATCAAAACCTAGAATAGTAAGTTGCTTGGTCTAAAATCCATTTTTGAAGTAGTTTTAGAAAATAACCGAGAGTGATGATAGCGGACCATCGAGTCCGGCTCTGGGAGAGAGAAGAGGCAGGGCATCTGTCACTTAAGTGCGAGAAACTGTAATCGAGGAGGAGGCGTGGGGAAGAAAAAGACGAAGAAAGGGTGATTGAGCAGACGAGTGAGAGGTGAGAGCATAGGAAATGAAAGAAAATTTCATGTTCATGGCATTTAAGCAGGTTTTAAGCAATTACTGAATTTTTGGAGATATATATTTGTGAAGGGTTATTATTGTCATTTGGCCTAAACAAAAACCCTAGACCCGCCATATAAAAAATATGCGAGAGGAAAAGGAAGCGGATGCTCCAGCTTCCATCTTCTTGATTAGCCGCTCCATATCAAATCGTAGAGCTTCGTTGCTATAATGGCGACCACCAAGGACAAGAAGCTGACTAATCCTATGCGAGATATAAAGGTACAAAAGCTTGTTCTCAACATTTCAGTCGGTGAGAGCGGAGATCGTCTTACACGTGCTTCCAAGGTTTTTCTTCTCATCTTTTTCTTTCGATAACAGCATCTCAAACGCGTTTCAATCCGTCTTATTCATTTTCACACCATTAATCCCTGTTTTGTTCCTACGTTTCAATTTTGATTAGGTTTTGGAGCAACTCAGTGGTCAAACCCCTGTGTTCTCCAAAGGTAAGCTAAATTTTGATTAGGTTTTGGTTTCTGCTCATATTTTTAGTCCTGATATTATGGAATCGAACAATAAATCTGATTGAACCTTGTTAATTTATTGATTCACAGCAAGGTACACTGTTAGGTCATTCGGTATTAGACGTAATGAGAAGATTGCTTGCTATGTGACTGTGAGGGGTGAAAAGGCAATGCAACTTCTTGAGAGCGGTTTGAAGGTCAAGGAGTATGAACTGTTGAGGCGTAACTTCAGTGATACCGGTTGTTTTGGATTTGGTATCCAGGAACACATTGATCTTGGTATCAAGTATGTTTCACCCCTTCAACTTCTAAGTTTTTAGCATCAATACTTACTGATCTGTATCTTTGTTTGCGTGACGATGTGAAATCGATTTTAAGCTTCATTTGTTGGTTTATGCGGATTTTTATCATTCCCATATGACTCGTTCCCTTGAAGCTAAATTGAAGTGGGTTGCTCTTTCAAATTCTTCCTTCACTTTGTTACAATTGGTGTTTGAGTATGTTACAGCAGCCATATTTGTTCACCTTTAAAGTTGTACTTCTGTGATGCTTGATCTGTTACTATACATATTATGTAGTTTGATGAGGAAAACAGTGATGAGTCCATATTACAGACCTGTGATGATTTGCGGATATGATCGCAGGATAATGAACATCTAAGGGACTGAGTTTTCTCATCAATAGTTTTTGAATATCTTTATCATGTTGATAGTATTTGACTTTAATGGATTCATAGTATTAGGCTTAACATGTCACAGTAATCTGTTAGTCGCAACCCTCTGATGCTGCATTAGGACATTGGGGTGCTTACAGTTTCTTTGGCAATTAAGCTTCTGTCTTACCAGCTTTTATGCTTCTTTTCTCAAAATGAAGATGGTCTTGTTCAATTTTTGGTGACTAGTTTGCATCTAGTTCAGTGAATATTTGTTCACCTTTAAAGTTGTACTTCTGTGATGCTTGATCTGTTACTATACAAAATATGTAGTTGGATGAGGAAAACAGTGATGAGTCCATATTACAGACCTGTGATGATTTGCGGATATGATCGCAGGATAATGAACATCTAAGGGACTGAGTTTTCTCATCTATAGTCTTTTAACATCTATATCGGATTTGTAGTATCAGGATTAACATGTCATAGTAACCTGTTAGTCCCAACCCTCTGATACTGCATCAGGACATTGGTGCTTACTGTTTTTCTGGCAATTAAGCTGCTGTGTTGCCAGCTTTTATGCTTTTTTTCTCAAAATGAAGATGGTCTTGTTCAATATTTATTGAGTAGTTTGCATCTCGTTAAGTGAATGCCAAATGAAGATCATTGTGAATTCGGATTACATTTTAGTTATGACAATGAATTTATGATTTTGAATGCAATGTCAGGTACGATCCCTCAACCGGTATCTATGGTATGGATTTCTATGTTGTATTGGAACGCCCAGGATACCGTGTTGCTCGTCGCCGTCGATGCAAGTCACGTGTAGGGATTCAGCACAGGGTTACTAAGGATGATGCCATGAAATGGTTCCAGATGAAGTACGAAGGAGTCATCCTCAACAAGTCACAAAATATCACAGGCTAATACGCTAACGTTTTGTCACAAACACTTTTGTGAACCTAGGGGGATTTTGTTTTCACTCGGGTAAACTTTTTGGACTGTCATGTTACATTGTTAGTGCTGAGTTCGAATCAGAATTGTTCTTTGTTAATCGATCTTTCTGCTCGTCCTAAATGTTCCTAATTCTAATTTACATACAGTGCTACTACAAGTTCAGGATGAACTATAAAACGTAAATTCAAGTGTACATCCTTTACCGCCATTATTGTATTCTATAGATTCCTAAGGGCATTTCCGGGCCGAATTCACATGCTTAGTAAACCAGATGTTGGACCATAGTTATCAGCTTCAGGTGCTGTTCTTCGCCAAAACTCCGAAGATAGATCCTCTCACGTATTAAGTCTTCCATTTGGGAGAGCTTGATACCTTGCTAGAGTCTTGCCCTTCAATGAGAAGAAGAACGGCTTAATCTTGTAGGTGTTGGTGGTGGTCTTCTTCGGCTTTATTGTCTCCATGAGAATCTCAAAATTCTGCAAGTGTTGATGTGGAGATTCAGCACTTGTTCCGCCAAATTGAAGTTGGCGAACCATGGTGATTACTTGTGGACTAAAACTGAATCCCTGGATATCTTCAGCTTCAAAGTTCACGCCTAGGCGGCGTGGTTCTTCATCTACACGAGCGGCTCTTCATCTACACGAGCGGCTCTCGCACCCCCAGCTGGAATACGAGGATTGGCGGCTGGTCTTGGATTATCCCGGACTGGATTGATAGTTGGATCAATGTCCTCTAGCGGGGGCATAGAATCATCACTCTCATCATCATCGGATGATTCAGTTCTAACCGATCTAGCCGATTTGCTTTTCTTCTTCTTCTTCTTGGTGCTACTCATCTCCAACCTCATTTGTAACATCATGTTCTTGAGCTCGTCATATTGAGATTGATGACGCTCCGATTCTTCCCTACGAGTCTTCTCACTCCAATCCAGTTGAGCTTGAGAATCATCCAACTCCGCTTGGAGATCCCTATCTTTATTTTCAGCCATCTTTCTTTCTTTGAGCTTCCTTCTCAAAGTCTTCTCAAGTTCTTGATCAGGAGGTAGGAGGTCTTTGTTGGATCTAGACCTGCGCATATACCTAAAGTAACCTGCAAATATCACTCAAAAGAGATATCAAATAACAAGAGCAAAGCTCCCAAGCTTGACAACCGATAACCGAATTCGGCCTAAACCAAATCCCCGGCAACGGCGCCAAAAACTTGTTTGCCTCGAAGCGTGCGTGCAATCAAGTCTTAAATTTATAAAACTGAAATCTAAGCAAGCGAACCCACAGTGTACGGATCGGCGTAGTAAAGCAAGAATTCCAGAGTGTCGAACTCAAGGATTTGAGGGAAAACAAATTCAGTTCACAAATCGTCAAGCAATAAGAGGTAAAGCTTTGCAAATATTGGGGAAAACAGCAACCCTAAAGATCCAGGTATCTAATAGTGGCAATCGATTCAAGATATAAGGACGGAGTTGAGAATTGCAAAGGTATACGAAAGTAAGGTAATGTACGGTGAAGTTCCAAAACCCTATATGTCTAACCCAAAGATGCTCTCTATAAAGGTTGTTGAGGCTTCAGTATAGAAAGGATCTAAAGGTAAGAATTAGTCTCAAATACCCAAACTTGTAACCCAAGGATCAAGATAGGCTCAAACGGTTAAGGTTGTGACACTCGAAACCGAAATAGAGGATGTTGAGTCTCACTACTACCTAGGAAAGGCAAGCCAAGGCTAGGTTAAAGTTAATCTTTAACTTTGGATTAAAGTAAAAGCAAGGTTCGTAAACTGGGGGTAAATCACGGTTAGATCTTAAGTTCCACGGCCGTGGAAGTCCAAGAACAGACCGTGATTTAGGGTGTCGACGAAGTTTCTCGCACTCTCACGGTCCGATCTGTTTACGATCGATCTATCATCATCTAAGCCACAACTATCAACCCTTAACCTTATAATTGCTAAAGGGTTTTAGCCAACAATTATCATTATGATATTCAAATTCAAGTGATAAAGAGAGAAGTATGAAAACTCTCGAAAACTCAAATATAACTCAAAGTCAATCTCGAAATCCAAACACAAAGAGTAATGCTTAATAGATTTAGAAATCAACACAGAAACCTCACAACAATCTTAGATAAGAACGAAGAACGGGATGTCAATCCGTCTTCTATATCAAATCTAAGAAAAAGGGCGTAACTTCAGCCACAAGCAACTCCGAAAAATCTCAAATCCGCGATGCTTCCGCGATCCCTAAGCGAAGCTCTAAAAAACCGTACGATAGTCTAAGCAGCGGTCCCGAAAACTCTCTTTTTCAGCCTTTTTATAAGGTGAGGAAAAGATATCTTCAAGGCCCAATACGTAGATGACGTGGCAATTAATGATTCGCCAAAAGATCGCCCAAATCACGGTCTCATGGAGTTCCACGACCATGGAAATAGGGCGTGGAAATGATTATGGTGTCTCTAGCCTTCCACGACCGTAATTTATACCGTGTAACTTACTGGATTGCTCAAAGATCAAGTCCACGTTCATAATGACAATTCCACGGCCGTGGAATAGGGCGTGGAAGTGTATAATGCCTCTTTGTTGCTTTTGTTTCGTGCCATTCTTCATCCTAGCTCCTTCCTTAGCCTCTCAATGTATCTCCACATCTCCGAACACGATCAATTGCTCCTTGTTTTCCATCAAACGATCCGATTCCAGCTCTTATTCACCTAAAATCAACACAAAGCTAATGTAGATCTCCATATCGAAAATATAGATGAACAAGCTAACAATTGCTTATATACCTTATCCATGAACACAATAATGAGTGAAAAACAACCAAATACGTGCCTATAATATCGCAATATTTCATGAAGCCATAGTGGCTAAGATGTGAAACGAGAAATCTGGGTTAAGGCAACGCGCCAAGCTTAAAGTTATGATGTTAGTGCTTGGTGGAGTTATGAGTGGATCTTTCAGTGATTGTGGTTGAGAAATTTTGCCTAAAGGCATAGTGGTACGGTTGTAAAGTGTTCATGGGTACCAAGAGATATAGAAGTGACCAACAAGAGTAAGAGAAGACTGAGGTTTTGAAATTTGATGTCGATATGAGATGTACAAGAAATACATGAAAGATTGAGGTTAGAGCCTCTACGGTCGGTTTGATATTACATAAGAAAATGAAGTATTAATTTCTACGCCTACTTGAAGAAAGGATGTCTATGGTGAAAGCTTATGTAGAATATGAAGAGCTCATCCCATATGTTGGAATGTCATGGAAAACAAAGAAGATAAGGTCAGTTGTTTTGAAGCACGGTTAAGTCCTGCAGTTTGGACCCTTATGGTTGTACATAAGTGAGAAACCTTAGAAGATTTTTACAATCATGTCATCAAAGAGGGAGAATGAGATTAAGTTAAAGGAATACTTAAATAGGGCTACAAGAGTCAGAAGACTCGAGCAAGTATCTCGAGTTCAAGAGATGAAGGATCTTTGAAAGAGGACGGTAAACATTGTAGCTAAAGATAGAGCAATACACGTGTTTAAGGACGTCAGCACCCCAACAGATCGGGGTAGATCATTAGTACCATGACCACCATCATGTGTTAAGACAATGTTGTGTCGGTTACTACGTTATGTGAAAAAAGAGGAAAAGATGAAAACCGAGGTATCACGGATTCAAATACGTTAGAATGTGGAATTTTTCCACTAAGGTTAAGCTTAGCGGACCTCTGACATCCAAGGCGCCGTATAGGATGGTGAAGATACGTGAGTCGAAGAAGCATTTGAACGACCCGACGCAAGGGCTTGTTGATAAAGGTTCATTAGAACCAATGTGCTGCCATAGAAAACACCAGACTTGATCTTGAACTCTCGATTGGAAGTTCATATTGGAATATATCTTAAACTCTTGATTTGAAGTTGTTATGGAGAACACAGTTTGCAAAAAGAGAGACGGTTATCTCCGTTATACATCAATTATAATGAGCCGAGCAAGATAACAACGAAGAACAAGTATCCCTCACCATGGATAGAGGATCTACCCGACCGGTTGCAAGGGGTCGGTAGTCTCTTCTAAGAATGATTTAAGGTCTGATTGCCACCAATTGAGAATTTGAGATTGAATATTGTAAATACGGCATTCCGGACAGATGGCCACTACAAGTTGTAGTGATTCCATATGGGCTACTAATGCCCCGGATAAGATACTTTGGTATACTCTCGAAGAAGAGAGAAGTTGTATGACAAGTTGTCTTGGGATGGCAACCCCGAAGGATGTGAAAGAAGTTGTAGGCTTTCTTGGATGTGCCGGTCATTCCCGGATTTGTGGAGAGATCCTCCAAAGTAATAGCATCATTGGCTAACCTACTTTGGAAGACAAAGGAGTTTTGAAAATGGGCAAGGGTCATAAGAGTTGTTAAGAGTTAATAAAAGAGTCGTGGGCCAATTGTTTTGACGTTGCCTCGAGGTATGATGGATTTGGTGTTGTACAAGGAATTCTTCAAGACAATGTCTAGGTTAAGTATTGATCAATGTAAAAGTGAGAAGTAACAACATACATGCCTTGTTAGTAGAAGTAGTGGGAAGTAAAGTACTCCCTTCCTTACTTGGAACCTGCAACAAGAATTGGGGAAGCGTAACATCAAGTTTTGTTCGAAAAGAACCAAATCCAACGGTGTAAATTGGAAATTCGATCTTCTTGTTAGAGACAAGAAAAGAAGAACCATAATGGAAGTGATGTATTGAGAAAGACCCGAATAAGGAAGTTGAGTTCCGATATATCGGACCTTTTTGAGATCTTAGCGCAAGTTGGGAAAGTGAATTACCGGTTGACGTGGCCGCCGACAGTGGAGGGTGTTCACCTGTGTTTGATGTGTATCAATCGAGAGAGTACATACATGAATCGAGACATATTGTTAGTCATGACGATCTAGTGACAGACAAGGAACCGAAGAGGCTAACTGGAAGATGGGGGATAGTATCTTTGAGTGAGTTTTACGCTGAGCTAGAAGCATCGATAGAATTGACGGGTTAGACCTCTCCTACTCGTTTAAGGATCTCAAAAGGTCCGACCTATCGAGGACTCAACTTTCCCTTAACGCTGAAACATCGGATGCCTCGTGTCGATGAAACTCCCAACCAACCATGGTCACTCCCTCTAAGCTCTAGAGGTCGACATCTCTTATCGGCATATGATGTCTGACAGCTCTATGCTGCTAACACACGTTCTCAGATTGAGTCTACTCGAGTAAGTCATCCTATACCTGCTTTAGTTACTCCACTTACTCTCCTAAGTTCATTCATGCCTAGAAGTGTACGGTATCTAGTGTTGTGCAAAATCGGACCGGACTGGAACACAGACCGGACCGGATTTTACGGTCTGGTCTACGGTCCAAGTTTTTTTGAAAATCTGAGTTACGGTCCGGTTCCGGTTTTGGACCGTATAAAACCATAACCCGGGTTGGACCGTAAACTACGAATATCCGGTTCGGTCCGGTCTAGACGGTCCGGTTTTGGACTATATAAAACCGTAACCCGGGTTGGACCGTAAACTACGAATATCCGGTCCGGTCCGGTTCAGACGGTCCGGTTTTGGACCGGAAAATCTCACCAAAATTGCACAATTTAGGTACAAACCGCTCCGGTCCGGTCCGAAATATTCAACATTAATATTGCACAATTTAGGTACAAACCAATCCAACTCGGAACCGGACCGTTATGGTCCGGTCCCGATCCGGCCTACGGTCCAGGGTGTTATCAACTTACGGTCCACCGGTCTGGTCCGGTCCGTATGCACAACCTTAACGGTATATCTGCCCATACTACGTCTCAAAAGAAGACATGTCTTAATAAGCGTACTATCTACTGTCATACGATCCCTATACCGAGAAAAAGGTGGTCTGGTCATACTTGTTCTCTGATCTAACGTACACGCCTACAACTTTCCTTCTAATGACGGCAAGGTCCTCTCAAACCGACCGTCAATGCATGAATGATTTACTATAGTAAAGTGAAAGTTCGTACTCTAAGGAGGATGGGGTAGTTGAAAAGAAGGATGAGGGTGATGAGAAGGTTGAAAAATCTAAGGAAAAAACTATTGGGGGTGGTAAGAACATGGGGGAGAGTCGAAGATTTTCAACTATCGAGAAAATGAAGACTAAGGTGAGTGAGGGTATATTGATAGATGATAAGATTGTTGAGGGGAAGGGTAAGGAGACACTAGTAGAATTGTTATTGAGGGGGAGGGACCGGTTAGCAAGCCTTCCTTCAAGGTGGCGGCGCCGAAAGATGAAGGTTACCGATAGGCAAGACATAGAGATAAAGGAGGCTCAATTGGTTGCTACAAAGATTACTATGGAACAGGTTGACCCAATCAATAAGAAAGGAAAACTCTTGCAAAGGAAGAAGGTGGGGATGAGAAAGGTCATGAGAAAAAGGACAGTTTCGCTCATGGCCGAGTTGGGAAGGTGAGGACAGAGTTGACTTCTAAAACAAACTGTAATAGAAAGGTTGTTTCTAAAACCACCAAGACTGCTACCAAGCCAAGCCCCCCATGAAGAGGGATGTTGAGACTGAATAGGAAATCACATAGTATGAACCAATCAACTTTGATAAGGACCTTGTATAACAGCTGATGAGGGTTAAAATGTGAGCCTCAGATCTCGTAAATACTTATAAGACGCATTCTCCGCCTGTGTATCACTGATCGAGCCAAAGAACTACACTCAAGCTCTTCAAGAACCAGATTGGATCATTGCCATGCAAAATGAATTGAATGAGTTTGAGAGGAACAAGGTATGGACCCTTACTTCAAGACCAAAGCATCAATCAGTTATTGGCACGAAATGGGTCTTTCGAAACAAACTGGATGAAAGTGGCAAAATCATACGAAACAAAGCACGACTTGTAGCACAAGGCTATAATCAAGAAGAAGGTATTGATTATGAGGAGACTTTTGCTCCATTTGTCAGGTTAGAAGCCATACGTATGCTACTTGCATTTGCATCTTTCATGAGCATAAAACTTTTTCAAATGGATGTAAAATGTGCTTTCTTAAATGGCTTCTTAGAAGAAGAAGTCTATGTTGCTCAACCTCCTAGTTTTGAAAATGATGAATTTCCAGATCATGTTTTTAAATTAGACAAAGCTCTTTACGGTCTCAAGCAAGCTCCTCGAGCTTGGTATGAAAGATTGTCTAAATATCTTCTTGAAAACAATTTTAAAAGAGGTTTAATTGATAAAAATTGTTTATCAAAACTAGAGGCAACGACATTCTAGTAGTACAGATCTATGTTGATGATATATTATTCGGTGCTACTAATGATTCTATTTGCAAGGAATTTTCAGATATTATATGCAGGGAATTCGAGATGAGCTTAATGGGAGAGCTAAATTTCTTTCTTGGACTTCAAGCTACACAAGCAAAGAAAGGAATTTTTCTCAATCAAAGCAAGTATACTAAAGACTTGCTTAAGAAGTACAAAGTGGATCAATCTAAGGTTGCAAACACTCCTATGAATTCAACACTTTCGTTAGACCATGACAAGAATGGCAAAAGTGTAGTACAAAAGGAGTATAGAGGTATAATTGGTTCATTGTTGTATCTAACTACTAGTCGTCCTGACATTATGTTTAGCGTGTGTGCAAGATTTCAAGCTGATCCTAAAGAGTCACACTTGATAGCTGTGAAAAGAATTTTTCGGTATCTCAATGGCACTAGGGATCTAGGGTTATGGTACCCATGTCAAAGCCTGTTTCATCTTGTTGGCTATTCAGATGCAGAGTTTGCAGGTTATAAGGTCGATAGAAAAAGTACTTCTGGATGTTGCCAATTCTTAGGGTCATCCCTAATCAGTTGGCACTCCAAGAAACAAAATTATGTTGCCCTATCCACAACTGAAGCCGAATATATAGCTGTTGGAGCTTGTTGTGCTCAAATTCTTTGGATTGCTAAACAACTTCGCGATCTTGGCTTTGACTTGAAAGGTATTCCTATAAAATGTGATAGTACTAGTGCTATTTCTATAACCAAAAATCATGTGCAGCATTCAAGGACTAAGCATATTGATGTAAGGCATCACTTCATACGTGATCATGTTGAGAAAGGTGATGTTTCGATTTCTTTTATCTCAACTAACTTGCAGCTTGCAGATATCTTTACCAAGTCTCTTCTTGAGGAACAATTTAATTTTATTAGATTAGAGCTTGGTATGTTGAACAAGGAAGCATTAACGTAGGGGGAGTAAACAATTTTTAATCACTCCTACGCATGCAGCCCAATTGATGTTTTCAAGGGCCTTGAAACATATTTTTAAAGGGTATAGTAACAAAACGGATAAATTAGAAATTCATATCTTTTAGATACTGGATTATCTAATTTTTTAATAGGGTTTTCAAAAGGTTTTGGTTTCATATTCAAAGAATTTTGAAAAGAGGTTACCAAAATTTATGGAAGGTTTTATCATATATGATTTTCCCAAGATTTTAAAAATCTTTTGATCTTACGTTTTGATAAGACTCTTGCCATAAAAACCTCTACTCTTCCCTCTTTATTTCTTCTGCTTCCTTTTCTCTTTGAAAGAACAGTGCTTTACTCTTTGAAATTTCAAACCCTCTTCATCTTCTTCTCAAAATTTTTCAATGGCATCCAGAAGACCTTCAGATAACGAAGCAACTTCTTCTGTCCCTAAAAGACAGAGAGTTGTCCATGTTTCCTCTGACTCCGACTCAAGCACAAGATCTGGGTCAAGTTCAAGTTCTTCGGATTTTTCAAGCGATGCTGATATCTTTGCCAGAACTGGGCTTTCGTCAAATTGGTTTGCTAGCCCAAGTGCTGCTAAGAAGTGGGTCATGGAGTATGATGACCGTCGTCAATGCATGTGTGAGGAAGTACACTTCGAACTGTTTACTTGCTTGTCTATGCCGGGTCTTGAAGCGCTCCAAGCAAGCTTTATATGGATTATGTTGAATCCAAGAGAATCGTCATATCTTAGACTGACCAGACTGTTCTATGCCAACCTGACAACAAGGTGTGAATGAGGGGAGTGGATTCTAGATTCGGTTATCAAAGGTAAGAAAATTACCCTCACTCCTGAAATTTTAGCAGATATCTTCGGAATTCCTCTCTATGATGCGTCAGAAAGTTCAAGCCCTGCTATAACTTTAAGGCTAGCCAAAGAACATCTTCTTCTTCCTAATGTCGTATCACCACCCACCATCACATGTTTAACTCTGAAGGCTAGAATAATTTATGCTATTATAGACAGATGTATAGTCCCCAGGTCTGCCAACAAAGACATTATAAACACTGATGTGTTGATCATAACATACAATGTGATAAATGGATTGAAAGTAAATCTGCCTGAAATCCTCTTGTCTCACATGGTGAATGTTATTAATTCTCCAAGTACTTGTCACCTACCTCATAGGAATTTGCTTCCCAGAATATTTAGACGGTTTTCAATAGATTTTTCTGATGAGGGGTTGTATCTGTACCATGGAGGATTAGATGAAACTTTCTTTGAGACAATAGGAATTAAAAAGACTAAAGTGGGTTTTAGTATTGTGTGGGTGTTAATGGAGCAGCCTGAATGAAATTTTTCTACACAACAACGGGGGATGGGTAGGAAACTCATAAGGATGCTGAGAAGATCATGGACCAATGTCATAAAATTATAAAGAATTAACCCATTCGACAACCATTGCCAGAAGATCCGGATATTCTGACAATTGAAGAATTTGGGGTTATTAAGAAGTATGACAAGCATTCTTCACAAAGGAGAACAGACATATCTCTCAAAGAACGTGATCTTGCGGACGCTAAGGATCGATGGAGAGACATTTCCTAAAAGACTATTATGAAAAAGGGAGTTCCTCCAAGTGGTACAAGGAAACATGAAGAGTCTCTGCCTGCCTTGTTTATTTTTGAAAAGTTTTTGTGGTTTTTGGAAAAATTACTCTGGGTTTGTAATCATTTTTAAGACTTCCTGGTTTTACTGCTTCCTCTCCCTTGTTGAAAGACAAAGGGGGAGAAATATGATCCGACATTTTTGCATTCTGCATTCTTAGTTTTGAGTTTTTCATATGCATTGCTAAACTAACAAATGCAGGTACAATAGAACATTTGTGTTGTCTTCCATCAAGGGGGAGATTGAAAACTCCACCTTGATTAAAATGGTTTACAGGTGTTGATGATGGAAGACTACAGACAAATGTAGTAGTTGGATATACTAACAATGTATTAATTATATTCTCTAAAATTTTGGTTGGTTTGAATTTAGTGCAGGCCGGTTTCATTTATATGTCAAGGACCTTGATATGTATTTCAAGGGCCTTGGAGTATAATTCAAGGACAAAGGAAGATGGCGAGTACAAAGGGATGAAATCAAGAGCCTTGGATTTATAAGTGCACGAAACAAGAATTTAAAATGAGCGTAAAGACTTTCTTGGAAGATTCTGTAAAAGGAAGATCTCGTCAACCAAAGATCCAACCGAAGATCCTATTAACCGAAGGAAGATCTCAAGCGGAAAAATAGAGAATCTTTTCTAAAAGATTTTCTAAACAAACGGCAAGAATATCTTCTCTCTTGATTCAACAGAAGACGAGAAGATCAAGGAGTTAAGGACTCGACGTGTTCTCAAGAGCTAAAGAATTGCAATGTCTAACGTCTACCTTATCTCGGAACAAAAACCGATCTTCATGGAAAAGAAGATTCATCTTCAAACGGTCGTCTCTACAATGGCTAGAAGACCTTTCCATCAAAGAGTATAAATGAATATGATGGTCGAAGAAGACATGTACACAAGCTTACATCGGAAAATATCTTTACATCTTCAAGCAACCTAATCTTCTTCATTCGTTGTTTTTCTTTCTCTCATTCACGCAAAAGCTTTATCCCCTTTAGAGAGAGAAAACACTCGAGCTCCATTGGAAGATCTAAATAGTGTTATACTAGAGTGTGTGTTACTCTACGAAGTAACTAGGCTATTATAGCTAGGTTAAGAGTTGGAGCTAGATTGTAGCATTGGCTACAGTAAGAGAAGAAGGGGATTTCTTCTAGTTTGTATCTAGGACTCTTTGAAGCTGATAATAGATAGTTAGATCCTACGGATATACCCTAGGACGGAGAGTAGGCTATTTAGAGCCGAACTTCGTAAACATATCCTCGTGTCAATCTTTTCAATTCTGCACCATACATACTTTACTGTGACTAACTTTGTTTTGCGAGAGCAAGAAGTCAAGGCCCTTGAAAGGAGTTACAAAGCCCTTGAAATCAAAGTTTCACAGGAAGCACAGATTGACATCAAGGTCCTTGAAAGGAGTTTCAAGGCCTTGAGATTTGGGTTGCGAAAAGTTCCCATACTCTATTCAACCCCCCTTCTAGAGTATCTTTTAACTTATTTACTTCACCTACCGGTTCTTCATTCTTCTCCAAGGATCAAGATCGAGTCTTGATTCTTGTTGGTCATTCTGTAGTTGATGTGTTGTTATTCTCAGGCTCTTTCGGTTGAGTCTTGACGTGTTCGGATCAAGGAATCAAACCTTGGTGCCCTTATTGTGAGTTGTTGTCGAAAGGAGGCCCGACGTAGTTTTTGTCACAGAAACCGCCCCCACGGCTACAAGCCTCCGCCCCAGCAGATCAACCCAAAAACCGCCCTTGCGGTTTGGTTTCCCGCTTTGCGGCTGCACCTAGTTGCCGCCCCTACATCCCTGTGTGTGTAACGACCCGAGTTTTAAGTAACCCAAGACGTCACTAGGCTAAGGACCACACAGTGGGTCCCATCAGTTAGCCTGACAACAACTTCACAAATAGGACCTTGCAACAAGAAGCACGAAGAAATAATGAAAACATTCAACCTGTCGTTTAGAAAACATTTACATAACAACCGTGCATGTAGTTAGTATGTATATCCCAAAACGACACTTTAAAACATGACACCTGAACAGGTGTCTTAAAACTTCAGCCTGAAATCAACATGTGTACACAGTTGCACACAACCAACAAAAGACTCGCTTGCAAGCGATTAGTTTCAAAAGTAGTTCAACCAACCCTTGGGTTAACACTGCCTCGGCTGTCCACTTCCTATGATCAGCATTACCTAAAAAGATTCGGTTTAAAACCGTTAGCTACTGATCATAATCTATCCACGAGAGATTATATCAACACATCACATCACAACAAATATATTCAAATACCATATACCGTGCTCATGAGATGATATCATGCTTTTATGAATGATGCACGTGAATGCAGTATGAAATTTACAATTTTCGATCCCGGACCCATTAATCCGGAACCATTGCTTATACGGTTCTGGCTTTGGTGTGAGCTCACCATTGCACAGATTAAGTTAATTCAGACATTTGCTCTTAGGTCGTAGCCAGACTGATCAAGTCTACGGGCCAGGCTTTCTCGTGGTGAGTTATGGTCTTAACTCCTAACCACATGCAACATTTTGCCATTCATGTTAATGCAAACATTTACCATTTTCATTAGGTGTGCGACCCGAGCCTGAAGTCCAACAGACTCGGTGTCATTCTTATACAAACGCAAGTGATCCGGGCTTGGCCGAGCTCCGGTATTCACTGCAAAATACTCACTTTACATACTCTTGACCTTTACAAGTCATCATCATATCACATGCCTCAAAAGGCTTATCATCTCATACATTATCATGCTTTTAACAAGCTTATCATGTCATTCAATAGCACGCCTCAATAGGCTAACACATGTTCATTTAACCATTTCTCATTATTATGACATGATAATAATCACAACAACATTAAGCATGCTTTACACATCATAACGTCATTTGCATCATAAACACATCAAGCATGCTTCACACATAACACATCTCAATGCATATCAACATTCACATTTCAGCACAACAAGGCATTTCACAACAACAACACATATCAACACAGTGAGATATAAATCTCTCAGGCACGGTTTCTGCAGATCGAAGCTAAGTAAGTCCGAAGACTTACCTGGATACGCTCACTGAGCTACTAAGCTATAGTTAGTTTACCGTCTTCAACACCACCTGTCGAGAATATCATATTCCTCGTATTAAACTTCTTGCTTCAAACATCAATTAAATTCATTCCTTTGAATTTAATTAGCTTATAGCGTTTTCTAGATTCCCAATTTAATTAATTAATCTTTAATTAATTAATTAAATTTCATCAGAATAACCTTTTGCCCGCAGGCAGTTTCTCAACCCAAATGTCATCAGATCTCATCAAACAAATAGCCCATAATCACCAGAATAATGTAACGAGCATAATGGAATTTCCAATTATCCATTTTGACAAGCCTAAGGTCAATTTAGGCCAAATCGCAATAATGAAAACGAATAAATTCATAACTTATTCGTTACTAACCCGATTGACGATCCGGAAGAAGATTCGGAATCACAACGACGCAGGCTACGCTCGGACACCATCAGATTCACCGGAATCTTAGCGACGGGACCGACCAAAACACTAATATGCTCGACCAGCCCTTTATGTGCTCGGAAAACCGCAAACTCGGTACCGATATGAAGAGGATGAAGAGAGGAATCCGAAAACTCAAACGGATTTGAAATCGGATTAGAAACGGAGAGTAGATCTGAGTTTGAAGGTTGAGAGAAATCAGAGCTTTTACGAGGAAACGTGAAAGGAAATGAATTAATAAATGAATTTCCGCTATTTATAGCGAAGACGATAATTATCCTTTAGCAAAGTCGATAATTATCCGTTTATCGATCCGAAGGCGGTTTGAGCCCCTTCTCCAAACTTCTCGAAATTGGAATAATAAATCTGATATATTGTGTGGATAATTATTCCGCAACTTTCTCGGAAAACGCGTATTCCTAAGCCGTCTTTCTTAGCCGCTAAGAAACGAAATAGCGACTCTTTTGGTCATTTTGCCTTTCCATGTTATTTCATATCTAGAACATATCCGATGTCCTGATCATTTCACTCAACTGCAATTTTTTTTAATTGAAGCTCCCAAATGCTCCAAATAATACCAGAGGGTAAAAATTATTACCCGGAGGAAAAAGTGAAAATTTCCCCATAAGTCCAAATTTACACCAAAATCATAATGGTGGAATTTATACTCGTCATCTACACACTATTCGCGATTTATGGGTCAATTAACATCGATGATTAACTTAATCACCCTTAATCATCCTTGATTAGGATTCGAAAATTCTAGCTTTTACATCACACACCCCTTAAGAAAAAGTTTCGTCCCGAAACTTTAGTACACAACTCATCAGAAGACTGAATCTATCAGTCACATAATTAACCTATCTTTGCATTTCGTGCAAGCATAGATTATTATCACGTTAGCGGGGTCATCAAGCTCACACTAGCGAAGTCTATCACTTCCTATGTTAGTAACACAAATCAATTCACACACACATAAATCACATAAACATAGAACTATATAAGCACATTAGTTAGTGGGAAAGTTAGGTACTAATTCTTGCCTCTATCCCAATCACCGATCAAAGAACTAAACACTTCTGGATAATTTCTTTCCATGTGTTCAACTGTTTCTCATGTAGCCTCTTTCATTCCCCTTCGGGACCACTGGATCTTCAATAATGGAATTTCTTTATTCCTTAACTTCTTCCTCTTTCTGTCTAACACGACCATAGCAAACTCGGCATAGGTCTGATTAGGTTCTATCTCGATAGCATCATACCTATGTACATGACTCGGATCTGGTTGATATTGTCTTAGTTGTGATACATGAAATACTGGAAGTACTCCATCCATTGTTGGCGGTAATGCTAAACGATAAGCCACTTTACCAACTTTTTCCAAAATTTCAAATGGTCCAATATACCGAGGACTTAACTTTCTCTTGATACCAAACCGTTTAACTCCACGAGTTTGTGAAACTTTCAACCAAACATGTGTCCCTGTTTCAAACTCTAGCGGGCGTCGGCGCTTATCCGCATACGATTTTTGTCTACTCTATGCAGCCAACATCCTTTTCTCGAATCAAAGCAACTTTTTCAATTTTAACTTTGTCTGGAGCCGTGTCAATGACATCGGCAGGCTCATCCCAACATAATGGGGTTCGACATTTCCTTCCGTACAATGCTTCATAGGGTGCCATCCCAATGGATGCATGCCAAATTCCGTTGTAAATGAATTCGGCTCCTGGTAAATGATGTGGCCATACTAGCCCCCAATCAAGTACACAGACCCCAACAACTCTTCTAAAGTCTAAATAGTCCTTTCTGACTGACCATCTGACTGTGGATGGAACGCTGTTGTAAAATTCAGCTTAGTTCCCATTTCCATTGTAGTATTTCAAGTGACGTAAATTCTCCTCTTGTTCTTTGATGTTCAATCTTAACTTGTTGACATGTTTGACAACATGCCACAACCCTATAATTATCCTTCCTCATATCTTTTCACCTGAAGTATGGTATAATATCCTGATACATCTTATTCGACTATGATGTTGTATGAGCATCAACAAGAATATATTTTCTAATCTCATCATCTTGAGGCATACATATTCTTCCTTGGTATCCAATCATATTGTCGTCGTTGATAAAGAATCTAAACTTTCATCATTCGTGATCATTAATCTCACCTTGGTTAGATCACGGAACTTAGTTGTTTATGTTAGATCTCTTCCATCCAACTAGGCATGATCTCCAAGGTACACAAATACCCTTGGTCTTTCTAAACCCATATTTCTCTCTATCACTATAAATCATATCTTTTTGTATCTCAGATTGTGCAGTCAAACGAGCAATTACCTTCTTCTTGAACCGACTTTTTGCTCAGAGCATCGGCCACGACTTTAGCCTTGTCAAGATGATATAATATATTCAAATTATAAACCTTTATTATCTCTAACCAGCTTCTTTGTCTCATATTCAACATTTCCTAAGTGAATATGCACTTCAAACTCTTATGATGTGTCATAATCATACATGTTGTTCCAAACAAGCAGTGCCACCAAATTTTTCAATGAACGAAGTACCGTTGCTAACTCTAAGGTATGTATTGGGTAGTTTTGCTCATACTGCCTCAACTGTCTAGATGCATATGATATCATTGTTATTCTGCATCAGAACGCATCCCAAGTCCATTTTAGATGCATCACTGTAAACAATGAACTCTAGTGCTCCATTCGGCTGAGCTAACACAAGTGCAGTAGTCAACCTCTTCTTTATCTCTTCAAAGCTTGCTTGACACTTGTCAGTCCATACAAACTTTACCTTTTTCTGAAATAGGTTGGTCATAGGTCTTGCTATGATGGAAAACCCTTTTACAAAACGTCTATAGTATCCTGCTAATCCTAGGAAACTACGTATCTCTTTGACGTTCTTGGGTGGTTCCCATGCTAGCACGGTTTCGATCTTGGATGGGTCAACTTTGACTCCATCTGCAGTAATCATGTGTCCCAAGAATGTTACTTCTTTCATCCAGAAGTCACACTTGGACAACTTAGCATAAAGCTTTTCTTTCCTCAATACTTGAAGAACTGCTTTCAAATGCTCTGCATGCTCTTCACTACTTCGTGAATAAACCAATATATCATCTATAAAGACCACAACAACCTATCCAAGTATCCAATGAAGATCCGATTCATCAATTCCATAAACACAGCAGGTGCGTTGGTTAATCTAAATGGCATAACCACGAACTCGTAGTGTCCATACCGAGTCCTGAATGCTGTCTTATGGATGTCATCTTCTTGAATCTTCAAGTGGTGATAGTCTGACCGTAGGTCTATCTTGGAGAACACCTTTGCTCCTTGTAACTGATCTAACAAATCATCAATTCGCGGCAGTGGATACTTGTTCTTAATCGTCATCTTATTGAGTTCTCTATAGTCGATACATAGCCTCATTGTACCATCCTTTTTCTTCACGAACAACACTGGCGCTCCCCATGGCGATACACTTGGCCGAATAAATCCTTTATCTGCCAATTCTTCCAACTGCTTCTTCAACTCAAGCATTTCCACAGGTGCTATTCTGTACGGAGCTTTAGAAATTGGTCTAGTTCCACGCTCTAGATCGATTCTAAAGTCAACTTGCCTAGTAGGTGGCAATCCAGGTAATTCATCTTGAAAAACATCCTTAAACTCGCGTGCAACTGGAATGTGTTTCAATTGAATCTTTCCTTCTTTCTCCAAAGCATAACATAAATATGCTTCACATCCTTTCCTTACCAGCTTACTTGCTTTCATCGCAGAGATCATCACTAGCGGGCCTTGTAGCTCACTTCCTTTGAACACATGACAAGTATCATCTTTGGCTAACGTCATTTTTGTTAGCATTTCCGCATCTATCTTATCCATATACTTGATCATCCAATCGATGCCTAGAATCACGTCATCATTATCCAATCCGGTGATAAGGATATCGGTTGGCCACTTTACTTGCCTAGTTTCCACGTAAACTTTGACTTCTTCCTCCTCTCAAATTAGGACAAGATCCCTGAGATAACATTATCCCTTAGTCTCACAAACTTTATCATATCTCTAGGTTAACTACATCTGAAACATGTAGTTGGACTTTTTGATCAATCATTCTTGTAATGATTTAGGTCTCCACAATTGAAACATGTTCTTCCCTCCAATTTCTCTTATAATCATGGTTGTGGAGAAGGCCTTGTTTCTTGACTCACACATCTCGTACTCGCAGGTTCAAGAAACTTGGAGTAGACTTCTGCCTCTTTCCTCCACTATTTTAGGAATCCACCTCTTTCCTAAAACCTTGTCTTGCTTCAAGCTTTATTATCCTCTCCTAATACTCCAATAACATCATATCTTAGGTGACAACACCAACTAAGAGGTCGTTTCATCCTATCGTAAACAATCTTATCAATTGATCATAAAGTGGTGCACTCTCATCCAACGATGTATACTCCTCGTGAAATTCATCTCCATCATAGGAGAACCTCCAAATGTTGCTTCCAGAAAAGACTTTAACGTACAAGTTAGTCCAAATCCGACTCTTGAAAGTCTCGTAATCCACAATGATTGCACAATTTCTCATCCACCAATATGCACCAATGTTCGGCATGAAGGTTGCTGCAAGTTTCATCTTATACTTTTCTAGCTCTCCAATGTCCCCAAAAGTCATGTTTATGTGGTTCAACCGCCAATCAACTTGCATTACATAAGCTCCTGCAAACACTAACACATCACTTCTTTTGATGGCCTTAGTCACTTCTCTAATGAAGTTCACTACCTTCTTATTCCTCCTATGGAACTTCTAGTGTTTGGGGTTCAATAACTCGTGCTTGCCCTTGCATTTCTATCGTAGCAATAGCCCTTTCTACTGCTATATTCTTGCATCTTCACATCTCATGTAGCTCGATGGGTAAAAGTACTTGACCTTGACCACTTACTTTAAACATTATACTATCATGTACTTCTAGCTTGTCTTACTTCCACTAACACACTTGCACATTGTGCTCCCATTGACATACTTGTAATGAAGCTGCAACTTCCTTGTCTCTTAATCAAAACGCTTACGGTTGCCTTTATCACGGTTTCGACAAACCGGAACATTCACGATCGTTCTCTCTTCATATATATCCACTACTTATAACAATAGTGATATCTATAAGAATACTATAATCTTAACAAGTTAGAGAGAGTAACTACACTTACAAGGAGTCACGCTGAGGAGTGGAAGGCAGTGTCTTTACCCACAATCCCGACTATGCATATGATTTTAAATTCATTAAAACCATATGTCAGTAATTTTCAAAATCTTTTGAAAACTTAAATGTCCTTTCAAAACCAACCCGGACTGGGTTGTAGTTAGGTTGAACTATCATGTCTCATCTCAAGTCAAATGTGCCCTTGTTGTCAACCTAAGCTCTGATACCAATCTGTAACGACCCGAGTTTTAAGTAACCCAAGACGTCACTAGGCTAAGGACCACACAGTGGGTCCCATCAGTTAGCCTGACAACAACTTCACAAATAGGACCTTGCAACAAGAAGCACGAAGAAATAATGAAAACATTCAACCTGTCGTTTAGAAAACATTTACATAACAACCGTGCATGTAGTTAGTATGTATATCCCAAAACGACACTTTAAAACATGACACCTGAACAGGTGTCTTAAAACTTCAGCCTGAAATCAACATGTGTACACAGTTGCACACAACCAACAAAAGACTCGCTTGCAAGCGATTAGTTTCAAAAGTAGTTCAACCAACCCTTGGGTTAACACTGCCTCGGCTGTCCACTTCCTGCAGCTGACATCCCTGAAGCGTTCCTATGATCAGCATTACCTAAAAAGATTCGGTTTAAAACCGTTAGCTACTGATCATAATCTATCCACGAGAGATTATATCAACACATCACATCACAACAAATATATTCAAATACCATATACCGTGCTCATGAGATGATATCATGCTTTTATGAATGATGCACGTGAATGCAGTATGAAATTTACAATTTTCGATCCCGGACCCATTAATCCGGAACCATTGCTTATACGGTTCTGGCTTTGGTGTGAGCTCACCATTGCACAGATTAAGTTAATTCAGACATTTGCTCTTAGGTCGTAGCCAGACTGATCAAGTCTACGGGCCAGGCTTTCTCGTGGTGAGTTATGGTCTTAACTCCTAACCACATGCAACATTTTGCCATTCATGTTAATGCAAACATTTACCATTTTCATTAGGTGTGCGACCCGAGCCTGAAGTCCAACAGACTCGGTGTCATTCTTATACAAACGCAAGTGATCCGGGCTTGGCCGAGCTCCGGTATTCACTGCAAAATACTCACTTTACATACTCTTGACCTTTACAAGTCATCATCATATCACATGCCTCAAAAGGCTTATCATCTCATACATTATCATGCTTTTAACAAGCTTATCATGTCATTCAATAGCACGCCTCAATAGGCTAACACATGTTCATTTAACCATTTCTCATTATTATGACATGATAATAATCACAACAACATTAAGCATGCTTTACACATCATAACGTCATTTGCATCATAAACACATCAAGCATGCTTCACACATAACACATCTCAATGCATATCAACATTCACATTTCAGCACAACAAGGCATTTCACAACAACAACACATATCAACACAGTGAGATATAAATCTCTCAGGCACGGTTTCTGCAGATCGAAGCTAAGTAAGTCCGAAGACTTACCTGGATACGCTCACTGAGCTACTAAGCTATAGTTAGTTTACCGTCTTCAACACCACCTGTCGAGAATATCATATTCCTCGTATTAAACTTCTTGCTTCAAACATCAATTAAATTCATTCCTTTGAATTTAATTAGCTTATAGCGTTTTCTAGATTCCCAATTTAATTAATTAATCTTTAATTAATTAATTAAATTTCATCAGAATAACCTTTTGCCCGCAGGCAGTTTCTCAACCCAAATGTCATCAGATCTCATCAAACAAATAGCCCATAATCACCAGAATAATGTAACGAGCATAATGGAATTTCCAATTATCCATTTTGACAAGCCTAAGGTCAATTTAGGCCAAATCGCAATAATGAAAACGAATAAATTCATAACTTATTCGTTACTAACCCGATTGACGATCCGGAAGAAGATTCGGAATCACAACGACGCAGGCTACGCTCGGACACCATCAGAT
The DNA here is from genome assembly GCA_033239045.1 of Fagopyrum esculentum. Taxonomy (NCBI): domain Eukaryota; kingdom Viridiplantae; phylum Streptophyta; class Magnoliopsida; order Caryophyllales; family Polygonaceae; genus Fagopyrum; species Fagopyrum esculentum. Next base: position 9,706,780 of record BSUD01000001.1, read on the forward strand.
TCACCGGAATCTTAGCGACGGGACCGACCAAAACACTAATATGCTCGACCAGCCCTTTATGTGCTCGGAAAACCGCAAACTCGGTACCGATATGAAGAGGATGAAGAGAGGAATCCGAAAACTCAAACGGATTTGAAATCGGATTAGAAACGGAGAGTAGATCTGAGTTTGAAGGTTGAGAGAAATCAGAGCTTTTACGAGGAAACGTGAAAGGAAATGAATTAATAAATGAATTTCCGCTATTTATAGCGAAGACGATAATTATCCTTTAGCAAAGTCGATAATTATCCGTTTATCGATCCGAAGGCGGTTTGAGCCCCTTCTCCAAACTTCTCGAAATTGGAATAATAAATCTGATATATTGTGTGGATAATTATTCCGCAACTTTCTCGGAAAACGCGTATTCCTAAGCCGTCTTTCTTAGCCGCTAAGAAACGAAATAGCGACTCTTTTGGTCATTTTGCCTTTCCATGTTATTTCATATCTAGAACATATCCGATGTCCTGATCATTTCACTCAACTGCAATTTTTTTTAATTGAAGCTCTCAAATGCTCCAAATAATACCAGAGGGTAAAAATTATTACCCGGAGGAAAAAGTGAAAATTTCCCCATAAGTCCAAATTTACACCAAAATCATAATGGTGGAATTTATACTCGTCATCTACACACTATTCGCGATTTATGGGTCAATTAACATCGATGATTAACTTAATCACCCTTAATCATCCTTGATTAGGATTCGAAAATTCTAGCTTTTACAGTGTGTCACCCCGCGGTTTCTTCTACAATAACTCCCGTTCTTGTGAGTTGTTTCCTTCCTTGCTTTCCTCGTTCCTTTCCTTGATTCTTTTGGATATTCTTTGCCCTCTGAGTGTTCTGTAAGACTAAGGTTGAGACCTTATCTTGTGGAGATCTCTTAGAGATCATTGAGGCTAGAAGTTATAGATTTCTAGTAATCGTTTTGTTCCTGATTCGTGATGCTTGTATGAACAGGCTTTCATTGCTCCTTGCCTGAGGGAAACTGAGCTATTTTCTGAGAGTTTGTTGAGTGTTTAGCTTACCTTCGAGTGAGGTAAGTCCCTTGGACTTACTTAGCTTCATTCCGTATATCCGTTTGATTGTTTTGGCTTGTTTGTGTTGTTTATCTTGTTATAACTGATAACCGGAACTAGGAATGACCTTATATACCTTAATTGGCCCAAGTATATTATAATCGGGCGGTGACCGCTTGTCCAGTTCAGAAAGGGGAAACTGGGAAGTGCTCTTGCGACCAGTTCAACAGGTGACAGAAGGATGCATCCGCTCTATTCCTTTTGGTGAAAGGGGACAGAGGCGAGATCCTTATGATCCTCGTGTGACAACATAAGTGAATTAGTAATTGATTAACTTAATGAAATATAATAACCGGATTGTGTGCAAGCATGTTGAATGCTTACTTTACCTTATGTGTGTTTGTGTCTTTACTGTCTTTCTGATATGTAGAATGTTAGCTAATGGTTTATACCTACGTTGTAGATGTTCCACAGGTCCAGGATGCTGGTGAGTGATCCGGATGGTATGGACAGCCGGGGTTCCCGTACATTATAGAACGGGATTGGGTTTATGTTTATGTTGTTATTTTCCCTTTTGTTTTGAACTCGGTTGTGAGTCTTTTACGTTTCCTTTTGTTTCAACCTTTGGTTTTATATTGAGTTTTGGTTTTCATTCGTTTGTGTCTTGCTGTAAGATTCGTTGTGTCGTTGCTACTCTGAGGGTCGATACTCATTGTGAGGTTCTAGTCTGTAGCGTTTCGAGTTCCCAGAACTTGAGGTGTTATAGTAGGTTTGGATCAATAAATTTTTAAGTTATATATCCTTTATGTATATTAAATAAACAATTTATTTTAGATTTAATTGGATTATGTATACCATATATTTGATAATATTACGGTCTAACCTAAATTATCGGTCTTGGACTAGACCGTAACCCGAAAACAAAAAAGTTATAAACCTTAAAATGAACCGTAAAATTTGATTAAGAGCAAACGGATTTTATGGTCTGGGTCAATTTTGCAACTCCCTTGCAAAGGACGCATTTATGCGTTTTAAGTGCATCAAATTAGGCAAAGTAGGTTGAGGCCGCGTGCTTCGTACGCGGTTGTAATAATACGACGATGATACATTTATATTTCAATAAGGAAATTATTACTTAGTGGTACCATGAAAATAATGGCACAACATTGACCGAGTATGTTAATATTATAAATTAAAGTTAAAGTACTTTATAATTACAAAAATTAAAAATTTAATTAAAATATAATATTGGTTTATTTAAGCGATATTTTTACATCAATCAAAGTAATTAATAATAATAAATTAATACTTCGTGAAAATTTTAGAGAAGTTTGAGAGTTTGAAAATTTATTTATTTTTATTTAGGTTTATAAAACTTTTTGGCTCCAAAAATAATAAAATAGGTTACATAATATCAAATTGTAAAACCTCATCAACTTGTTTATTTATTTATGTCTATACAAAAATTTTGAACTCCAAAAATATAAAATATGTCAAATAATATCAAATTTTAAAACCTCATCAAAGTTTTGCTCGTAAATTTATTTACCAATATTTTTGTTTTTTATCCATATCAAAACGAATTTAAAACCATTTAACTAAACGCGGTTTTTTTTTATATAAATCCTACATATAAAAAAATTATTTACAACCACATACCACAATATTAATTAAATTTTACTAAACATGACCTTATTTTATTATAAAAAAATAAAAGAAAAAAGAAAAAGTGGTTAGTGAAAAGTAAATTATGCAATAACCTACTTTTCCTATAATTATGATGTAATAGACAACAATCAAATGTTGACCAAATCAAGTCCTCGATTTGCAGAATGTTTAGCAAAAGAACACTCTTAGAGCTTGTTTGGTAATGAAAACGGAAATTAGATTGAAACGAGTCATCCACATATTCTGTGTTTGGTAAGATTTAAAAAATAATTTTATAAAATGACTCATTCTAACTCTAAAAAAAAATTAGTTACATATATTATAGGTGAATATCATTCATTTCAAGATATTATTCATTTCAAATTTGAAACAATTTTTATAAATTTCATTATACATATATTACACAGTTATTAAATTTTACAAAAAAAAAATTAGAAACAAAATTATCTATCAATTAAGTTGAATTATATTTTAATTATTTTGTGAACATTATTGTTAAAAAAAACTATTAATCTAAATATTTAGCTATAATATTGATATGGGCTAATTAGGTAACTAGGTTGTTTTGAGAATTAGATTAGTAAATAGGCTTTTTAGTATTTTTGAGTTAGTAAGTGTACCCTACACTTTTTTTTAACCGTGAACCCTAACTATCCTATCCTCCTCCTCTCTCTTCCCTCTCTCTCTCCCTCGTAGCCGTAAATGACAAGCACATTTCCTGGAATCGGAAGCGATGTTACCGACTGCGATTCCAATCAAAATCCCCAATCTCTTCACAATCAGCGTAATTTCGGATATTCACACCGGAATAGCTACTCGATTAAACACAATTCAGCCTCGATCGGAAAGTCGAAAAGAGCTTCGATTCCACTGGATACTCCAGAAACCCGACTGCGAGGAGCAATTCGGTGAATTCCTGGTTTGTACGCTTGGCACCGCACGAATTGAAAATCAAAATAAGGTATTATTTGTTATTCAGGCACAAACATATGTCTGCTGAGTTCATGAAACTAGGGGGTTCCTGCGCGCCGAGTTTGTATGAGTTTGTGGGGGTGGGGT